>CM033461.1:19367615-20028113 GCA_019425755.1 Amaranthus cruentus
GTGTGTGTGTGTGTGTGTGTGTGTGTGTGTGTGTGTGTGTGTGTGTGTATGTGTATGTAGTTTTAGGGTTAAATGAATGATTATTACTTAATTTTGTTATTAATTAGGGTTCGTTATGTATATATGTTAAAAGTTGGTATTAATTTTGTTTTGAATTAAATAATCACACTTAGGATGACAAAAGATCGTTCTTGGATGTATGGAAGCATTGATCGTCAGAATATATTGATGACGTATTAGAATTTTGTAGTGTTGCGGTTGTACATCAAGTTAGGACGGGGGGAGTTGGTTTTTATTGCCCATGTGTCAATTGTGGCAATGTATCAAAGGTAGATAGTGTTCATATCCTTTTGGAGCATATACTTCGACGTGGGTTTTGACCTCATTATCATGTTTGGGTTTGACATGGTGAGAAGGGAGTTTACAAGTAAAAAAGTGTTTTTGTGGATGTCAATAATGTGACTGACGTCAATGAGGATGTACTAGATCGTGTGGGTGGGTATGATACGGATGAAGAGATTGTCAATGAAGATGTGGATCGTGTTGATGAGATGATGGAGGGAGTCGAGGATGAGTTAGGAAAACGTCATCGTGTATTTGACTTGTGGACAGAGGCTTCTCAAAAGCCTTTGTACCTTGGATGCACAAAGTTCACCAAACTAATAACAGTGTTGACAATTTTCAACATTAAGTTAAAGTTCAGTTGGAGTGACACTAGTTTCACAATGTTATTAGAAGCATTAGGTGAGATTCTTCCTGAGGAAAATGAACTTCCAAAGTCGACATACTATGCCAAAAAGCTCATGTGTCCTTTTGGCTTAGAGTACCAGAAGATTCATGCGTGTCCGAATGATTGTGTATTGTATCGGAATGAATACGAGAACTTAGAAGAGTGTCCTAGGTGTGGGCTATCGCGTTACAAGCGTAACGGGGCTCGGGATGCTAAAGGGCCCCGGCTAAGGTATTGTGGTATCTTCCAATAATACCTAGATTATTGAAGCGCCTGTTTTCTATAAAGAAAGATGCGTTAAGTTTGAGGTGGTATGCAGATAGGGTGAAGAAAGATCACTTGCTCACACATCCATCTGATTTTCCGGAGTGGAAGAGTAATGATAGGTTGCCTGTAATACTTATGCGTGCTGCGTTTTTTAACTGCAATCTTTCTTTTAAGCTATCAGCTACCACCACTAATGCTTGAGTCCAAAATCGCAGCATATAAGGGCATTTTTTTTTGGTAGATTTTTAGGGGCTTAATTAATTAATTAAGTTTGTTTTATTATGTTATTATATAAGCCCCAGGATTAGGATTTGTGTTCAGCATATAAGGGCATTAAAACCGCAATAAATTTCCCACTAGTGAGCAAATACAACAAAGAGCCATTTTCAAGTTTTTTAAGATACACACAACTATCATAAGAACCTTCTAACAAAATCATGCTTAATCATAAAAGAATCGAACCTCTTGTACCATTGCCTAGGCGATTGCTTCAACCCGTATAATGATCTCTTTAATCTACAAACATGACCTTCTTTACCGGCGACTTCAAAACCTTCCGGTTGTTTCATAAAGATTTCTTCTACAAGTTCACCATGAAGAAACGTCGTCTTTACATCCAATTGAAGTAAATCCATATCCTCCATCGCAACCAAAGCTAAAAGAGTTCTAATAGAAGAGTGTTTAACAACGGGAGAAAATGCCTCATGGAAATCGACACCCTCAATTTGAGAGTATCCTTTTGCCACCACTCTTGCTTTGTAGGTGGGAGGAACACCACTAGAAGGACCCTTCTTCCTCTTGAATATCCACTTGCACCCCACAATCTTCTTCTTCTTTGGTGCTTCAACGATATCCCAAGTTTCATTCTTGGCAAGTGATTCCATCTCTTGCTTCATGGCTATCAACCAATTGCTTGAGTTTTTAGAGGCCATAACCTCTTTGTATGTACTTGGTTCATGCAACCTTTCGACTTCGCTAGCAATGTTGAGAGCATATGCAACATAATCACACTCTTCAATGTACCTCCTTGGAGCCACGATCTTCCTCCTTCGCTAGAGCATACCATGTCATACATCACACTACCAACGACACTAGTGTATGAAATTCCCATCATTTGCTCTTCTTCCGCCTTTGTTTGTGGACACATCATTTTGGAAAATTTGAAATGAGAGGCAAGAGGAGTAGACACACCTTTAGCATCTTCCATGGAGAAGCGTTGCACAACCTTCTCTATGTATTTCCTTTGGCTATGGTACAAGACACCTTTAGCCCGGTCTCTCAAAATCTCCATCCCAAGTATTTTCTTGGCTTCACCAAGGTCTTTCATATCAAACTCACTTGAAAGTAATACTTTCAAGTTCTACACCTCAAACAAAGAACTACAAGCTACTAGCATATCATTAACATTTAAGAGCCACTAGTGGAAAAAATAACATTTGCTGCGCATCATATGTTGCCGTTTAATACATACGCAGCATAAATGGAAGAAATAAATTATGCAAAACAAAAAATTCACAAATGCTGCGGTTTTCTCCCTTGACCGCGGCTAGAGGTGTTCATTCGAGTAATCGGGTCAGTTTCGAACGGGTGTCATTCGGTACGGTTGTATTTCGGATCAGTTATTTTTCGGTTGTTTGTTATGACGGGTCACGCTCGGGTCGGTTCGGTTAGTCACGGTTCGGTTAAAGATCGGTTATTCGAGCTATCGGGTTAGTATCAGTTCGGTGTCGGTTGAAGTTTGGGTCGAGTGTTAATCGGTGTCGGATTGTCATCGGTTAATAATTGGTTCGGTTTTGTCGGGTACAGATCGATTTTTTCTCAAAAGAAAAACAAAACAGAATCCGGCTACGTATTACTAATTACTATCGATCAAGTCAATATCAAAATAAGTTGTTAGTGAATTTTTAATTGATGACATGATTCCCTTTACTTAAAGCAAAATAGTTAAAATGCAAATCAATTAGTGATCATTATTACTTTGTTACTTTTACTTGTTTGGCCGGAAATTATAAATATAAAGTTCTATCAATTTTCATCTAATACGATTGCATATAGCCACACTTAAAAATGCAAGTAGCCACACATATATGTGTGGCTAAAATATTTCTCTACACTTAAATAAGTGTGGCTATGGATGTGTGGGGAAATATTGCCCACACTTAATAAGTGTGGTTAATTCATAACTGGGTTACACTTATAAGTGTGGTAAAATGCATCTCTAGTAACACTTATAAGTGTAGGTACATCTCCACATTTATAAGTGTGGGGAAATTGGTACTAGTGAATTTTTTTTCTTTGTCATTTTCACACATATAAGCGTGGGGAATGAAGTTATTACCTAATTGCAATGCCAAATTTAATATTATTTTTTTCCTTATTAATACTATTGTTGTCGTTCATTATTATTAATATGAATATTATAATTATATTATATTGCTATTACTATTATTATTACTATTACTATTACTATTATTTATTAATTACTTATTTATTATTAAAATTGAAAAAACAAAGATAACATGAATAATTCTTTCTGAACAAAATTTATTATCATTGATAATAAAAAAAAGAGTACCCAATGTTGCAATTCCAAAACAAAAAAATCCAAAAAACACTATCACTGTCATGAAATTACAACAGATATAGTTTTTAAAAAGTGACATAAATCATGCAATGCTATTTCTGTGCGTGTGTTTAGAATTTGTGGTGATCGTATTTGTTCCCTGGTAGCCACCTAATATAAACAACATAAATATTTGAATTGATTAATGTCATTATAAAGAAGAGTAACCTTACATTAGTCAAATTGTTTATGCCTCAGCATTATATACGATTGAGACTTACTTGTTTTTCCATCTTTTGTAATCTAAACTTTAGCATCTTGTCCGACATTTCTGCATTAGCTCTTTTTTGACTCATACATTGCCTACAAATAGAAAATAAGATTTTAGGAAATAAGTTCAAGTACTTGATTTAGAAAAAAAATGCAAAAAGTGATAAGAAGCCCATTTATGATGCCAGCTAGAAAGCAAAGTGACATGTCCTTTTTAATTTTGTCTCCATGAATGAATTTTCTAACCGGTTCAGGATTCTCCTCGAGTACTTTATCAATTACTTTCTCCAGTTCCGGCCAAGTCAACTAAAAATAAAAAAATTTATTAGTAACATATGCAAAAGAAACATAAAACTAACATATTAGCACAATATTAAGTATAATAACAATGACACGCAGCAACAACGACCACATATACAACAACCTCGCATCACCCTGGCCAAGCAATACAACAATACATCATCAACTATTCATCAAACCAGCACATAAAGCACAAGGTATTATGTTTACACTCGGATAGTTCTTTGGTGGGAAAGTAAGCAACATTGTTAATGACATTAATAGAAAGACCAATTCAGTCTAGAAATTTTCCTATTGAACTCCAATTAGATATTTATGTACATAGGCAATGGATATTTTTCTCATACTCATTGATACAAGATGAGGCAATATATCAGAGACTTGCAGCAGTAAACAATTCATTCACAAGAAAACACTCATCATGATCAATCTACATAAAATCTAATATAGAAACTTTGAAAATTGCAAATAAGGAAATGATAAATTAATTGAACAAGATAAAAACTAATAGTTAATAGTTGAACTTAAAATTAGCTGAAACAAAAACAAATACAGAAGCTAATGCCCAACCATTCACCTAGTTAAGAAGTTCTTGTTGCATAGCTATAACCTTACTGAAATTGTCAATTATACCCTGAATAGCAACTTCTGCTTCTCTGCTATCTTTGATTGGTAGAGCAAGAGTTAATACTCAACTATTAAACAAGTGTGTAACGAAGCAGTGAGAATAACATTGTTTTAATAAGTGTACATTTAATAAAGTAACCATCAAACATGGCCTGCATTACATAACAACTCTAACCCTGTACCTAATACCACATTAAGAGTCCAGGAGTAGCACCACCAGGGATCCTTGGCTCCAATCCCAAGCTAGCAGCAACCAATATTAAAAGTAGTTAAATAAACATTGACCATTGATTATTAACCCTAAATATATGAAATCATGTATTTATAAAATTTAATTTATTAAAATATCCATAACTTTATTAGATTAACTAATAAGATGATTGAATATAAGTATATCATACTTCTATGTTAAAAATTGGTTCAGGTTTAAAGCAATTCGATTTAAACTTCGTTCGAGTTAAGTCGGTTTTAGCCGGATCGAGTTCGGTTTCGAGCATGATTCGGGTCGGATATGACTCGGGTCGGTCATTTTTAGGTTCGGGTAATCTCGGTTAACGATAATGTGTCGGTTACAAAAACCGGTTACAGTTCGAGTTCAGCTTTCCCATTTTCGGTTGTCAACCGGTTCAGGTACAACATCGGTTCGGGTATTGTCAATTCGATAAATCTAAAAAAGGAAGACATTTTCGTTTCGGTTCGGGTTTTCGGGTCGAGTCACTTTTGAACAGCTCTAACCGCAGCAAATATTCCGGAAAAATGCATATGTTTAAAGGCTGCGGTTTTTTGGTTTGACCGCAGCCTTTGAGCCTTTCAAAAACGCGCCTTTCTAACGTCTATTTTCATTATACCCTACTGTTTCATAAACTTCATCTTATTACTGTTCTTCCTTCGAATTTTTCTTCACCTTTTTATTATTGCTGTGCTTCCCTTCACCTTCTTGCTTCGAATTTTCTTCATCTAAGAGTGTTGTTCATCTTCGAATTTCCTTCTTCTTCTTGCTACTGTTCTTGCTTCTACTCGTGGGTTTTTGCTGCTGTTAATCTTGCCTTTCATCTTCGACCATTACAAAGTTAGGGCTTAATTATTTTCAAGGTATGGACTGATTTTGTTATTGCTGCTTTCAATCTTGCTTCTACTGTGTATTGTTATTGTTGCTCTTCTTAAAACAACGAAAAACCCATTGTTGTTCACCCTAAACCCACGAAAAACCCACGAAATTTGGGTTTAATTATTGCGGATCTTTAAGGTTATACGAAATTTGGGATTAATTCTTGTGTGTTGTTATTGTTGCTCTTCTTTTTAAAGGTTATACGAAAAACCCATTGTTGTTAAGGTTTAGTTTTTTTGTTGGTTCTTGTTCAAAATACGGTTGTCTTGTTTTTTGGTTCTTGTTTGTTCAAGCTACTGTCCATGAAATAATAAGTGTTCAAACTTCATTGTGTTGCTTGGCTTAGATTTTTTTTTATACTTAATTTGAGTTTGTTTTACATTGTAGAGGCTACATAACCCAATTGTTTCAACCCAAGAAAATTCAAGGTATATTTTTCATTTTGATTTTGTTTGATATTTTTATGTGTTTATATATTTGATATTATAATTAGTTGGTTAATTATTTTAGTTTTCAAGTTCTTAAATTTAAGTTCTACATTTTTTTCAAGTTCATGTTATAATTAGTTTGTTTTTTTTATATATTTTGATATATGTGTATTTTGTTTACTAGATATGTATGTTAGTTTGTTAATTAATTATTTGTGTAGTTTAGTTATATATATGTATGTAGTTTTAGGGTTAAATGAATGATTATTACTTAATTTTGTTATTAATTAGGGTTCGTTAAGTATATATGTTAAAAAGCTGTTATTAATTTTGTTTTGAATTAAATAATCACACTTAGGATGACAATAGATCGTTCTTGGATGTATGGAAGCATTGAATCGTCAGAATTTATTGATGGCGTATTAGAATTTTGTAGTGTTGCGGTTGAACATCAAGTTAGGACGGGGGGAGTTGGTTTTTATTGCCCATGTGTCAATTGTGGCAATGTATCAAAGGTAGATAGTGTTCATATCCTTAGGGAGCATATACTTCGACGTGGGTTTAAGCCTCATTGTCATGTTTGGGTTCGGCATGGTGAGAAGGGAGATTACAAGGAAAAAAGTGTTGTTGAGGATGTCAATAATGTGACTGACGTCAATGAGGATGTACTAGATCGTGTGGGTGGGCATGAGACGGATGAAGAGGATGTCGATGAGGATGTGGATCGTGTTGATGAGATGATGGAGGGAGTCAAGGATGAGTTAGGAAAACGTCCTCCTGTATTTGACTTGTTGACAGAGTCTTCTCAAAAGCCTTTGTACCCTGGATGTATAAAGTTCACCAAACTAACAACAGTGTTGACAATTTTCAACATTAAGTCAAAGTTCAATTGGAGTGACACTAGAGTACCAAAAGTCGACATACGATGCTAAAAAGCTCATGTATCCTTTCGGTTTAGAGTACCGGAAGATTCATGCGTGTCCGAATGATTGTGTATTGTCCTAGGTGTGGGCTATCGTGTTACAAGCATAAAGGGGCTCGGGATGCTAAAGGGCCCCCGGCTAAGGTATTGTGGTATCTTCCAATAATACCTAAATTCAAGCTCTTGTTTTCTATAAAGAAAGATGCGTTAAATTTGAGGTGGCATGCAGATAGGGTGAAGAAAGATCACTTGCTCACACATCCATCTGATTCTCCGGAGTGGAAGAGTATTGATAGGTTGCATAAGAATTTTGGGGATGAATTTCGTAATTTAAGGCTCAGACTGTGCACGGATGGAATGAACCCATTCGACAATCTTATTTCTCAACATAGTACTTGGCCGGTACTTTTAGTGATATATAATTTGCCTCCTTGGTTGTGTAGGAAGCGTAAGCACATTATGCTTTCGCTTCTAATCTCGGGTCCTAAGCAACCTGGCAATGACATAGATGTATATCTTGCACCTCTCGTTGAGGATTTAAGAAAGATGTGGGATGAAGGAGTTTCCGTGTTTGATGCATATGTTAATGAAGAGTTCACCTTGCGTGGAATGCTTTTATGCACTGTTAATGATTTTCCGGCATATGGAAACTTATCAGGGTATAAGAACAAAGGGAAGAATGCGTGCCCAATATGTATCGATGACATGTAATCCACGTGGATTCCTAAGTGCAAACATATATTCATGCACCATCGAAAGTTCCTCCCACGAGATCACCATTACCGTAAGAAGAAAAAGATGTTCAATGGGGAGGTTGAGGACCGTGTAGCTCGTTGACCGTTGACCGGTTATGAGGTTTACGAACAGGTTAAGGGGGTTGAGACTATAATTGGTAAAACAGGGCAAGTGCAAGGGGGTGAAGACCGACTGTGGAAAAAGGAATCAATCTTTTGGAAGCTTCCATATTGGAGAGATCTGCAGGTTAGGCATTGTCTTGACGTCATGCATATAGAGAAAAATGTATGCGATGCCATACTCGGGACTCTCATGAACATTCCGGGTAAGAGAAAGGATGTTAAGGCCGTGCGAGATTACTTTGAATGCAAGGGTATTCGTCCAGAGTTGTGGGCACAGGTTAAGATGCGTAAGAAAAGAGAGAGAGCTGATAAAGTTGGTAGGAGTAGCAAGGGAAAGGGCGGTAAGAAGAAGATGAGTAATGAAAAAGTTCATTTACCTCCAGCTTGCTACACATTGTCCAAAGTAGAGAAACGGGCATTTTGTGAGTCTTTTTATGGCATTAAGGTTCCGTCTGGGTACTCATCCGACATGAAGAGATTCGTGACCTTAAATGGTGAATTGAAGTTAGGAAGCATGAAATCTCACGATTGCCATGTAATGATGCAAGTGTTCTTACCAATTGCACTACGTGGAATACGAACATGTGAGATATGCTATTACTGAGTTATGTTCGTTCTTCAACACAATTTGTAGTAAAGTTCTTGATCCCTGTGAACTTGATGCTCTTCAAGTCGACGTGATTGTAACTCTATGCAAGTTTGAGATGTATTTTCTACCTTCTTCCTTTGACATAATGGTTCATCTTATTGTTCATCTCGTTCGTGAAATCAAGCTTTTGGGTCCAGTTTTTTAAGGTGGTGTTATACTTTTGAGAGATACATGGGTATTTTACAAAACAAATTGAGGAATCCAGCACAACCAAAGGGGAGTATGATTCAAGGCACTGTAAGCGATGAGATTGGTAACTTTATAGCCGAGTATCTGGCTATGGCAAAGCCTATTGGACTTCCCAACTCTCGACATGAAGGAAGACTTGAGGGAAAAGGAACAATTGGATCCAAAACAATCACACCTCCTCGGGACAGTCTTCTATAAGCACACCTGTATGTGTTGCATCATATTCCAGAAGTCCATCCTTTTTTGAATGAGCATTTTGATTTATTGCGCGAAAAATATCCTTCTAAAGGTGATAGGGCATTGATGTAGTTGCATAACAAGATATTTGTTGATTGGTTTCATAATCGAGTAATATGTGAACAATTGAAGGGTGTATCTGAAATTGTTAAGTGGTTAGCTTTTAGTCCTCGTGATGATGTCAACAAATATGAGGGTTTCATATTTTGGACTGAGGGTCAAGATAAGAAGTCATCGTATCTGCAGAATAGTGGGGTTTCTATTTTTTCGTCATCTACATTTTATGCGAGTGTCAAGGATCAATCGCCAGTTGATTCTAAATCGTTATACTACGGGCGGGTACCTAAGATATGGGAGCTTGACTACTATACTTTCACTATGGGTCTTTTCAAATGCAAGTGGGTGGATAATAATCGACGGTGCGTTAAAAATGACGACCCTTGTGGATTTACTCTTGTGGACATAGATCGTTTGCGTGATAATGAGGAGCCATTCATACTAGCCACACAAGCCAACCAAGTATTCTACATTGTAGACCCTTCTGATAAAAAATGGTCTATTGTTATACCGGAAAAAAGACGTATCCTTGGTATAGGTGATGTTGAGGATGAGGAAGAATATGATGCTTTTGAAGACTCCCCACCCTTTATCAATCTAAAATCGGTTAATGAAGATGATGAAGATGTTGATTATATGCGTGTAGATCACACGGAAGGAATACATTTGAATTAAGTGATTCACAAGGTATGAAATTATGTTGCGTTTTTAAGTGTTTTGAAGTGTATTTGTCACTTTCGCGCGTAAAATAGCTTAAACTTGGTTTGTTATGCACGAAACATGGCACACAACACTATTTGGTATATATTATTGTGTTGAAGCGGTTAGAATCGAAAATAATTGTCATATGCTTGAAATTACGTGTTAAGTTGCGATTTAAACGGTTTTGAAGCATTTTTGTCACTTTCGCGCGTAAAATATCTTAAACTTGGTTTGTTATGCACGAAACTTGGCACACAACACTATTTGGTATATATTATTGTGTTGAAGTGGTTAGAATCGAAAATAATTATCAAATGCTTGAAATTTCGTTTTAAGTTGCGATTTTAACAGTTTTAAAGCGTTTTTGGCAGTAACATATATAATATATTTTTCATAGTGTTTTCACCCAAATTATAGCATAGACTGCGGCTACTACGTTCTTAAATTTATGGATGATATCATACAAGCCGTGAAGAACGTCGGGGTAGAAAGTATTGATGCCGTAAGTTTTGTTTTTTTTGTCAAACGATTTTCTATAAAACACTAAACCAGAAAATTTACAAACGGGGTAAATAAACCTAGATATCCAAGGGTCTCCCTACAGGTTGCATCATATTGAAAGTAGAGCCCACCTTCTAGGAAGGGTTTCTCAACCTCACTCTTCATGTGCACGGGAGACGTCGGGATATCTCAAAAGACGCCACAGGCGGCGAAGCACAATATAGCTAGCTACCTATGAAAAGAGACATGGCATAGGTACAAAAAGCCAAAAATACAACAGAACCTAGCTACAAGAATAAACAATAGAAGGAGTTCTTTGCATTCACCAACAGCTTGGGCTACAAAATCCACTAGAGTAGCAGCTACAGCAAAGTAGCATCATGAGAAAAGAGCAACAGCCACTAGACCAGCACGATGCAGGCAGCGTGTCAGCAAGGCAGCAGCTCCACCAACACAGGACACAGCAGCTGATCAGTAGTTTGCAGCAGCAGCACCTCCACCAGACAGTAGCAGGGCAGTATCTCCATCAGACAGCAGCAGACCAGCAGCTCGCAGCAGTAGCTCAGCAGCAGCACATCAAGTCAGCAGCACAACAAGAACAGAGCACCAAGGGCAACAAACATAGCATGGCAGCAGCTTCACCACAAGCTATACATTGCACCAAGGGCAACAGCCCACTGTCTACAGTAATGGATACTCAGAAGGACATAGGACGCCAAAGCACAGCCGGTGGAAACCTCAAAGGAGAAATAGCCTTGTAAATCTTAAAGGGACCTCACCCATTGGAATGTAGGACCACTCATAGTAAGGGATTGGAACCTTGCTTTAGTATCCGTCTTAATGGCCTCGATTACCCTCCTAACGGTCGTGACTCTTTTATGCCAAACTGTTTCATTTCTCGTATGCCATATGGCATAAATTAGGTTACCAATGACGGCATCGACAAACCTCCTTTTGGCTTTAGGCATACGTCGTTTTCGGTGGAAGTCCTGTATGGTCTGAACAGACCAAGACAAACCAAGCCATATCCTAATTGCTGCGACACATTGTCTGCTAAACTCACACGTGAAGAATAGGTGATCCTTGGTTTCTGGATGCGAGCCACAGAGGGGACAAGTGTCATCATCGATAACGCCCATAGTCATGAGCTTACGCCTTGTTTTCAGTCTGTCTTGGTACGCCAACCAAGTAACAAAGCGGCTTTTCGGCATGGTGGCTCTATTCCACGTTGCATTTGCCTAGGGGGTTCTAGGTTGAGAGCCCATCAAATCCTTGTAGACTAGCGCAATGGAACAGCAAGGCGACTTCATCCAGTCACTCAAAGTTTCTGTAACTTTGCATAGTTTCTTAACCACCCAGCTTGCAGTTGCGGGGGCATTAAAGAGTTCCCATCTTCCGCCCTTTGTATAGACTCCATGCACCCACCTTACCCATAACGAGTCTTGCATGGTGCTAATGTGCCAGGCTATTTTGGCTACAGCTGCGAGATTCCAGAGTTGCAAATTGCGCACGCCTAACCCACCTTCTTTCTTCGGCCTACACACCTGATCCCAATTCACGTTCCCCGGGGAGTTGCAGTCGGCTTCACCATGCCATAGGTAGGATCTACACACTGCATTTCTTTGAACCAGCACCTTTTTAGGAATGATGACTGTTTGGCTCCAGTAGTTTGAAATGCTCATGAGAATGGAGTTGACTAGCTGGAGGCGAGTTGTGTAAGAAAGTTTCTTTGCATACCAAGAACGAATCCGGCTGGTCATTTTATCCACTAGGTATTCGCAGTCCGCGACTGTGTAGCGCTTGGAGGTAAGGGGTATACCTAAATACCTGACCGGGAGGCTTTTGAAGGAGAAATCCAAGACTGAAGCAGCCTGAGTTTTGAATTCATTGCTAACCCCTGCATGGTAAATGCCTGATTTTGAATTGTTGGCGAATAGGCCTGAGCTGTCGGAGAAAATCCCCAGACTACGGCGAAGGATCATGACAGATTGCAAATCCCCTTTACAGAACATCATGAGGTCATCTACAAAGGCGAGATGATTGAGTTTCATTTTGACGCATCTCGGGTGGAACGAGAATCCTTCTGTATCACCTGCTGCTTTAAGAGCCCTTGAGAGGTATTCCATACCTATAACAAACAAAAGGGGAGACATGGGGTCTCCTTGGTGCACACCCCGATTAGCCTTGAACGGGTCGAGGGGGGACCCATTAATTACTAGTGAGTGTTGGGTTGACGTGACACAAGCCATGATAATTTTGATGAAACGGTTAGGAAAGTTGAGAGCGTACATCATATCTTTGAGAAAATCCCAGTTCAAGGTGTCATACGCCTAACGCAGATCCATTTTAAGGAGGCAGCTAGGCATGCAGTATTTCCTACCATAATGTTTCACAATGTCTTGGCAGAGCAGAATGTTATGAAGGATGCTGCGTCCTTCCACAAAAGCTCCTTGGTTAGGGCTAATGATAGCGCCAAGCACTAGCTTGAGCTTGCTGCAGATGAGCTTCGAGATGCATTTGTAGATGATGTTGCAACAAGAGATGGGATGATAGTCCCCTGGCCCCTTGGGGCATTTGGTTTTAGGAATAAGAGTGATGGCTGTGATATTCCAATCTTGAGGGAGAAACCCCGTGTTGAAGAACTCTTGCACTGCCCCTATCACATCGGAACCGATGACTGGCCAT
Source organism: Amaranthus cruentus (assembly GCA_019425755.1). Classification (NCBI taxonomy): domain Eukaryota; kingdom Viridiplantae; phylum Streptophyta; class Magnoliopsida; order Caryophyllales; family Amaranthaceae; genus Amaranthus; species Amaranthus cruentus. The sequence continues at coordinate 19,380,708 of CM033461.1, forward strand.
GCGGCCTTGTAGAACCCACTATTAAACCCATCAATGCCCGGGGCTTTATCCTCAGGAATGCTCTACATTGCCTTCCTGATATCCTCCCCTGAAAAGGAAAGCGAGAGTAACCTTTGCTGATCTTCCGAGAGAACAGGGCCGTGGTGAATGATGTTCATATTGATGAGCCGCCTTTCCTTGATATCATTGCATAATAGGTCCTTGTAATATTCCAGGAAAGTCAGTTGGATTCTGGACTGGTCACTCGTTATCTCATCACCTATATGGAGCACATTGATGGTATTTGTCCTCTGACGGTGCATCAAAGATTGGTGAAAGAACTTAGTATTCTCATCCCCCATAGTAAGCCAATTAATCTTCGCTTTTTGACGTATAGCCGATTCCCTCTCCTCCTTGGCCTTTTTTAGGATGTCTGTCATTTTGCATTCAATATTAATAAGATGTAAGCTAGAGGGGTGGGCATGTACCTCCTGTTGGGCTTTGATGAGGTTGAACTCAGCTTGGTGCACTGCTTCTTGCTCATCCTTCTTGAACCTATTTTTGCATAGGGTTCTAACTGATTTGAGGTTTTGGATGACACTATATCACTGAGGGTGGTGTCTATGGGTCCTCCATACTTCTTGGAGGGAGTCAAGGAAGTCGTCCCGCTTGCCCCAGTGGTTGAAGAATCTGAAAGGTTTGGACCTTTTGTGCTACTTGAAAAAATGGACAATCATTGGAGTGTGGTCAAACTCTCCCTCCGGAAGGAATGTCGCTTCAGAAGTGGGGAAAGAGGTTTCTTAGAGGCTATTACCCATAACCCTGTCAATTTTGCTCAAAACTCTCGACGCACCTTCCTGTTTATTAGACCAGGTGAAGAATCTCCCAGTGCTTTTGAGATCATGTAGTTCACAGTTTGCCATACAGTTCCTAAGCGGTTCCAGTTCATGGTGACGCGGTCTTTGACCCATTCTTTCCTCAATATTTGCAATGCAATTAAAGTCGCCCATGACAAGCCACGGACCCGTCACATGTTGTTTTATGCAGCCCAGATGATCAAATAACTTTTCTCTACCTTTCTTATCACTTGCACCATACACGAAGGAGCAATGAAATTTTTCTCCCACTAGGGGGGAGACTTCAATATGAATGATCTGACTACTACTGTGTTTAATGTCCACTTTGAGCTCATCACTTTTCCATGCCACAATGATCCTTCCCCCCTTATGCCATGCTAAGTTGTGAGTGAAGCACCAAGAGGGGCACAGTCTTTGGTAAAGGGCCCCGAGTCCTTGCCTCTTTACCTTGGTTTCGAGGAGACTAAATAGGCTAATATTATGGTTTGATATGAATCGCGCCACTTTGATTTGTTTGCGAGTCTTATTTAGTCCCCTCACGTTCCAAGTAAGGATGCTATTCATAATCCTCGATGGGGTAAGCCCCCAACGCTTTTATTGGTAGTTCAGCGTCTTTGGTTTCCACTATATTTGGGTCCATTTCAAGAGCGGAAAAAGGATTGGGGGTTATGACTTCCCCATGGTGTTTTATCGGGCTGCTTGGTTTTGGAGGAGATTTGCTATTGGATGAGTTTTCTGGCATCTCCGTACTCTTTGTTTCCTGGGGTGCTATCTTTTGTTTCACAACATACTGTTTACGAACAACCCTCTGAAAACCCTTCTTTGTCCTTCGTCGGTCTTGTGCTTTTCTTTGCCTTAGTTACACTCCTGGACCATATGCCCCATTTTTTGACACTTACTGCATAGGACAGGCTTCCATTCATAGGTCACGTGCTGGGTAACCAATTCATCCTTCACATTGGTGAAGTGGATTTCCTCAAGGTATTCATCGTTGGTTTTCATTTCGACTAACACCCGTGCAAATCTCAATCTGGTTTTTTGACTTGTGGCTTTATCCAGCTTGATGACTTTGCCCACAAGCCCTGCAATTTTCCTAAGACTCCTTTCCCCCCAGTACTCCATTTTGAGATTCGGTAGCTGGATCCATACGGGCATGGACTAGAGGCTATTTTTATCAGTGGGCATTTCAGGTTCCCATGGCTTAATGATGAACGGTTTGTTGTCAAACATTAATCCATTCGACTCGTAGGCTTTGTCCCTTGCTTCACTTGATTTTAACTGGACAATAAAGACACCCCTGTCAACCGTACCTACAATATCTATGTCTAAGTCTTTCCAAATACGTCTAACAAAACCATCTAGAACATGTAGAGGCGGATTTTCCCCAACCACAAAGCACACCACAGCGGTTTCCCAATACCTAATCTCATCTTCTACATCAGTTAAATCAATTTTAACAGTATTAGGTTTTAGAGGGGTATTACCTTTCACTCCTGGCAATGTGTCATTGATGTTCTGTGAGTGTCCAGTTGGGTTGCTATCATCACTGGGCTGTTGTGTGGGTCTGCCCACATCCAGTATCGAACCCACAACGCCCCCATTGGGGTTCCAATCTTGAGTTTCCATTTCCCTGTTCAAATCGGTCATAGTACACACATGAAGCATTTCGTTATTCACAGCCTTCTCCTTTGTGATGTTTCCTCCATTGACAATGGAGGCCCAAGTTCCAGTCTTCTCCAGGTATGGAGAAGATCCATCCATGGTGTCAGGTTTTTTGGGAGAATTACTTGACTTTTCCAGCGAAGTAGCAGAGTTTTGTTTCGATATTTCCGGCTGGGTGCTGGTCTGAACCACTGGTGCTTTTTGCTGCCCCTCCGTTTTCCTTGGCCGGCCGGGCCCCCGTGCTCTGGCTGGTTCACCCATACGTGGTGCTTAGGCGAACCCGAGGGCGGCAGTTTAGAGAGAGAAACATGATGGTTAGAGAGTGTTTTTTTATTATTATTATTCCGTAAGTATTTATTATGTTCTTAAATTATAATTATAATATTATATATTTATTAGAAAATCTAATTATATGTATTAACTTTTTAATTATTTCATATAATTTTATATAGATTTTATACGACACTTCATGGGAAAGACGCAAATTGACGGACACGGAAATGCGCGAAGTGAAAGACAAAGTTGCCGTGTATCTTGTTAATTTATGTTGGTAGTTAACACAACACTATTTGGTATATAATTGTCATATATTGTATATTATATATGTATATATATATATATATATATATATATATATATATATATATATATATATATATATATATATATATATAATATTATATATATATATATATATTATATATATATATAATATATATATATATATATATATATATATATATATATATATATATAATATATATATATATATATATTATTTTGGTGATAATTAATGGTGATTATAGTTGTTGCATTATTGTTAATTATTTATTATTTTATAATGGTGATAATATATACTATTATCAATAAAACAAAAAATGTTTTTTTTAAAATATATGTAAAGTCTGCGGTTTTAGCCTTGACCGCTGTAACACCCGAATGGTCGAAAATTTAGGGTTGTTATTTGAGCAATAATAACCATGAAAAAAAGTAAATAAAAATACAAAAGGGTATGAAATCCTAGCTCACGAAGGAGCCGTCACCTTCCCTCCCATTCACCTTCCTCTCATTTCCATCTCCCTCACAACCCACATAGGAGACAATAGCTGCCGGCACACCACACCACCAGCAGGCTGCCGGTCTGTGCCTCCCCACCGTGACCAGCTGGCATCGGACCAGCCACGCGTGGACTGCTGCTGCACGCACCTCAAACAGCGGCTGCACGGTGGCCCAACAGGAGCCCCAACCACGGTTTCTGCGTGCCACCACCAAACACCAAACACCTATTGCCTCTTCTCCAATTTTTCTGAGTTCTCATCATTCTTCAATAATTTTCCTTATGGGTTAGAGCTTGATATATGAATTTAATATAATCATGAGTTTGGGTTGATTTTTTACTAATCTTTTTATCGAATCTTATTATGGTAATGTAAGAATGTGATTAGTTTCTTGTTTTGATTAGAATTTTCCATGTTTATGAGTTTTGTTGATTGTTTACTAATTTTATTGAATCTATTATGGTGGTGTAAGAATTTGATTGTGAAATTAATATAATTATGAATTAGCGTTAACAATTTGGATAGAAATGATGTTAGTTGCTCTAATTTGGGTGTTTGAAGATGTTAGTAACTTAAATAAATTGTATAAGATTTGAATATGTAATTGTATTGTGAATGGTGATAATAATATTTATAAATGGTTAAGATTATTAGTCACTAAAAATGGTTGTGAATTGTCACTTGCTTTATAAAGATGATGGTGGATATTGTTTATGTTATTGAGTATTATTGCTAGTTAAATGTGGTATTATCTTAGTTATTAGAATGATTGTTGGCATGTTATGGACGCTTGACATGCTTGTCTCGCCAGTTGTTGTGAAAGCTTATTCGATTGTTGGTCTAGTGAATGTGAAGGCTTATTTAATTGTTTATTAATGTCATAACTTGTGAGCAAGTATAAATTGAGTAACGTGAATTGATCAAGTGCGTATTAGAACAATTGAAAGTTACTTTGAATAGGTGAATGATAGTTCAGTTTAGCTTTTAGTTTCTCTTAAATGGAGAAAAGCAGGATTATTAGTTCTACTTCAAACTTATATTGGTTTTCGGTTCATAAAAGGAAGGTAAAACACGCTGTAACTATCCTTATATGCAATTGCTTTAAGACTTTATTATTATTGTGATAATATGCACTGTATTGAAACTATGAGGTACTAGTGAATATATTTTATATGAAGAGCTATCGATTATGAAATCCTTGCGCTTAGAATAGTTTAGTGAATGAGAGTGTTGGTAGAAGGTTTGGGACCACCCCCTTACTTATTTGAGAATTGGGTTATTGCCTTACTCGGAGCTAGAATGACTCCTTTATAGGTGAATTTCATATTTTATTTGAGTTGCTCAGTGGGTTTCGGCGTTCTGCTATCCCAGGGCATTCAATAATAGTCAAAAGCGGGAGTTATTCCCCTTTGATAAAGTACTAAATTATGATTCGTTGGCGTGACTCAACTGGATTATATCCGGTTGATTTAGTAGTCCCCTAGGTGAGGTTCGAAGGGACCACCGTAAGGGGGGTATGAGCATACTTTGTCATTGGGCGCCGGGTGGCCGATAACGCCCCTTGACCGAGGTGTCACCATGCGGGCCTTGCAAACCCCAATATGGTTGCCTCTCCATTGGATTGGTACCCCAGTGTTAGTTTCCCGAAGGTAGGACCCGAGAGGGTCAGCTGGAGAAGGTATGAGCTCATACTTTGCCATGGGCGCAAGGTGGTCGATAACGCCCATGGCCGTGTCACTATGCCATAAAGTGAAGAAAAGATTTACTGATAGAATGCTACTCATTGATAGAAAGCTTGTTCATTCATAGAAAACTTACACATTAATAGAACGTTTACTCATTGATTATTCAATGATAGAGTAGTTTATGTTAGTAAGAAGTGCGCCTAAGCTAACTTACCTCAAAGGAGTTACCAGTCCCAAAGATGGGCTATGAACACGTTTACTCTAAGATAGACAAGCTCTATAGGGTCACGTGTTAGATAGTTTGTTAATGCCTTGGTTGAGTTGATACTACGCGTGTTCGCAAGAGTTTATGTTTTGAGAAGAGAAATGTAAAGACCTACATTCTATCCAAGAAGCATAGGTGGACGGTAAACAGTTACTATTTGTGCTTGTGTCCTATGAATCATCTTATGTTGTTGTATAACATAATGTTATCTATTAGTTGGTCTTATTATATTTGATGCGAGTTCTGACGTGTACGTGTTTGTGTTTATGTTTGATTGTTTGATGACTTTCTATGATTGTCCTGCTATGACACATTGGCCTTGGTCTGATGTCGAGCAGCAGGAGGATCATGGACAGTCGTAGCAAGTATTGGAGCTTCTTTTTGCATTGCATTGCATTGGGGGAGAGTGACAAGGGCGAAGAATAACCTGTGTCATATAGTTATCCTTTGATTTTGTAGTTATTTATCTTTTGTAAACTTTGGTTGTATACGTTTGTTATGAGGCCTTGTGTCCTCCTTTGTGTATTTGTATTTTCGCTGTGTAGTTGATAACATTGTATGGTTTTAAAGTGTTAAAGTCATCTTAAAACGCACGCGTTGACATTGGAACCACGATCCACTCTTGGCATGTCGATTTGAGAAGTCGGCGATAAACTATTCCGCCGTGGCGTGTGATTTTAAAGGCAATGATGCCTTCAATTAGTTTAACGTTTTATTGTGCTAATTGCTCTACCACATATGTTCGAGTTTAGTAGAGGTGCTGCCGAATTTTCCTCTCACCTTTTTAAACTTAATCTTCTGACGTTTATTTAAATTCTTTTACTTTTCTTTTTATTTAACACCCGATTTCCTTCCTTCCTTCACGATTTTGGTTTTGTTTAAGGGGTCGGAAATTCAGGGGTGTTACAGAGAGTGTGCGTTCTGGTCATTTTCCCGAGGCGGCATACGGATATGGCGAGACTGTCTTGGCACGCTTGTAAGCTTTAAACTTTTGGGGTGACGACCTCAGACCTGTACAACAAAGTACAGTTGGGAGAGGAATTAAAAAATACTAATAAGACACATTTTGTTCTCTTAGGATTTGTAACTAAAACAATGAAATCAAATCAAGTAATAATAACACAAATATAATTATTAAATTAAGTTATATAAATGTGTACTCAGCATAAGCTAATAATGTAGTTTTGTTCTTTGAACCTATCTTGGTAGGGGACAGATTTAGAGATTATTGAAGTCAACGGTAGCTGAAAGCGCACAAAGATCAGTAATCAACAAAGCAATCTCATCCATTCATATAATAGAATGTAAGTAAAATAAATCTTTTATTTAAAAGTATCTCAGAGATTATCTTAGATTATTTGAGAAAAGTTTCCGACCTACGAGGTGATATGATTTTGAAACGATTGGCGCTTGTGACACTGGTTGGTTGATATTTTAAAATTATTGTTTTATACTTGCAGGATGACTTTTAAGTCAAAAAGAAATATTTTGGATTATCCAATTTACAAACGGATTATACTCTGCAGAACTTTATTTTATTTTAAATCATTTTAAATGCTCTTTATGAAATTCTTATACATATTTTAAATGTTGTAAACTCTTGTATTCAAAATTTTAATAGGTGCTTACTTGATTATATATTCATTAAAGTGAGTGATTATATTATCAACGTAAAAGCTCGATATAAGTATTAAGCTTCCGCATGAGTTTAAATTAATCTTGTTTGATCGACTGGTTAGTTTCGGGCTGTTACACTTGGTATCAGAGCATGAGTTGATTTTGGGTACACACGGATCTTCATATCCAGAGTGTTGAGGACTTTAAGGATTTGAATTTAGTTGAGGTTTAATTAGAATTATTTGTTGTAAAGAATTCACATAAATGTTGATGTTGGAAGATTATTAATCTAAATGACTATGTTATGAAGAAAACCGATTGTGAATATCATTCGAATTATGTTTCAGTGGTGAGTAATATCGAATTCATGAGAAGTTGAGAATGTTTTACTTACATGAAGATAGCTTGATGGGAATTATTGTTAAAGGAACTCATGAAGTATAAGAATTAAACGTTTATTACTCGAATGATAGATTCGGGATCTTTTTTGAGTTACACATAAGTGATTAATTGTTATGTCCATTGATTGATTTGAGTTGTGGTATAATATACAAAATTGATAAAAAAAATGTCATGAATTAAATTGTAGTTGAAACTGTAAGTTGATTGTGAAGGGAAATTTGCGTATAGGATATTAGAGAACAATTGAGACATGAACTTTAAATGTGATTAAGGAATCAATGTTGAATTTGGTGTTCTATAACTTGATTATACTCTAAGAATATAAGTGTGAGCCATTATGCATTGGAATATATTAATTTTGACTATGGAATATAGTTGAGTGGAAACTTTGCTAAATATTAAATATGTATGTCGATTAGGGATATGAGATTGATACGGATGAATTGTGTATGCAATTTATTGGGTGGATCATTATCATGAACGTAGTAGAATGATGAGTTGTATTGTATGAACTGCTTATAATATGTTTATTGTGGAATTGTATTTGATATGAGGATTAGGAACTAGGGTCATGAAGTCAAAGTGAAATATAGATTAGCATTGGACGGATTGACTATTTATTAAGAGTTGGTTGCAAAGTGATTATAAGTTTGGGGATATAGGAATAAATTATTTTTGTGTATTCAAAGTTAAAACTGGTAATGCATGTCGTGGATATGGTTATGCAACTGTATGAAATTGTATTGAGAAAGAACTTTATACTTTGATGTAATGAGTTTGATATCGAATGAATAGATTGTATGCTTGAGGTATATCCCTACAGAAATAAATTCTAATAATATTACATCTATTTAAATGTAGAGTTCTATTGCTAAATTATTAGTGGTAAATCCTTAAGTTGTAAGAGTTTTCGGGTTCGATACATGTTGGTTGAATTGAATTTAAGTGTTGACGATAATTTCAGTATGGTGGACAAGTTGTAAATAGGAGTATAAAATCCAGTGTTAACTTGAATTTGGGTACTCGCACTAGTAACAATGAATTTTATCAAGAAATTAAGTTATATGGTTTTAATTTCGAATTGAAAATGTCAATGTATTATAATAGCATTAGCATAAATTATGACTTGAATATGGATTGAGAATATGAATAAGAAATGGGCATTAAGTAAACTGATTGTGAAATGGAGATATGGACACAAGTTGGAATATGAAGTGATACTTGATCAGTGGGATTTATTTAGTTTGAGTAATGAGTTGAACATCGTAATTTATTATAAGTGGAACAAATGAATTTTCGAGCTATTAGATTGAGCATGGTGGATACTTTATCCCATTGGTGAATAGAATTTCTTCAACTGATATAGATGAATAGCGAAAGACTTTGAATATGTTTCAATGTGTTTGAACGCTTTTGTTCAAGTGATATGAATGAAGGCGGAATGAGTGAGTGATTATCCTAGGTATTTGAGAAGCGAGGTGTTGGCCAATTGAGTTTTGATGATGACTTAACATTTATAAACAAACAAAGCTTTAGAGATTGTTTTGTAGGTCAAAGATCCGATTTGTCATTATCGTCGATGGCACCTAAGAGAGTTGCTTAAAGAATAATGTACGTGTCAAAGTCAAAGTCAAAGCAGTCAACCTTGGAGTCCAAGTAAGAAATCAAAAGAAGGATCGATTACTACTGTTCCAAGATTGACAAATTGAAAAGAAAGCTGACGGAGACAGTGCAGTGTTCCCAGCGAAGCAGTCTAAGAAGTCAGTCAACTAAAAGAACGTAGGAAAAATAAGTTTTTCTTTATTTAGTTGATTGTACGGTTAATACTAAATAATAGCATAAGAGATTAATTGGCAAAATTAATTAAAACTAATCTTAAAGGCTAAAAATAAATCTCCTAGTTTATCTCCACTAAAATAGGGAATTAGTTGAATAAGTCTTCAACTTACTAATATTAGCTTATTGATTACAAAAAGTAACCGTGAAGACTTGGAGTAACCTCCAAGGCTATTATCCACATTCTCACATCTTATGATCATGGGATAATGGCTAACTACACGGTTCTAACTCTTATAAAAGAGAAAATACAACCGGCTAATAAAGGTGTGTGGATTGTGCCCAACACCGAAAAATCTAGAGAGATCACCCAAGAGAGAAAAATATTCATTCTTACAATTTGCCAATTAATTCTTGATATTTTTCTTATGCTATAATTTAGACTTTATCCAATTTTAGAGAATTATTTTTGTAAAGGGTTTTTGAGTATTTGTAATTAGACTTGGGGAAGTCTAAGGGGGAAATCGTGTGAAAGAACGAAAGAGAGAAACGAGAAGGAGAAAGAGAAGAAGAAGATAATAGGCCTAGTAGAGATGAGAAGAGAATAAGTTTTATGTAATTGCTTTGATTACTTAAAACATAATAAGGGAAGTTCAAAATCCGAAGTGGTCGTGGGTTTCTTTCTAAGAAGGCCTAGAAAGTTGCCACGTTAAATCTCTTGTCTCCAATTTACATTCTTGCATTTTGTTTAAGTATTTAGTTTGATTTTAATTTCCGCAAAAATAGGGCATAAATACTTGCAAAAAGCAATACAACAATTCACCCCCCTCTTGTTGCATTCATAATCTCTAATCGTTTCTACAATTGGTATCAGAGCCCTGTTCCTCATTTGATCAGGAAACCTTGAGAGCCGTATCTTGGTATATTAGAGATGTTGAAAATGAATGAACGTCTGGAAGAAGGCTACTCTACTCAGAGACCACCAATGTTCGATGGAAAATTCTACACATACTGGAAGGATAGGATGGAAATCTTCATCAAGGCCGAAAACTATCAAGTGTGGAGAGTCATCGAGACTGTTCCCAAACCAATAACTGAATATGAGAAAGAAGATTTTCAGAAAATGGAGATGAATACTCTTGCCATCAAATTACTTCACTGTGGGCTTGGACCGAATGAACACAATCGTATTATGGGTTGCAAAACAGCCAAGCAGATTTGGGATCTGCTGGAAGTTACCCATGAAGGAACCAGTGAAGTGAAGCGTTCCAAGATTGACTTGCTCATGTCAAAATATGAAAGATTTGTTATGGAACCTAAAGAAAGTATTCAAGAAATGTTCACTAGGTTCACTAACATTACAAACGAACTTGTCTCTCTTGGAAGGCTTATTCCCTCAGAGGAACAGGTTAGGAAAATCCTCAGAAGTCTACCTCAAGATGATCGCTGGAGAGCTAAAGTCACAGCCATACAAGAATCCAAAGATTTCACAAAATTCAATCTGGAAGAGTTGGCTGGTTCCCTGATGACTCATGAATTACATCTGGGAACAGCTGACAGTTCCAGAAACAAAGGCTTGGCTCTGGCAGCGAATGAACAAGAAGAGTCAGAATGTGATGAGGAAGAGACTGCTATGTTGGTTCGAAAATTCAAAATTTTTTTCAGGAACAGCAGATACAACTATCAAAGAAACAACAAAGAAAGGGGAACTGCTAATTCCAAAACCAACTACGAATCTCACAAGTGTGGAAGCACTGATCATTTCATCAAGGAGTGCCCTCAATGGAAGAACGAGAAGGGCAAAGGGAAGGCAAGGGAAACAGGAAGACAACCGAACAAAGGAAACTTCAACAAAACTGACTTTCGCAAAGCAATGATAGCGGCATGGGGAGAATCCGAAAGTGAAGCTGAAACCGAAGCTCCAGCTAAGGAAGAAACCGCTAATCTTTATCTCATGGCAACACATGATGAAAAGTCTAAAGGAAAAGAGGTATCATCTTCTAATTCATTTCCTAATTACCTATTTAGATTAGATAAACATGAATTAATTAAAATGATCTTGGAGGCACAAAATAAACTAGAAAAACAAACGGCCACCTGTCTCCAAAAAGAAAAAGACCCTAAAACCAGTAATGACCTAGTATCCTACCTAAATTCTTTTAGGTCTGATGTGCAAACTCGATTCTTTGAATTACTTGATCAAAATGTGATGTTAAAGGAAATTATGGAAAAGGTAAAATAAGAAAACATCATGATAAATATTGAATTAAGTCAATACAAATTGTTAGGGCTTGAAGAAAAAATAAAGACCAAACTTGTTCAAGAGATAAATGCCGATTTTAAGAAGATGAAATTAGACTTAGAATCTACTAAAAATGAGAATGAAAAGCTAAAGCTTGAATTAAATTCAAGAGAAAATGGGAAATTCAAAGAGGTTCCCAAATGGATTCTAGAAGCCAAAACTAAAGGAACTGAAGGTCTAGGATACTATAAGTACAATAAAAGGAAAAAGGTCTATGTTGATCTCCCTAGTAGTAAGATCTGTTCCTTTTGTGGCAAAACCGGGCACCTGAAATATCAATGTTTAAAAAGGGAACAGCATAACAAAACGAACCAAATATATGTCGATAGGATTTGGATTAAGAAATATGACTCATGCATAATCGACATGGAACCCAAGGTTGGCTGGGTTCCACCCTCTAACAATTAGTTCGTTTTGCAGGTTCTAGTGAGGGGGAACAGCACATGGTATCTCGACAGTAGCTGTTCCAAGCACATGACAGGTGATAGTTTAAAATTTCTCTCACTAAAAGCCTATGATGGAGGAACTGTGACCATTGGAGACAACATGAAAGGCGAAATCATCGCCAAAGGAAAAGTAGGAAGGTCAAGCTCCAATGCAATTGATAATGTATTTTTAGTCGAGAATTTAAAACACAATTTGTTAAGTATCTCTCAATTTTGTGACAAAGGTAACTCTGTAAACTTTACTTCTGAAAAATGCATTATTTCTAAGAATGACACAGGGGACACCATTCTGGAAGGAATCAGAAAAGGGAACACCTGTGTTGTGGACCTTCACACTGTTCCTAAAACCAGTCTAACGTGTCTTAGTGTTTTAGAAGATGACCCTTTCCTCTGGCATAAACGCCTAGGTCACGCTAGTTTCTCACTGCTTAATACATTAAGAAATAAAGACCTAGTTAGAGGATTACCGTCCCTCAAATTTCAAAAGAATGAAGTATGTGATCCTTGTGCCAAAGGAAAACATGTAAGGTCGTCTTTCAAACCTAAAAATATTGTGACCACCTCAAAGCCACTTGAATTAATTCATATGGATCTTTGTGGACCAATGAGAATCCAAAGTCGCAGTGGAAAGCGATATGTATTTGTTATAGTTGATGATTACAGTAGATTTACATGGACATTGTTGTTATCTAGCAAAGATGAGGCCTTTGATGAATTTGTTGCATTTTCCAATAAAATTCAAAAACCTAGTAATAATCAACTTGTCCACATAAGATCGGATCATGGTAAGGAATTTGAAAATTCAAGGTTTATGGATTATTGCAACGAGCATGGTTTAAGTCACAATTTCTCCGCACCAAGGACACCACAACAAAATGGTGTGGTGGAACGTAAAAATAGAACTCTAGAAGAAATGGCTAGAACCATGTTAATAGCTAGTGGTCTCCCTAGAAACTTTTGGGTCGAAGCCGTTAATACTGCATGCTATATTGTAAATCGTGTGTTAATTAGACCAATCACTTCTAAAACACCCTATGAACTGTTTAAAGACATTAAACCTAATATTTCATATTTTCGCATATTTGGATGTCGATGCTTTGTGCATGTAAATGGAAAAAGAAATATAGGTAAATTTGATGAATGAAGTGATGAGGCAGTATTTCTTGGCTACACTTCTCACAGTAAAGCTTATAGAGTCTATAATAAGAGAACTATGTGTGTTGAAGAATTTGTTCACATTATTTTTGATGAAACAAATTTTATGATAAGTGAACAACAAACAGGTGATTTTAAGATAGGTCTTGCTAATCTGGAAGATGATGAGTACATACATAAAGAGCAAGAACAAGAAGCAAATGAAGAGCAACAGGTTCAAACTAATGAACCCAATCAAGAACAGGAACAGCAGGAAAATCAGGACTAGCCAGATGTTCCTGATCCAGATGTTCCCAGAGCAGTACAAAATGAAAGAAATAAAGCTGAGCACAATGAAATTCAAGTCAATGAACCCGCTTCCACATCAGTCTCCACAAGAGACTTCGTGCCTAAACCGTGAAAACATCAAAAGTCTCACCCACTTGACTTGATCATGAGTTACTTAAGGAAGGGAATACAAACAAGATCCCAGATGAGAAACTTCTGTGCACACTTTGCATTTCTCTCAACAATGGAACCCAAGAATCACGAAGAAGCATTACAAGATTCAGATTGGGTTGTGGCCATGCAAGATGAACTAAACGAATTTGAAAGAAATAAAGTGTGGCACTTGGAACCAAAGCCCAAGAATAAAAAGATAATTGGATTAAAATGGGTCTTTAGAAATAAGCTGGATGAGCATGGAACAATAGTAAGGAACAAGGCAAGATTGGTAGTCAATGGGTACAATCAACAAGAAGGTATTGACTATACTGAAACATTTGCTCCCGTAGCAAGGTTAGAAGCTATTAGAATTCTAATTTCTTTTGCTGCATTTATGAATTTTAAATTATACCAAATGGATGTGAAATGTGCTTTCTTAAATGGCTTTCTAGATGAAGAAGTCTTTGTGGAACAGCCACCAGGCTTCGAAAATCCATCCTCTCTAGATCTTGTTTATAAGCTTGATAAAGCTCTTTATGGGCTCAAACAAGCTCCTAGACAATGGTATGAGAGATTATCTAAAATTTTTGATTGAAAACAAATTTATAAGAGGTAAAATTGACAAGACCTTATTCTTTAAGAATAAAGGTTCGGATATTTTAGTTGTTCAAATATATGTTGATGACATTATCTTTGGAGCCACCAATGAACTATTGTGTAAAGAATTTGCTGACCTAATGAGTGATGAATTTGAAATGAGCATGATGGGAGAATTAAATTTCTTCCTTGGTTTGCAAATTAAACAAACGGCTAATGGTATCTTCATCCATCAACAAAAATATATAAAAGAATTTCTAAAGAAATATGGTCTTGATAACGCTAAGACAAACCATACACCTATGGCCACTAACATTAGATTAGATGAAGATGCGAATGGTACAAGTGTCGATCAAACCATGTATAGAGGCATGATAGGATCTTTACTATATCTAACTGCTAGTAGACCCGATATTTCGTTCAATGTTGGTTTGTGTGCTAGATTTCAATCAAATCCTAAGGAATCACATCATACAGTAGTAAAGAGAATTCTAAGATATTTGAAGGGAACAGATGACTTGTCCCTATTTTATCCAAAAAGTGATGTCTATGACTTGAAAGGTTTTAGTGATGCAGATTATGCAGGAGATCTTGTGAATAGCAAAAGTACTTCAGGAATGGTACAATTTCTTGGCTCATGTTTAGTATCTTGGTGTTCCAAGAAACAAAACACCGTTGCCTTATCCACCGCTGAAGCTGAATATGTAGCAGCAGCAGCCTGCTGTTCCCAAATGCTTTGGATAAAACAACAGCTAAGAGATTTTGGTATTAAATTTGAATGCGTTCCTATCTATTGTGATAATACTAGTGCCATATGCATATCAAAAGATCCCGTGCATCATTCTAGAGTTAAGCATATACATATAAGACATTATTTTCTTAAGGATAATGTGGAACATAAGAATATTATTGTTAAACATGTCAGTACTAATGAGCAAGTTGCAGACATAATGACTAAACCACTTCCTAGGGAACAATTTCAAAAGATGAGGTTGGAGCTAGGTATGATCAAGCTTCACTAAAGTTTAATGCTAGCAAACCTACTCAAAGCATTATGAAAATTGGAAGGGTTAGATCAACCACAACGACCATGATTGAGAAATCAATTATTGCGAGATTTAGGTATGCAACTATCTCAAGAATGTGTCATGAATATTTTCTTGATTGCATGCTTAACTGATTAGAACAAGTAGCATAAGTTTACTTTACGTAATTATGTCCTCATATTAAAACGAAAAAAAAAACGAGGACATATGTTTTTCTCTAATTTTTATTTTTCTTTTTCACAAAATTCCAGCATTTTATTTTATTTATTTTTTGGTGAGTCAACTTAAATTAAGATAGAAGAATAATCATCGAAGTGTTTTCAAATAATCGCTCAAATTCATTGAATATACCCGCGAACCTTTCGTTACACTCGTTATTCACATAAGACAAACTGATCCAAGGAGTAGTATAACCCTTCGCATAACCGTCACTTCACACATTTAAAACCCACTCTCTCACGTCCCATCCATCACTCACAATACCCATAACCCCCTAAAACTAGTACTACTCCTCATTACTCTAAAACCGTCTACCTATTTCAAATTCTATCTCTCTCTCTCTCTCTCAATCCCTCATCTTCATCCATCTTGCAACCATGAAAACTCCCAAATCTTCATCATCTAACAAGAACGTCCAAGGCAAAACGCCTAAGTTTGTTCAACCAGAACCACTCCAAATCATCCATCCCTCACCTTCACACGACATTCCACAATCATCATCACAAAAACCCAAATCAACCAAAACCATGCATGCCGGTACTAAAAGAACCTTTTCTAACCCTAAGGGAAGCTCGTCATCCAAGCCAGCAAAAAGGATCAAGCAGGTGGATCTAAACAGTGTTGAGGAGTTAAATAAGGAGATGTCCGTGGGTTTCGGTCTAGACAAATATTGGTATGATTCTAATCCTTTCCCTCAATTACATGCAATACTAAGTAATCAGGGTTGGGAGGAATTAATGTGTAATTTTTCTTGCAATTCAATTTATCCACACCTTATGCGAGAATTTATTCAGAATTTTTTGATTGATAATGGGGTATGCTCTAGTACAGTCAAGGATATTAAAATCGAGTTCAATAGTTTGATGTTAGGAGAATGGTTTGGGGTTCCTGCAGTTGGGTTTGACACTTACTATGGGTATGCTCTAGTAAAGTCAAGGATATTAAAATCGAGTTCAATAGTTTGATGTTAGGAGAATGGTTTGGGGTTCCTGCAGTTGGGTTTGACACTTACTATGTGGGCTCAAAAATTGTCTTTTCTGGTATAAATGAAAAAACCGTTCTTAAATTTTTAGGTATTAATGAGAAAAAACGCCACAACTCCTTGTCCCCACTCCACAAACTCTTATACAACATTGCTAGGAGTTTTATCTTGCCACGCAATTCTAAGCGTAGTGAGGTAAACCTTCGTGACGCTACCCTCATTTACTGTTTGGCTAACCACATCAAAATCAATTTTCCATCTTTGATGATTTCTCATTTAGCTGACTGTATTGTAAAGAACAGCATGGTAGGTTATGGAGGCTTGTTAACACATATTTTTAAGAAGTTTGGGGTACCTATGGATGGTCTGGAATTCCCAATGAGTGCTAATAACAAAATCGGTGCGAAGTGTCTCAACAACTTGCACCTTAAATTAAATGATAAGGGGATTTTAGAGGATGCCATAGAGGAGGTGGAGAAAGTGAGTTCTGATGATGAAAAGGAACAAGGAGAAAAAGAAGTGGAAGGAGAGGAGAGGAAAGAAGGAAAGAAAGAGGATCAGGAAGCTGTTCCCTCTGCCAGAAATGATAAGGCAGAGGTGAATGAGGACGAGGAGAAAGTTTATACTGAGGGGGAAGTTTCAAAAGAAGATGACAAGGGTGAACTTGAGGAAGAGGCTTCCAGTGATAGTTCAGAAGAGGAGGAAGTGGCGAAACTCAGTCATGAGGAGCCTGTGCTGACACCTAGGAAGAGTCGCAGGCTAGTCTCAAAACGCCATGCTAGTTTGGATGACAATGCTACCTCTAAGCCCTCAAACGAGCACATCAATGTCCCTGCCTCACCAAA
The DNA here is from genome assembly GCA_019425755.1 of Amaranthus cruentus. Taxonomy (NCBI): domain Eukaryota; kingdom Viridiplantae; phylum Streptophyta; class Magnoliopsida; order Caryophyllales; family Amaranthaceae; genus Amaranthus; species Amaranthus cruentus. Next base: position 19,398,024 of record CM033461.1, read on the forward strand.
ACCAGTATCACCACCACCATCACCCATACCCACTACACCACCACATTTCACCTCACCAGTATCACCTCCACACACAACCACTGGTTTTGATGACATCCCTTCAACTGTTCCTCCTGCAACACTTGATCTCATACTCTCTAAGTTCATTGATTTTCAGTCTCAACTACATGCTTTCCAGGATGAAATCCGTGTCTCACTCACATCCATTACTGATCAGCTGTCCCAGATGGAGTCCCGTCTTGGTGCCAAGCTTGACACAGTTGAAGTGCAGACAGAGTTCATTGATGAGGAGACTGCCTCTTGATCCCTTCTTCTGCTCACTTTATCATGTTATGTAATTTGATTGGCCTCACCGTATGTCTTTTCGAACAATTAAAAAATTTCTTTTGTTTGTACCAGCTGGGGTACACTTATGTTGTAATTCTCTTTTGTTGAACGTTTATGCTGCTACTTTCCTTCTCAAAACGATTATCTTTAATGGTCTATGATGTTTTGCATTGCATATCTTGAACATTTCTTCACATTTGCTGATTTGGTTTGCTGCTTACTTTCTTAATTTTTCTAATGCTTGCCTTAGTGCTGTGGTTTGGTAAAACCCCTACTTTTTGATTGATGTCAAAAGGGGGAAGAAAGGCAACAAACTTAAATGATCTTGTGAATGCTATACTCCTAACACCTAACTTAGTCTTTGTTAATGCTAAAAGTTTTTGTTCATGCTAAATGATCTGCTAAACTATTTAAAACCTTATGTGTTCATATATTTCTAAGTGTTATGGATTCATGTTTAGTATTATTAGTTTTAATGTTTCATTTATGCGCTACTGTCTCTACTCACTTTACTCAAGGCTAATCACTTATGTTTCGTTTAGAAACTTCTTACAACCTCACATTAGTAGAAATTTGATACTTGAGTTGTTGTGTTCATTACATTTATTATTATTTTTTATTTTCTATTACTTTTGAAAACTTAACTCATGTTTAATCACATGGTCTTTGATATGTTTTAAAAGTACTATATTAGAGTAAATTGTTCTGATAGATGGTTAGTATATTATTTTGTAATGATTTAATTTGCTAAATGTGTTTAGACTTGCGTTAATCTCTAGCATGTTCTAGCTTATTCATTTTACTCTATATTTTTAATTAAGTTTGTTTATAAAGTTTGCCATCATCAAAAAGGGGGAATTTGTTGGCCCAATTGAGTTTTGATGATGACTTAACATTTATAAACAAACAAAGCTTTAGAGATTGTTTTGTAGGTCAAATATCCGATTTGTCATTATCGTCGATGGCACCTAAGAGACTTGCTTAAAGAATAATGTACGTGACAAAGTCAAAGTCAAAGCAGTCAACCTTGGAGTCCAAGTAGAAAGTCAAAAGAAGGATCGATTACTACCGTTCCAAGATTGAGAAATTGAAAAGAAAGCTGACGGAGACAGTGCAGTGTTCCCAGCGAAGCAGTCTGAGAAGTCAGTCAACTAAAAGAACGTAGGAAAAATAAGTTTTTCTTTATTTAGTTGATTGTACGGTTAATACTAAATAATAGCATAAGAGATTAATTGGCAAAATTAATTAAAACTAATCTTAAGGGCTAAAAATAAATCTCCTAGTTTATCTCCACTAAAATAGGGAATTAGTTGAATAAGTCTTCAACTTACTAATATTAGCTTATTGATTACAAAAAGTAACCGTGAAGACTTGGAGTAACCTCCAAGGCTATTATCCACATTCTCACATCTTATGATCATGGGATAATGGCTAACTACACGATTCTAACTCTTATAAAAGAGAAAATACAACCGGCTAATAAAGGTGTGTGGATTGTGCCCAACACCGAAAAATCTAGAGAGATCACCCAAGAGCGAAAAATATTCATTCTTACAATTTGCCAATTAATTCTTGATATTTTTCTTATGCTATAATTTAGACTTTATCCAATTTTAGAGAATTATTTTTGTAAAGGGTTTTTGAGTATTTGTAATTAGACTTGGGGAAGTCTAAGGGGGAAATCGTGTGAAAGAACGAAAGAGAGAAACGAGAAGGAGAAAGAGAAGAAGAAGATAATAGGCCTAGTAGAGATGAGAAGAGAATAAGTTTTATGTAATTGCTTTGATTACTTAAAACATAATAAGAGAAGTTCAAAATCCGAAGTGGTCGTGGGTTTCTTTCTAAGAAGGCCTAGAAAGTTGCCACGTTAAATCTCTTGTCTCCAATTTACATTCTTGCATTTTGTTTAAGTATTTAGTTTGATTTTAATTTCCGCAAAAACAGGGCATAAATACTTGTAAAAAGCAATACAACAATTCACCCCCCCTCTTGTTGCATTCATAATCTCTAATCGTTTCTACACGAGGAAAAGGGATTTAGGAAGAGCTTTTGGATATGATTGAATTCAATCAAATGATTACAAGGATTTACAGCACTAAAGGAGATTTCTGATAAGCAAAATTGTATTGTAATGATAGTCTCCATGCACTTCGATGTTTAATCATAATGGATTATGTTGCTTGGAAGTTTTATCATAAAGTTGGAGAGAAGAATTAAATCATTAAATTTTGAACAAAGTTGTTGATACATCGGTGTCTATTGGAGAAATAATTGAATAAAGTTGTATTGAGTAATGATGTGCCAATCATTTAGTTCAGGACATAAAGAGAATATGAAATTTCATGCTGAGAGCAACTCGAAGGAAAGGAATGTAGGACACAACTATTGGGGAATGAGAAATTATTTTGGGTGTTGATCACTTATCGGGTTATAAATTTGAGGACTTCAACTTAGTTTGAGAGTCAATTTGTACAAAAGTCAACCAATAATTATTGCAAAAAAACAAAAAAATCTTTATCATTTTAAAGAAAATCTTTTTCAGGTTTGAGTCAATGATTTGCCCTCTTGTGAAATTTTAACCTTTGTTGGCCCATTTTGGTTTTGATGATAACATAAACTTTAATAAACAAACATATTACGTTTTGAGATTATTGTGTTAGGTCATATATCCGATCCTTAAAAGGTCGTTGATGGAACCATTAGAAGTTGAAAAGGGCATTACTACTTTACTATTTCAAGATCAAGTCAAATTCGAAGAATGGTCAATCAGAGACAGTGCGGTGTTCCCAGATCAACGGTCAGAGAAGTAGTCAACGGATTTATTAAGAAAATAATTTCTGTTTTATTATTCTTTTTATTTTTGTTGTACGGGTGAATAAGTCAAGGCAGCACAAGGAAGTTAACTTGGAATTAAAATAAACATTCCTTAAAATAGTAAATCCTAAAAATCCTCCTTGAAATTAGGATATTATCTATTTTTAGATATAAAGCCCATAAGAACTTGGAGTAACCTCCAAGCTTTCTATTTCTAACCCTAATATAACCGTGCCTCTACTCCCATCACTTGGGATCATGGGTTTATGGGTTTAAGAGTTCTCATGATTATATATATACAATATTTTGCAACCGGCACAAATTGGTGATTAACAAAGAGAGAAATTATTTATGCCTAATATCCTTCGTGAGATCCAAAAATCAAGAAGAGGAAATCTTGAGTGTTCCTTAATCGCTTATTAATTCCACAACATTTCCTTGTGCTATTCTTGTTTTGTTCATCCATTTTAGAGAAGTTTTATGTACGGGATTTTGAGAGAATTTGTAATTAGACTTGGGTAAGTCTAAGGGGAATAGAGAAGAATTTTTGTAAAGAGAGAAAAAGAGAACGAGAAGAAGAACCGAGTAGAGAAAGAGAAAGAGAAGAGAAAGAGAAAGAGAAGGAGAATTATTTTTATGTAATAGAGAATTATATTTACATAAGATTAATAAGAGAAGTAAAATCCTTAGAGGGTCGTGGCTCTTTCCCACGTTAATCTCTTGTGTTCTTTATAGTTTTCTTTTATTGCTTTGAGTATTTTTAATAGAGAAATTCCGCAAGAAAAACAGGGCGAAAATACTCCCAAGAGCAACACAACAATTCACCCCCCCTCTTGTTGTGTTCCATATCTCTAAGTGTTTCTACAATTGGTATCAGAGCCCTGTTCCTCATTTGATCAGGAAACCCTGAGAGCCGCATCTTGGTGTATTAGAGATGTTGAAAATGAATGAACGCATGGAAGAAGGTTATTCTACTCAGAGACCACCTATGTTCGATGGCAAATTCTACACTTATTGGAAGAATAGGATGGAAATCTTCATCAAACCCGAGAACTATCAAGTTTGGAGAGTCATCGAAGTTGGAGATTTCGAGGTAACAACTACCAATTCCAACAACGAGACTGTTCCCAAACCGATAACAGAATATGAGAAGGAAGATTTCCAGAAAATGGAAATGAATGCTCTTGCAATCAAATTGCTTCACTGTGGGCTTGGTCCAAACGAACATAATCGCATCATGGGTTGCAAAACAGCAAAACAAATTTGGGATCTGCTGGAAGTTACCCACGAAGGCATGAGTGAAGTAAAGCGTTCCAAGATTGACTTGCTCATGTCAAAATACGAACGATTTGTTATGGAACCTAGAGAAAGCATTCAAGAAATGTTTACTAGATTCACGAACATCACAAATGAGCTTGTCTCTCTTGGAAGGCTAATTCCCTCCGATGAACAGGTACGAAAGATTCTAAGAAGCCTTCCTCAAGATGATCGCTGGAGAGCCAAGGTCACAGCCATACAAGAATCCAAAGATTTCACGAAGTTCAATCTGGAAGAGCTGGCTGGTTCCCTTATGACTCATGAATTACATCTGGGAACAGCTGACAGTTCCAGAAATAAAGGGTTGGCTCTGGCAGCTAATGAACAAGAAGAGTCAGATTCTGATGAGGAAGAGGCTGCAATGATGGTTAGGAAATTCAAGAAGTTCTTCAGGAACAATCGCTATAACAATCAAAGAAACAACAAAGAAAGAGGAACTTCGAATTCCAAAACCTATGAATGTCACAAGTGTGGAAGTACCGAGCACTTCATCAAGGAATGCCCTCTATGGAAAAATGAAAAGGGTAAAGGGAAGGCAAGAGAGACAGGAAGACAACCAACAAAAGGAAACTTCAATAAAGCGGACTTTCGCAAAGCCATGATAGCTGCATGGGGAGAATCTGAAAGCGAGGCCGAAACTGAAGCTCCCGTTGAAGAAGAAGAAACAGCCAATCTCTGTCTCATGGCAACACATGATGAAAAGTCTAAAAGAAAAGAGGTACTGTCTTCTGATCCTTTTTCTGATTACTTATTCAAATTGGATAAACACAGATTAATTAAAATGATTTTAGAGTCTCACGAAAAATTAGAAAAACAAACAGCCATCTGTCTCAAGACAGAAAAAGACCTAAAGGCTTGCAAAGACCAAATATCCTACCTTAATTCTTTTAGGTCCGATGTGCAAACTCGATTCTTTGAATTGCTTGATAATAATGTGATGTTAAAAGAAGCTTTAGATAAGGTTAAACAAGAGAACATCATGTTAAATATTGAATTAAATCAACATAAGTTGTTAGAAATAGAATTGAGTAATGAGTCTAATAAAGAGATTAAAAGCGTTTTTAATAAAATAAAATTAGACCTAGAATCCGCCATATATGAAAATGAACGACTTAGGCTTGAATTAAATTCAAGAGAAAAAGGGAAAATCAAAGAAATTCCCAAATGGATTCTTAATGCTAAAACCAAAGGAACTGAAGGTTTAGGATACAATAAATATGATAAAAAGAAAAAGGTCTACGTTGATCTCCCAAGTAAAAGGGTCTGTTCCTTTTGTGGCAAAAATGGGCACCTGAAACATCAATGTTTAAAAAAGGAACAGCATAACAAAACGAACCAAATATATGTCGATAGAGTTTGGATTAAGAAATATGATTCTTGTATAATCGACATGGAACCCAAGGATGGCTGGGTTCCACCCTCTAACAACTAAGTTCGTTTTGCAGGTTCTAGTGAGGGGGAATGTATCTCATGGTATTCTCACAGCATCGCTCCAGCACATGACAAAGAAATTTCTCTCACTGGAATCCTATGATGGAGGAACTGTGACCTTTGGCGATAATATGAAAGGAGAAATCATTGCAAAAGGAAAGATAGGAAGGTCAAGTTCCCATGCTATAGATAATGTATTTTTGGTCGAGAATTTAAAACACAATCTTTTAAGTATTTCTCAATTTTGTGATAAAGGTAACTCTGTAAACTTTACTTCTGAAAAGTGCATCATTTCTAGGAACGACACAGGTAACACCATTCGAAGGAATCAGAAAAGGGAACACCTATGTGGTGGACCTCAGCATATCGCTCCTAAAACCAGTTTAACATGTCTGAGTGTTATAGAAGATGATCCTCTTCTTTGGCATAAACGATTAGGTCATGCTAGTTTTTCATTGCTTAATACTTTACGATCTAAAGACCTAGTAAGAGGATTACCGTCCCTTAAGTTTCAAAAGAATGAAGTTTGTGATCCTTGTGCCAAAGGAAAACATGCAAGGTCATCCTTCAAACCTAAGAATGTCGTGGACCACCTCAAGGCCACTTTAATTAATTCATATGGATCTTTGTGGACCAATGAGAGTCCAAAGTCGCGGTGTTTATATGTATTTGTTATAGTTGATGATTATAGTAGATTTACATGGACTTTATTTTTATGTAGCAAAGATGAAGCATTTGATGAATTTGTTGCATTTGCCACTAAAATTCAAAAATCTAGTAATAATCAACTTGTCCACATAAGATCGGATCATGGTAAGGAATTCGAAAATTCAAGATTTATGAATTATTGTAATTTGCATGGTATAAGTCATAATTTTTCCGCACCTAGAACACCACAACAAAATGGTGTGGTTGAACGCAAAAATAGAACCTTAGAGGAAATGGCTAGAACCATGTTAATAGCTAGTGGTTTACCTAGAAATTTTGGGCGTGCGTATATCGCATGCTACATATTAAATCGTGTGCTAATTAGACCGATCACTTCAAAAACCCCCTACGAACTAATTAAAGGAATTAAACCTAATATTTCATATTTTCGAGTCTTTGGATGTCGATGTTTTGTGCATATCAATGGAAAACGAAATATAGGTAAATTCGATGAAAGAAGTGATGAAGCAGTATTTCTTGGCTACTCATCCCACAGTAAAGCTTATAGAGTTTATAATAAGAAAACTATGTGTGTTGAGGAATCTGTTCACATTATATTTGATGAAACTAACTTTATGACAAGTGAACAAGAAACAGATGATTTTAAAATAGGTCTTGCTGATCTGAACGATGAAGAAAATATACAAAAGGAGCAAGATCAAGAAGAACAACAACTGGTCCAGAATGCTGAACCTAATCAAGAACAGGTACAACAGGCAGATTTGGAACACCCAGATGTTCCTAATCCAGATATCCCCAGAGAAGTTCAAGAAGAAAGAATTGAAGCTGAACCAAATCAGAGTCAAGTCAGTGAGCCTGCTTCCACCTCAGTCTCCACAAGAGACTTTGTCCCAAAGCCGTGGAAACAACAAAAGTCACATCCAGTAGACTTGATTCTAAGCGACATGGGAAAAGGCATACAAACGAGGTCCCAAATGAGAAACTTCTGTGCACACTTTGCATTTCTATCAACATTGGAACCCAAGAATCATGAAGAAGCACTACAAGATTCAGATTGGGTTGTTGCTATGCAAGATGAATTGAATGAGTTTGAAAGAAATAAAGTGTGGCACTTGGAATCAAAACCCAAGAGCAAAAAAGTAATTGGTTTAAAATGGGTTTTTAGGAACAAGCTGGACGAGCATGGCACAATCGTCAGGAATAAAGCAAGGTTGGTGGTAAAAGGATATAATCAACAGGAAGGTATTGACTATACTGAAAATTTTGCTCCAGTAGCTAGATTAGAAGCTATTAGAATTCTTATTTCATTTGCTGCTTTTATGAACTTTAAATTATATCAAATGGACGTAAAATGTGCATTCTTAAATGGGTTTCTAGACGAAGAAGTATTTGTGGAACAGCCGCCTGGCTTTGAAAACCCAATTTCTCCGGATCACGTCTACAAGCTTGATAAAGCTCTTTATGGGCTAAAACAAGCACCTAGACAATAGTACGGGAGATTATCTAAATTTCTGATTGAAAACAAGTTCATAAGAGGTAAAATTGATAAAACCTTATTCTTTAAGAATAAAGGTTCGAATATTTTAGTTGTTCAAATATATGTTGATGATATTATCTTTGGTGCTACAAATGAATCGTTATGTAAGGAATTTGCTGACCTAATGAGTAATGAATTTGAAATGAGTATGATGGGAGAATTAAATTTCTTCCTTGGTTTGCAAATCAAACAAACTGCTAACGGTATTTTTATACATCAACAAAAATATATAAAAGAACTTCTAAAGAAATATGGACTAGATAGTGCTAAGACAAACCATACACCCATGGCCACTAACATGAGATTAGATGAAGACTCTAACGGAATTAGTGTTGACCAAACTATGTATAGAGGCATGATAGGATCACTACTATACTTAACTGCTAGTAGACCCGATATATCCTTCAGTGTTGGTTTGTGTGCAAGATTTCAATCAAATCCTAAAGAATCACATCATACGGCTGTGAAAAGAATTCTAAGATATTTAAAGGGAACTGATGACTTGTCCCTATTTTATCCGAAAAGTGATGTCTATGACTTGAAAGGGTATAGTGATGCAGATTATGCAGGTGATCTTGTGAATAGAAAAAGTACATCTGGAATGGCACAGTTTCTTGGCTCTTGCCTGGTATCTTGGTGTTCCAAGAAACAGAACACAGTAGCCTTATCCACCGCAGAAGCTGAATATGTGGCAGCAGCAGCGTGCTGTTCCCAAATGTTGTGGATTAAACAACAGCTAAGAGACTTTGGTATTAAATTTGAATGTGTTCCTATTTATTGTGATGATAATAGTGCCATTTGCATTTCTAAAGATCCGGTGCATCATTCTAGAGTTAAACATATTCATATTAGGCATCATTTTCTAAAGGACAATGTCGAGCATAAAAACATTATTGTTAAACATGTCAATACTAGTGATCAAGTTGCAGATATCATGACTAAACCACTTCCAAGGGAACAATTCGAAAAGATGAGGTTGGAGCTAGGTATGATCAAGATTCACTAAAGTTTAATGCTAGCAATCCTCCTCCAAACAACTTGAAAAATTGGAAGGGTTAGATCAACCACAACAACCAAGATTGATCATTCAATCATTGCGAGATTTAGGTACGCATCTATTTAAGCATGTGTTATAAACTTTGTCTTGATTGCTTGCGTGAACTAAATAGACCAAGTAGCATATGTTATTCTATTTCAAATTATTAGTCACATATTATAAATTTATCTTTCAAAAATCACAAAAATTTATTTTATTTTTCCACAAATTCCAGCATTTTATTTTATTTTATTTCGGTGAGCCAACTTAATTTAAGAAATGGAAGACGGATCATCGAGGTGTTTCGGAAAGTAGTCGTCTAAATCAATATATTCAACAAACTAAGCTTAATTAATAACTACCCATTACACCTCCTAAAATCGCCAATACAGAAGTAGTACAAACTCTTCACTAACCGTCCCTTCATACCTTTGTAACCCCTACACTCCTCACGTCACATCCATCATTCATAAACCCCCTACTTGTACTACTCCTAGCAAACCGTCACTCCATTTCCCTCTTTCAACAATCCCTAACCTTCATCAATTCATCTCCTCATCACCATGAAATCTCCCAAGACCTCATCTACCAAGAACACCAAAGGCAAGACACCCAAATTCATTCAACCGGAACCGCTTCTAGTTATCCACCCTTCATCAGAAACCCCTCAATCATCAACACCATCATCTAAACCCAAAACATCAAAACCCATGCATGTCGGCACAAAAAGGGCTTTTTCTACCACAAAAGGAAGCTCATCTTCAAAACCCGCAAAGAAGGCCAAGGTAGTGGATCCTGATTGTGCTGAAGAAATCGCTAAGGAGATGTCCGTAGGTTTTGGTTTGGACAAGTATTGGTATGATTCTACTCCCTTTCCTCAATTACATGCCATTTTAAGTAATCAAGGTTGGGAAGAATTAATGAGTAATTTTTCTTGCAATTCGATTTACCCACATCTCATGCGAGAGTTTATTCAAAATTTTTCAATCGATAATGGGGTTTGTTCAAGTACGATTAAAGACATTAAAATTGAATTTAATAGTTTAATGCTGGGCAAATGGTTTGAAGTTCCTGTTCTAGGGTTTGATACGTATTACGTAGGGTCAAAGATTGTCTTTTCGGGTATAACTGAGAAAACTGTAGTAAAATTTTTTGGTCAAGATGGGAAGAAACGTTTCAGTCATACATCACTATTACCACTCCACAAACTGCTATACAACATTGCAAGAAGATTTATTTTACCGCGCAATTCAAAGCGTAGTGAGGTAAATCTTCGCGACGCAACACTCATTTACTGCTTGGCTAATCACAAAAAAATTAATTTTCCTTCATTAATGGTGTCACATTTATCTGAATGCATTGAAAAGGGCCTAATGGTAGGCTATGGAGGTTTGTTAACGTGTATTTTCAAGAAATTTGGAGTCCCATTGGATGGACTAGAATTCCCTATGAGTGCCAATAACAAAATCAGTGAGAGGTGCCTTACAAATTTGCACCTCCAATTAAATGAAAAGGGGATTCTGGAACATGCAATTGAGGAGGTGGATGTAAGTTCTGATGATGAAGAAGAAGAGAAAACTGAAAAAGAAAAAGAAGAAGGTGAGGGAGAAAAAGAAAAAGAAGAAGAGGTAAGGAAAGAAGAAGAAGAAGGAGAACAGGACACTGTTCCTTCTGCCAATCCTAATGAGGCAGAAGTGAATAAGGAAGAGGTGCAAGCACCATTTGAGGGGGAAACAGTTAGTAAGGGGGAACAGATTGAGGGAGAAGAAGTGGAACTGGAAGATGAACTACTTAGTTCAGAGGATGAGGACCTCAATGTGCCTCTTAAGAAAATCAAGAAACCATCCGTGCTCACACCAAGGAAGAGCAGGAGGTTAGCTTCCAAGAGTTCCTCGTGCCTACATGATGATGTTGCCTCTCCAACCCCTCAATCACCGAAACCAGATTCACCCATACCATTTCATATTCCATCACCACCACCATCACCTATTCCCACTTCACCTCCACCCACTGGTTTTGATGATCCTACTACTATCCCTCCTCCTCCTACTACCCTTGCTCATGTCCTATCCAAAGTTCTTGATCTGCAGTCCCAACTTTGTGCTTTTCAGAGTGAAGTTCGTGTCTCACTCACCACTCTTGCTGAGCAGCTGACCCTAATGGAGTCACGTCTTGGGGCAAAGCTCGACACTGTGGAAGTGCAGACGGAATATGTGGATGAAGAGACTGCTGCCTGATCCCTCCTTCTTCTGTTTAAAATTTTAGATGTTTGTTGGCCTCACTTTTCGAATTTGTAATTTCTAAACAATTTTTTTCTGTCTTTGATGTACCAGCTGGGGTACAAACTATGTTTTCTTATGCTACTAACCATCATTTACTTCTCTTATCCTTCATTTGCTCATCCCTTATGGTCTATGATGTTTATTTGCATGCATATCTTGATTCATGTTTAGGCATTTGCTTGCTTAGTTTTCTGCTTACTTTCTTAATTTATCTAACGCTTGCCTTAGTGCTGTGGATTGATAAAACCCCTACTTTTTGATTGATGTCAAAAGGGGGAAGAAAGGCAAAACAAACTTATGATTGATTCTTGAGAATGCTTATGCTTGCTTATGCTTGACTTAGTCTTAATTCTGTTCTACTGAATTTATGTTCTTAATACGTTGACTTAGTATGTATGCTGCTGGTTTAGGCGTGTGGCGTATGTTTTTAGGCTTGGACTCTACTGTTTGGTTAAATGTTGTTAATTGTTGTTAATCACTTAGGTTTGACTTAAATTCTTCTCAACTTCATATTTCATATTTTTGAAGTTCTTAAACTATTGTGTTTCGTAATTTATATGTTCATTGTTTTACATAGTTGTTTTATTATTGATTTATTATTATACGTAATTTTAAAAACTTAAGTCATGTTTAACCACATGATTTTTGACAAGTTTTTAAACTTTACTTTATTAGAGTAATACGTTTTTTTTTTTTTTGGAGTTTAGTAAATTATTTGTAACGATTTGATTTACTAGATATGGTTGAACGTGTCTTATTTTGTTTTCCTTAAATAAATTGTAAATAGTTTCATTTTGAATTGTTTAATTACATAACCAAAATTTAAAATAAAAATATATAGTATAAAATGAATTCAAGTTTTAGCTGAATAATAAATAAAGTAGTACTCTTTAAATATTAAGATCAACTCTCTATATATCTTTTCTCTCTAGTATAATAGTAACAGTAGTAATTATAATAATAGTAACAATAAATGCTAATGATAATAATAACTTGTATAAAAAAAAAAGAAAGAAAGAAAAGAAAAGACAATAGGACAAGGATAAGAAGACAACAAAAAAGGAAAAAGAAAAAAAAAGAAAAAGAATTAAGGAAAAGCCTTCACGTGAAAGCCATCCCATTTTCCTATTTCCTTATCATTCTAACTTTATACTTTATGGGGTGTTTGGTAGAAGGGAATGAGAATTGTGAAACTTAGAGGTGAGACTTATGTTAGAGACTTTAGGAGACTTAAGATAAAATGTTTCATGTCTTTGTTTGGTCAAGGATGAGACTTGTTTAAAAATTATGTGTATTTATTCAAGTCCCATGTCCCAACCTCAATTACTACCTCCCCCCAAGGACATTTATCTTTGGGACTTTACCAAAACCCCAAATCCCTTCTCCAAACACCCCCTTAAAGTTTATCTTTGAAAATGGGAAGCAAAACTTCATCTTCTTCCTCATTCTTATCTTATTAAACATTACTTATACTAATAAAAATTGAAGAATCTAGAATCCATTTTTCCTCAGCTAGTTCATGATCTCGCCAACGCCACCACATACCAGAGATACACCCCTTCTTTGTCTGTCGACAATCGTTAGTAATCTATGGCAGTTAGTGTCATCCGTGACCATCGGCGGATCTATGTACGGGCCTCCCAGGGCACGTGCCTCGGGAGAAAATCTTTTTGACATTTTTTGTTCTAATCTTAATCTTAACCTCTATGTTTAAAATTTTGATTTTTTTTTAAGTGTTTTCACTCTTAATCTTAATTTTTATGTTATAATCCTTAATCATAATCTTAAATTCTTAATCTTATTGTTTTAATCTTTATTCTTAATCTTGATTCTTATTGCATATAAGTGTTTTTTGATATCTGATAACAATGTCATCTAAAATTGATTGAATTTAGAATTGCGAAACTACTGTGTCGCAGAACCTAATGTCATTCAGGCTATATGAACTAAATAGCACACCAAGTACACAGATTCACAAAAGAGAACGATTCTTTAGAAATTAGAAGTGGGAGTTGCAGATTATGTTTTTAGGTATTTGGTTACAATCTCACGTGAAGTACTGTGAAGCTAGAATGCAAATCTAAAGTCGCGAGTCTTGGTTAGTTCATTTTACGAACGCTATGTTTTAGGTGAAGTCAAGATTAAGGTTGATTGAATAACAAAACACCATGGTTGATTGTTTCAATTGATCAATATGAATCTCAAGTGATTGGTTGACTACCCTCCCAAGCTCCCTCTTTTCTATTTTGTTGGGGAATTGCTTGCTATTAAACCTTTTTCTTGGTTTAAGAGATTGTTTCACAAATATATTATATGCTGCTAACATTAGCTAACTTCATCAATTTGTTGGTGCCCCAGGGAACTCTAATCCCTAGATCTGCCACTATCCGTGACGCACCACCATATTCAATAATCGCCACTGCCACGCGACCCCAACATCACCAACCGCCAAGGCAACCACCTTCTTTTCTCAATTTGGATAAAAACCCTTTCCCTTGTGTTAAATTGAAGTTAGGGTTTACAAATTGAATTTTGGGTTTTTCATTCAAGTTTAATTTGGGTAAAAATCAATTTATGAATGGGATTCAATTAAAGAGGGCAAGTTCATCCACGGGTAATTTCCTATATGTTCTTTCTCTTTGTTATATTTCATTTAAATTAGTAGATTATAATTAATCAAACTCAATTTGAAATTGAAAAGGAAGATGAAGCCATAAATGGATTATCAGTTAGTAGATAGCAATGAATAGAAGAATCAGATACTTAAGGTACACTCGCACAAAATGAATTTTAAGCCTTTGAATTTTAAATGTGACATTTCTTTATTTCCTCATTTATTTTGAGATGTATACTAAATTGTTGTTGGGTTTACTGTGTATGAAAATGATGATGGATGAAGATGTGATTTGGGATATAAGTAACTTAGAATGAAAATTATGTAACTAAGAGAAATCATTGATGATTGTGTAAAACATGAAATTGATGATAAATGTCGAATTATAGGGTTATATATTGAATTCAAATTAGTTGTAAATGTGAGTTCAAGTAAATTATGTGTTGGAATGTTGTGAATCGAAGCATATAATTTATTTCAACATGAGTTAAGTTTTTGAACTAAAGTAGAATGTATCAAATAAAAGAAGTGTGCATAATTTATTTCAACATGAGTTATGTTTTTGAACTAAATTATGTAACTAAGGTGTCTGATGACGAAATGCGAGTAAGCATCAGTTGCGATTAAAAGATATAAACAAATGTAGAGAATTACAAAAAAGCGATGGATTTCGCAAAAGACAATATGAATATGAAAAGTCTAAGGTCGGTGTCGTAAGGGACGTACTAACTTTTTTATGAATTATAGTTATCCGGGCTTTCCCAGTGGGACTGAACGTGCCGGGCCCAACCTAAATGGGGCAGAATGCGTGCAACACCCAAACGAAAAGTTCCCATCCCAGAGTGGTGGCATTATTTATGACCCTGGGTGAGAGTGTGCGTTCTGGTCATTTTCCCGAGGCGGCATGCGGATATGGCGAGATTGTCTTGGCACGCTTGTAAGCTTTAAACTTTTGGGGTGACGACCTCAGACCTCTACAACAAAGTCTAGTTGGGAGAGGAATTAAAAAATCAAATCAAGTAATAATAACACAAATATAATTATTAAATTAAGTTATATAAATGTGTACTCAGTATAAGCTGATTATGTGGTTTTGTTCTTTGAACCTGTCCTGGTGGGTGACAGATTTAGAGATTATTGAAGTCAACGGTAGCTGAAAGCGCACAAAGATCAGTAATCAACAAAGCAATCTCATCCATTCATATAATAGAATGTAAGTAAAATAAATCTTTTATTTAAAAGTATTTTGGAGCTTATTTTAGATTATTTGAGAAAAGTTTCCGACCTACGAGGTGATATGATTTTGAAACGATTGGCGCCTGTGACACTGGTTGGTTGATATTTTAAAATTATTGTTTTATACCTGCAGGGTGACTTTTAAGTTAAAAAGAAATATTTTGGATTATCCAATTTACAAACGGAACTCTACTGGAATTTTAAATCAAAAAGAAATATTTTAAAATTATTGTTTTATACTTGCAGGGTGACTTTTAAGTCAAAAAGAAATATTTTGGATTATCCAGTTTACAAACAGAACTCTGCCGGAATTTTTGCAGAACTTTATTTCATTTAAATCATTTTAAATCCTTTTTATGAAATTCTTGTACATATTTTAAATGTTGTAAACTCTTGTATTCAAAATGTTAATAGGTGCTTACCGGATAATATAGTCATTAAAGTGAGTGATTATATTATCGACGTAATAGCTCGATATAAGTATTAAGCTTCCGCATTAGTTTAAATTAATCTTGTTTGATCAGCTGGTTAGTTTCGGGCTGTTACAGTACACCCTTAATTTCACTAGAATAAAAAAATCTATGGTCATGATTGACTCAAAAACACATAATTGTCAAAGTAACTATGTTACACAGAAAAGTAAATATAACAAAATTTTATAGAAGTTCTTACTTCTTAACATAGTATCATTTTTTGTATATATAGTAACCAAACAAAATAAAAAAAATCAAGCAGTTCCTCCACACTGGTAACATCCTTAAGAGCTGGAACACAACTACTATGACGTTGATCCCCAAGGTTGATTGTCCTTCACACCCTAGGGATTTTAAGCTAATTTCGTGTTGCCATGTTCTTTATAAATGTATTTCAAAGCTTATCTGTTCTAAGCTTAGATTGGTACTAGGTGACGTCATTGATCCGGCTCAAGGTTCTTTTGTGGCACGAAAGAATATCATTCATAATGTGTTACTTTGCCAAGACCTTGTCAAGCATTACACTAGGAAGAATTGCTCGCCTAGTTGTCTTATGAAGATTGATCTCTATAAGGAGTATGACACGATGAGTTGAGAATTTATTAAGGAGATGTTGGTTGTTTTGAACTTCCTGCGTACTTTTATCAAGATCATCATGAGGTGTATTACTTCGACAAGTTATGTTATCATGATTAATGGTGCTCCGACTCATGTCTTCAAGGCAAAGAGAGGCCTTCATCAAGGTGATCCTCTCTCCTCCTTGCTCTTTGTTCTTGGCATGGAATATCTTTCTCGAATCATGAAGAGCGGTGAAGGTACCGTTGAGTTTCATCCCCGGTGTAAAGCTATTAAGCTTTCTCATATGTTCTTCGTAGATGATCTGATGTTGTTCTGTAAGGGGAACATTTCGTTTGTTAGAGTTTTATGCAACTGTATTCATTTATTTTCCCACTCGTCTGGTTTGCAAGCTAACTCTGACAAATCGGCCATCTACACTGCTGGTGCTCCTTCTGATTTAAGAGAAGAGATCAGGTCTCTCTCCCAGTTTGTTTATGGTTATCTTCCTTTTAAATACCTTGGAGTTCCTCTTTCGTCCAAGCGTCTTAGTATGGCTTATTGTGAACAAATAGCTGATAGGATGAATTGGAGGATTAGGGCCTGGAATGCGAAGAACCTTTCTTATGCTGCTCGGCTCTAGTTAATTAATTCCGTCTTAATGGGTATATCCACATACTAGTGCCAAATGTTTATCCTTTTTTATGGTTTGGGGTGTAGGATTCCCAAAAACCTGGAAATGTTAGTTGGGATTCTGTTTGTAAGCCGAAGAAAAAGGGTGGTCTTGGTATCCGGAATTTGCATGTTTGGAATATGGCGGCTGTTGGGAAAATAGCCTAGCATATATCTCATCTTAGGGAATCATTATGGGTTAAATGGGTGCACGGTGTTTATACGAAGGGTGGTCGATGGGAGGTCTTCAATGCCCCTATTACTGCTAGTTGGACATTGAAGAAGATTTGTAGTGTTAAAGATCGCTAACTACCCTGGATTAGTAAGATAAGTACTCGATTAAGGAAACATACATGGCTCATTTGGAGTCTAACATGAGATATAGATGGGTTACTATCATTTGGAATAGACTAGCAATTCCGAAGACCCGTTTTATTTGTTGGATGGCTGCACTTCAGAAACTTAAGACGAAAGACAAACTGCGACTTATTGGAGTGGTTGATGATGCTCATTGCCCTCTGTGTGGTACCATGGTTGAATCCAATACCCATTTGTTTTTTTAGTGTGCTTTCAGTCAGCGCTGTGTGCAAGACATTCGCAGCTGGTGTGGTCGTAAATTCATCCCCATTTCTCGTATGGATTTTCGGCTTCTTAAAGGAAATGGCTTGCGTCGCAATACTCTATGTGCTATTTATACGTCCACTGTTTATCACATTTGGAAATCCATGAATGACGCGGTTTGGAATGGTTTTGTGAGATACCCGTCCATTATCAACAGCCTCGTGCGAACTGATGTGCATCAGAGATTTCTGAGTCTGCATCCTAGGATTGTTGATGATTGTATTGGTCGATGGCTTACATAGTTATTAATATTTTTTGGTTCCTGCTATCTGATGTAATTCTTGTTGCTGATGTGTCTATCTGTTACTGATTTGGGAGTTTTGGGGTTGTTTTCTTCTACTGCTTTGGGTGTGGAAAAAATGATGCTATTCTGATCTGCTTTGCTGTCATTATTCTGTGATGATGCTCTGCTGCTGTTTTGATGACTAGGGTTGTGATTATGTGTTGTTGTTACCTGCTCTCTGAGGTATCTGCTTTGGAACTTATGTGTTAAGGTGAAGTCCGAGGTTGTTCCTAGTTGTCTATTTTAGTTGTTGGCCTGTGCATTCTACTGGTTTGCTGCTGTTTAGTTGGAGTTGCTCTTGTTGTGCCTTCTGTGGTATTGTTGCTTTGAGTGAAGATCTTTACTTTGGTTTGTTTAGATGTTGATGTTTATGCTAATCTCTGGTCCTTTATTGATGCCTGCTGGTTGCTGAGGGCAGTGTACTGCACTTACTCTGTGTGGAGTGCTTTGTTGCTCCTTATCCTGCTGGTTTGTTTAGCAGTGTACTGCACTTACTCTGGTCCTGTTCAGGCTTCAAGCTGCTTTGTTTCTTCTATGAATCTAGGAGTTTGTACTGCTACTGCTTCCTAGCTCCTGTTGGTCTTCTTATTTCCTTGTATTGTTGGCTACTTTGTGATCGTCTGCTGGTTTGTTGCTGCTTTGTGGATGGTCTTGGTTGGTTTGCGTGTTGCAGCCGGTGTTAGAAGTGATACTGGTTGATGTGTTTGTTTTCTTGCTAGCTTTGTTAATGCTAGCTTTGTCTGTATTTCTTTAGTCTTTATGTATAGTTAGTTTTGTAGTCGATTTTTGTTTGTTGGCTGTTTCTGGCCTCTCCTGCCTCGTATGCACATGAAGAGTGGGACTAGGAAACCCTTCATATAAGGTGGGCCTCGTTTCCACACTAATGCAAATAAGGTAGGTTGAGTTTTCCGATGCCTTGTTTTGTATTGTTTTTTCAGTTAAATGAAAAAGCTTTTTAACTTTGACCTGAATTTGTTCATGTCATACCCTAACCCCTTCCTCCACCACCTACCGGCCACCCCACCCCCAGCCACGCCAGCAACAGCCGCCAACAACACCAGCCATCTTACTCGAACCTCAATCGATCACCATCATTGACCTTCTTCTTCCACCAATCGAACACCAATAGAGGAAAAAAGGAAAAAACACTCACCACCCATGCAACCACCATTTTCGTCGGCCTACAACCACAAGAGCACTCCATTCGACCACCATTTTCGTCGAACATTCTTGAAAGTGCATCACCACTAAAATCTGGCACCCACCTCTGTCTGCACCACCATAGTCCCAATTGAGAGGTGTTATGGGTGGAGGTCGAAAGGGGAGGGGGTGGGGCTCGTTGCACAGGTGTTGAGTAGTGATGGTGTTCGATTGGTAGGAAAGAAGGGTCAATGATGGTGATCGATTAAGGTTCGAGCAAGGTGGCCGGTGTTGCTGGCGGTTGTTGCTGGCGTGGCTGGGGGAGGCTCACTGGTGGTAGGGTGGCCGGTTAGTGGTGGAGGAAGGGGTTAGGGTGAGAAGTATTTTTTCTTTTTTTTTCCTTTATTTAGTTTTTATTTTTCTTTTTTTAAAATGAAGGTAACATGTTATCTCAGGTTACTAAGTCGTAAGGTATGCCATGAACAAATTCAGGTCAAAGTTGAGATTATTTAAAAATAATTGATAGTTGAGATTATTTCCATCTAACGAGTGATAGTAAGGATTACTTTGAGCAAATTTTTCTTAATATTATAATGCTATGCCTTTGGGTTGATTCCTTTTCCAAGTCGGGTCAACTTAATAAATTAATGTTTTTAAAATTATCTTCAGACTTAATTCAAAAAATACAATGGGGTAATTGGTAATTAGTTTTTTGTTGGATTTTTATAAGTTTTTGGCTTTTGGTTTTGAGTTGATCAAACAACCAAAAAATATATTGATAAGTGACCTTTATGTCACTCGAAAAACAATCTTTTAGACAAAATAAAAAAGCTCCTTATAATAGTTTTTTATTAGATTTTGGCTTTAGGGCCTATTTTTTTCTTTATAACATATAGCCAACAGCCAATAGCCAACAGCGAACAACCAGTAAATTATTTTTATCAAACAAATCTATAATAGCTTGCTTAAAAAGCTAACTTTTTAGCTAATTCTTCCTTGATCAAATCAGCCAAAAGCTCTAGGTTACAGTAGTTTGTCAAACATGCCCTATATTTTTTATTAGAAAATAATTTATCATGAAAAAGTAACAATACATGGAAAGTGTTCAAAAAATGTTTAGATAGAATATAAACATTGACTTGCAATACATTGACTTTTACAATTAAGTATTTCTAGCTCGATTAAAAATTGGCATATTTTGGAAAAAAAAAAAAGGACGAAGTTACTGTTAAGTGTTGCAATGTAGTGGTTAAGGGAAACTAACTGCCGTAACTATATGGGCTAAAAAACGTTTGAATGGCCGTTAAAGGGTGAAATTACCATATTGTCCTTGTTTAATTCTTCATCATCTTCTTCTTCCTTTGCTTTTCTTCTCTTTCAAAACCTTTAGCTTCATCGTCTTCTTCTTCCTTTGCTTTTCTTCTCTTTCAAAAGATACTTTAATAATGGAGAATGATTATTGTCATTGTTTTGGATCTTGGAAAATGAAAAACAAATTATACTAAAAAGACAAACTGAAAAAAAAATGAAAAAAATGGGTTGTTTGGATCTTGGAAAATGATCGTACCTAAAAAGACATGAATAAAATTTGTATTGTTTTGGATTGTTTTATACTATGCTTTCTATTCAGGTTCTTTCAGGGCTTGATTATTGGACAAAAGTTGATAAACACCCAAAATTAGTTATAATTTAATTCCTAATTATTATAGCTCAGAAAGAATTTAATGTGCAAAACTATTAAATCAAATTCAAGCCAAGCCTATAGGTGTTGTTTCTTACATAATTTAAGACTGAATTTCTTATGCGACATTTCATTAGCGTCTACAGTACCCAAATGAAAAGCTCGTGGATTCCCCTATCGACATTTCTGATTCGTGTTCTGTTCTTCTTTACCATCACTGCATTTACATAGAGAATTCCTAGTTGTGGGAAACAACCAATGTGGGCTCTTTCAAATTCCCCTACAAAACAAATTCTCACCCCCATTAAAGCCAAACAATCAAATATCATTTTATCAATAACAATAATCATTCTCCATTATTAAAGTATCTTTTGAAAGAGAAGAAAAACAAAGGAAGAAGATGATGATGGAGTTAAAGCTTTTGAAAGAGAAGAAAAGCAAAGGAAAAAGATGAAGATGGAAAATTAAACAAGGGTAATATGGTAATTTCACCTTTTAACGGTCATTCAAACGTTTTTTAGCCCATATAGTTACGGCAGTTAGTTTCCCTTAACCTGATGTTTACCATGTAGAAACGAAAACAAGATTAGTTATTATAGGCGTTTCCCTTAAGCTGGTGCTTCTCATGTAGAATTTCCCTATATTTTATCCTTTTTATTTTAAATATCCTTTTCATTGGACCCCACATCTATTTTTTAGACCAAATTTTCATAATTTGCAAGCTTTAAATAATAAGAATAAAGTAAAATTGATATGTTATCCATTTTAAACAAACTATAAATAGAATTTACATAATCCACAAAGAATTAAGGTAAATAAATTTGGATAGATGATGGAGTCTGAAACCATATTGATATAATATGGATCTCCAATTCAATGTATTTCTAGTTTAAATGAACCCCTTGATCTCACTCGGGATTCAGGAGACTACTGTAGACATCTTATATCATATGGTCACTTTGTCTTCTACAGTTGCTACTGTGTAATAACTGGAACTAGAACTGTAACTGTAAGTGTCAATCATACCTCAAATATGGTTTGACGAAACACACAGCGAGGCGAGGCGCAGACTTGGTTCTGCTAGGTCTTTGCTCTTTTCAGTAGAAAACGCAGGGAAAAGATTCCAAGAGCAAGAGTCTGCCAAAACCAACCTGTTGCGTTATGAGGGTCTACTTTTTTCGCAAGGTTCCACGCATATATGCTCTCCAAAACGTGCGCACCCACAGCCAAAAAACATATTATCCTGATATTATGCATTGATCCATACAAGAAGAGAGCAAGAGCTTTAATGGGTAACAGAGGACCGAAATCGGGAAATAGAGCGACACCTATCAAAGCAGACATTCCAAGGATGCAGAATAACCATGCGTATATTGTCGGTCCATCTAAGCTTTTCCTATTCCTCTCTTTCCAATATGTAATCATCGCTGTCATTCCTTCTTGTGGACTCACCATCGGAAAGTAACCTAACTCCTCCTTGGCTTTGCGCAATGAGAAATAATGCGTAACACCAACCTGTATAATAGAATTGTTATTCCAACAAATTCATAAGAGAAAGTCGAGAATTTAAATAATATAAATACCTTGTATACTTCAATAGGAAGAAGCAAAGGTTGAGGAAACCATGATTTGTTAAGCCATGGGGACATAATGGTATACAGAACCCAAAACAGCTTTCCGACCAAAAGAGCTGAGGGAACACTTAATGAGGTCTTTGGTAGATCACATTCCAAGCTCTTAAAGAGAGGACGACAGAACTCAAACGAATTGACCGGACACCCTGCAACATAAAGCGGAATATATAATAAACTCTATAAATCATTCACTTGTAAATATAGATTAATGATATCTTTTTAAAAAGCAGACCAGATACCAGTAATAACGAGCAGAAATTTTTCAAAAAATAGTTGCTCAAGTTATAAGTTTTCCGATGAGGCTATAAACATATATTACCATCAGAAATAAAGTATGCCTGACCAGCTGCCACTGGACATCCCTCTCTCCCAGGAATATCTTCCAAAAGCGCCATGCTGGCTAATATAAGAGCTAGTACAAGATTATCCACATAAACCCAGTCTTGTTTAACTGTTGAATCACCAACCGTAAAGAAGATCAAACCTAACTTTGCTAAATTCAACATCCTGGGGAAGTGTCTCTCTTCACCAGGTCCATAAATACCAGCAGGACGTATAGCACAAGTGTAAAGATGTCCATTCTTCTCCCTGGTTTACACAAAGTCATAAGCTGTCAAGTGTTAAAGCAATGCGTCTTCTGTCACAAACTTTGTCCATTTCTAACACCAAATCAAACATTTAACTTCGTTCGCTGCGTAGGATGGGAATCCGTTCAAGAATGGACTAACTCAACCTCAATTTCAGGGGAGGAAGGGAGGTGTTCATACTTGTCCCACTCTAAGGTAGACTTTATATTTCTATAATTTTATGGCCATAGGAGGCATTGAAGGAGGGTTTCGCCATGCACATGAAGACTAAAGTTATAAATACTAAATCAGGCACCAAAAAATGGCTTCAAATTATTCATTCTACAAGAAAGTCAATTGTATAAAATCAAATAACAAGAAAAACTTAAGCTATTTAGTTGAGTTAACAGAAGGAACATTTAAATTAAATTGGACCAAATCAATCAGATCATCCAATTATATGATACCTTCTCATAGTGAAGTTGGCTAAAAGCATTAACAAAATCAAAAGGTTGGCTATAATTTTGTGATCCCTGCATCAGGTGATGAAATGAGTGAGAGCATGGAGTTAATCGGGGAGTTTTGTGACA
Organism: Amaranthus cruentus; assembly: GCA_019425755.1. Classification (NCBI taxonomy): domain Eukaryota; kingdom Viridiplantae; phylum Streptophyta; class Magnoliopsida; order Caryophyllales; family Amaranthaceae; genus Amaranthus; species Amaranthus cruentus. The sequence continues at coordinate 19,421,502 of CM033461.1, forward strand.
GTCATGTCCAGAAAAAGTTACTCGGACCAGGATAGTATGAATGCTTTTGGGTCTAATTTTCTCAGTTATCGATATGCAAATTTGATGTTGACTAATCCTAATCATCTAAATTTCCAGCAGTCAAAAAGCTCATGCAGAGCGTAACAGTAAGGAACACAATTGATAAAAGTGTAGGAATATTCAGATATTATTGTAATATTGTCATATCTTTTGTTTATAGTAATTAGTATCAATTAGCACTGATTAGTAGCTGGGGGATTATTTCCTTCTTTATTAAGTAGTCTCAATTCTAGTATAAATAGATGTAATTCTGGAGTTTATGATCAATACACAAAAACACATTTAACCCTAATAAGTTTCATTCTTCCGCTTAAGATATTTATCAAAAAGAAAATGTTTTTTTGCACATTTGACCCTCTGAATCTATGTGGCAGTTAAAAAAAATTAGATGACATACCAGTGAAGAACATACAATTACAAATATTTCTTAAGTATAAGTGCGCAGGATAGAAGCTCCTCACCTAAAAGGGCGGCCATTATACTTCAAAACCAGCTGTTCAGCCAAGGATTTACTGCGGCCGTAAGGATCTATATGGTCTTCCAGAGGCAGATAAGGCATAGTTTCATCACCATTGATAATCTCTTTTCCCGCAAAAACAACGTTTGGAGTACTCACATAGACAAGCCTCTTGACCCCAAATTCAACACAAGCATCCAGTATGAGGCAGGTTCCATTTATATTGACCCTGTCAATGCGACCAAATTGAAGCATATCTTTTCCAGACATGCCATAAGAAGCAACGTGGAAAACGCAATCCACTCCACGTAGAGCCTTTTTGACATCCTTTTGATTTGTAATATCCCCTAAAGAACACAAGAGTCATTTTTGCAAGAACAATGTAAAATACCATGTGTCCATAATCATGAATTGGAAATACAAGGGACTTCAGAAAGATTGATTCGCAAAGCCATGAGCCATGGCCCATGCTAAATATTTCTATCATAGGAAGTTTCATATGAACTGTCCTGATTCCTGAATATTGCCGTTGATATTAATACTGCCAAACGGGCTATAACAGCTAATAAAAATTGAGAACAAAACTGTCAGTTATGAGTAATGATGTATGATGATTGATGATGTCTGGGTTAATAAGTATTGATGTACCAATTGATAACAAGACACATGAAAATTAAATGACGAAGAGCTTAAAACATGTCCACTGTCCAAGTGTTTTGTTATCAATGTGAGAAAATCTGTTATTAGCTTTGGTTCCTCCTTACATGCATGTGTGATTAGCCTAATCTAATTGGAAACACCAAAAACATCATTGATCAGGTCAGACATGCAAGGCAAACTTCATTCATTAACAATGAATTCAAGAAACGGATTTTCATTTCCTTCATCATCCTAGTATCCTACATCATTACTCATCCATCCCTGTCGTTTTGCAATGCTCTCAAGTAAAAATTCATTTCCTTCAACCTCATTACTCATTCATCTTAGACTTTTCGTTATATTTTCATCTATAAAACTCCTTCATCTGATGTAAAAAACTAAGGGGACTAGGTTTTAAAATGAAAAACTTTTGTTTGACAAGTAACACTCACTTCACTCAAACTAGGATATGTGAATAAGGATTACTCACTTAACGAACTAGGTGTAGGTTTTAACCAACCAACACTCAACTTAATTAAAAATAATACCAAAATTCTAGTAAAAGGAATACTCGACTTTCCACTTAAACTCTCTAGTAAGAGAGATCACTTTAACTTGGGGACCTGGTTCTAGTGGAATACTCTGATTTTCCACTTAAATTTTGGTTCTTTTTTTCATACATGAACAAGACTTTCTATAGTTGACCAAAACATGAAAGAATCATCATACAATATAATAAAAAGGACTGGAAAATTTCACGTGTCAGCCTCATTTAATTTCGTTAGATAGAATAATTTAATTGGTTGATGAAAATAAAATTAATTAACCTGTCATTTTTAGACATTCCAAAAATTAACTAGATTGAGTAATTTACCATTTTTGAAAACTGAATAAATTGAATTATTCTGGTTAAGATTGAGCTATATTAGATAAATTATTGCTTTGAGTTTTTTCATAAATTTTTTTAAATGTATGTTCACACACCTAAAATTTACTATCTTTACAAACTAAATATTTTTAATATTTTTATAAAACTAATAAGCCAAAAATTTTTGTTGCATCGAATCATACAAATTCCACATGTCAGACTCATGTAATCCCGTTAGATAGAATAATTTAATGGAAAAATTACCTACAATAATCCAAACTATTCATGATTTTCTTACAATAATCCCACCTATTGATTAACCATGAATAATCCCAACTTTAAGGGGTATTTTCCTAGAGTAAACTTGGGTAACCCGATGACCTGCTATAATAGGTAATTCACCAAAAAAAAATTAAATATTAATTTAAAATTAGAAAATATTTTTGAAAATTTACATAAAAAATTCTAAATAATGAAAAAAATCATAAATTTTTTATGAACATTTTTTAACATTTATTTTGACATTTTATTTTAATTTATCTTTTTTACTTAAAAAATAAAACTTGCTATAGCAAGTCATCCAGTCACCGGGTTTACTCTAGAAAAATGCCCCTCAAAGTTGGGATTATTCATGGTTAATCAATAGGTGGGATATCATGAATAGTTTAGATTATTCTAGGTGATTTCCTAATTTAATTAGTTGATAAAAATAAAATTAATTAACCTGTCATTTTTAGACCTTCCAAAAATTAACTAGATTGAGTAATTTACCATTTTTGAAAACTGAATAAATTGAATTATTCTGGTTAAGATTGAGCTATATTAGATAAATAATTGATTTGAGCTTTTTCATACAATTTTTTAAATGTATGTTCACACACCTAAAATTTACTATCTTTACAAACTAAATATTTTTAATATTTTTATAAAACTAATAAGCCAAGAAATTTTGTTGCATCGAATCATACAAATTCCACATGTCAGCCTCATTTAATCCCGTTAGATTGAATAATTTAATTTAATTGGTTGATAAAAATAAAATTAATTAACCTGTCATTTTTAGACCTTCCAAAAATTAACTAGATTGAGTAATTTACCATTTTTAAAAACTGAATAAATTGAATTATTCTGGTTAAAATTGAGCTATATTAGATTAATTATTAATTTGAGTTTTTTCATACATTTTTTTAAATTTATGTTCACACACCTTAAATTTACTATCTTTACAAACTAAATATTTTTAATATTTTTATAAAACTAATAATTAATTAGCCTTTAACTATTATTCTTCCTCAATAACCGAATACCAAGTGAATTATGTAGTATGTAACACAAGGTGCAATCTACAATTAGTCATTTTATTGATATTGTCCAACAATTAAGTCAATGTAAAATTTGTAATAAAAAGACCATGCAATTCCAATTGACCAACAATCTTAACGACGTTGACCTTCACCACGTTGACCCTAAATTGAGTGTTGAATTTGACCATAATGAGTTAATTTGGAGTTATGCACACGAAAATGAGCCCAAATGAACTATTTTTAATCTTCTCTATCGAACCAAAATAGATTAAAAATTACAAATGGTCATATATTAGGGCTGACAAAAGTTGATCCGACCTGAACCTAACCCGAAATAAGTGGGTTGGGGATGAGAATTTTGACCCAATTAATTAAATGGGTCAATCCGACATGATCTGTTTATTAAATGGTTTAGGTTCAGGTCAAAATTTTAAACCTGAAAAAAACTTGTATAACCCATTTAATTAAATGTGTTAATTTCGAGTTAAATTAATAAGTATAAGCTAAACTTAGTTCATTTCATATTTTCTTATTTTCATAGTAAATACAAAATAAACAACAAAAAATAAAACAAAGTTAAAATTAAAGCCTAAAAAATTAGATTTAATTAACGTTAAAACTCTTAAAAGAACAAAAAAATTATAAACAGGTTAAGTGGATCAAAATCAGGTCAATCTTATCTGTTGCAAGTCAGGTCAAGGTTGTGATTTTCGACCCAATTAACTAAATGGATTGGGTTTGGGTCAAGGACAAGGTTATTAGGATCGGGATTATACCTAGGATCGTTGACGGGGTAGGATCGAAATCGTTAGAATCGGATCGTAGGATCGTGCGATCTTACAAATATGCATTAATGAGCTTTGGAAGTAAAACCTTATTTGACTTCATCTCTTAAGTTTTTTTCAAAAATAACTTTTAATAATCATTTTTAAACAACAAATCAACAAAACTTGAATTTTATAAAATTATTGATGTAATTATTTTAAATTTTTATTTACACGTAATGAAATTTGTATTATATGAAAATATTTTACAATTGCAACTACCCATGTAGAATCGGATCGTGGGATCGTAGAATCGTGTTATGATCCTATCATCTAAATTCTTGAGCTAAGTAGGATCGCATGATTCTACCACATTAAAATCCTACCTACAATCCGGATCGATCACCTATTTTTGGATCGTAAGATTATAGAATCGTAGATCAGAATCGGAATTCTGATAACTATGGTCAAGGATTCTCTGACCTGTTTATATATGACCCAAACCTGAACTCAACTCAACCGAATCTGTTTAACAGGCCAATCATATATATTTCTATGATGCCACATCACTTCTCATCTATAGCGGTCATTTGTTACATTCTAATACTAATAAATCAAACCAATAAAGCAAACACACTTGCCATTTCAATGATGATGTCAACTACTAATAAACATCGAGCAGGGTGTTTGGTATGGAAATATAAAATCTAATGGAAAGGAAAATGATAAACATGAGTAAGGGTAAAGGTATGAGTTGTAGTTATATGTTGTTTGGTATGAAAAATATAAGGGAAACACAATTGATCATAGTTAGAGAATTTGTTACTTGACATAAATGGGTGGTAACAAAGTAAGGGTATCCATTACCCTTAAGAAAGGGATTGAGTTAACCTAATATCATACCAAACAAAATATATAGAGTAAAGGTAATTGAATCCCTTACTTAGTATAAAACAATTCATACCAAACACCCCCTAAATATGAAATCAACAACTTCATTTATTTTTAATAAACTAAATCAAAACCAATAAACCCAACCCCGTTCAATGACGATCTCAATTAATATACTTCCTCCGTTTTCAAAGTTTTTCAAAGTAAATTTTAAGTTATCTCTGAATACTTATCATACAAAATTATAAAAAATAAATAATAAAAAAGTATACATCAAAACGAATCTAACGAAATCTCGCACCGATATATTTTATCATCAATATATGTCATAAATATCTTAATCAAATTTTTCTCTCCAAAATAGAATTTCGAAAATGATGTCATAAATATCTTAATTTAAAGCCGTTTACAATCCACACCTTACACATATCTAGAATCACCTAACTTTTATGATTCCACATAATTTATCACGTGAAATGTGATTATATGAAATCAACAAGAAGATTGTACTGAATCAAATCAATAAAGAAAATGATGATCTGAAATCATAAACATTGGGTATTTTCATAAACATGAAAACAACAACTTTAATTAATGTACTAAATCAAAGCAATAAAGAATAATGAAAAAAATAAGGAAAAGAGAAATGGTAGTACCGATGAAAGAGACAAAGGCAGGTTGAGAGAGCAAAGAAGACCATGGCGAAGAAGAACGAAGATCAAGAGATCGAACTTGGTGAGCACCTCTTCGAAGAAGTTCATGGCAAAGAGCAGCACCCACAAAGCCTAAACCACCGGTTACTAAAAATGTCTTCCCTTCAATTCCTTCATTCTCACTCAAATGCATTTTTCTCATTTCTATCTCTTTCTCTACCACTCAAATCACTTCTTTTATGTTGATGTCGTCATTTTTAAACTCAAATCAGATTCTTTTTTCTGCCTTTTTTAATCTAATAATCATTCATCCACATTTAATTTATATTTTTCTTCAGAATTGGATCGGATCTTATCTCCGGAAAGCAATTTAAAACCACTTTTCTGTACCGATGGTCACTACTCACTACCACTCCCAAGTCCCAATTATGATTCATTATTTGAAGTCATGGTTTAAATATTCGATCCGTCCCACCTACTTCCTCCCTTCCATATAATTTGAAGCAAAGAAAAAATCATTATTTTTTTTAAATAAAAAAGTAATAAATAAGGAGGGATAATGAATCGTGTGGTTCAAATTAGAAGAAGGTTAAAATGTATGCATGAAATTAAAAAGAAAGTGGTGGACCATAATAAAAAACTAGAAATGATGTAAATTAAGTAGACGGATCAAAATAGAAAATGCTGCAAATTAAATGGGAAAGAGGGAGTATTTTGGAACTATTTTATTTTAGTCTGTTTTACTCATTTCACATTATTTATAATTTTGGATATTTTGGATAATGGCGTATTACTTTTTTTATATTATCTATCTATACATTTTAATTTTTCTTTTAATTTTATCGATACAATTTATTTTCTCTACATTTATTATTAATGTTTACTTTTTTTAAAACACAATTCATCATTATAATAAAAAAAAAACTACCTATTAAATACTATCTTTTGTAAAAAATTATCTATTCAATTTTCCGTGAGAATCGGATCGGATCTTATCTCCGAAAAGCAATTTCAAACCACTGAAAAGCAATTTCAAACCACTTTCCAGTACAATATAGGGTTAAATGGTGACTAGCACTCCAAGTGCCAATCATGATTCATTATTTAAAGTCCAATTTTGGTTTAAATATTCTATCCGTCCCACATATTTTGGAAATTTGAAATGAATGATATTCCCTCCAATTCATTATTAAGTTTCCATTTGTTTTTTTTACACTATTTATATCTTACTCTTAATTTTTATTTTATTATTAATCATAAGTTAAAACATAGTCAAGTGGGATCTTGTTTGATTCGTCTCAATACAAGGATTATTTATATCAACTTTCCATAATTTTAATTATGTATAATTAGAAATATTAACGATTAAATAAGTTCATCGGATAGATTGCTAAAGCAAATGGGACTTTAGTGGTGAATTGGAGGGAGTATTAATTATAAAAAAAGTAAAGAATAAGATACATAAGCGCCTGACTTTCAAAGCTAAGTTCGAATCATTTCGCATTTACTAACTACAAATAAAAAGCAAAAGTCAAAAAAAGCTAAGTTAGTAACAGCGAACAAAGGGGATCTTTGGTCAAACCAGGTCAAAAACCAGGTCATTACAAAGGATGAGTCAACAAAAATTGGCCAAGTAATAAGCCGCTCTTACTAACAGCGGCCAATTGAGTTGACCTTTGTTGACTTTTGTTAAATTTGGATGTTAATGGCACGTTGTTAGTAACATCGAGCGATTTTTGACCAAATTGACCAGTGATTCCCTTTGTTCGCATAAACTAACTACGAACAGACATCTTGACTTTTTTTTTAAAAAAAATTTCTCTTTGCTCGCAGTTAGTAAGTGCGAACTAATCCAAAGCTAGTTTTAGAGAGTCAGACGCTTATAAATGGAAATAAGTTTAAACGTATCTTATTACATGCTTTTTTTATCCGCACAAAGGGACTACTAGTTTGTTTTGAATCAGGATACAACATTTAATTTCCATTCGTTATCAGGCAATTTAATTTATTGTTTTTTAATGTCAAATTTTTTGCACATAATTAATGTTGATCATTTTAATTTTAAAATTTTGTAATGCTTTTCGTCCACACGTATTTTCTATTAACTCTATTAATTTTAGGAAAAGTTCTTTTTAAAAAAGGAAAATTTACCCAGAATAATCCAACATATTCATGATTTTCCTACAATAATCCCAACTATTGATTAACCATGAATAATCCCAACTATTGACTTACTTAACCTGTGTTGTTGTTACTTTACCTACAACCGGTTTTAGTAGGTAAATTTATTATTTTTTCCTTTTTTTTTAAATTTAAAATAAAAACTTGCAACTACTCACATTAATACCTTCAAGTATTCATCCTTCCTGTAAAACATTAGAATTCTCTCTCCCGTAAAACCCATTCAAGTATCATCTCCATTTTTCTGAAATTTTGACCCAGTACAGCACAATTTTGCGAAGGAAAACTCGATTACTCTCATCTCCAAGGTACTTGATGCTAAGCTTTCAAACCCTGTATGATTCTGATTTTTTTTTACCTTTCAAATGGTAAGTGAAAGCTTTAAATTTCTGCAAATTTTTTAATCGAACCCTATATGATTCTAATTTTTTTTAAAATTTATTTGTTATTAACAGGGCAGTTTATTTGATGAAGTTACTCTAAAATGGTGGTATGATGGGGTGTTCAAGAAAAATAAGGTTGGAGTAGAGTATATGGGTGGTATGTGTACAACAATTAGTGTAGACCCAGACAAAATTTCTTGGTTTGAACTCAAAGGGATTGTTGAGCAAGATATGGGTTACAAACCTCCCTTTACCCTATACTATTTGCATCCTACTGCTATGGCTTTTGAGGATGGGTTGAGGAAAATCAATGATGATGTCTCTGTGAGTGAAATGGTTAAGGCTGTTATTGAGTCTAAGGCAATAGATGTATATGTATTGAATGATATGGATGATGACAACCTCACTAAATTACTAGGGAAAGCAATTGACAACTTGGATGTAGACAATAGTTTATTGGTTTCAAGGAAGAAATTGACACTTAGGAAGCCACATAAGCCCACTATTAAGACCTGTGGTCCCCACAAATTAACTAAGAAGCCTAACCCACCATCCATTTCAGATGCTTTAATTGAATCTGAAAACCAAATTGCTGTGCAAAGTATTAACTCAGATCTGCCTTCAACCTCTACACTAGAAAATACTTGTAGATTTATCCCCATTGAAAGTTGGCTTTCTGAAGATGAGCTAAACTTTCATAATGATTGGTTTGATACTTTTCCTAGTCCTGATGCAAAGTTAAATGAGGCTATTGATGAAGTTAATGGAGGTGAAGATAAGGTATGTGAAGGTAGTGATGATAGTGAAGATCTGGACTATATTTTCTCATATGAGGAAGATTGTGAAGGAGACGAGTCACTCAATCTTGTATTAACGGAAGACTTGTCAGTGGAAGAGGATGATGGTGGTGTCCAATCTAATCTACAAATTGGTGAGTACCCTCTAAATGATGTACTTTCTGATTATGAAAATAGTGATGATGAAACTGAAACACTTGCTGTAGTTCATGATAGGATTGACTTTTGAAAGTTTAAATGGTGTGTTGGAATTGTGTTTGGTAATGCTTTGGAAGACAAGCTGTTATTAAATATTCTGTTGCTCAAGGTAGAAATGTTACCATATGTGCGAGTGACAAAAAAAGATTGTAAAGGCTTGGAGTAAGATGTGTTAAGGGGTGTGCATTTAAGATTTTTGCTAGTTGGGATAAGAGGACAACTTCTTATGTTGTAAAGACAGTTGATGGTACACATACATGTCAGAGGAATATGGATTCCAATCGGCAGTTTAAGGCCGCTTGGTGTGTTTGCTATCGAGGTGTTTAAGCTTGCAAATCTGCACCGGTTCTGTCGAGCTTATGTGAAGGTGGATTCCAAGTGTGATGTGATTTTGAGTAACATGGCAGAAACGTTCAACAACTATATCATGCATGCAAGATCAAAACACTTGATCGACATGCTTGATGACATTAGGACTATGTTAATGAAGAGACTGGCTACGAAGAAGGAACAATGTGCAACTAAATGGAGTGGAGTTTTAAGACCCAAAGAAACCAGGCTTCAGTAGACATGGCATGCAAATGAGATGCGGCAATTGTAAATCCACTACGCACAACAAACGTAAGTGCCCTGAAAAAGGCAAATCCGTTGAAAATCAAGAACCAACATTGAAAAGAAGTAGAGGAAGACCAAGACATGAAGCAAATCTTACAACATCACAATCACAACCGTCGCGCCGATCCCATCATGATTTATCTGCAAATCCAGGTGCAATAGGAAGAGGTGGTAGAAGGATTCAAATAGGTCAAGGATGTAGCGGTAATTCTGTGACTGGTAGTCGTAGTAAAGGAAGTACACATGGTTTTGTTACTACCACCGAAATAGTAAGTCAACTAATGCATCAACATAAATATAAATCCATCTACATCATTAAGTATCAACCTAAAACTAAATAAATTTCCTTTTTGACAGGTTAAACGAGGAAGGGGTAGACCGCGAAAAGAAAGCCAATCCCCACAAAATATTATCTCAACTCAGGCATCCGCAACAAACCAATGATGAATGTGTAGTTTGATTGTAATGTAACTACTTATTCCAACACTTATGAGCTTTTGGAAATGTAATATGCAGTGTGTATTTTTGGACAAATCTAGTATGTAAGGTTAATGTGTTGAAGGTGTTGTTTTGCACAAAACTAGTATGTAACGTGTTGGATATTAAGGAGGTAAAGCCGTATGTAATGTATTGAACAAGGCTATTTTGTACTACTTTGATAGTAGTAATAATGCAATATGTTAACAAGGCTGTTTTGCACAACATATTTCATTTAAATTCAACGTCAATACATTGATCGTCTTACATAAGAATCTTACTAAGTTAACATAAATAAAAAAACGACAAATAAGAACCAAGATGCAACAAGCACAAATCCTAAAGCTTTTGTTGCATTTACATATTTAGCAAGTTCTATCTTTAAAAACGCTTCACTCTCTTTTAGTTTTTCATTCTTCAACTTCAATTTGGCCTTTTTTTCAAGCAACAAAGTAATTTGTCCTTCTAATCCTTGTGCTCCTTCATATGAATCTTCCTTCTTTATGTCATCTTCCCACTTAAAATACTTGCAATTTAAATCCTACAAACAACAAAGTCAAATAGTTAGACCTAATTTAAATCAATTATACAAATTAAATCAAAATTTGAAGTTCATATTAACTTACCAACCATAAACCACAACCATAAAAACGATGTCCAATTCGCGACCCTTTTCTAGCAGTTTGTAGTTTGGCATTCACACCATGATTACATCTTGGGGTTTCCCTTGCAATTGAACTCCTACCTGAAGAACAATTGGAATAAGTGATGCTTTTCATGAAAGAAATTAGGGATTAATTTGATGGAAAAGGAAAGTTGAAAAAAATGGAAGATTAAAAAGTTGTTGCTGCTTCTCCATCAATGGAGGTCTTCAAAATATAAGGGAATGAAGAAAGTGGAAGAGGACTAATGGGCAGAAAATTACCTACTGCACCGATGAAAACAAGAGCAACAACAGCACAGGTTAAGTGAGTCAATAGTTGGGATTATTCATGGTTAATCAATAGTTGGGATTATTGTAGGAAAATTGTGAATAGGTTGGATTATTCTGGGTAAATTTTCCTTTAAAAAAAAACTACCTATTAAATACCATCTTTTGTAAGAAACTATGTATTCAATTTTTTTTGTAAAAACTACCTTACATGATCCAACACTAGAGAAAAAAAAAATCCATCTTCTGCGAGACATATGTTTCGGTTCATTTAAAGACGCAACATAAAATAAATTGAAAAACCGAGGAAAAAAAACAGTATATGCTACGATTTTTAAAAAACCGAAGCATATAACACATTATATGTTGCGGTATTCCTTGAACCACGGCATATAACCATTTATTTTGTTTTTAATTTAATTCTTGCGCCTATATAGTACTCTTTCACGACAAATTTCATTTTGTTTCTTGTACTTTGGTTCTTCTTCTTCACGAAAAAACTCACGGATTGTTCAAGCATTTGAAACGCTCTTCTTCGAATTCAAAAACCCACAAAATTGTTTAGTATTTTCAGTTCTTCATCTTCAATTCATCCGAAATTCAAGGTTCAATTACTTAGGCTATTTCCCCTCTCTTAAAACACCATTGTTGGGTATTTTAACGGTTTATTGTAATTTATTTTTTTTGTAAAAATGGGTGTGAAATAATTTTTCTCTATCACTTCATTGTATGTAACTACTCTTAACTTTGAGGGCATAATATTATCATCTAAATATCAAGGTAACTACTAATTTAGATTTAAAGTTGTATATATTAATATTTGTAGGAAAATTTGTTGAAAGTAATCTCAACTATCACCCGTTGGCCAAAATAAATCCCAACTATCAATTATTTTTAGGAAAAATTGACATTAATAATCCAACATTTCACTCATCCGCTATGAATAATCCCAGCTTTGGATTATTTTCTAATAATCCAACCTTTGTAAAAAAATTTGCCCACAACATACCCTATTACTAATAATAGGTAATAATAGGGTATGTTGCTAGCAAACTAAAACAAAGGTTGGATTATTGACAGCGAACTAAGGGCAAACATTGGATTATTAAAAAATAATCAAAAGGTTGGATTATTCAGAGCGGATGAGTAAAAGGTTGGATTATTAATGTTAATTTTTCCTTATTTTTAATAATCTCAACTATTCTCCTAATTTGTTCAAAACATATCCAACCCCCTGGTAGCCGGCAACAACAGTTATCTATCCCTTTTATTTTTTTTTCCTTTTTTTTACTCAACTCTTCAAAAATAACCCTTCTTCTTCATCTATTAATCCCCTCCTTCTTCTTCTTCCCCATTACTCCTCTATTGATGAACCCTAACTTCCCAGAAAAACCAAATTGAAACTAAACCTCCAAAATCTTCATATTCCTGCTACATATGATATTGATCCCCCAAAACTAATTAGTTCAGCTTATTCTTCTGATTTTTCAAACCCTGATCCCAAATCTAAGGGTGCACTTTTTGGAGGAAGCTTGACATGCTACCATGATCTGAGGATTGCCAAATGAGGTACTAGGCCGGGAAACAAATTCTATGGTTATGCTAGTGGGCTTGTAAGTGGTCCAATTTCTGAAAAAAATTTCAATATGATTTTTTCACCAAAAATAAAGCATATCTGATTTAATCATTGTATGGTTGTGCTCGGATGCCAATTGTAAGTTTTTTAAGTGGAAAGATGATGTTAACGAATCAACTAATGAGATCAACAAGCATGAACAATTAGAAGTTAAAATTGGAGCGATGGTTGACAAAATTCAGAAATTAAAGCATAAGAAGAGTACTATGGAAGAGGTTGTTACATCACTTAAAGTTAAAAATGAAAAGCTCAATGGCACAGTGAAGGCCTTAGGAATTATGCTTGTGTTCTCATGATTCATCTGTTTTGTGATTGTATTTCTTCTTACGTAGCAATGTACTAACATTCATTATTCAAGAAGTTGAAGTATGTACAATGTACTTAGAAGCAACGTACTAATTTGCAACTAGTATTAATAAGTAATGACTAATTTGTATTGATATTCCAACTAGTATAAAGAATGATTATGAACAAATTAAAACTGCATGAGTATGAACAAATTAGTGCAGCTTGTCATCTTGAACTTGTAACACCCCGTCATTTTTGTGACGTCATTATTATTATTATTTTAATTAGTTTCGGAGATTTTATAAAAATATTAAATTAATTCGAGTTAGTCTTAATGAATTTCGTTTATGTACGATCTAATTATAAACATATTAGATTAAAAATGGAATTGCAAATACTAAACTAAAGAGGTTCGAGTTAAAACTATTTTTTCTTTCTTTTTATTTAAAATTTTGTAAGCACTTGAATGTGAGTTTTTCTTAGTTGGGCCTTATGAAAAAAAAAATAATCTAGAAATTAAATAAATAAGATAATTAAAATGAGTAAGGGTTTGATTTTAAGTGAGACCAAAACCCTACCTCTAGCCGTCATTCTCTCCTTTCTTCTATACCCTTCTCACTCTCACTCTCACTCTCACACACAAGCTACTCAAAGAGCAGCTGCCACCGTGCCTACCACCAAGACAACCGGCAGACCGACCTCTTCCTCCTCCCACGAGCAGCACCGGTCCCATTCCTCCCTCCCACGAGCAGCAGGCGCGATTCGTCCCTTCCCACGAGCAGCAGGCTCGGTTTTCCTCCACCCAAACGCGGCAGCAGTGCCACCTCGAGGGTTGTGTCGCCTGTGTGCACACCTTAGCCGTGCAAACTACCACCACAAGTCCCTAGCTTCACTCCCCTTCCCTAACTCTAATTGTGAGCCATCTCTTAATTTTTCTCTAAATTATTTTCTAGTTTTAATTGGAGTTTTATTAAGAGTATTGAGTTTGATGTTGGTTGTGTTAATTTCATTGAATCCTTTATGGGTAATAGTTTGATTGATGAATTGAACATGATTATGACTTAGGGTTTGAAGTGTGATTGGGAATTATGAGTTAAATGTTAATTTTTGTAATAGTTCTTTGAATCTTAGTATGGTTAGTACTTAAAGATGTTGTCTTTGAACATGAAATGACTAGGTTTTGGATTTAGAGATGAATTTCTAATGATGTGTGTTTTATGCTATATTTTTGTTATGATTGATTAAATAATCTTATAAAGTTGTTTTAAGACTTAGTCGATTGGTTGTTGTTGTGATGATTGGTAATGGTGATGATTTAGTTGACTATGGAAGTGATTTTTTTTTGGTCGATTAAATTGGGAATAATAGTTGCTATTTATTGTGATTTGATTGGTGCGAACTACTAGTACTCTTATTAAGTTGTTATGGAAGCCATAATACATAACGTTAGTAAGCCAAAAGCCTAATGTCAACTTGTCGTCGACGGTTATTAGAGTTACTTATCGTTATATAAGTGTTATATGAAAATTGTAAGGCTTAGTTGCGATTAGCTATTTTTAGGTAACGCGAACCAATATACCCCAAAATTAGTTGATGAAAAGAAACGACTCACATATACTTTTACTCTTAAATTGGTGAAAAGACTCACGTTGTGTTGAATTAATGATTTTGACTTGTATTGAATGAGTTGTGTGCGTGCTAGAGTAATTGAAAACTTGTCGTGACTAGATGATAGTGGTTGCTTAGCTTTAGCTGGTATGACAAAGTAGTTAAGGGAACTTATTAGCTCTACTCATAACTTGTATAGGTTCCCAGTTCATAAGAGGAAAGTAGAACCTTAGTTGGGTGCTTTTTGTAACTTTTGGTCGTGCAATGACGCTTGCAGGTACGTACACGCAGTAATTAAATTATCATATTCATCGTTTCAAGTATTATTGATATTTCGTGATTATATGCATCATAATAGAATTTTTGGTTACTAACAAGTAAACTATGCCATCGAATAGCCTAATAGTGATATAGGCAAGTAGGATGGAGGTATAAGGAGACTAGGAGAACAAGTTTCTGAGTAGTAGAGAACGCACGATGGTTGTGTGTGGTATCGAAGTGATTCATAATTATGGAGCCTTGATTATGATTAGTTGGCGTGACTCAGCTGGATTATATCCGGTTGATTTAATAGTCCCCTAGGTGAGGTTCGACGGGACCACCATAAGGGGGGGTATGAGCATACTTTTGTCATTGGGCGCCGGGTGGCCGATAACGCCCCTTGACTGAGGTGTCACCATGCGGGCCTTGCAAACCCCAATATGGTTGCCTCTTCACTGGATTGATACCCCAGTGTGTTAATTTCCCGAAGGTAGGACCCGAGAGGGTCAGCTGGAGGGGGTATGAGCTCGTACTTTGCCATGGACGTCGGGTTGCCGATAACGTCATTGGCCATGTCACCATGCCATGAATAGAGAAGATCCACCATCTTTGAATATACTTCGAGAGATTAGTAGTTTGGAAGAGAAATCATGAGTAAATAGAAAGTGTTTAGACAGAGG
This sequence comes from Amaranthus cruentus, assembly GCA_019425755.1. NCBI lineage: Eukaryota > Viridiplantae > Streptophyta > Magnoliopsida > Caryophyllales > Amaranthaceae > Amaranthus > Amaranthus cruentus. The sequence continues at coordinate 19,437,193 of CM033461.1, forward strand.
AGTAGATTCGTTCTTGCTGCGTTATACCGTTGCCTATCCCTATTCTATGATTATGATTGTTATAAGTTCAATGATTATTGACGTGTATGCGTTGTTGTTTCTTCGTGAAATTCTATGATGTTTCTGCTATGATACATGTGGCTATGGTCATTATGTTGAGCAGCAGGAGGATCATAGTTTGACATAACAGGTGTAGGAGCTTCTTTGCATTGCATTGGGGGGGAAAGAGCGGAGTACGATGATAGCACTCATTTCCTTAGCAGCCAATGCTTTGTAGTTTTTACATTACTTATAAAGCTTCTTTTTGGGTTGTATATGTCTTTTGTATAGAGCCATGTGACTCCTTGCATGATTCATGGTTCCGCTGCGTAGTTTTGTATGTATGTCTACATATTTACTTCTTTTATAGCCGTTAAAACCAATGCGTCAACACAGGAACCACGGTCCGTAATGGAGTTGATGATTTGATGAGCCGAAGATGATCCTTTCCGTCGTGACATACTTTTGAAAGGCATTGAATGCCGTAGATTAGTTTAAGTTGTTAATCCTCTGTCTATATTTGTCACATGCTCTGTTTTCAATAGAAATGCTGCCGAAATTTTCACTCACCTTCCTTTTAAAGTTAATCTTTAACGTTTATCGAATTTCTTTTCCTTTTCCTTTTTTTGTAACACCCGAATTCCCTCCCGTCTTTTACGATTTTGGTTTCGTTTAAGGGGTCGAAAATTCAGGGGTGTTACAGAACTAATCAGCACAACAAATTAATCAGTGCACATATCCATCAGCAAATCAGCACAACAAATCAACACAGCAAATTAGCAAGTCATCTTGAACAAATCAGCACAGCATCACAGCAAATCAGTGCACATATCCATCAGTGTAGACCAAATCAGTGCACAAACCAAATCAGCTGGAACAAAATCAGTTTGAGAAAAACTAAACAGTTATCACTGTCATCAGTGCACATATCCATCATTGTCATCATGTTAAGTGCACAAAAACTAAACAACAACACAACAAATCAGTGCACATATCCAGCACTGTCATCATGTTCAGTGCACAAAGCACACTCAGCATATCAAAAGCAAATTCAGCTTGAACAAAATGATTATGATGAACAAAATGATTATGAATTAATTGCATAGATCAACTGTCAGTAGATCAAAATTACAATCACTGTTAGCATGAACAAATTAAATGAGAATTACTGCCCTTACATTTCATTACTACCTTTACAATCATAGCTCATGGTTTATACATACTAGCTACCTTTACAATCACTATAAATTACAATCACTATAGTGCATGGATTCAAACATATTAGTTATCCTTCAATACTAATGAAGTTGATTATTGAGTAATGCAAATCTTCAACGTTGACCTTGAACTTGTGTTCGATCCTTAACAAGAAAAGGAAGCAAGTCAAAAAGCCATAGAAACTGATTATTTAGTATTGCAAATATTAAATAATTACCTAGCTTGTGGTTGCAAATGTACCTGCACTTCTTCCACTCCTTCGAACAACAACACCCCTTCTTGGACCAGTTTCACCCCTAATAGCACTCCTAACTCCCTGACCCGCCCTTATTGTTTTTGTAACACCCCAAGTTTTGTAGAAAAATATAATTAAGGTTATTTTATTGAATCTCAATTCATATATAATAGGATCATTTACCAACTACAGCCTCTAAGTTTACTCAATTTCAAATAAACAGTCGCGAACTTTGTTTATTACCAACTACAGCCTCCAACTGCAATCTCAATTCATATATAATTGGATCACTTACAGCTTGCTCATCCAAGCCTTCATTAAGTGTATCCACAAACTGTTCACTCCCTTCACCATCATAAACTTCACCAACCCCAACTTTAGATGCTTGATTATCTTCACCCTTAGATACATGAGCATCTTGACTCTTAGATGCTTGAGTATCCTCAACCGTAGACTCTTGATTACCCTCTAACAAAAGGTTATCTTGATGGCTTATGGAGTAGTGGGGGACTGTGACGTTTAGGGTTTGGGATAAATGTAGACAAAGGTTGGGAGATATGGGTATTAAAGGAATTTGGGCAGCTGTTTTGGGGACCGCATGCCTCAATTTGTTTTTTTGTATTCCACATTGCGTTTACCTGCCCTTCTGAAGCTTAACTTTGGTACCCTTGTAGTTAAGTCCCTGTCCAACTCTACATCATCACCTACCTTAGGTACATACAAAGCTACTGCCCTAAATTTAACACCCAACCTTGCCATTTCCATTACACTTTCATCATTATTTACCCTTTTCAAACCCACCTCAAATTGCATATAAGCTGGGTTCCTAGATAACAAAGAATGTTCATGATCAACCCCAACCTTCCTCACAACTAAATCATCTAAATCAAACCAAGAAATTAGGTTTGCATCAATTTCTATAAGTATATAAATATTTTGATTTAGGTGTATTAATTTTGTTTTTAATGAATCACACTTAGGATGACAAAAAGATCGTTCTTGGATGTATGGTAGCATTGAATCATCAGAATTTGTTGATGGGGTATTAGAACTTTGTAGTATTGTCGTTGACCATCAACTTAGGTCGGGGGGAGTTGGTTTTTATTGCCCAAGTGTCAAGTATGGGAATTTATCAAAGGTAAATATTGTTGACATCCTTCAGGAGCATATACTTCGGCGTGGGTTTAGGCCTATGGATTATGTTTGGGTTTTGTATGGAGAGAAGGGAGTTTTAAAAGAAAAAAATATTGTTGAGGATGTAGATCGTGTTGATGAGTATGAGACAGATGAAGATAATGTCGATGAGGTTATAGATCGTGTTAATGAGATGATATAGGGGGTTGAGGATGAGTTAGGAAAAAGGCCTCGTGTTTTTGACATGTTGATAGAGGCTTCTTAGAAGCCTTTGTTCCCTGGATGTTCAAAGTTCACCAAACTAACAACTATGTTGACCATTTTTCACATTAAGTCTAATTTCAATTGGAGTGACACTAGTTTCATAATGTTATTAGAAGCATTAGGTGAGATGGTTCCTGATGGAAATGAACTTCCAAAGTTGACATATTATCCCAAAAAGCTCATATTTCTTTTCGGCTATTGTATTGTATCGGAATAAATGTGTTTTGTATCAGAAGGAAAATGAAAATGAAAACATAGAAAAGTGTCCCATGTGTAGGTTATCACGTTACAAGGGTAAAGAGACTCGGGATACTAAAAGGCCTCTAGCTAAGGTATTGTGGTATCTTCCAATAATACCTAGATTCAAGCGCTTGTTTTCAATAAAGAAAAATGCATTAGAATTGAGGTCATGCATATAGGGGTGAAGAAAGGTCAGTTGTTCACACATCCAGCTGATTCTCCAGAGTGGAAGGGTATTGGTAGGTTGCATAAGACATTTGAGGATGAGGATTGTAATTTAAGGCTCAATCTGTGTACAGATGGAATAAACTCATTCCGCAATCTTAGTTCTCAGCATAGTACTTGGCTGATACTATTAGTTATCTATAATTTGCCTCCTTGGTTGTATGAAGTGTAAGTATATTATGCTTTCGCTTCTAATCTTGGGTCCTAAACAACTTGGGAATGACATAGATGCATATCTTGCACCTCTTGTTGAGGATTTGAGAAAAACGACGTGAGAAGAAACCATGCCCAACATGTATTAATGACATGGAATCCACGTGCATTCCAAATTGCAAACATGTATTTATGCACCACCGAAATTTCCTCCCACAAGATCACCAATATCGTAAGAAGAAAAAGATGTGCAACAGAGAGGTTAAGGACCGTTAGCTCCATATTGACCTGTTATGAGGTTTATGAATAGGCAAACGGAGTAGAAACTTTATTTGGTAAAACAGGGCAAGTGGAAAGGGGTGAAGATCGACTATGAAAAAAAGAATCTATCATTTGGAACGTTCCATATTGGAGACTTCGCCTTGACGTTACGCTTATGGAATGATAATTAAAGCTGGAGTTAGATCATAAAACATCAATTGTCAATTTATATGTCATAATTCAATTATTAACTTATTTAATTTATTCTATTTTATATATATATATATATATATATATATATATATATATATATATATATATATGTTGGTGAATCAATGCTTAACTCAACTGATGAATTAGGGTGAAGAGTTAACTTAATAGGGTGAAGAGTTAACTTATAAGTGTCTGGATCAGGATCACTGAATCAGGGTCCAGACACTAACTGATGAATTAGGGTGAAGAGTTAACTTAATAGAGAGGAAATATTAAAGAATGATATTAAGGATGACACATTAATTATAAAGTTGGCTAATAAGTACATCAACAGAACATAGGTCACTCAAGTAATTTTGCTAAAAGATTACATTTTAGGGACATTCGTCACTCCCTTAAAGAGGGAAATGTTATTTGTAGCATTTTATGCACAACCCTAAAGCCAATGAGAAGTTGTCACGTTAGAGGTTGTAGCTAACTTTATAAGGATGGTCTCTTGGAATAGGTTATCTTCAGAAGGACATTAGAGACATTCCTAAGAGTTCCTAATGAGGGGATAAAACTACCCATTATTAAACCATATTACAGGTTTTTGTTATTATAGTAACCAAAGTTGCCAAAATCGCAATTCTACTTAGAATTGTTTAGAGAAGTAGAATCGAATCAGTAGAATCGTAAGATTCTACAAATAAACTTAAATATATTAAAAATATCTAGTTTCTTATCATTATGAATTAAAGTTTCTTTGACTTTATTTTTTAAGAATGTAATGAAAACTTTTTAATAATTAATTTAAATCTTCATATCGGTTAAGAAATTTTTTTATTAAAAGTTTTCATGATGGGAAATTTGAAATTTATGTGTATATGTGAAAGAGATTAGTAAAGATGGTATATAAGAAAAATTGAAAATAATTCATACTAAATTAGTAGAATCGAATCGTAGAATTGTAGAATCGTAGAATCGTGTTATGATTCTAATTCTAAAAATTTTATTTCAACTAGAATCATCGTAAGATTCTACAACTTTAGGATTCTACATGCGATTCAAATTACTCGCTTGTTTTTGGATCGTAAATTCGTAAAATCGTAGATCAGAATTGCGATTTTAACAACAATGCTAGTAACTTAAGCACATTTGCTCTGATCATTTATTAATCTTCAAACAATGTTTATTGAAATGAAGTTCACATTCTATTGTGTTTTTAATCATTTGAACATCGACGAACATTTATTCTATAAGTTAGATAAGAGTATGTTAAATTTTTCTTAAGCCTCACATAAACTCTTCAAGCTAAGAGCCACTGTGCATTTGGGTAAGGGTTTATTAGGCAAAAACGTTTGGATGCTTATTAACTTGAGAGTCGAAGAAGGTCTCCGAAAAAGCATTCTAAGCCCTCTTATCCCTTGTTGCATGTGCAGGTAAACAAGGCATTTCAGAGTGGTCTTATAGGAAGATGGACAAGACAACAAGAACAAACCCCTACAAACCTAGCATTAACTTTTCTTAAGACATAAATTGGATTAATTCTGATTTAGTCACTTAAAATATTATATCGGCTAGTTCAATACAATAACAAATTCAAATTGCAACAAACTAAAAGGTATTTTATGAGTGACTGATAGTTGATTGAATTAGTTGATTTTACCAACTGATTTCCGAGCGCGCCGCTAAGAGCAACTCTTGTTCAACACATAACTGATTCAATAAAAAGTTTTTTCAATCAACTAATCTATCAATCATCAATATTAAATATCACTCAATCATCTACTTGCGTCAAAAATAAGCTAAAACTGTCTAATAAGTTCTTTTACGAACACTCGTTTAAGCACCAAAACATAAATTTTATTATGTTCACTAGCTTACTAAACCACATACGAACATAACCTTAATCAAACTATTTCAATGCAATACTTAACACAATTATAAATATTATTTCTATATCTATATAAAAATATTTTGTTCCAACATTGTTTAGGATCTTGAAAACATAATTATCTTGACATTTATCCAATTTGTTTAATAAGATTTGAAAAATCAGACCAGAATGGAAATTCTGGTCTAAAAAATTTTCAAATTAGACATTACCAGTCAAGACAACAGACCGATCCGGACTAGACCATTCAACAAGAGTCCTATCTAGTCTGAACTAATCTGTAGTTTTTTTTTCGTATAGTTTTTAATTAAGAATCTAAGATAATATATTTATTCTTTATTTGCTCACAACTTCATCCTTTTTTGTTTCATTACCATCATGATCATCCACTTTATTTTTATCGCAAATTATAAATGGCTCATCCATTGATATCTATAGTAGAACCAAAAAATTAATAAAAATACCGAAATACATACTAAAATTTAACCAACAAACCCCAAAATTGAACATCAAAAAATCAAAATACATACTAAAATCGAAATACATATGGTTGAATTCCCTAAAAATCAATATTCAAAAAATTCAATAAACAAAATTCTGAAATACAAACATATCAACAAAAAAAACCCTAAAAAAAAATCAACCAACAAAAATTCGAAATACATCAAAAATTCAAAATCACAAATAAATCTAAAAACAAGATAAAATAACCAGCAAATATTCTAAGTACACAAACAAAATACTGAACCAAACAGAAAAAAAACATTAACCCAAAAATCAAAATTTCTAAATATAAAGTAATCTGGAAAAAAAAATGAGTGATGAGAGAATGCGAGTTAAGAGAATGAGAGTTGAGTAGTTGACTGTTGATACTTGATAATAGAGATTAAGAGGTGTCGTTTTTAGAAACAGAAGGTCTCCTGAGAGACTGTCTATGGCATAGACGGCACTCTCAGCAGCCCAGCCCATTACCAAAATCAGTTTTATATTTTTGGAAAGTGTAAAAAAAGAAAAAAAAAAGGAAAAAATAATGCAGGAGTAACTGCTCTTCCTGCGTGGGAAATTGCCAATGTCTTGGAATATGGAAGGTCTCTCTATTGAATTAACTATTCTTCATGAAAGTTCCATTACAATCAGAGAGTTTCCACATTAACTGTTCTATTTTTTTCCATTGCAAAAGATCAGAAGGTCTCTCTTAGGAATATGGAAGGTCTCTCTTTGTGAATTATTCCCTCAAAAACGATGACAATGGAAGCGCGCAAGGTACGTTGGAGATCATACCTGTGTTAATTTATTTTTTTTCGCAATAACAAAATCATCAACAATGGCGGTTGGAGATAAATATAAAAACCGAGCCATTAAATTTATTTATTTTTTCTATATTTTAGAAGCTTTTTCAATGGCGGTTGGATATGACAATAAAGATGAAGATGTTGCAAAAAATCAGTATGTAAACGGAGACAATGAAGATGAAGATGTGTATGACCGAAATAGAAATGCTATTTGCCTCTACGAAGGTAACAATCATATTTGTATTTGCCTATACAATGTCATATATTTGTTGATATATTATATTATAATTACAGTTATAATGCCATATATTTGGTGTCATAATAAATTATGGTGTTATACGTTTACTGTTATAATATATTTGAGTTGCAGTTTTAACACAATATATTTGGAAATATAATGTACTATATTTGGAACTATAATCTATTGTATCTGAAACTATAATGTACTATATTTGGAACTATAATGTACTATATTTAGAACTATAGCTTTATAAATTTAATTGCTGCTAAATCTAGAATTTGATTTTGATTTTGATTTTGAGATCACAAAACAACAACATTATTCGACGGATGGTTGATGACATGTGCAACAAAGCATACGAGGCAGTGCAAAAGATACTCGATAGTTCAAGCCGAGAACAACCATCCCCTAACATCGTGTCACAAAAAAAACCCATTTTTTCGAAAATCAAATGAACTAAACATATGTTGAAATTATAACGAAAATCACAAAAAAAAAACCATTTCCCTGAAAAGGAGATATGAACAAAAACATACCTTGAAATTAAAACAAAAATAAATTAACAAAACAAAAAACCAACCCAATCTCACTCATTTCCCACAAAAAAAACGAAAATCAGATGAACAAAACAACAATAAAAAACGAAAATAAAACAAACTAAAAATGGTGATGATTTGAAAACCATACCTTGAAATTAAATAAGGAATGAAGGAGATGATCTTGAAGGACACGATTTAGGTTGAGATGAAAATTTTGCAATGAATAAGGAAAATAGGCGAATAAAGATGAATAGTTGAACGAAGGAAGAAAGTTGAGAGAAAAGATAGTAATGATGAAGGAAGGAATTGAAATTGAATAGCTGAAATGACTATTCAAAGTGGACAAGTTTCAAGTAAATTAACTTTACTTTTTTTTAATTTAAAATTTATTCAGTTACAAAATGGGCAAAATGGGCTGGGACGTATTTACTAGTCTATGCTATAGACCGTCTATAGCAAAAATTTGTGTTTTAGAATTATATTTTTTTATTTTCTAATCCTACATTTATGGTGTTGGGCCAAGGAAATGACTAATGAGAAATTAGAGTTGGGCCTTGGCCGCCTAACTCATTTACTTCACTCACATAGTCATATATTATTAGGGTTTCCTGGTGTATGATTTACGGTTTTCACCAGACCGAAGTTTATTAGGTATTTATAATCTTCCAATTACACATCCAACAAAAATAATATTATTTGCTTTATTGGTTGTTCAAAAACTCTCTGACAAGGTAATGTTTTTTGTTTTCCTAAATAAAATTTCAGTAATCGAGTCCTGACTCCTGTCATCTAAACTTCTTCTCAATCCTTTAACCAGGTTATTCATTTTTACATCGAGTGCAGAAATTATGGTACTTGACCCAAAAAAACAGTCACTAAGGGGCGAAAAAAGAGGATTAAGGGTCATTTTGAAAAAAAAAGAAGCACAACAAAAAAGGATTTCAGATCAGCAACACCAAAGAAACACATTATATAGTTCAATTGTATATTGTTATAAATTTATATTATAATTTAGTGTATTTGCAGTTATATTGCCATATGTTTGAAGTTCTAATGCCATGTATTTGGTTTTATAAATTGTTTGATGTAAAGATATTTTGGTATATATTTGGGGTCATATTATATATTATTTGGGGATTATCATGGTGAATATTTGGATTTATATTATAATATATTTATTAATGATTAGATGAACAAAACAATGAGACCGAGGCTTCTGGCGCAATTGAAAAATTATCAAGTGAACTTAAATGTGACATCTCCAACAACCATTGATCAAGCTTGTAAAATAACTAACATTATAATCCCAAATATGTAACATTATAGTTTCAAATATATAATATAATAATTCTAAATTTGACATTTTAATCTCAAATGTGTGACATTATAAAACAACCATTGATCAAGCTTGTAAAATAACTATAGACAAAATAAAATAGCTAATCAAATGAACAATAACCATTTTCACCATATTACAAAATGGAAAATAAGTTTCGACTTAAGCGGAAAACCTTTTTTGATCCTTTCACCCATTTAGAGCTTTAAATTCTATAGCAGGAAAAATTTGAAAATCAAAAACAAAATTGAAATTATACTGAAAATCCGAAAACATTTCATGAAAGACTAGAATAAAAACTTAAATAAGCGAAAATCAAATGAACAAAAATAATCCATTTTCACCCATATCACAAAATGGCAAAAAATGAGTTCAGAACTTAAGCGAGAAAAACCATTTTGATTAAACCATTTCACCCATTTAAAAAGGAATTCTAAGATTCCTTAAGCAGGAAACCATTGTTTCGAAAATCAAATGAACAAAACATACCTTGAAATTATAACGAAAATCACAAAAAAAAAAAAAAACATTTCCATGAAAAGGACATATGAACAAAAACATATCTTGAAATTGAATAATTGAAATGACTATTCAGAGTGCATAAGTTCCAAGTAAATTAACCTTTTTTTAATTTAAAACTTAATTAGTTACAAAATGAGCAAAATGGGCTGACACATATTTACCGGTCTATGCTATAGACCGTCTATAGCAAGAATATGTGTTTTAGAATTATGTTATTTTATTTTCTAATCCTACATTTAAGATGTTGGGCCTTGGCCGGCTAACTCATTACTTCACTCACATAGTCATATATTATTAGGGTTTCATGGTGTATGATTTACGGTTTTCACCAGACTGAAGTTTATTAGGTATTTATAATCTTCCAATTACACATCCAACAAAAATGATATTATTTGCTTTATTGGTTGTTCTACAAACTCTCTGACAAGGTAATGTTTTTCTTCCCCAAAAAAAATTTCAGTAATCTAGTCTTGACTCCTGTCATATAATCTTCTTCTCAATCCTTTAACCAGGTTATTCATTTTACATTGGATGCAGAAGTCATGGTACTTGACCCAGAAAAAACAGTCACTAAGGGGCGAAAAAAGAGGATCAAGGGTCACTTTGAGAAAAAAAGAAGCAAAACAAAAAAGGAGTTCAGATCAGCAACACCAAAGAAACACGTTGCAGTTATATTGCCATATATGTGAAGTTATAATGCCATGTATTTGGTTTTATAAATTGTTTGATGTAAAGACATTTTGGTATATATTTGGGGTCATATTATATATTATTTGGGATTATCATGGTGAATATTTTGATTTATATTATAATATATTTATTAATAATTAGATGAACAAAACAAAGAGACCACGGCTTCTGGTGCGATTGAAAATTTATCAAGTGAACTGAAATGTGACATCTCCAACAACCATTGATCAAGATTGTAAAATAACTCCAAATATGTGACATTTTAATTACAAATATATACCATTATAACTCCAAATATGTGACATTATAATTCCAAATGTATAATTTTATAATCTCGAATATATGGCATTTTAACATTATAATCCCAAATATGTAACATTATAGTTCCAAATATATAATATAATAATTTATTTTACTTGATTTTCATTTATTAATTTGTTCCATTGGTATCTAATGCTTTTAAAAATCATACATTTGTTCTGCTTTGTCATTGTTTTTGTAGTTCATTCATTGAATTTGTTTGTTTGGTTTATCCTTTACTTCATTTGATGATTTTGGGTTTCATGGGTTTGATTTAGATTATTACAAATTTGATATATGATAAAAATGTGGGTTGTTGATTTTGAGCTTTTGGGGTTTATGGTTTTAAGGGTTTTTATGTTCTCCTTGTTGAATGGTGCTTTATTGAAACTGTAGATTTCATTTTGTTCATTTGATGATTTGGAGTTTCATGTTTTGATTTGAACGATACACAAGTGTTCATTTCTGATAAAATTGTGTGTTGATTTTGAGTTTTTAGGGCTTTAAGGGTTTTTAGTTTTTTTCTTGTTAAAACCAACACAGTGCTTGATAATTGATATCATAGATATCAAAGTATGGAGGGTTACATACTTACATGTATACAGTTGTGACTTTTTATTAGATCTCTTTGAAAATTATTGATGGGATGTATAACTCAATTCTGATTAGAGTATTGGATCTAATAAACAGTAGTACTTTTGTTGCATCCATAAAGTTTTGAAATGTTTCATTGAACATGGGATATAAATGAGTTGGAATTGTGTGTTTCCGTTATGAACATGGGATATAAAGTTTTGAAATGTTTCATTGAACGTGTTTAAATCTTTTATTGTTTGAAAATATAGTATGATTATAAGAATTTTAAATCAGTGTTTTATAAACAATAGTATGATGCTCGATAATATAAAAAATAAAAACAAAAAAACATTATAATAAAAAGTAAGTACATAAAATAAATAACCAAATTATCATTAAAAAATATATTCCATCCTGCAAGTGTTGTCATTTTGTATCCCAGTTTATTAAGGAAATGTTAGTCGTTTTGAACTTTCCGCCTTCTTTTATCAAGATCATCATGCGGTGTATTACTTCGACGGCTTATGTTCTCATGATTAATGGTTCTCCTACTCCTGTGTTCGGTGCAAAGCGCGGGCTTCGTCAAGGTGATCCTCTTTCCCCTTTGCTTTTCGGGATGAGATCAGGTCTTTATCCCAGTTTGCATATGGTTCGCTTCCTTTTAAGTATCTAGGAGTGCCTCTTTCCTCTAAACGACTCAGTTCTGCGGATTGTGAACAAATAGCGGATAAAATGACTTGGAGGATTAGAGCTTGGAGTACAAAGAATCTTTTTTATGCTGCTCGTCTTCAATTGATTAACTCAGTTTTGATGGGCATCTCCTCTTAATGGTGCCAAATGTTTATTCTCCCGTGTCGAGTCATTAAGACTATTAATGCTATCTGCAGATCCTTTCTGTGGTTTGGCGAGCATGATTCTCAGAAATCGGGGAATGTTAGTTGGGATTCTGTTTGTAAGCCGAAGAAAGCCGGTGGTCTTGGTATTCGTAACTTGCATATGTGGAATGTTGCGGCGGTTGGGAAGATAGCGTGGCACATCTCACATCTTAGGGAATCTCTATGGGTCCGATGGGTGCATGGGGTGTATATAAAGGGTGGCCGATGGGAAATTTTCAATGCCCCTATCACTGCTAGCTGGACGTTGAAGAAAATTTGCAGTGTGAAGGATCGTCTTTTGCCCTGGATCAGTAGGGATGTGTATTCGACCAAAGACACATATTTGGACCTCTTGACTTCTAGTCTGAGATGTCGATGGGTTAATGTCATTTGGAATAGGCTTTCCATTCCTAAGACTCGTTTTATCTCCTGGATGGCTGCTATTGGAAAGCTTAAAACAAAGGACAAGCTAAGACGTATTGGTGTGGTTGCTGATGATCACTTTCCTTTGTGTGGTGTCTACTCTGAGTCCATCACCCATTTGTTTTTTGAGTGTGTCTTTAGTCAGCGGTGTATTCAATGCATTCATACTTGGTGTGGCCTCAAATTTCGCTCTATTACTCGCATGGATTTTCGGCGTTTCAAGGGGAATATCATGCGGCGTAATACTCTATGTGCTATCTATATGTCTACTATTTACTACATTTGGCGATCTCGGAATGAAACGGTGTGGCAGGGTTATGTGAGATCTCCTTCCCATATTAGTGCCCTTGTGCGCGCAGATGTGCGTAGTAGATTTCTTAGTTAGTATTCTATGTTTACGGATGAGGCTATTGGTCGATGGCTTTCTTAATTCACTACTCTTTCATGCTGGGTGATGCTTCTGGATGGATCTTTGATATGCAATAATGCTAGCTGGTGAAGAGTATGCTGCTCTATGTTGGTGTTTGGTTCCTTGGATATCTCCTGTTGCACACATGGTGCTAAGGGCTGACTTCATGGTTTAGTTCTGTTGCCTGGTTATTGTTGTTGGCTTGAGGAGTTGTGGAGTTATGGTTGGGTTGCTATTTATTACCATGCTATATGGAAATGTTGTTGTTGTTCTTGTTTGGTTCTGAAATTAGTTGCACCCCTTGGTATGCTGAGTTGGGTTGGTGTTTGAAGAGATGTTGCTTGAAGCTTTTTGATGCGGACTTCCTGTATATTGGAGCTACGCTGTGCTGCTGGTCCTTGGGATCTACTACCTGCCTTATTGGCTAGAGAGGGTGTTTGATGTTGGTTATTCTGCTTTGTTAGCTAGTTTTCCGTATGTTAACTGTTATACTAAGTTTCTATCTGTTATTCTGAGTATGCTATCCTTGTTGGTTTGTGACACTGCTGCTTGCTGATTTGTTAGTTGCTATCTTTGTGCTGTTGTATTTGTCCATGTTGCTGCCCTTGTACAATTGTCTGGAATGCTGCTGCCTTGCTTTACACTTCATGGGATGGATACTGTCACATTTACTTTGTGTTGCTGCTTGTTTGATTTGTTTGGTGCTGCTCCACTGTCCTTTTGCAACTGCTTTTGTTTTTGTGCTCAATTGTGCTGTTGAGGGTTGCTGTTGGGCTGAGGGTAGGGGTGTTCAAAACCGGGTACCGGGTTGACCCGAATCCGAAAATCGGGGTACCCGCTTTTTCGGGTACCTAAAATTGCAACCCGGTTCCCACTCGATTTAAACCGGGTACCTGGTTTAAACCGGGTCAGGAAACGGGTACCCGGTTTTGCATACAATCAAATTTTATTTTAATAAAATCGGCAATTCATTCACAATAAGCATTGTAGCAAGTTTTTTCCTATACAAATGCCATAAAACCTCAAATTCAATCAAATTTACATACACAAAATTTTATTTTAATAAATTTACATAAAACCCATTTACATGCAATGCCTTAAAAATTTACATAAAACCCATTTACATAAAACCTCAAATTTACATAAAACCTATACAAAAATTTAATAGCAGTCAAACTTTAACCTCAAACTCAAAGTGTCTTAAAAACAAAATGTGATTTCTGATTTTGAGTGAGGTGAGGCACCACACGCATATTTATAAAAAAATAAAATTAATTAATAAACCGGATACCGGGTACCCGGTTCCATCAATATCACTACCCGGATCCAACCCGAATACCTGGTTTATAAATCGGGTTCCCGACCTGAATTACCCGGTTTTGCTAAATCGGGTAAATTACCCGATTTTCCATATCGGATACCGGGTATTCCGGGTCGGGTTTTCCAAAGCGGATTTTTTTGAACACCCCTAGCTGAGGGTATGCTTCCGGCTGGAACTCCTGTTGTGCACTAATGTTGGCTGGTGAAGAGTTGCAGCTGATTCCTACTGCTTAGTTTGTACTGAGCTTCATAGTGTTGGTTTTGTTTATCTGAGATTTTTGGTGCTAAAGTTAGGCTGCTTCTACAAATCAGTTGCTGATGTTAGCCCTACTCTGCTGGGTGGTTGCTATTTCTGGTTTGTATGGTGCAATGATGTTGCTCCTAATCAGATGCAGTAGCCTTTTGTCCACTGTTGTTTCCAATGTTGCTGCTGTTTCATATTATTTTGGTGCATTGTATTGATTTGGTGCTTCTTGTGGTGCATCTAGTTTAAGCTGTTGTGCAATGCTGCTGCTCCTAATCAAATGCTGCTGTTTTGCTCACTGTTAATTTTCTTGTGGTGCTTCTAGTTTAAGCTGTTTGTCTAGCATTTGCAAACGCTTTGTATAGCTTTTGTCGTTGCTAGCACTATTGTGTTGGCTTGTTTTTGGCCTCGTCCATCTCGTATGCACATGAAGAGTGGGCCGAGGAAACCCTTCATAGAAGGTGGGCCTCGGTTCCACACTGATGCAAATAAGATGGGTTGAGTTTCTTTGCCTATGTATTTGGTTTTTCTGGTGAATGAAAAAAAAATCTTTTATTTGCCAAAAAAAAAATAATAGTAGTAGTAGTAGTAGTAGTATCTTATCGATCTTTTTTATGACACGGTGATTTTACAAAGAGCTTTAGAGGTAACGTCAGTTGGTTTAAGGTCTGCCAACCAAAGACTAGTGACCTAAGGATCCGAAACCTTAATGTATGGAATCTGGTGTCTGTGGGCAATCTTGCTTGGCATATCAGTTTAATGCAGGAGTCCCTCTGGGTCAATTGGGTCCACGAAGTTTACACGAAAGGTGCTGATTGGATGCTTTTCAACCCTCCCATAACGGCTAGCTGGGCTCTAAAGAAGCTCTGCTCTGTAAAGCTTCAATTAAGTGAGTGGATGTGCAGGCAGAACCAGGGATAAGTTGGTTCAAATGGGTGTTCTTAATGATAACGTTTGCCTTATGTGCAATGCTGCACCCGAGTCTATTGATCATATCTTTTTTCAATGTGCTTTCAGTATACATTGTTTGCAGTTTATGGAGCAGTTGCTAGCTATTCGAATCCCTCATGGTCTACACAAACTTGCTTTCAAGAAATGGAAGGGTCCTAGATTCTGTAGATCCCTGATCCTCACCAGTATCTGTAGCCTTACCAATATGATCTGGCGAACCCGGAATGAAGCTATTTGGATGATGAGTATGAGCACCGTTGTTGTTGTCCTTAAAAGAATCCTCCAAGAAGTGAGGTGTCAAACTTGGTTTAAGATACTCTTTCAAGTCTAATTTTCCTTGTTTTGTTCCTTGAGGTGTTTCCTTCTCCTTTATGCACACAAAGAGTGAGGTGGTTCAACCTTTCCTAGAAGATGGGTTCCACTTTCATACTGATGCAACTTGTAAAAAGGAGTTGGTTACCTTGGGCTCTGTGTTTGTACCTGTCTGAGTTTGATCAATGAAATATTTTTCTTGTTCATAGTAATAATAATAATAATAATAATAACAACAACAACAACAACAACAACAACAACAACAACAACAACAACAATAATAATAATAATAATAATAATAAAGAAATAGAGAATTGAAACTTGACAGCAATGCATATGAAACGGCTGATATTACTAAGGAGAAATATAAGAATAAAGATTAAGAGTCATGAGTACAACCTTGTTGATATAAGAACGAAATGGTTATAAAACCGCTGTGATGATTTTCAGACGGCATGATTAGCTTAAGGTTGCAGTTTCATTTTCTCTCATCAATATCTAGACCTCTCATATTCCCCATTTTCTTTTATAAATACCTATTTCATGGCAAGTCGATACTCATCAAATACTACTCTTATCTTCTTAAATTGGGTTATTTTTTTAATTCCTTTTAATACTCCCTCCGAATCAGTTTACTTGTCCCATTTCCTTATTTGGCATTATCATACTACTTGGCCCATTTCCTTTTTTGGCTATCCTTTTTTTACCTAAATACCCCCACCTTTTCAATTCCCAATACCCAACTACCACCTTTACAATTAATTTAATCAATTAAAATACCCAACTACCACCTTTTTAATGGACCCCACTCAACCCTTAAAATCCGTGAAAAGTCAAATGGGACGAGTCAACTGATTCGGAGGGAGTATATTGTTGCAATGACGTTTCACCTGTTTCACAATTGTTAGTTAATTGTGATACAACTTCTCTATTATTATCAGATGTGTTTCGGACAATGGTGTAGCTATTGATGATGACCACACGTTACGTGTTGCAATACTTTATTTTGCACAAAATAATTTTCTAAAACATCATAAGTAGAATCATTTTACATGTTTATCATATCTAAAAATAAAACTAACTTGTGTACCATTTGTAATGTCACTTAAAGGTCTTCGACTTGTAGTTGGCGACAATTTGATAATATTTGATGATGGTGAAGGTGTCATAAATAAAATAATAATTATTACTTATAAAGATCTCAAAATATAATAAAATAACAATATAAAAATTATTACCTTGAGATATTTCCTTAAATGTTTTTTTTACTTTTTTCTCTCGTCTAGTATTAATTTTCTTTTTAATCTTATAATCATAGCAAAATAATTTTATTCATCCATGGATAGTTCCTCCATTATAAATAAATAATTGCTGACATGTAAAAGTAATTATATTATAAAAACTAATTAATTAATTAACTTTAAAGTTTCAATGTTTTTTTTCTTTTTCTGGTTTTTATTGAATACTTTAAGATTGTAAATGGTCACTTTTTGTCGATTAGTGTTCATTGATTTTAGATTAATAGATATCATCTCATAAGTGATTTCGGGGATTTAAAATAGAAATATTAGTTTAGTGTTTTAACTTGCTTTGCTCAGTAAAAGATCAAAGCACAAAATCATGTTAAAAAAATATAGTTGAGTGGATTGTTTGGTTTAAATGCCATGTTATTATTCCACTAAGTATTGTATGAAAACGATTCATTATTAACAAATACATATAATCAGTATATTTATTTATTTAGTCACTATAAAATTCTAAGTGATTACTCTACTTTAAGGGCGTGTTTGGTATCGGATTTTTTAGATCAAGTAACGATATCGCTTAAGTGTATCCGTTAAATATTGTTTGGTATGAGAATTATTTAATTGTTACCGTTACCTAAAGGTAACAAGTACCCTCACAATGTTACCACTCACTTACCACCGGAAACAAAGACTACTGTAATCTCTATCTTCCTTTCTTTCTCCTCTTAGTCCAATATGAGCAGCCCTGATCCCAGCAAAACAATAAACACCCTCGCACACATCAACCAACACTCTTCCCCATCAGAATATAGCTTTCGCCATTGATTCACTTGTTTTAAAATTTTGCCACCACAAAAATAACCTAGCATCGCCACCAATTCGGTGAGGACAACCACTACAACACCTATCTCACTCTTCTCAAAACCACCACCACAACCACCAGTCACTACCACTACAATCAATTAGAAAAAAATGTGAAAAGTAGATCTTTTGGATGATGACAGAATTTGCGGTAACCATGGATTTGTCAAAAAAGTTATTTGAGTTTACTTAATTTCATGAGAGAGAAATTGAAGGAAAAGGCTTGAAAGATGTATGATGACAGGAGAGAGAAAAAAAATGGTGGAAGAAGATAGAAAAACATCAAGCACATGGATCACCGGATTTTATTGAATCCGTTACTGTAAATATAAACCAAACAGATTGTAAAAGTAATCCTTATTATTTCCATTACCCAATCTTATCTAATTCCATTCCCTTTCCGGTTTAGTTTTTTACCAAACACCCCCTAAGATTATAATTGATCATTTTAAAATTGTAAGTGATCACTTTAAATTTATAATTAATCACTTTAGAACTTTAAATGTACATTCAATCAGTCCAATAAAAATTGTCTCACCATGACTATATCATTTGATTTTTTTTTTTATTTTCGATGCACAATTATTTTATTTGGATTGTCTACATTTTCCATTTTTTTGCATGGGCTAAATGAAGTATGGAAAACTTAGCCCATCATATAATAAACCCAATGAAAACCCTACTTATTCTCCATAGTCTATTTGGGATAACTCAATCAAATCTTCATCTGTATGACAGCCGTTTTTGACATTAAGAGTACCAACAACCCTTTTTCTCTCTCTATCTCTAAATTTCTTATTCTATGGTTTTGTCTTTAATTTGATTCTAATCGGTTAATTGAAACAAATTTCTTTTAAAAACAACAAAATCCAAATTTTTGCTCGGTTAAGATTGTTTTTTTTCAATGTTATATAATCTAATTGAAGGTGCATTCTGTATAACCTGATTTTAGTTTCTAATGTATGAATCTTATAACACACGCACATCATCAACTTAGTTTTCTTGTTTTGGAAATAATTGAGTTATTAGCATGCATGAAAATATTAATTAAGATTGAAACTTGTGAATGTATTTTTAAACAATACTGATCTGGAGATGAAGATTTGGAAAGTTCATTTCCATTAACCATTATTCTTAATTCTACTATGTGGATTGTTCATCACCATCTTGCTTATCAAGAAAGATTGAAACTGTTGAAGAAGAAGTGAAAAGAAGTGCTCTTTAATTCTCTTTGGCTTTTTGATCCAGAAAATCATATGTAAGTTCACTTTTATCTTTTTGTTTTTTGGTTGCTAAAAATGGGAGGAAAAAAAATTAAAATTATACTGATTGATATAATGCTAAAGTTATTCATTATTTTGAATTTATTTAGACAAATAATAATATTTCTATAAATATTTTGAATTGATTTAGCCAATTAGTAATTCAATTGACAATTGATTTAGAGGCGGCAATTAACAATTTTTTAGTCAACTAAAAATAATTCTAAAAATATTCTGGAGTAATCTGCACAGATAATTATGCAAGGAATTGTCTTGAAATTGGCTGATTTTGGTAGGTAAGATGATTTATGTGTGGGCAATTGTAATAATTGTAATATAACAAGAAACTTATTTGAAGGCAATCGTAATAATTGTAGCTAGTCGACCAAGAATACTTCTGGCGGGAAACGACTGAATCATTATGGCAGTGACATGTGTTACATTAAGTCCTTCATTTCTCTTTAGCATTCTCATTCTTTGTTCTTTCATGTTAGCGAACAGCCGAACATCCAGATGAAGAATTTTATGTTGTGATTCTCATGTAACTCAACTATTTTTGATTCAGTGATGATTTCTTGCTGCAGAGGTGTAGAGTGAACTTTTATTTTTATGCGATCTATCAACAACTTCGCTCTTAATAGATGAGACTTGCAATGTACTTAAAGATGTGCTTGAAAACTTAAAGATGTGCTTGAAATAATTGATATTCATAGCCATAAGTGATGATTTCTTTTTCCTCTTCCCATGATGAAGGGTGGGCTAGTTTCCATGGATGAGGACTTTATAGACTGTAAGATTGACTTAGTGCTTAAAGTGAAAAAGTTTTCCATACTTAGACGTGTACGGTCTTAAACACATATTACAACGGTTGCTTGCCAACAGGACAAAGGAGGTAGAGGAGTCTATTGATTATTTACAGATGACTATTGAATTTGGGTCTAATGTTTTGCTATTCTTGGGTGTTTCTCAGAGCAGGTTAAATTTTTTGCGAAATTTTGAACGCCAAAGTTGGTGGAGCTAATATGGTAGTGCATTCTACACTTTGTGAACCCATTCCTTTAGCTCTAAGTGGAACAGCTGGACTTGGAGCATTTGGACGTTCTGTTGGTCATGTTGACATCGGAATAAGCAAATCAGCATACTTGTTTCGAGTTGCACTTCCTGGTGTTACAAAGGAAAATTGTGAGTTTGTACCTCTGCTTTTGCTGTTATAAACTTCGGTTCCCATTATTTTCCTTGGGAAGGTCCTGTTAGTCTTCGATCATTAAGTTGTCTATAAAGTCTATAATGAAACGTCCTGACCTGAAGCTGACCCATCTAACTCGAATATAACCTCAATCTGACTTTACATTAATTTGTTGAGCTGATGAACCTGTTGATACCGGTTACCTGTTTCAGTGTGTTTAACTAGGTTGATTCAGTATCTATACTGGTCAACTTGATTAATTGGATTAAGCCTTGTATTGATATTGATATTAAAAACAACTCAATATTGCAGGTCAATTGAAGTGTGAGATTGAGGGTGATGGAAGGGTTCTTGTTCGAGGAGTTGTAGTTGGTGGGGATTTAGCTAAAACGAGACCTGAAATAGAGTATGACACAAAAGTCGCACAGTTGACCCCATCAGGGCCATTCACAATATGTTTCAGGTTACCTGGCCCTGTTGACCCAAGGCTATTCTTACCCACATTCAGGTCAGATGGTATCCTGGAGGGTGCGGTGTTCAAATACAGGGCGCGTGTGATATAAGTTCGATCCCGTCATGATCTGATACAATGTCCGCAGTTTTACTAAATATCGTACATTTAACTGGATTTTAGTTGGTATAGTTGTATGATATTACAAATTTGCAAAACTACAGAAGATTGGACGAGTATTGGTGTTAACGATTATGCTACAGAACTTGCAAAACTACAGAAACATATTGATACATCGTGATCATTTTCCAATGCTGTTTTTAAGTGATGAAAAACAATTGGTTGTAGGAATTGTATTGTTGAGTAATTCAGTAATGTTTTTATATGCTGCTTGCAAGCGATGCGTGGCAATTGGCATACTAGGAGACGATTCGTGACATTTGGCTGAAGTTCAGATCAAACATCGATGATCTCAGGCCAAGCGTAGCAGACTTGGATGTACTGATTATGGTCACAAAATGCAAGTAATATCATGTTTGCCATACCACCTTATACTGGTGTAAGGCCTCTTATCACTTACTCCCTCCGTCCCATTTAATTTGCAGTATTTTCTATTTTGGTTTGTCCCACTTAATTTGCATTATTTCTATTTTTAGATTATAACCCACCACTTCCTTTTAATCTTATCTATACATTTTAATTTTCTCTTTAATTTTAACCACACAATTAATTCTTTCTTTTCATTTATTACCATTATCTACCTTTTTTTTAAAAAAACACTAATTTACTCTTTGCTTGTATGTTTCATTCTTTCTTTTCATTTATTACCATTATCGATCTTTTTTAAAAAAAAAACACTAATTTTCTCTTTGCTTGAAACTATGTGGGACGGAGGGAGTATAAAGCAAGCTTTAATCATTGGAGATCTTAATAGCAAATCACCAATGGTATGCAATATGCAGAAAAAGTAGTACCCTACGGTAGATTTATATTTTAAAATGACAAAAATTGAGAATATTGCAATCAATATTCTCACCTCTTCTATAATCAAATTTTATTAGTTTTCTATCTAATTAGCTACATTTGTTTTCCTATTTTGACTTTTTTTTGGCAAATAAAAGCTTTTTATTCACCAGAAAAAAAACAAATACATCATGACAAGGAAACTCGCCCGTCTTATTTGCATCGGTGTGGACACGGGGCACACCTTCTATGAAGGGTTTTCTCGCCCCACTCTTCATGTGCATACGAGACAGGAGAGGCCAAAACAGCCGACATCGAAGTCAGCAACAGTACAGTAGCAATACATAAGGCTAAAATGCTACAAGATAATAACAAGCAATAACACACAGCATGCCCATTGCATCAGATTAATAAGCCGCAGTGTGAAGCAAGGCAACAACAACTGTCAGAATCAGCTTCTGGCCAACTTATCACAGCCCACAATAAACCAACTAAACAGCAATGGCCAACATCAGATTAATCCAGCCCAGAATAAACACATCACTTGGACAGAGCACATGCAGCAACAACCCAGAATTGTGCACTAAATAAACACACAGAACCACATAAACATACAGGCAGCAACCCCGAATTGTGCACTAAATCAGCAGCAGCAGCAAGCCTACTAACAGTAAGTAATTAATCATAGGAAGCAGCTGCTTAACGGACAACACCTCAACATCCAGCAAATAGCTCATCAAAAGCATGCATCTACAAATAAAAACCAACAGATGGCTGCTACACCAGATCATCTTCAAACCAGTAGCAAAGAAAGGTAGCATACATCAGCAGAAATCTAACATTCAATCATAGTGAGCATCAACAACACAACATAATACTCCAAGCATCAAAACAGCATCAGAACAGGCAGCATCAAACCAGCAATAGCAACAGTAGCCACAGGACACAAAAGCAACACCAAAGGCAAGTCAAACCTAAATACTACCCCTGTAAGAAAACAGCTATATCCGCAAGGTTCAGAGCAAAACAACGCTGCTTGATGTCCTGCTTAATTCTAGAGAGAACATACTCAGGGGACCGAACTAAATCAGACCATACCGCTTCATTTCTGCATCGCCTGATGTGGTAGACTGTGCAAGCATAAACGACAATATAGACACGTTGCCTGACTTTGGAAAGTCGACGCTTCCTAAAATCCATGAGCTCAACAGGCTTCAGAGTGATTCCTATCCATGACTTAACTGCCTCCGCACATAGCCTACTAAACGGGCAGTTAAAAAAGAGGTGGTTAGTGGTCTCCGGCTGAAACAGTTTATCCTTGGTTTTGACCCCCTTCCGAACACCCAACCAACACACAAACCTAGTCTTAGGTATCGATATCCTATTCCAGACCAGGTGTCTCCATTGAACCTTGTGATGGTTCATTAAGCTATGCTCATAAACCTCCTTGATAGAATAGTGCGCACTACAAATCCACGGTTTTAGAGCAACTGTCACTGCACAAAGTTTCCTAATTGTCCAACTAGCAGTGGCTGGAGCATTAAAAATTTCTCATTTCCCTCCTTTAGTATATACTCCATGGACCCATTTTACCCATAATGATTCCTGCAGACTCAAAATATGCTAAGCTAACTTCCCAACCGCGGCCTGGTTCCACAAATGAAGGTTCCTTACACCAAGACCACCGACTTTTTTAGGAGTACACACCTCCTTCCAGTTAACGTTCCCCGGCTTATGAGATTGAGAAACCCCAAATCACAGAAAAGACCGACATATTGAGTTAATTAGAGCAATAACCCTCTTGGGCAAAATGAATATCTGACACTAGAAAGAGGTAATTCCCATCAACACTGAATTAATCAGTTGAAGGCGAGCCGCATACGAGAGATGTTTAGCTCGCCAAGAACTAATACGCTTAGTCATCATGTCCGCCAACTTTTCACAATCCGCAACACTAAGTCGTTTTGATGATAAAGGAACCCCCAGATACTTAAACGGAAGAGTGCCAAGTGAGAATTCAGAAAGACTCCTGATCTCCTCAAGTATGGTGTGCTCAACCCCAGCCAGATAGATTGCAGATTTGCCAGAATTAGCATGGAGCCCAGAAGTACGAGAGAAGTTTTTGATACAATCACAAATGGTGCGCACAGAAGAAATATCACCTTTGCGAAAAATTATGAGATCATCCGCAAAACATAAGTGAGTTAACTTGATGAGTTTACACCTTGGATGTAATCCAAACGTACCAACAAGACGCTTTAAGCTCCTAGACAAGTACTCCATCCCAATAACAAATAGTAGAGGAGAAAGAGGGTCACCTTGCCGCAAACCACGTTTCGCCGCAAAAATGTTGGTAGGGCACCCATTAATCATTAAAGCATAACTAGTGGAAGTAAGGGATGTCATGATGATATGAATGAACTTGTGAGGGAAGTTGAGGGCCACGAGCATCTCCTTGAGAAAACTTCAGTTCATCGTGTCATATGCTTTACACTGGTCAATCTTCATAAGACAGCTGTTGCGCAATTTTTCCGAGAGTAGTGCTTAAGAAGATCCTGACACAACAATATGTTGTGCATGATGCTTCTACCAGCGACAAACGCTCCTTGAGCTTGGTCAATCAAATAGCCAAGAACAAGTCTAAGTCTAGAGCATATCAGCTTAGAGATGCACTTATAAAGGACATGACAACAGGATATCGGACGAAAATCACCTGGATGCATTGGATTCTGAATCTTGGGAATCAAAGTGATAGTCGTGTTGTTCCAGCTTTAAGCATTTTGCCAGTCGCAAAGAATTGACTAACAGCCTTGACAACATCATCCCCTAATATCTCCCAAGTAGCCTTATCCTCAGGTATACTCCACAATGCATGTTTAATCTCAGCAGGCGTGAAAGTAAGATCAAGCAGCGCATGGTGATCTGAAGAGAGGATCCGACCATGATAAACAGTATCAATGTTGAGCGAAACCCTCCCTCTATCTTCTTTGCAAAATAACTCCGAGTAGAAATCACAAAAAGCCTGCTGAATCAGTGAAGGCTCATAAATATCTTCCCTATGAACCCGAATACACATGATCCTGTTATGACGAAGCCTATGTTTAGTTTTATCCACTTTTAGACGAAGATGCCCCTTTCCATAAAGTAACTTCAGTTTCAATTTAAGCAACCTCAATTTCTGCATGATTTGGTAGCTAACACAGCCTTTGATATCAAGGCGCCAATGCTGCCGAATAACCTCCAGGAAATTCTCTTTTTTAGCCCAGTAATTGAAAAAGCGAAACGGTTTCTTAGAGTGATGAGGAGGGGAGAAGGAGACTAGCATAGGAGAGTGATCATAATCTCCTTCCTCAAGGAACTAGACCACACAGGTAAGAAAGCTATCCTCCCAACCATCATTCCCAAGCACACGATCAATCTTGCTAAGGACCCGATGACAACCTTCCTGCTTATTAGTCCAAGTGAAGAACCTCCCATGATATTTCAAGTCATGTATCCCACACATCGCCATACAGTTCCTCAGGGGTTGAATTTCAGCAAGACGCACTGGGGAACCACATCGCTCATCAAGGTTAGCAACACAATTAAAGTCGCCAAGAACAATCCACGGTAATGTGATGCTGGCACTCAAGGCCTGAAGATCAGCAAAAAGATGTTGGCGTTCATTCCTATTCGTAGAACCATACACAAAGGTGCACAGGAACTTAGCACCATTAGTAGGAGCAACCTCCAAATGAATATACTGGCTACGACAAACCCAGATGGGATGAGCTCCCAGTTAGTTGTCATACACCAACAATAATACGAGCCCTCGCATGCCAAGCCAAGATAGTCGTCATACACCAATCGGGAAAAATACGAAGATAAAGCGCTCCCAGTCCTTGACGCTTTTCCTTGGTTTCAAGGAGACCAATAAGACTAAGGTTATGAAAAGAAATAAAACGGGCAACCTCAAGTTGTTTCCTAGTCTTATTAATACCCCCTACATTCCAAACACCGAAATTAATCATCAGCACAGATGGGATGAGCTCCCAACGCTATAGCATTAGCATCAACAAGATTACCAGAATCATGATCCATAGTCAACATATTAAAACCGTTACTGAGAGGAAGAGGCGAAGAGGATCTCACCAAAATAGAAGCGTGATCACTTGCACCTAACCCAAATTGACCAGCCCCCACATCATCCTTTGACTGCTGAGTAAGAGCGGGATTGGAATCTACCTTATGCTGCTGAGGGGCTGGCATCGGCTGGTCTCTACTGTGCCTCTGCACTTGATTCGTGTGCAGTTGCTGAACAGACTGTTGCTGAACCGTAGGTGCCAAAGGATCCCCTGTTAGTGCTGCACTAGCAACCATCTAACTAGGAATCTAAGATGTGCTTGATACCACCTGCTTACGAGACCTTGGTTGAAACGCTTTCCGCAAAGGACGGAAGCCATCCTCATCCACTTGTAACTGAGGCTTCATCAACCCACGCTTACATGCCTCCTTCTCGTGACCAAATTGCTCACATTTAGTGCACCATGTTGGAAGCTAGTCATATTGCACCTTCTGGGAAACTAGCTCATCATTTTCATTAGAAAAGAAAAGCTCCTTCGGAAAGCCATCAGCTAGAGACATGTCGACCAACACACGCGCATATAACAACCTAGCCTTAGTCAAGGTAGCATGATCAATCTTCAAGACATTTTACACGACATCTAAATTGGGAAGCTTAACCCATACCGGAATAGATGTTAGGCTTGACTTCTCATAAGAAATACTCGGGTACCAAGGTTTGACTATGAAGGGCTTCATATCGAAGAGAATGCCATTCATATTGCACGCTTGCTCTTGATGCTCTTTCAAGCCAAATCGTACAAGAAAAACTCAACGATTAATCATGCCAATTTTATCAATTTGCAAATCTTTCCATATACGCCGAACAAATCCATCTATGACATTAAGCGGGGGGTTCGTACTAGTGACATAGCATACTACCGATGACTCCCAATACTTAATTTCAGGTTCCACATCAGTTTTAGTAATCTTTGCAATACGTCGAGCAGGTAGCGGGCATGGGTTGCTAGTGTTCTGAATCGGTGACACAATAGGGCAAACATTCAACACTGACTCTACCACAAGTTCAGACACTTTAACAGGGGAAGGACCCTTCAAAACTGATATCCAACATAAACCAACATTATCGGAATTATTCACAACAGGGGCAGGTATACTCGAACTCACTACAGGGGCAGTAACAGTCGAACCAGCAAGAAACGAAGAACCTGACTGAGAAGATCGAAAGATATACCTGTCTGGGGACGACGAAGAAGACTCAGGGTATGAACCACCATCATCAAGCTTTCTAGGGACCGCCTTCACCTTAGGAGGACGCCCTCGTCTGCCCATGGCTGGAGAAGGAGAAGAATCGCCTCTCTCGGAGGGTGTTCTCCTTTAAATATTTTAGACATTGAGCTACCTTTTGACTTTTATTCTCCTTTAAATATTTTATATTTACCTTCAATCGAAATAGCACTAAGTAATTACTTGAGCTATGTGAATATTATTTTTTATTCGTGTTTTAGACATTGTCTTAAAACTTTAGCCAAATTACTTTTTAGGCGTGGATAGTCCTAAAAACTTGAAAATGTATTATGATCCAAAACGCAATCAATACAAATAGAAGATCTCATTACTCAATGAGTGAAATTCACCTAACCGAAGTTTGAACGATAGTTAGTACACATTTTGTTCCCTTAATTCCTTGTGACAACAAAGAAGAGTATTTTTAATTAACCATTAATGATAGACAATATCTACAACTTAATATAAATAAGAAATAAACATAATTCAATAGGTCATTATAATGTATGTCATTTAAATTCCCAATGAATACTATATTATATATTAACTATTAAGTCCATCCTAAAAGAGTAAAAAAAAATTGGTTTTTATTTATAGGAACTTGAATTACAAAGAAATTTCAACAATGTAAAAAGAAATGATAATGAAACACAGATTTAACAGCAAATATGCAAGATAATTAACTTAATCATACATATTTCCCTGTATTTGCAGGATAGTTAATGGTTGATCACTTGTTTTTGGTAGGATAAGAAGCCATCTTATTAATACCACATTTCCCTTCTGGCTTTCCTGTATTCCTTTTCATCCTAATGAACCCTTTCTCTCCCCATTTACTTCCCCAAGAATTCTTCACTATGATGTAATCCAAGCCCTTACTTGATCCATATCCAACGGCTGCTACTCCATGATCCAATGCTGTCCCACAATGTCCATCAAAAACACCCTACATTTTTATTTTTAAAGTCAACCAATATTAGATAATCAACAAGTCATCTTAGGAGTATATAGATATAGATAGATACTGTTAAGGAACCAATTCAATCAAAACGTTACAGAATGTTTTCCTTCAATCCAAATAAATGATAAGATAAGATAAGATAAATTACCCCGCTGTAGAACTGAAAGTCTCTACCAGAGGCTTTGATAGCAACACTAACTGGCTGATGAGCCAGTGCTTTGATTAGGCTTGCTTCGTCATTGGCCGGGACATCATGGTACCCATCAATGGTGATCACTTCATTCACATCCTTGCTACTATCACAAGTGCCTTCCTCCATAAGGTAAGGATAGTCATCTTCCTTATGAAGCCCATTGTTACCAATTATGTATTGGAAAGCATAGTCCATCAAACCTCCATTGCAACCATTGTTGTATGTTGTGTCACAATCTATCAATTCTTGCTCCGAAAGTGATGTTAAGTTCCCTGTCACGATCTGGTTGATTCCTTCTACTGCTGCCACTGTTGAAAACGCCCAGCAACTACCTGCATAACAATGTCAAATAACTCTTTAGTCTTAATCGGTGTAACACGATTCACAGTTAATTCGCTTTTTAGATTGCGATTTGCTCGAAATGACCCTAAAATAGCCACCAAAAACCGACCATAATTCGCTTTTTATTATTCGCAATTCGCAAGGAGATTAGTGAATCATGTGACAGAGGTCTTAATCTCAACTCAACTTTAGTATATAGATCAAAGTCGGCTACACGATTCAAATTTAAAGCATGAATGTGACAAGTATACTTACCACAAGAACCTTGATTTTTGACAGGAGTGACAGCACCCTTTTTCCTCCAATCAACAGATTTGGGCAGGGCCTCAAATTGGACATCCTTATAACTGAAGTCAGAGGCCTTACCAGTTTTGGGCAAGTCAGCCTTAAGCCCCAAATACTTTTGCTTGAACTCATCATGAGTCATATCAGCAAATTCATTTAGGCCCAACCAATAGTTCTTATTCTTTTTGTTGGTCTCATCAATGTGATCCAAATTATCCCTAAACACCTCAAACCTATGCAACTTCTCTTCAATGCTGTGGTACATCTTGCCATGTCTCTCCATCCATGACTCGAATAGCCTTATTAACCTATCGATGCACGATAGATCATGAGCCGCATAGCCCAAGATCGAGAAATGGTGGTCGTCGTGTAGATGATCATTCCCGGCAATGGCACCCTTTGAGGCTAACAACGAGATCATTAACGAAAGGACTATGTATCTTAAAAAAGCCATCATAGAACAGACTTGGTTGTTGTAAGTGTGTATAAGAGTTAATTAACAATAGGAAATGGGGATGATAACATGAAGAAATGGAGCTGTATATTTATAGATTCATGGAAATAATGTTAGTAATATTCCTATATTAATTTAGTTTATTGTAAGATAAAACTTGCTTTCAAGTAAAGTTGGTAATTTCTTGTCTGTTGGTCATACTGAGTCTTAAAGAATAGTTCTTGTGACAGCAATAGCTTGGAGTCCAAGCACGGCTTTGTATAATGTAAAATGAACAATTTATATACATGGACTGACAGACTCATATAGCGATATGCTTCTTGTGATGAGTGATTTGTTCGATACATAATAGTTAAAACGAAACAACTCATTTTAAAGTTTAAACTTAATGAAAAACTATGTCTGAAAAACAATCTAACAAAACATAGGATTAATATGGAGATATGAATTGTACATTTAATATGCCAACGTTAGATTGCTAGAGAATAAGGCCTAAGGGTACTGTTTTGGACTAATGAGATTGGACCAAATAGAATTCAATGCATAATCCTAAGATGATACAAAAAATAGATAAAAGATCAATTTTGATTAAATTAATAATATGAAGGTGAAGTACTCTATCACCCTTAATACTCAAATTAGGATTTTAACCTTTTATTATAAACTAGTGTAAAAACTCGTGCAATGCACAATGCACGAATTTATGAGTGTGAATTATATATGAAAAAATAACTTCAAAAATTAATGCAAGCATATATTATCAAGATTAAATTTATCGAATACATCATTTTTTAAAAGCAAAATTAAATACTTATTTTTTAAAATTATTTATTGAATACATCACCTTTTCATTCAATTAAATATATTAAATTTTAGGTTAATTATATAGAAATGCTATAATAAATTATACTCCATACTATACCTAATTTAGCATTAAATTTTAAAATAATTTATAAATTCTAATATAGGTAAATATTGCTATGTAATCAACTATCATCCCCTGAAATAAAATTACATTTGTCATGCCTCCTTAGAGGACGACACTTGTAATTTTTCAACATTTTTATTGTATCGTATGATATGATGAAATAAATAAAAAGATAACTTTAAAAATTAATGCAAGCATATATTATCAGGAATAAGTTTATCAAATACATGATTTTTTAAAAGCAAAAATTGAATACTGATTTTTTAAAATTATTTATTGAATAAATCACTTTTTCATTCAATTAAATATATTAAATTTTTGGTGAGTTATATAGAAATGTTATAATAAATTATACTCCATACTATACCTAATTTAGCTCTAAATTTAAGAATTAATAAATTCTAATTTAGGTAAATATTGTCATGTAATCAATACTATACCTAATTTAGCTCTAAATTTAAAAATAATTAAGTTTTAATTTAGGTAAATATTGTCATGTAATCAACTATCATTCATTAAAATAATTACATTTGTCATGCCTCCTTAGAGGATGGCACTTGTAATTTTTCAACATTTTTATAGTATTGTATGATAGGTCTGGTAGTCAGATAGAATTAACTGACTGAAAGAGAAAATGAAAATAAAAAGTTGCTTCTACTTTCATTATTTTCTTAGTGCAAGCACACCATTGATCTAGATTTAAGTGGACTGATTAAAAGTATCTAATCATACAATATATTAAAAAGATTGGAAAATTCCACGTGTCATCCTCATTGAGCTCGACAAAATGAAATGATTTTGTTGGTTAATGTTGGCTTACGTGGCAAGTAATTGATACACTTGTCATTTTTAGCTATTTCAAAAATCAATTAAATTGAGGTTATTTTCTTACCAATTTTAAAAACGAAATAAACCAAATCATTATGGTTTAAATTGAGCTATATTAGATAAATTATTTATTTAAGTTTATTATACAACGTACATTTAACATATTTATAATTTAAATAATTTGAATATATGATACAATCTATTAAAAAGACAAAAAATTTTCATCTTCATGGAGCTCGACAAGTCATACAATCTATTAAAAAAATGAAAAATTCCACGTATCATCCTCATGGACCTCGGGAAGTCATACAATCTATTAAAAAGACTGAAAAATTTCACGTCTCATCCTCATGGAGCTTGACAAGTTGGAATGATTTTAATGGTTAATTTTTGTTCACGTGGCAAGTAATTGACTCTATTACTATTTTTTAAAACATAATAAACTAATTGATTATTTCTTAAATTGAGTTATATTAGATAAATTATTAATTTGAATATATTATATACCATAAATTTACCATCTTCATAAACTAAATAATTTGAATATCATCACATACATTCGTACAATCTATTAAAAAAGACGGAGAAATTCCACAAGATGAACTAAATTTACCATCATATATCAATAAATTACGAATTACAGTATTAAAGTTTATCATTTTTGCGAATTACAGCTTTAATGTTTATTTTTTGCGAATTACAGCCACTAAAGTATCAAAGTTTACAAGTTCAAGCCAAAACACAGAGTCCCGACCATTTTGGTGGTCGGAATTTTAGGTTAAGTGGTCGGAAATTTGTGTTTTTGGCTTAAACTTGTAAACTTTGATACTTTAGTGGCTGTAATTCACAAAAAATAAATATTAAGGTTGTAATTCGCAGATAAACTTTAAGGCTATAATTCGCAAATTATTCTTTATAATATATATATATATATATATATATATATATATATATATATATATATATATATATATATATATATATATATATATATATATATATATATATTTTCTTCGGTGACAGATATTTAACAATTGTTGTTATATTTTTATGAGTTACTACGTTTATACAACGTAAAGTGATCAATGTCTATTTTATTCTAAGATTAGTGAATTGATTTGCAAACTCAAATATATGAATTTACTTTATTATTTTAGAATTCCTATTTAATATTTAAACTATTAAAGTCAAAAAATGTTAGTTTGCTAAATAATTATTTTATTGTCTTAAACTAAATTATGTAAAGTTGAATCATAAGTATTTATAATTATTTAAAAAAAATGAAAAGTTCTCAAAAAATAACAATAATAATAATAATAATAATAATAATAATAATAATAATAATAATAATAATACAAAAATAATAATAACAAGTGTGAGGAGATTGACAATAAATTCATCTCATTTGCTTTTTCTTCAAAATGGTGTGGATAGTCAGCTTATTGCTTGACTCCCAACTTCTTGTAACGTTTCTCTTTATGAATTGAATTACCCTTATAATAAAAAAATAAAAAATAATACAATAACAACAACAACAACAATAATAATAAATAATAATTAAAATTAAATACGTCAAAAACTCTCCCTTCTCTTTCTCTCTAGGACTCCTCTCTAGTGTAGGGCGAATTATGCGTCTAATCCGGCCATGGGCAGGAGAGGCCGACCTCTTAAGGTTAAGGCGGTTCCCCGGAGAGCTTCGGGGAGTGATTTAGATAGGGAGTCATCTTCTTACCCAGATAGGTACTTATTTCAGTCTACTCGTGCTCTTGAGGATGTTGCAGCGCATAGTTTGAACCTAGTGCTCTCTCCGGCTCCTAACTCACTAGGGCTCAGCTGGGTTTCTGTCTTGAAGGGCTCTTCATCAAAGCCAGGTAATCCTCCTATTTCGGTTGCTAATACACCTATTGTGATCCCTATTGTGAGTACAAGCACTGTTCCATTGCTGAACCCTACTTGTTCACCAGCTGTTTGATTTACTCGTTTTAGAGCACATTTACTACCCCATTTTTGGTGTCCAGTCTCGCCATTTTGCATCAATTTGATATATTTCACGCATGATTTCTCCTTGATCTTGTGTTCGAGTGTTTTGAGATTGATTAGGTGATTTTTGGAGATTTCGAGGGCGTTTGGCATACATTCGAGACTAAGGCATCATTCCTGGAGCTTTACCGCGACAAATCGGGACTGTCATGAGACAACCCTTATTTTAGCGGCTTAATTAATTAAGTTAATATGGGTATTAAATTTTAAGTATGTTATTTTATTAGGACTCAAGAAAACATTTTATTATTTAAGGATATTAGTCGTACTAAATTAGGGATTAAAATAAGTTATACGATAAAAATTGGGTATAATATCAATTGATGAATTAATGTTGTGTGAGACACATAACCCATATATGTGTCATTACTTGAAGAGAAATAGTATGCACTAATCTCCTTATTCATGATGCATATCAGGAAGATGAATTCCTTCCTCATTAACTTATCCTCCTAAACCTTTATCAAAAAGCCTCATCATTTTTATATCAGAAACTTGAAATGTTCATCATTTACTTGATTTCTTTCCATTCCATCTTCATTCTGAAACTTATGAATCTTTATTATTGTGATATCAATAATCAAAACTAAGTATTAAATTAAGATCAAGTCTTTATAGGTTATTGATTTAAGGGTTCTTATTGGAGTTTTTATTGAAGATTGATAGTATTCATCAAATTGGGTGAAGAAAATGCTAGGGTTCTAGGTGAAGTTAATTTGGGGCTATTTGACATGAAGTTGAATTGAAGATTTAGAAACGCTTAGAGATTATGAATGCAACAAGAGGGGGGGTTAATTGTTGTATTGCTCTTTTAAGTATTTTTGCCCTGTTTTTGCGGAATTTAAACTTAATAAAAATACTTAAACAAAAAGCAAGAAAGTAAAATGGAGACAAGGATTTTACGTGGAAACTTTCTAGGCCTAATAGAAAGAAAACCACGACCACTCGGGATTTTATGCTTCTCTTTATGTCTTAGGCAATTAATACAATTACATAAAACAATTCTCTTCTCTTCTCTTCTAGGCCTCTTCTCTACACTTTCTCCTTCTCTTTCTCTTCTCTTCTTTCTCTCGTTTCCCCTTAGACTTCCCTTAAGTCTAATTTACAAACACTCAAAAACCCTTACAAATTATTTTCTCTAGAATGGATAAAGACTAAGATATTGCATAAGAAAAATATTAAGAATTAATTGGCAAATGAAAGAATGAGTATTTTTCTCACTTGGGTGATCTCTCAAGAGTATTTCGGTTAGGGCACAATACCACATAATTAGCCGGTTATAAAATCTCTTTTATATGAGATTAACCGTGTGAATTTTCCCATAATTTCCTTATTCTAAGATGTGGGAAAGTGGAGAATTACCTTGGAGGTTACTCCAAATCATACGGTTACTTTTAGAATTATTTAGCTAATAATAGTTAAATGAAGACTTATTCAACTAAACCCTAGCTTCTTTCCTATTTTTGTGGAGAGAAATAAGGAGACTTATTCTCAACCATTAGATTTATGTGGTGGTTATTTAATTATTTGCCAATTAATATCTTATGCAATAATCTAGTATTTAACCGTACAATCAACTAAAAATTAGAAAAACTAATTTCCTACGTTACTAACTTCTCCAGACTTGCTTCGTTGGGAACACTGCACTGTCTCCATCAGCACTTATATCAATTCTTGGAACAGTAGAGATCAATTTCCCTTTTGACTTTCCACATGAACTTCAAGGCTGACTATTTTGACTTTGACTTTGACTTTGACTTTTGACATGTACAATATTCTTTAAACAAGTCTTTTTGGTGCTATCGACGACTTTGACAAAATCGGATATACGACCTGCAAAACAATCTCTAAAACTTGTTTGTTTATAAACAGTGAAGTCATCATCAAAACTTAATTGGGCCAACAAATTCCCCCTTTTTGATGATGGCAAACTTTATAAACAAACTTAATTAAAATAGAGTAAAATAAGTATAATAGAGCATGCTAGAGATTGAAGCAACTCTAAGTTAAACTTAGCAAATCAAATCATTACAAAGTAATTTACCAAACCTCCAATATAAACAATTTACTCTAAGATTATAATTTAAAAACATATCGTCAAGCGTATATGGAATGAAATTTATGTCTTTAAATTGATAATTTTTCAAAAAATAATAAACATAAAAATTTAAGTATCAAATTTATACTTAGGTGAATTTTGGAATTGATTTATCAGAGCATCAGAGCATCAGAGCTAACATGAAAAGTAAAGAGCAAACACTTTAAGATATTTAAGTAAAACATAATATCTAAGTCTAAGTAAAACATAATATCTAAGTAAAACATAAAAACACAAGCATATCATAGTAATATAAAAACATTATAGTAATAATATCTAAGACAGAGATAGCTTTCAATTATCAGAGATAGTCTTTTAAATCAGAACAAGGTAATATGAGTTATGAGTTGCAAATTATATGAGTATATGCAAACTATGGCACCACAAGTATTCCTCTAAGTTTGTTGCTTTCTTCCCCCTTTTGACATCAATCAAAAAGGATTGGTGTAACCAAACCACATCCCTAAGGCAAGCATTAGTCAAATAGAGATAGTAAGCAGCAAACAACTAAGCAAATACCATAAAATTACCAAAAATATGCATCGATTAAACATCAATGACCAATAGAAAAAGTAGATTAGAAAGAAAGTAGTAGCATAATTGTTTCATCAAAAAATTACAACAAGGCGTACCCCAGCTGGTACTTAAAACAAAAGAAAAGAAAATATTGTTTGATTGTTAAGAAACAGACGGTGTGGCCAACAAATTACATAAATTGATTAATGGAGCAGAAGAAGGGATCAAGCTGCAGTCTCCTTGTCAACGAACTCTGTCTGCACTTCAACTATGTCAAGCTTTGCACCAAGATGGGATTCCATCTGGGACAGCTGATCAGTAATGGATGCAAGTGAAACACGAATTTCATCTTGAAAAGCATAGAATTGAGACTGAAAATCAATAAACTTGAAAAGGACAAGGTCTAGGGTAGCATTGGGAACAATAGAGGGGTTAGTATCAAAACCAGGTGTAGTGTGTGGAGGTGAGACGTGTGAGGTGAATGGTGGTGGAGTAGTAGGTATAGGTGATGGTGGTGGTGATGGTACATGTTGTGGTGGAGGTGTAGCTGGTTTTGGTGAAGGAGGGGCGTTGGTAGGCTTTTTGGTGGGATGTGAGGTGATTTCGTCATCCAAACCAACAGGACGTTTTGAGGCCAGCCAGCTGCTCTTTCTAGGAGTGAGCACAGGTTCCTCCTTGACCGGCATAACAACCTCTTCATCATCATAACTGTCATCGGAATGTTCTTCCTCTAGTTCTTCACCTTCCCCCTCTCCGGAGGCTTCCCCCTCACTTAATACTTCCCCCTGTTCCTTTGTAGGCTCTGCTTGTTCAGTGTTGGCAGAAGGAACAGCTCCCTGAACCTTTTTCTCCTTTACTTCCCTCTCCTCTCCTTTTTCTGTTTTTCCCTCTTCTTCTTTTTCTTCTTCAACCTTCTCATCATCCAAATTAACATCCTCCACTTCCTTAACAGCATCCTCTAGAATCCCTTTTCATTCAATCTTAGGTGCAAATTATTTAGGCATTTTGCACCTATTTTGTTATTAGCACTCATAGGGAATTCTAGGCCATCTAAAGGAACACCGAACTTCTTAAAAACATGAGTTAACAAACCTCCATACCCGACCATACAACGTTTCTCTATACAGTCCGCCAAATGTGAAATCATTAACGAAGAAAAATTGATTTTGATGTGGTTAGCCAAACAGTAAATCAACGTTGCATCACGAAGGTTTATTTCGCTTCGCTTGGAATTGCGAGGCAAAATAAATCGTCGAGCAATGTCGTATAAAAGCTTGTGAAGTGGTGATAAAGAGTTGTGGCTAAAATGTTTTTTGTCATTAATTCCTAAAAATTCTAACACAATCTTCTCATTTATCCCGGAAAAGACAATCTTGAGCCCTACGTAATATGTATCGAATCCTACAACAGGAACATTGAACCATTCCCCTATCATTAGACTATTGAACTCAATCTTGATTTCTTTAAGTGTGCTTGAAATATTTAATAAACTCACGCATAAGATTTGGATAAATCGAATTGCATGAGTAGTCAAACATCAAAACTTCCCACCCCTGATTATTTAAAATCGCATGTAATTGAGGGAAAGGGTTTGATTCATACCAGTATTTGTCGATTCCAAACCCGACAGACATTTCTTTAGCGATTTCCTCAGCGCTGTTTGGGTCAAGTTGCTTAGTCCTCTTTGTGGGTCTGGATGAAGAAATCCCTTTTGGGTTGGAGTGAGGTCGTTTGGTTCCGGCATGCATGGACTTTGGCGTGGTCGATTTTTGTTGTTCTTGAGAAGATGAAGGTGGTGCATCTTCTGATGGTGAGGGATGAATCACTTGAAGTGGTTTGGGTTGAATGAATTTTGGTGTTTTTCCTTTCATGGTTTTGGTTGAAGAAGAAGATTTAGGAGTTTTCATGGTGGATAGTTGAGATGAAGATGAAGAAGTGATAGAGTGAAATGGGTTTTGACGGTTTGAGGGGTTTAGTAATGAGTAGTACTTTCAGTTTTAGGGAGTTATGGGGTGTGTGAGTGATTGATGAGACGTGAGAGAGTGGGTATTTAAGCGTGTGAGTGGACGGTTATTGAAGGGTTTGTACTACTTCTTGGATCAGTTTATAGCGTGTGAACAAGGAGTGTAACGAAAAGTTCGCGGGTATATTCGATGAATTAAAGTGGTTAATAACGGTTTTTCGAAACACCACGATGAGCCGTCTTCTACTATAATTTAAGTTGACCATCCGAAAAAGAAAAATAAAAATAAAATGCTGGAATTTGTGGAGAAAGAGAAATAAAGAAAATTTTGAAAATAAGAAAAAGAACATATGTCCTCATTATTTTTTCGTTATTTTTTTTTTCGTTTTTAATATGAGGACAATATCACATAAAATAAACATATGCTACTTTGGTCGTGATCAGTTAAGCATGCAATCAAGAAAACATTCATGGCACGTACTTAATATAGTTGCGTACCTAAATCTTCCAATAATTGATTTCTCAATCATGATTGTTGTGTATGATCTAACGCTTCCAATTTTTCATGTTGCTTTGAGGAGGAGTGCTAGCATTAAACTTTAGTGGAGCTTGATCATACCAAGTTCCAACCTCATCTTTTCATATTGTTCCCTTGGAAGTGGTTTAGTCATTATTCTGCAACTTGCTCATTGGTACTGACATGTTTAACAATGATATTTTTGTGCTCAACATTATCCTTAAGAAAATGATGTCGTATATGTATATGCTTAACTCTAGAATGATGCACGGGATCCTTTGATATGCATATGGCACTAGTATTGTCACAAAAAATAGGAACACATTTAAATTTAATACCAAAATCTCTTAGCTGTTGTTTTATCCAAAGCATTTGGGAACAGCAAGCTGCTGCTGCCACATATTCTGCTTCAGCAGTGGATAGAGCAACTGTGTTTTGTTTCTTAGAACACCAAGATACTAAACATGAGCCAAGAAATTGTACCATACCTGAAGTACTTTTCCTGTTCACAAGATCTCCTGCATAATCTGCATCACTATAACCTTTCAAATCATAGACATCACTTTTAGGATAAAATAGGGACAAGTCATCTGTTCCCTTAAGATATCTTAGAATTCTCTTCACTGTTGTATGATGTGATTCTTTGGGATTTGATTGAAATCTAGCACACAAGCCAACACTAAACGAGATATCTAGTTTACTAGCAGTTAGATATAACAAAGATCCTATCATACCTCTATACATGGTTTGGTCGACATTGATACCATTCGAATCTTCATCTAGTCTAATATTGGCAGCCATAGCTGTGTGGTTTGTTTTAGCATTATCTAGACCATATTTCTTTAGAGTTTCTTTAATATATTTTTGTTGATGAATAAAAATACTATTAGCCGTTTGTTTAATTTGCAAACCAAGGAAGAAATTTAATTCTCCCATCATAACTCATTTCAAATTCAGCACTCATTAGGTTAGCAAATTCTTTACATAATGATTCGTTAGTGGCTCCAAAAATAATATCATCAACATAAATTTGTACAACTAAAATATCTGAACCTCTATTCTTAAAGAATAAGGTCTTATCAATTTTGTCTCTAATAAAATCATTTTCAATCAAAAACGTAGACAATCTTTCATACCATTGCCTAGGAGCTTGTTTGAGCCCATAAAGAGCTTCATCAGGCTTATAGACATGATCTAGAGAAGATGGATTTTCGAAGCCAGGTGGCACAAAGACTTCTTCTTCTAGAAAACCATTCAAGAAAGCACATTTCACATCCATTTGATATAACTTAAAATTCATAAATGCAGCAAATGAAATTAGAATTCTGATAGCCTCTAACCTTGCTACGGGAGCAAATGTTTCCGTATAATCAATAACTTCTTGTTGATTGTACCCTTTAACCACTAGCCTTGCTTTGTTTCTTATTATTGTTCCGTGTTCGTCCAGCATGTTTCTAAAAACCCATTTTAAACCAATTATCTTTTTGTTCTTGGGTTCGGTTCCAAGTGCCACACTTTATTTCTTTCAAATTCATTTAGTTCATCTTGCATTGCAACGACCCAATCTGAATCTTGTAAAGCTTCTTCGTCATTCTTGGGTTCCAATGTTGAGAGAAATGCAAAGTGTGCACAAAAGTTTCTTATCTGAGATCTGGTCTGTCTGCCTTTGTTTATGTCACTTATGATCAAGTCAAGTGGAAGTGACTTTTGATGTTTCCACGGCTTAGGCACAAAGTCTCTTGTGGAGACAGTTGTGGGAACAAGCTCACTGACTTGATTGACAGTTTGCTCAACTTCATGTTGTTCATTTTGTTCTGCTCTGGGAGCAGCTGGATCGGGAACACCTTGTTGGTCATGATTTCCCTGCTGTCCCTGCTCTTGATTAGGTTCTACAGTTTCAATTTGAACCTGCAGATCTTCATTTATTTCTCGATCTTGCTCTTTATGCATGTTTTCATCATGTTCCAAATTAGCAAGACCTATCTTAAAATCACCTGTTTCTTGTTCACTTGTCATAAAGTTAGTTTCATTAAAAATAATTGAACAGATTCTTCAACACACATAGTTCTCTTGTTATAGACTCTATAAGCTTTACTATGAGATGAGTAGCCAAGAAATACTGCATCATCACTTCTTTCATCAAAGTTTTCTATATTTCGTTTTCCATTTACGTGAACAAAGCATCGACATCCAAACACACGAAAATACGAAATATTTGGTTTAACGCATTTAAATAGTTCATAGGGGGTCTTAGAAGGGATTGGTCTAATCAACACATGATTCAAAATATAACATGCAGTATTTACAGCTTCGGCCCAAAAGTTTCTAGGGAGACCACTAGCAATTAACATGGTTCTAGCCATTTCCTCTAATGTTCTATTTTTACGTTCCACTACACCATTTTGTTGTGGTGTCCTAGGTGCGGAAAAATTGTGACTTATACCATGCTCATTACAATAATCCATAAACCTTGAATTTTCAAATTCTTTACCATGATCTGATCTTATGTGGATAAGTTGATTATTACTAGATTTTTGAATTTTATTTGCAAAAGCAACAAATTCATCAAAAGCTTCGTCTTTGCTAGTTAAAAATAAGGTCCATGTAAATCTACTGTAATCATCAACTATAACAAACACATATCGCTTTCCACTGCGACTTTGGATTCTCATAGGTCCACAAAGATCCATATGAGTTAATTCAAGTGGCTTTGAGGTGGTCACAACATTTTTAGGTTTAAACGATGACCTAACATGTTTTCCTTTGGCACAAGGATCACAAACTTCATCTTTTTGAAATTTAAGGGACGGTAATCCTCTTACTAGGTCTTTAGATCGTAAAGTATTAAGTAATGAAAGACTAGCATGACCTAAACGTTTATGCCAAAGAAGAGGGTCATCTTCTATAACACTAAGACATGTCAAACTGGCTTTAGGAACAGTGTGGAGGTCCACAACATAATTGTTCCCTTTTCGGATTCCTTCCAGAACAGTGTCTCTTGTGTCATTCCTAGAAATAATGCACTTTTCAGATTATGTTTTAAATTCTCGACTAAAAATACATTGTCTATAGCATGGGAACTTGACCTTCCAACTTTTCCTTTGGCAATGATTTCGCCTTTCACATTGTCTCCAAAGGTCACAGTTCCTCCATCATAGGCTTCCGGTGAGAGAAATTTTGATTTATCACCTGTCATGTGCTTGGAACAGCCACTGTTGAGATACCATGAGTTGTTCCCCCTCACTAGAACCTGCAAAACGAACTAATTGTTAGAGCGAGGAACCCAGTCATACTTGGGTTCATTGTCGACTAAGCATGAATCATATTTCTTAATCCATATGCGATCGACATAAATTTGGTTCATTTTGTTGTGTTGTTCCCTTTTTAAACATTGAAATTTCAAGTGCCCGGTTTTGCCACAAAAGGAACAGATTTTACTACTCGGAAGATCAACGTAAACCTTTTTCTTGTTTTTATTCTTATTGTATCCAAGGCCTTCAGCATTTTTAGTTTTAGCCTCTAGAATCCATTTTGGAACTCCATTGATTTTCCTTTTTCCTTGTGAATTTAATTCAGCTTTCAATTTCTCATTCTCGGTTTTACAAGATTCTAGGTCTAAATTTAACCTTTGAATTTTAGTGCTAATCTCATGAATAGATTCATCATTAGGATTCGTATTTAAACCTAGCATTTTATATTGATACAAATCGACATTAAGAATAATGTTTTCTTGTTTTACCTTTTCTAAAGTTTCCTTTAACATCACATTTTGATCTAATAAATCAAAGAATCTAGCTTGCACATCTGACCTAAAAGAATTTAGGTAGGAAACATGGTCATTACAAGTTTTAAGGTCTTTTTCCATTTGGAGACAGGTGGCAGTTCTTTTTTCCAGATTATCTTGTGTCTCCAAAATCATTTTAATTAATTCATGTTTATCCAATCTAAATAAATGGTTAGGAAATGAATTAGAAGACAATACCTCTTTTCCTTTTGACGTTTCGTTGTGAATGGCCATGACACATAGATTGGTTATTTCTTCCTCAACTGGAGCTTCAGTTTCAGCTTCGCTCTCGGATTCTCCCCATGCAGCAATCATGGCTTTGCGAAAGTTTTTCTTATTGAAATTCCCTTTCATCGGTTGTCTTCCCGTTTCCCTTGCCTTCCCTTTTCCCTTCTCGTTCTTCCATTGAGGGCACTCCTTGATGAAATGATCAGTGCTACCACACTTATGGCATTCGTAGTTGGTTTTGGTATTAGCAGTTCCTCTTTCTTTGTTGTTTCTTTGATTGGTGTATCTACTGTTCCTGAAGAACTTCGTGAATTTTCGAACCAACATGGCAGTCTCTTCTTCATCATATTCTGACTCTTCTTGTTCATTCGCTGCCAGAGCCAAGCCTTTGTTTTGGGAACTGTCAGCTGTTCCTAGATGCAATTCGTGGGTCATTAGGGAACCATCCAACTCTTCCAGATTGAACTTTGTGAAATCCTTGGATTCCTGTATGGCTGTGACTTTAGCTCTCCAACGGTCATCTTGAGGTAGACTCCTGAGAATTTTCCTGACCTGTTCATCTGAGGGAATAAGCCTTCCAAGAGAGACAAGTTCGTTTGTTATGTTGGTGAACCTAGTGAACATCTCTTGAATACTTTCTCTTGGTTCCATAACAAATCTTTCGTATTTTGACATCAACAAGTCAATCTTGGAGCGCTTCACTTCACTTGTTCCTTCATGAGTAACTTCTAGCAGATCCCAAATCTGCTTGGCTGTTTTGCAACCCATAATGCGATTATGCTCATTTGGTCCAAGACCACAGTGAAGTAATTTGATGGCAAGAGCATTCATCTCCATTTTCTGAAAATCTTCTTTCTCAAATTCAGTGATCGGTTTGGGAACAGTTTCGTTATTGGAGTTGGTAGTTGTTACCTCGAAGTCTCCAATTTCGATAACTCTCCAAACTTGATAATTTTCGGCCTTGATGAAGATTTCCATCCTATTCTTCCAATACGTGTAGAATTTTCCATCGAACATGGGCGGTCTTTGAGTAGAGTAACCTTCTTCCATTCTTTCATTCATTTTCAACATCTTTAAAATACCAAGATACGGCTCTCAGGGTTTCCTGATCAAATGAGGAACAGGGCTCTGATACCAATTGTAGAAACGCTTAGAGATTATGAATGCAACAAGAGGGGGGGGGGGGGGAGGGGGTGAATTGTTGTATTGCTCTTTTAAGTATTTTTTCCCCGTTTAGCGGAATTTAAACTTTAAACTTAATAAAAATACTTAAACAAAAAGCAAGAAAGTAAAAAATGGAGACAAGGATTTACGTGGAAACTTTCTAGGCCTAATAGAAAGAAAACCACGACCACTCGGGATTTTAAGCTTCTCTTTATGTCTTAGGCAATTAATACAATTACATAAAACAATTCTCTTCGTTTCTCTTCTAGGCCTCTTCTCTACACTTTCTCCTTCTCTTTCTCTTCTCTTCTTTCTCTCGTTTCCCCTTAGACTTCCCTTAAGTCTAATTTACAAACACTCAAAAACCCTTACAAATAATTTTCTCTAGAATAGATAAAGACTAAGATGTTGCATAAGAAAAATATTAAGAATTAATTGGCAAATGAAAGAATGAATATTTTTCTCACTTGGGTGATCTCTCAAGAGTATTTCGGTTAGGGCACAATACCACATAATTAGCCGGTTATAAAATCTCTTTTATATGAGATTAACCGTGTGAATTTTCCCATAATTCCCTTATTCTAAGATGTGGGAAAGTGGAGAATTACCTTGGAGGTTACTCCAAATCATACGGTTACTTTTAGAATTATTTAGCTAATAATAGTTACATGAAGACTTATTCAACTAAACCCTAGCTTCTTTCCTATTTTTGTGGAGAGAAATAAGGAGACTTATTCTCAACCATTAGATTTATGTGGTGGTTATTTAATTATTTGCCAATTAATATCTTATGCAATAATCTAGTATTTAACCGTACAATCAACTAAAAATTAGAAAAACTAATTTCCTACGTTACTAACTTCTCCAGACTTGCTTCGTTGGGAACACTGCACTGTCTCCATCAGCACTTATATCAATTCTTGGAACAGTAGAGATCAATTTCCCTTTTGACTTTCCACATGAACTTCAAGGCTGACTATTTTGACTTTGACTTTGACTTTGACTTTTGACATGTACAATATTCTTTAAACAAGTCTTTTAGGTGCCATCGACGACTTTGACAAAAT
Source organism: Amaranthus cruentus (assembly GCA_019425755.1). Classification (NCBI taxonomy): domain Eukaryota; kingdom Viridiplantae; phylum Streptophyta; class Magnoliopsida; order Caryophyllales; family Amaranthaceae; genus Amaranthus; species Amaranthus cruentus. The sequence goes on from CM033461.1 coordinate 19,481,768, forward strand.
CGGATATACGACCTACAAAACAATCTCTAAAACTTGTTTGTTTATAAACAATGAAGTCATCATCAAAACTTAATTGGGCCAACAGAAGATTATTTTGGTTGGGTAAAATCTTGTTGGTGTTTGAATGATTTTCTTCTTGATTTGCTAGATTTTCATATGATTGGTTGTTTGATTTGGTTTCTAGCAAAGTTCATGCTAAAATAGCAAAGTTTATTTTATTAGAAAAATATTTCTGTCCGTGGGTTCATCATTAATTTCGAGGTACTTCTGGTCATTTCTGGATTTTTGTGTCTTCAAGAAATTTGTAGAGCTCGAAGTCGCAGTCACGTGGGCACTTGAAACGCCCTAAAATGAGTTCGTATGAGAGAGTTATGCCCAAAATACTAACAGACTATCATGAAAATCGAAAATAGTCAATTATGAGATTAATTGTTCAAATTGGAATTTCAATTGGGTGTTCCTTTAATCAAGTATTTACGATTATTTTATGTTTCTTTATCGGTAATTATGGATGGTATGAATTTGTTGGTTATTATTGATTGTGATACAAAAAGGGAGCTTGAATTGTTATCTTTTGGAGTTAGAAGTTGATGCACACAAGGTGTTTGTTCAAATGCATCAATAAAATTATTTGGTTTTCTAATATGATTTTTGGTTGAACAATTTGCTCATTAAAGGTAATCATACAAACACTATTATCTTTTAAATTTAATTAAAAGTATTTCAAATGTGAAGTTATGTTTTATAAGGTTTGGTATTACTGCTAATGATATCTGAGTAAAATCGTATAATTTTAGGTGTTCGAAACTTTGGAAATTGACTTTGTTTGAGCTTGCTTTTAATCCTTGATCAATATTATGTTTTGTATGTTCATAGATTTATAAATATGAGCTTTTAAAAATTATACTATGAAAATGAGTTATGATTATTTTTTTTAAAGAAAATCAAGTTATTTATTGATTCGTTTTATATTGAAATGTTCGACATTGAAAAATGTCCTTTTTGGGAATTGGCAACGGATATTTATATCCGGATTATTATGAAATCCTATAGCTTGATAATAGGTAATGCTTTTCGGATTGGTCTCGAGCCCCCGATCCCGTTTCGTTCTTGCAAGAACCGTATTTCGATGATGACGATCACCCGTATTCTCAGGATTTATATCAAGCCTACTTCCTGACGGTCCATATATTCCCACGTTTTATAGTGTTGTTATATTATTGTTTAATATGAGTTTTGAATAAATATATTTGGTATATAAAGTTTTGTTTGTTTCGCAAATGAAATCATATGTTCCATTTGTCGTATTTTGATTTCACTATTAAATTGTAAAGTTATAGTCGTGTTTTGATTCACTATGAACCATTGGTTCTTAGTCGTATTTATATCGATACCAAACGATCTTGTAAATGAGTTTGGATTTTGATGAATTATTGTTTTATAAGAAGTTACCAAATGATTGAATTGGAGATGTTTGTTAATGACCTGTATATAAATGTAATAGTTTGTTTGATTACTCAACAATTCAATTGTTGACAGTCCTTGAGGGGGCCTATCCCTTACGGGGGGTAGATCCATTTTCAGGTTAGCTCTGCTGTGGAGACAATGCCTACTTGTGTTATGTTTTTCGTGCGAGGCGAGGACTTCTTTTTGGAAATCATAATGTAAAATAGATATTTGTAAATTAAATTGTGATTATTTTATAATGTTTTGTAAATAGTATTCACTCATTAAATTTAAAAAGTTTTAAATACTCTGATATTAGTTTTCTGTGGCTATCGAGCCACAGGTCAGATTCAGCCCAAACTTTTATAAGTCTTCCGTTGTGCTTTGTAGACAGTATTATTATTATACACTGTATATGCTGGATTGGGCTGTTTCAGTCCCATGACCCCGACATATCTCGTGAGATCCAAAAAGGAATCATAGCTTTCAAAGGAGTGAAATGCAGTATATTCGGCCGAATGGAGGCTCCCATTCGGGCGAATGGGAGTTCAGCGCTCAACATCAGTTTTTGCAAAACTCACTACAAATGCCGAATGCACAATATTCGGGCGAAGGAGCGACATTCGGGCGAATACAGCTCACATTCGGGCGAATGGTCTTCAAAGAACAAAGTGGCTCAAATCTCACTGGAAATGCCGAATGCACAAATATTCGGGCGATGGGCGAAATTTGGGCGAATGGCAGGACCATTCGGGCGAATGCGGCTGTTTTTGCGTATCTGTTTTATTTTCATTTTTTTAGCCTTCGAGGGCCCTATTGTAAATTCGTAGCACTCTTGTTTTAGGGGTATATATACCCAATTCATGTAGTTTGAATAGATCCCAGCTAAAACCCTAAACATTCTCTAGAGTAGATTAATTTCTTAGTTTCCCTTTCTCTAGTTTTAAAAACCTTAGCTTTTATTTCTCCAGTTTTATGTTTCTCCTAAATCAATCAAGTAACTAGCTTTTGGATGTAACTCTTTTCTACTCTTGTTGATGATATATTCTACACCTTTTGAGATTTTATTTATGGTATGAGTATCTTCCTTCTACTTATTTCTAGAGTCATTTAAAATATTGTTGGTAGGTAGTCTTAAATGCTATTTATGATTCTTTCATCTTTGTGGTGATTGTGTATTTGGATTTGTTTGAATATCTAGCATAGGGTTGCTACTTTTATGTTCTTGTTCCTCTTGTTTTCTTTGTTATTGCCTATTATTGATTTTATTGTTCATATAGAAGTCTTCCATGTTTAGTGTCTTGTTCTTGTGGAATATTATGGCTCGTTTTTCCTTAATGATGTGTGAGTAATTCCCTAGGGTTTGATTGGTGAAACTCTAGAGTTGGGACCCCTTATGCATGAGTTAGGGTTTAGTTGAAATGTATTCAATCATCATAGTGATTTACTTTGAATCTTGTCCTGCCACTTCCAAGGAGACATAGGGTGATTATAGGTCGTTCGTTTGATCTTAGAGCCGTCAACTTCCTCTCATCGTCGATTTCGTTGATGATTGAAGGTCACTAACTAAACCTAATGCATGAATGTTTGTGGTACCTCTCTAGGGTGGAACCAATCATTCTCGCCTTTTCTCCCCTCGATTTATTCTAGTTGTAGCTTTACACTCAATCCTAGTTTTAATTAGTTTCATTCACCTTAACACCCTTGAACCCCTATATTGAGACCTTCTGTTTAGCTAACCTTGTCCCTGTGGTTCGACCCCTTACCTCTACTATACTGGTGTAGAGTTAGGGCAATATAAATATAGTTTGTGTAACCGGATTTTTAACGTACGACCCTTAAAAACGGTTATCAATGTTCGACAAATTACTAAGATATCTAAGGTTGATATTGAGCCTGAGATTAAATACTGGGCACTTGCTGTTGTGTGTTATGTGTCTAGTGCTAACCCTCCCCTTCATGTTATAGTTGGGTTTGTGTGTTGTATATGGAAGGATCTTAACATTGAGAAGGTAAGATGGGATCCAAAGCTTCTCATTTATAAGTTGATGAGAATGATTTTAGGCCTTTGAGGAGAGCATTTCAATCTAAGAATTGTAGGTTGATAGTAAGGTAGACTTTGGTACTACTTAGAAGGTTAGGCCATCAAGTGATGTAGTCCCTGCTGTAGCCCAGCAGGATTTGGATGTAGTCTCTAATGCAGCTCCACAGGTTTTAGATACCCTGCTTAAGAAGACTGATTCTGGGCAGCATGAGGTGATCCCTGATGCTGCCAAGCAGATTATATCCCATGGTGCTTGTTCCATAGCTGCCCGTCTTCCTTCAAATTTTTTGGTGAGGAACCATTCTTTATCTTTACATAATGATTTTAATAATTTGGCTTTAGAGCATGCTAATAGTGAGGTTGATGATCATGCGGTGGTTATAGCGCTGGGAGCTGATCCCATCAAGGGTGATGATTAGTTTCGGTGCGTGAAATGTAAGAGGAATCAATAAGACTAGAAAGCAATTGCAGGTTGCTATATTTATCTCTTATCATAATCTTAGTCTTGTTGGTCTCATTGAAACCAAGGTCAAGCGTAAAGGATTAGGAGCGCTTTATCTTCGTATGTTTCCAAATTGGTGCCTTACGTCGAATTTGCTTGGCACGATAGTGGTCGTATTTTAGTAGGCTGGAAGAGTGTGAATGTGCATGTGGATATTTTGAGCTATCAAAGTCGGTTTCATCTTATTGTTTCTCGTTTTCATGGCTCCAAGTTGTTGTGTTCTTTCGTATCCTTCATCAGATATACAAATATAAATAATAATGTAAAAATCCCTAAACCCCAAAAATATGAAAAACAACAAAAATTAGTATCAATAGAACTTACCTTGTGTATCTACATGAACAACAATTACAATGTGACCTACAGTGAAATATGAAAATAAAATTACTAAACATAACCATTTTTTTCCAAACAAAAGTAAAAATATATAAAAAAAAAACACCTTTACTCAAAAATATACCTTGAAGAGAGAGCAAATTCGTGGGTTTATAAAGGAATTCGTAGGTATCAAAGTATAATGAAGAAAATTCGTGGGTTTATAAAGAACAGAGAGAAAGAATAAGAGAGCAATGAAGAGCAAGAATAAGAGAGCAAGAAGAAGAATTTCGTGGGTTATGGAGTTTTGAAGAAGAAGAACAAGTTTTGAGTGAAGAATTTGTGAGTGAAGAACAAATTTCGTGAGTCAAGAAGAGTAATGGAGTTTCGTGGGTTATTAGCTGTTGGGTTATTGTAAAATGAAGAACAATAGGTCTTTGTAAAAGATACGTTAATAGGCGGGTTTTTATAGAATTAAATGTTGCGGTCATGAATAAACCGGAGCATATAATATCATTGAAGCATTATTTGCTACGGTCAAATGTAAAACCGCAGCATATACTCTATTGTGGGATTTTGTTTTAAGCTTAATTGATGCGGTCATATGATAAACCGCAACATTTGTGGTTTGTTTTTTTTTTTTTGCCTAATTATTTCTCCTATTTTATGCTGCATATGAAATAAACCGCAACAAAAGACTAACAGCATATACGTTTTTTCCACTAGTGAGCGGAGGAAGGGGAATGGTGTTTGTCAATTGCCAACGCTGCTGACCTGCGCTGCGTTTTTATTCCACACTAAAACCGCCATATGAAGCGGCGGTTTACTTATAATATTTTTTGGATATTATAACTAAACCGTCAGTTCAAATGGCGGTTTGGTGTGCACAGTTTTTTTTTTTTGTTTTAACATAAACCGCCACTTAATTTAGCGTTTTACTTAGAGATTTCACATAAAACCGCTTTGTAAGATAGCGGTTATGTAAAAAAAAAAAGATTAATTAGGTTGGTTGTCCTACATGGACAATACTCAGAGAATTAACTTTCCCCTCAATGCAAAGTGAGAAATATTTATACCAAAAGCATTATTTAGGCAAAAGGTTCCACATAAACACATATTTCTTCATTTGATAAGAGTGCTATATACATAACATTTGTCTTTTAACAACTCTTTTGTGTAGTGTTTGGGAATAAGTATTTCATTTCAAATTATGAATTTCATTATGAAATAATAAATGAATAGTTTGAGAATGACAAGATTTAAATAGTCATTTTAAGATTCTCAACTTTAACTACTTAAAGAATAATGGTGGAATTTGATCCTAATTCAATTTTTTTTTAATTTTTTTTTTCGTGAAACAATAAATTTAAGACAATTCTAAATTTTCAAATGAAATCATCGTTCTTAAATATGATGTTATTTAATTGTATAATTTTACAATATGATTAGTATTTGGCACTAGTATCAAGCTAGTAGTATAGGCATAAGCACATTGACAAAACTTGGACATATCACATACATACAATATTCCCTTGTTTAGTAGCTTCTACTTATACTAGAGTTTGAGGGTTTAATGTACCCTATATGCATTTTTATCCATACTAGTGTAATACCTGTTTAATGCACCAGATTTTTAAAATTTTCATACATATAGTAATTTACTTATTTTTGATAATTTTTCTTAGCATAATTATTAATTTTTTTGATATAAAAAAGGTATTTCATAATTATATTAAAAAAATTACATACTTGATCAAAGTAGATAATTCAAAATTAGTCACACATGAATTATATGCAAATATAATGAAGAGTTAAAGTCTTATATATTTGAATGGTGAAAATAAGTAATGAATATGTGGGAGAGGTAAGGATGTTTTATATTAATAATTTAATCAAAGTTAAAAATTAACAATGAAGATTTTAGAGTAAATGATAATTGAGCAAATAACAAAAAAAAATTAATTCAGGAATATGATTTAGAGTGACATGTGGCAAATAATTAGAAATCCTCAACTCTGTCACATGTCAAAGTGGTTTCTCAATTAGTATATTGCATGATGATGATTAATTAGTAAAAAGTGTTTTTAGAAAGCCAACCTTTTGGCCATCTACAAATAAAGAGTCAACGTTTCATTTATTCAATAAAAAGACAACCTTTGTCTCATTTTTACAATTAAAGGGATAGGAGGTAAGTATCATGCTGGTGACCTGTTCCACAAAACAACACCATTAAATCCACAAAAACAACACCATTCAATCCACAAAAACAACACCATTCAATAAAAAGACAAAATCTTCCTCTTCACTATGATCTTCATTCAATATTTCAATCCATGGACAAATCATTTGGATCTACTTCCATTATTCTACCAAAACCTCCAACATAACTAATACTACCCCGAGCTTCCTTGAATTTACCCCTATACCAAATTTTAATAGACACATTTTCATTCATTATGTTCACAATTGCACAAAATTCCTAATTTCTAATGAGTTTAACAAAATTCCACCATAAAAGAGTAAAACCTAATTTCTAAGCAAATTTCAACAATAATCAACAATGAGACATCAATTGCATAAATTTAGAGTTAGAAACTTACTTAGGGTATGTGTCGCCATTGGAGAAGGTTGGGGAAGGTTGGAGTCGATTTTTGGGGACAAAAATGGAGGTTATCGTGAGAATAGAAAAGGGTATGTGTTATGAGGAGAGAAAGGACAGAAATGGGTACGAAAATGGAGAGAGCTTTTGGGGAAGAAGAAGCTGTTGTTTTCGTAACATCTTTTGGGGAAGAAGAAGCCAATTTTTAGGGTTTTCGTGGGTTGAAGTATTGAAGGTGCAGGGGAAGAAGAAGATGTTGGTTCGTGCTTTTGGAAGGGTTTTTCTGATTTTTGAAAGTAAGTGAGGAATCCAAATACATGTAACCGGCTACCAGTAAATCATCCCTTTAATTGCAAAAATAAGACAAAGGTAATCTTTTTATTGAATAAATGAAACGTTGAATCTTTATTTGCATATGGCCAAAAGGTTGGCTTTTTAGATAAAAAATTTCTTATTAATTATAGCAAAGCTAAGATTAAATGTGTTCAGTAGAACTGATGATCTGATATTTACCCGACCTGCAATCAACGCCGACTTTAACTTGATTTCAAAATAATTTTTTAAATTATGTTAAAACTAATGTTGACACAACAATCAGATGATCAAAATGAAAATCTCTAATAGAGGTTAATTCTTGACACAAGATCAATTCGATGATTGGAACAAAGATCTCTAACAAAGAGGTTAATTCTTGACATAAAATCGATCCGATGATCGGAATAAAAATGTCTAAGAAATATACATAATTTAATGAGCTATTTTATGATAATCTATATTAATCCGCTAAAACTATATTTTTACCCCATTAAAATAGTGACACATCCAAAACAAAAAACTATATATTTGGCCTATTGAAATAATGGACAACTAGTATAGGTCCCGTGCAATGTACGAATATGTTAGTTTATTAAGTTATGTAAAAGAATTTATTAAATACAATTGTTTATTTTTCAAAACTAACCATTATATTGATCATAACTATATATTACTAATTAAAACGATTATAAGTAAAATAATTCTATTTTACTGATTAAACTAATATTTACTAATAAAGAAATAATTTTTACTAATGATACTTTTTCTTTCCTAAATGGATCGATTAATCAGAGTATATATTAAGTTTAAGGTTTACTAAACATGGGCTAAATTATTGTGCAAACATTATATCAAACTTTCTTCTATGAAATGAATATACGGTATACTCATACACAAACAATTTATTTATGGCATGCTCAAAATATAAACTTCTATAATTTTCTTTATCATAATTATCATTGTAAAATTATTCTAAATAAGATTTTAGTTATTATTTTGTAAATATTAGCTGAATAATTAAGTTGAAATTTTTTTTTGACGTTGCATAATTTAAGAGTTTTTAATTATAATGTTATTTATAGTCAACAACTATTTTATATTCTAATTTTAATTATTTTTGTATCGTAAATAAGGTATAGTTAATAGTTTAGTCATTTAATTTACTAAAAACGAAAGTTACCCAAAATATTGTTTTTCTTAAAAAAGTGTATTTTAAAAATTAAAGGTCTCAAAATTGACTTTCTTCGTACTATTATTATTATTCGTTAAGAAATAAAGTTTAATTAAAACTCAAAGTTTTCATATTTAATTACTTAAAATTTAGGAGGGAAAATATGATGTATAAACGTGACATGTGTCATATTATTTTATTGTTTAAGTACAATGTATGATTTGATTAACTCAAAACCTGATCAAAAATACTCCTTATTCTTTTTATACCCATCAGATTTTTTATGTTATTCCAATCTTTGTTTTAGCTATTGTAGTTCTCCTAGTAGTAATTTTTTTGATCTCCAAGCAATAGTACTAATCAAATCCTCTCTATATAGGGCTCTCACCTTATGGGGGTAAAGTTGACCGTTTTTCTCTAGTATTCCCTCTCAAGGGAGTACGAGTATAGATTTTCCGTCACATTCTCTCACCCAGACCCTATTTTCGAGTGGGATAATGAGTTGTTGATGATGATAACCCACAAATTTATAAAAAATGCCCAAATATTACTCATTTTATCCTCCATTACGCTATGAACTCTGAACTTGAACGTCTTATGCCTAGTGTCCCTCCATTTAAAATAAATTTCTACATTTTTAAAATATGAACCAATTAATTATTATTATTATTAATGTATTGCTGCATCCGAAAGTCCACCTATTACATACCTAATTACTTGTAAGCTCTGATTAAAATATTGAAAAAACAGCTGGTCTTGGGCGAGACCGTCTCAAATTGAGATAAGAGTGGGCCGGCCCAATTCCCGAGCCTTAGATGCTTTCTCTTTTTTTGTTTTCATTTTTTGGACATTTTTCAATTTCAATCTTAAAGGTATCAATTTTAACCTTAAAGATATCAATTTTAACGTAAAGTAGTATTTAAACATATCAATTAAATATTAAATTGTATGTTGTTATGTAGTTCATTTATTTTGTTTATAATTGAGATAGTTAACATCATAACAGAAACAAGATAAAATCATAATTGATGCATGTTTGGTAATAATTGACAGTGATAAGTATTGAATTGTATTTTGTTATATAGTTCATTTCTTTTGTTTATAATTGATATAGTTAACATCATAACAGAAACAAGATAAAGTCATAATTGATGCATGTTTGGTAATAATTGATACTGTTAAGTTTAAAACTTACAGCTACATTATGTAGTCTCACTAGTACTCTTATTATGTTCCATTAGAGCCATTATGTTGCATTGAATAAAAGTACTTATATTGTACAATAGTTTTAACACTATAATTGATAGTGTTATTAACCATTCATTTGTTGTTTAAAATTCATCTATAAAATTATAAAAATAATAACATTTTATTAACTTCGTTCTCAAATTGTAAAACAAAACTATATTTAGGTAGAAATTGATCAGTTTAACGCCACAACTGATTACTTATAGGTTCAAATTGAAATTTTTACTTTAATTGATATGTTTAAGTAATACTTTACGTTGACATTGATATCGATAAGGTCAAAATTGATACCATTAAGATCTAAATTGAAAATGCCCAGAAAATGAAAAAAATCAAAAAAATGAAAATCTGAAAGGCAAAGCACGTGCGTGTAGTACACACGCCTAACAATGGGCCGGCCCAGATATCGTCTTAGAATAGTAAAGTCTCGTCTAAATTTTTGTGTTGAAAAAAACCCTAACTCGACACGACAGGACGAAGCGGTTGATATTCTGGAGTTGGCGCCAAAAACACCATTAAAAGAGGCTTCATAAATAGCCGATAATGAATAAATCTTGCTATTTTCCACGACTTGGTGTTTGGGGAACCTAAATAGCCGGAAATGATTCAAGTATTGTACTGGCTAATTGCATTCGCCAATGGCTTTCAGATCTTCCTTCCTATTTAAACAGATTTAATATTCTACCTAGAGGTTCAGGAATCATTACAAAATGGCCTTTTGGGGTTAGTTCTCTCATTCCCTCTCCTATTTTTAGTTCTCCTATTTAAACAGATTTAAATATGATTTATACAATACATTTCTTTTTTTTTATGTAATTTGTGGGGTGTTTGGACTGTTCTGTTTTTAGGAGTTCAAATTAAAAAAGAAACACCATTTACTCTTCCATCTCATAATTCTCATGGACGACTGAAAATCACCCAGGTGATCGAATAAAACTTTTGAAGTCGTTTCAGTTCAAGTTTTTATTTAATTATAATTATTAAAATCATTCATCCTCCATAAATTTAATTTAAAAATTAAAAAATTTGAAAATGTAGGCTACCCTAGGAATGGGTAGTAATGAAGAAAAGACGATGGTAGAATGCAGTGTGGGAAGAAAGAGTCCTATTATGATATGCTGTTTGATTCCAGAAGTAACAGAGTCATGTCAATTAGATTTGGAGTTTGAAGAAGCTGAACAAGTAACATTCTCCGTTATTGGTAGTCGTAACGTCTACCTCTCTGGTTATTTTCCACACAATGCTTCACGTAATTTGGTGGGAGACCATAAAAAGTATCCTCGCTCCAGTCTCAATTCATCACCTAAAATGCATTTCATTTCTATATTTATTATGACTGCTTTAAATAAGCTTCTGTTGTTACACCTTAATTAGTATAAGTGAGCCAGACGGAGAAGATCTAGGAAGTACAGACACAGTAATGTCTGATGAGTGTAGCAGTGATGACGATATGGATGATAGCTTTATCAATGACGGGGAGCCAGATATGTATAGTGATAGCGATGAAGGTATGACTTTAATTATGTTCATGGAATCATGGTGTTGTTCTTACATTTCATTGTTCTCATCAGTATATATTCGTGTATTGTGCTGTTAATTTTGTACAAACTACAAAGCATGTTTAAGGTTGATCTGATCTCTGCAGTGCAGACTATGCTGATTATTTATTGGTTCTTGCATTGTGAATTGTGATGTACTAGTAATATGCATTTCATGTTAATTACTTCTATGTGCATCTTTATCATTACTTTAATACTACTATTATGTTATTATTGCTTGATTCCATCCTCCAAATTTGAAATATTGAAACAGAAGCAAACAAGAAAAACAACACCAAAAAAGGCAACCGTAAACGATCTAAGAAAAAGATTTGGGTGAGTGATTCTGAAGATGATGATCCTTCTTGTGAATTGAAAGATAATACTACAGCTACTTCCACAAATGAGGGGTTGATTGTAGAGGAACTTGAATCTGGTAAACAACATGGAGGTGTAGCTTGTTCAGGAAACAAGGTATGTCATCTCTTAAGTCACGTGACAATACTTACAATTCCATTTATTTCTTATGAATTATTTGGATAATAATATCTTAAGTATGCACTGATGACGACTCAACATTGGTTTTAGGTTACAGTCCATTATATAGGTAAACTGAAAGGAGGAGGGAAGATTTTTGATTCTTCTTGTGGAAAAAAGCCTCTTAAATTTCGTCTAGGTACGTACATGTTAATTATGAAAGATGAAGGATTGTATTTCTTTCTTTTCTTTGTTTCCAACACATTTTTGATGAAATAATAATATTTTGATAATATATATATATATATATATATAGGAGATGATGCTGTGATAGATGGGTTCGATAAAGGAATTATAGGTAATAATATGATATTAACTAATTAATTTTTCAGGTTCCAATCTACTAATTTTGTTGTGACTCTGAAAATGCATTTATGTTGTTTTCAGGTATGCGAGTTGGTGGTAAGAGAAGGATCGAAATACCTCCTGCACTTGGGTATGTATTAACTAGTGAATACTAAGATAGCACCATTTATTAATTAGTATAAATGTTTTGTTGATTGGATTGGATAAAATGTGTTGTGCAGGTTTGGAAGTGAGGGGACTAGTCGTGTACCTCCGGACTCATGGTTGGTAATGGAGGTCGAGTTGCTTAAGTTGCGTTCATGATTTGGGTGATTTACAGATTACAATCTTCTGTTTTGCTGGATATGAAACCCTAAATTTTGGTTACTTTTTTTTTTTCTTGACAATTATTTCTTATTAACTGCTTTCTTATATCAACTTCTACTGGATGCTTCTTTTACACCCTACACTATGTATGGGCAATGGGGAAAGCTAGTTATTGTTCATTTTTCAGATGAGCATATTTTTTTGTTTTGAGTAATTTTTAAATTTTTTTGATTATATATCAATATATGTATTTACTTAACTGTGAAGAACTTATATTTTCCGTTTCTAGTTAGCCGGGGGTGTTTAAGAAATTCTACTTTATTATAAATTTTATTTTTCAGTCAATATGTAAATTTATTAATAATATTAGCTTGAAGTTAAGAAATTGAGACTTAAAAACAGTAGTTAAATCACTATAATTATCATAAATTAGTATATAAACTCGTGCATGCACGATATTATTAGTGTAAAAGTATATATAAACTCGTGCATGTCGATTAAAACAAATGTCAAAGTAGAATTCAAATTTACACATCTACAAAGTGAAATTTAAGGTTGTGTTTGGATAGAAAGAAATGGAGGAAAAGAAAGGGAAGGAATTTGGAGGGAGGAAAAATGTCTTGTTTAAATAGAAAGTGGGAGGAAAGGGATTTGAAGACGGAATTGAAAGGATTTAATGGATACTTTTTGTTAAAGTTCCAATTTCTCCAAAGATTTAAACGGAAAACTTTTATCTCCTTTTCTTTTCCTTCTGTTCCCTCATATACAAACAAGAGTTGTTTTCCTTATGTTTCTCTTCCCTCCTTTCCGCTTCTCTCCCTTTCCTTTCTCTTTAAAATTGTTATCCAAACATACTGTAATGATTGTAAGTATACGTATAAACCAGTGCTGTTACCTCGATGTTGCAGTAACCATTTTCATGTAATCCCTCATTATAATCCAATTACAAGTACTATTTTCCTCTTCTTTTTTATTAATATCGAAAGTAGTATTATTTTTTTTTGGTTGATTTGTCAAACACTTCTAATCAACAAGATCAGTACAGATATTAGCTTTCACTTATAAAAAAGTTAATTCTTCACAAAATATGAAAGATTGTTTAATGCAAGACAAAGGTGAAATTATTTAAACAACATGAAAATAAGTGAGATGAAAAAAAAAATTCAAAATACATAGCACAAAAAATTGAATTTAATTCACAATTTATGGTGAGGTGAAAAAGTAATAGTATGTTCTTACATGATGATAAAATTTTAACAATCAACCATACAACAATGATTGCCAATTATTTTTGAAATAAGAGTTGTGAAAGGTAATATTATTTATTCAATGTGACTTCCAGTGGACTATTTCTAAAGAGCGAAAAAATACATAAATTAGGGTTTATATTGGGTGAATACTGTTTGTATATTACCTTTGATTTTGATATCATAGCAGCTTATATACATACATGTGATTAGCAACTAATCAAGGAAGAAGAATAATTACCATATCTAAAGTTTCCTTAACTATAATATTATAGAATATATTTTTATTTTATTTTCTAACACTCCCACTCAAGTTAGGTTGTAGGGTTCACCAAGATCTAACTTGCATATAGCATCATCGAACATCTGGGATGCAAATTGATCCTTTGACCTGACAAATGGAAGATTAATGACTCCCTTTTCTAGCTTCTAGATGAAATGTCGATCAATTTCAACATGTTTAGTACGAACTGAAACGGATTCCCTGAAATGCTTATAGCTGCTTTGTTATCACAATGAAGATTACATGCACCTTTCCGTGGAAAGTTTGGTTCTCCTAGAAGCTTTCTGATCTACAAGACTTCAGTGATCTTTTTTGCTATTCCCCCGAACTCTGCTTCAACACTTGAGAGCGCGACTACCTTCTGTTTCTTATTTTTCCAAGTAACAAAGTTTCCCCCGACAAGAGTTAAGTACCCTGAAGTCGACTTTCGATCATCTCGATCACCATCCCAGTCTACATCTGTGAATGCTATGATGTCAAGATTGTCATTCTTTCCAAACAAGAGACCCCAACTGCTCGTACCCTGAAGTTGACTTTCGATCATCGATGTTGTCTATAATCCATGAAAAAACAACGGAGTCTCGCTGTTCCTTTGAGTATAAATTGGGTCTGCGGGTTCAGGAGGATCGTCGATGATGTGACTGAGACGCCTTCTTCCTTCTATGGCAGTCTGGATCAGTTTACACCATTTGGTGTAATTTTGATATGTTCGGCCACCTTTAGATCTGTCGAGGGTGGTTCATTTGTTGGGTTTGTTTTGGTTTGGTTGTTGAGTTGTTTGAAGTACAGGAACATTTGTTCTATATGTGCTACTATTACCAGTTACTGTTCTTAGGGTTTGGTTTCTGTTTCGTTCTCCATTACAGGTACAATTAGGGTAAATGACGATGCCGGAAAAAGGTTGTCGTCCCGAAACTAACCGTAGGACTCTAATGCCATAGAGAGCAGAAAAATACAAAAATTAGGGTTTGTATCGGGTGAATACAGTTTGTATTACCTTTGAATATGAGATTACAACAGCTTATATACATGTGATTAGCAACTAATCTAGGAAGGAGAATAATTACCATATCTAAAGTTTCGTAAACTATAATATTACATAAAATATTTTTATTGTATTTTCTAACACATATAGAGAAGTTGTTTTGACTCAGAGATTTTTTAATGTTACTATATGAGCAATTTAATAAGTAATAGCAAGTACTACAGTCTAACTACATACTCCATAGAGAAATTCTAGTACATTGCAAAAAAATACAAATTTAGAATTATAATTTCAGCAGATCTTGGGTAAGACCGTCTTAGTCTAAGACGCGGCCCAATATGGAGCCCATAAGCTTTTTCCATTTCTCTGGGCATTTTTCAATTTTACTCTTAAAAGTATCAATTTTAACCTTAAAGATATCAATTTCAATGTGAAATGGTACTTAAATATATCAATTAAAGTAAAAATTTCAATTTGAACCTATAAATGATCAATTTTAATGTTAAAGTGATCAATTTCTACCTAATATAATTGACAGTGATAAGTATTGAATTGTATGTTGTTATGTAGTTCATTTATTTTGTTTATAGTTGATATAGTTATCATCATAACAAAAACAAGATAAGGTCATAATTGATATATGTTTGGTAATAATTGATATTGTTAAGTTTTACATTGTGTTTTTTGTATTGAATTTTTTTACTATTTTTTTTAGTTTTTGATATTTATGCTTTTAATATGTAACATGATATTATTGATTTTGTTATTGGCCATTCATTTGTTGGTTAAAATTCATCCATAAAATGATAAAATAATAATATTTTATTAACTTAGTTCTCAAATTGTGAACAAAACCATATTTAGGTAGAAATTAATCAGTTTAACACCACAATTGATCAAATATAGGTTCAAATTGAAAATTTTACTTTAATTGATATGTTTAAGTATTACTTTAGGTTGAAATTGAAATGTTTAAGGTCAAAATTGATACCTTCAAGGTCCAAATTGAAAATTGCCCAGAAAATGAAAAAAAAACCAAAAAAATGAAAATTTGGAGGCAAGGCACGCGCGTGTAGTACACGTGCCTGCAATTGGGCCGGCGCAACGCTTATCTTATTCTAAGACCGTCTTACGCAAGTTTTTGTGTTATAATTTAGCCCAATGATTTAGAGTTTTCTTTTTCACTCATGTGACAAGGGTTAGTACTACTACTAGAGGAATTAATTTCTTCTACTTGCCTATTGGATTTTCTAGCCCACCCAAAAAACCATATATAATACAAATCAAGGCTCCAACCGTATTCTCATGCTCTTTTCGTTTGGAATATTTCACCTTAATGAGAGAAAATTTTGATTAATATTTTTGGAGTATTAGTACAACTCCAAATAGGCTCAACCGCGCGCATCATTTTTTGGATTTTATTTTTATAATTGGTCCTGGACTTGAAGAGCCGTCTCTTATAAAGATGGTCTCTCAGGAGAGGCACTGAATATCCAATAGGTCTATCTATGAATACCATGGTGCCCAACATAAGACGGAATGTCAAATGCATTATAACAGGACCATCATTGAAAGAACAATGGTCAAGAAAACAAAAAAACATGTACACGTTAGTAACCAACTTAATAATATAACAATGCTAACAAATCAAGAATTGTTTATCTCAACTTAATATCAGAAGATCTTATAACATTTTTAAAATATTCTTCTAAACTCTTACCTTCATGGGCGGTTTTGGGCCCGTGTGCGGTACCTAACCGCACAGGGCCCCAAAACTTGAAGGGCCTTATATGAAAATATTATATTAAAATAGCATAATATTGAAGTAGAGTAGTTGGTAGGAGTCTTACTTAACAAATTAATGATCATTAGTTCTATTCCTTCAAATAACTTTTTTCTCTCTCCTTTTTTATCTCTTTTCAAAGCAACTCTTTAACTTTTAAATATTTTCTCTTACATCATTAACTTAATTAATAAAAATAATCACTAACTTAATTGGTAAGAGTCTTACTTATCAAATATCACTAACTTAATTAATAAAAATAATCAATAATTTATTTTTAAAATTTTCAACCCTTTAAACTTTTACTCTGTTTTATTATTAGTCATCAATTTGTTAGTTTTATTTTTTCTCTTCCATTTTAACATTAGAGATGAAAATTTAATTTTCAACAACTTAATTTAAGTAATTTTTATAAAATCAATATTAGTAAAATTAGAAATTGAGTTGAGTTTTTATTTAATTATGAAGGGCTTTAATTTTAAAATTTTATGAAAAAATAAATAGGGCCTTGAAATTGTTTGCTCTGCTCCTGCATAGCATCATTCTTCACTTCTCACAATTCTTAGGGTTCTTTGAAACCGAAAAACCAAGATAATTATCACATACTAATGCTTAGGGATGTCCACAAGCACAACCATATGGAGAATAGCTAAAATACAGGGATGGCCAATCCTAACATGTTACTCCTCTCCATTCAGAATTGATGTCTCATTTGATTTTTACATGTTTGTCAATGTAATAATTCAATTCATAATATCTCTAATTTTTTTTATTAAAAATTATAAATAGTTGATATTCATAATCTTAACATGGAGACAAATCAAACAAGATCCCACTAGATTATATTAAAACATATAGATTAAGAATTAATTACAAATAAAAAGTGAGATGTGAATAGTATCCAAAAATAAAACGAGATATTAACTCTGAATTAGAGGGAGTATTTAGAAGTATGAGTCGTTCCATTTAGAAATAGCAATAGGATTAGTACTTCATCCGTTCCATAATACTCGCTACATTTTCTATTTTGGGAAGTTTCATATTACTTGCTACATTTCCATTTTTACTAAAAAACCAATTATTTAAAGTTCCACCTAAACCTATTTTTATCCTAGTCTATACCTCATTAACCTTTATATCTACCATTATTTAATCTTTATAATATTCTCAATCATCTAAAATTCCTATTTTCCTTTTAAATTTTTCATCAAATAATATTAAAAAATACTTTCTTAATAATTGCACAATACTTTCTTAATATGTGTGCCCATGCATTTGTAGCAACTAAAACAGAACGAAGGAAGTATTACTTGGGGATGTCCTGGAAAGAGCTAGATTACTTATCTAAAGTCGTTCTATTCATTATAAAAATGACACAAAAAGTGTATAAATGAATATTTATGCATAACCATTCAGCTAAATTTAGGCTGGGGTTGGGCACTGTCTGTCTCTCCTGATTAATTTCACATCATTCTATTTCTTATAATCTCTGGTTGAATTTATCACACTCTCACGTTCTGTTTTTCGTACATGTATTTTATCTGTCCGTCTAAACCCATGAATATGCCAAAACCCAAATTCAACAAGTAGCACCAAACCAAACAATAAATTTTCATATATGGGACCATTAAATTCCATCACTTCTTTTCAATAATAATTCTACGACTATAATTGATGACTTTCCTCTCTTATCCTTCACACATTTGTGTAATTTATTTTGCCCACACAATTATTTCTTTGGCTTGCATAATACCACCAAAGATAAACCCAATTTCTTCACTCCTTACTTACTACCTAATCTATATCCTCATTTTAATCTTCCCCAAGCATTTGTTATCTTGAATTACCAAAAAGCCAATTGTAATGGCTTTAGAATCAAACACGAAACTGTTAGAAGAATTAGAAACACTCAGCAGTTCTCTTTGCCAGTCTCACATTTCAGCAACCAGAAGAACTGTGTCACTCGCCCTCCCTCGGTCTTCAGCTCCTCCCATTCCTACACCCGATGAAGCAGACACAGCTACCATTGATTGCGGCAAGCCCAAGAGCAAGGCCACGCGAATGTCCCTGTCTCCCTGGCGTTCCAGGACTAAGGAAGATGATGCTCAAAATCAACAGAAAAAAGGTAAAGAGAGATGTTGAGCTTTTTGATCAGGATGATACATCATCTAAAGACAAAAGGGAATCTGGAAATGGCAGCCAATGAGAGCTCTGTCGCATATTGGAATGCAGAAACTGAGCTACCTCTTTTCTGTAGAAGTGGTTGCAGCTCAGGATCTGCCAACATCAATGAATGGGCTTAGGCTCTTAGTTTGTGTCAGGAAGAAGGAAACTAAAGACGGGGCAGTCAATACAATGCCATCAAGGGTCTCCCAAGGAGCAGCTGATTTCAAGGAAACCTTATTCATTAGATGTAATGTTTATTGCTCACAAGCCAATGATAAGCAACATATGAAATATGAACCACGACCCTTTCTGATTTATGTTTTTGCTGTTGACGCGTCAGAACTCGACTTTGGAAGAAGCTCGGTGTATTTGAGCCGCCTTATTCAGAAATCGCTTGAGAAGAATGCTGAGGGTAACAGAATATGAAGGAAAGTATAAACTATCTTTGTATAGTTACCTTAGTTAGGAGATCACGAAATATTGATCAATATTCTGCACATATTTAGGTCTATTCTAGCCGTTAGAATATAGTGTTAAGGGAGGTTTTATGGCTTTATATTGTAACTCTTGTAATCAGTTTCATTTATCAATCAATAAACACAAAACTTAAACCCAAATTTGAGAGCAATCCACTCTTCATGGTATTAGAGGTTACGGTTGGTTTTTAGGGACCAATACCGAGCACAAGCTTCATCATTTACCAAGAACTTACCTATAAACATGTCAGAAACCGATGAACCACAGCAACATCTCGAAATGACTGAACAACCAGTCACTGTAAACCAATTACTCAGCATAATCCAAAATCTAACCACAAACAAAACCGGCCATGAAGGAGGGTCGAACAAAAATATCAGCCTCAATGAAAAACTCAATCACCACAACTACACCAAGTGGTCTAAGTTGATGTACTTGGCCATAAGTGGGCGGGGGAAGCTCAATCACATCATCGCCACCCCACCGCAACCAAACGACCCAGGCTACATGACTTGAACACAGCAGGATGCGATTGTTGTCTCATGGTTAATCGAGAATATTGAGACTGATATGGTCAACAATTTCCTCGATTACCCCACGGCACGAGATTTATGGAAAGGGATTGAAGTGCTGTTCAGTAGTGGACAAGATGAACTGCAAGTCTACGATCTGACAGTTAGGGCAAACACAATGAAGCAGGCAAACGAATCCATAGAGACATTCTACCAAAACATGGTCTCTGTATGGAAGGACATAGACAGAAGGGTTCCAAACCCTATGAAATACCCAGAAGATATAATGATTTATAATGAAATATCACAGAGAAATAAATTGTACCAATTTCTCTCAGGCATAAACGAGACTTTTGACAAAGAAAGGAAGGAGATACTCAACAAAATTCCTCTACCAACTGTGGAGGAAGCATATGCGTACATCAGGAGGGAGATCTCAAGAAGAGAGATCCTAAATGGACACCCATCATCGGGTATTGAACCCTTAGGAATTGGTACTGGTCTCGTCACAAAGATGGCTACAAATGAAATCAAACCTTCACAGGGCTACAATCCACCCTCAGGCACCGGCGGGGGATACATCACAAAACCAAAAACATACCGGGAACCTGTGAGGCGAGAAGAGGTAGATAAATCCCATCTTTTTTGCACTCACCGTGAAGGAAGCAAGCACACCAAAGAGGGATGCTTTAAAATTATAGGGTTCCCTGATTGGTGGGAAGAACATCAGTCTCGTCGGAAAAGGGAGACAACAACCAGATCTGAGTACAAGAGAGGAGGTGATGGCCGGAAAAAATGGAGTGGACCACCCCAAGCAAATCTCAGCTATGAACCAGAGCAAGGAAGGTACCAAAATGAAGGGAGATACGACAATGGAGGTACCTCAAAAATGGCAGATACAGGTAAAATAAAACCAAGGGGCGTGGAAGGTAAACCGGCTCAAACACCCTCCTTATTTTCTCACTCATCTCAGAACATGTATTTAAAGGGAAACCAAAGTCTAGAGTATTCCAAACCCACTAAATTTATTGATGTATGTGCCTTTAACTGCTCAAAATCTGAAAACCGTAATAAAGTGGACAAAGACCTTGTTCAAATTATAAAAATTGTGATAAAATTGATAACGACCAGTTTGCTCTTACTTGTTTAAATTCTGGAAAATGTGATAAAGTTGGCAAGTGGGTCATTGATTATGGGGCCACTGACACAATGTCATACGACCCAAATGATTTTATTTCGTTTGATAAAATTAAAAAACCTCGGATTCAAACAGCTAATGGTGAATGTATGGACGTTAAGGGTACGGGGACAATTAAATTTTCTCCGAATATGACTTTAAAAAATTGTTTGCTCGTACCGAATTTGTCTCATACATTGATTTCTGTTAGTCAGCTGACAAAGGATTTAAACTGTGCTGTTCTCATGAACTCTTCGTCATGTGTTATACAGGATCTGAAGACAGGGAACACGATTGGGTGTGGTATTGAGGAAAATGGCTTGTACTACACGACGGAGGGGTCTCAAAAAGGCTGTGCGGCACTTGTTCGCGGATCTGTGGAACACCAACTGTGGACTTGGCATCGCCGGCTTGGTCATCCTTCCCTAGGTTATTTAGAGCATCTTTTTCCTTCTTTACGAGGTTCTAAACTAGTGTTCGATTGCGAGTCTTGTATTTTGGCAAAGAGTCATAAACAGTCGTATTATCCTAGTTTTAGTCGTGCTAATGAACCTTTTATGATTATACATTCTGATGTTTGGGGACCAGCTCCCGATGGTGGAGCATCTGTTTTTTCATATTATGTGTTAATTATCGATGATTGTACCAGGATGAGTTGGGTTTACTTTGTCAAACATAAATCAGAGGTTTATGATATTTTCGTTCAATTTCATAAAATGATTCTCACGCAGTTTCAAAACCAAATTCGTATCCTTCGGCCTGATAATGGGAAAGAATATGTTAATAAACAAATGCAATTGTTTTTCTCTCAAAACGGACTCATACACCAGACCTCGTGCCCTAACACCCCTCAACAGAACGGCATTGCCGAACGAAAGAACAGGACCCTCTTAAACATTGCACGATCCATCATGATAGAGTCTTCGGTTCCGAACAGATTTTGGCCAGAAGCCATCGCCACAGCTAATTACATCACAAATCGCCTCCCTACTAAGAGTCTCGAACACCAAACTCCGCTTGATGTCATGTCTTCACACACAAACTCCCTATCTGTTCACAGGTCGAATTGAGCAAGATGACACAGTCACAGAGACAACCACTGAAACTAATGTACAACCACAAACTCTACCACAGCCAACCCTGTCTGATGATCATCATGAGGTAAACTCCATTCCCTCTTATGATAATGTTGTTGTTGAAGCTGACAATGTTTGTGACGAGGCAATACAGGAAAATACTAGTGAACCCTCGGATGAATCACCCAAGTACAAACTTCCACCAAGGAGTACTAGGGGAGTTCCTCCTAAAAGGTATGATCCAGAGTACGAGGCTCAAAGGTCGAGATATCCTATTGACTCAGAAGGACAAGAAAATCTATCAGAATCCGGGAGAGCCTTTAATGTTGTCCTGTATTCCACCCAGATACCGAAAACAGTTGAGGAAGCCTTAAAAATAAAGGAATGGAAACAGGCCATGGAAGATGAGATCGAGGCCTTGATGAAAAACAAAACATGGGAAAAATGCACAATTCCCAAAGGGAAAAAGGTTGTAGGATGCAAGTGGGTATTCACCATCAAATACAAAAGTGATGGGGCTATTGAAAGGTACAAAGCTCGTCTGGTTGCAAAAGGATACACGCAAACGTATGGCATTGATCACTAAGAAACGTTTTCACCAGTAGCAAAAATCGATACCATACGTATTCTGTTCTCCATAGCAGCCAACAAAGATTGGCCCCTTCTTCAGTTCGATGTAAAAAACGCATTCTTGCACGGCGAGATCAAAGAAGAAGTGTTTATGCAGGCGCCACCTGGTTTCTCAGAAAATTTCAGAGTAGGTGAAGGATGCAAACTACGAAAGGCCCTGTATGGTTTAAAACAATCACCTCGAGCGTGGTTTGGTAGATTCACTGTTGCCATGAAAAAATTCGGATACCACCAAAGTAACTCAGACCATACATTATTCCTGAAAAGGAGAGGTAAACTGATAACTTGTCTTATTATATATGTTGATGACATGATTATTACAGGAAACGATAAAGAGGAGATTCAATCCTTAAAAGGGAAGCTGTTTGGAGAATTCGAGATGAAAGACCTAGGAAGGTTGAAATACTTCCTAGGAATAGAGGTACTAAGATCGAAACTTGGAATTTTTATATGTCAGAAAAAATATGTTTTGGATCTTCTTGTAGAAACAGGGATGTTGGGTTGCAAACCAGCAGAAACACCGATCGTTGTTAATCATGGTCTAAGGACCATTGAAGGAGGAGAGGCAGCAAACCGAGAACAATATCAGAAGCTCGTAGGGAAGCTTATCTATCTCTCGCATACTCGTCCAGACATTGCTTATGCAGTAGGGATAGTAAGCCGATTTATGCATCAGCCTCAAAGTCAACATATGGAGGCAGTCTTGAGAATCCTAAGGTACTTGAAAGGCACACCCGGAAATGGAATAATGTTTGGAAGAAATGGGCACTTAGAACTTCAGGCATACACCGATGCAGACTGGGCTGGAGATAGGGATAACAGAAAATCTACATCGGGGTACTTCACACTTGTCGGCGGAAACCTTGTTACATGGAAGAGTAAAAAACAAAAGGTCGTTGCTTTATCAAGTGCTGAAGCAGAATACAGAGGCATAGCAAAAGGGATAACGGAAGTGTTATGGATTCGGATGCTTCTCACAGAACTTGGGTTTCAACCAGAGAGCAATTGTGAACTAAATTGCGATAATCAAGCAGCAATCAACATATTAGAAAATCCAGTTCAACACGATAGAACCAAGCATGTGGAGGTTGATCGACATTTCATAAAAGAGAAACTCGAAGCAGATATCATTCACATCCCTTTCGTTCGATCTAAACAACAGCTTGCGGATATTTTAACTAAAGCAGTGTGAACGGAACAGTTTCACGATACTTTGAGCAAGTTGAGCGTGTGGAATCCCACGACTCAACTTCAGGGGGAGTGAAGGAAAGTATAAACTATCTTTGTATAGTTACCTTAGTTAGGAGATCACGAAATATTGATCAATATTCTGCACATATTTAGGCTATTCTAGCCGTTAGAATATAGTCTTAAGGGAGGTTTTATGGCTTTATATTGTAACTCTTGTAATCAGTTTCATTTATCAATCAATAAACACAAAACTTAAACCCAAATTTGAGAGCAATCCGCTCTTCAGAATACGATTGTGGGACACAAGTGTTGACCTCTCAGGAAAGGCAAAGGGCGGACAACTTCTAAAATTAGCTTTCTAGGTCATGGAGAAAGATGGAGCTGGAGGATTGTTCACTCAGTTCGACAGATTAAAGTCAGCAAACGAAAAGGCTTCACCTTCTACATTTGCACGCAAACAGTCCAAGTCATCATTCAGCATACCCAGTCCTAAGCTTTCGAGCAGGGCAGAAGTTTGGACTCCGTCTCAACCAGGAACCACAACAGATATTGTTAAAATATAAGGTGTCTTTATATTAAATGCATCATCATCATTCGAAGTTCTTCTATCTACTACGCACCTTGGAGCACATCTGCCAAATTAGAAGGGGTTCTCATCCACTGCCAGATAAGCATAAGACAAAGCAGCTTGTTTGCAAAGGATTAGTTAAATAGAATATTATTATTTTATGTTAGATAATTTGTTAAGTAATAACAATCTTGTAACCGTTTTCTTTCTTATGATGGGTTTACTCCTATATATAAAAGGAGCCCATCCTTCTCTTTGCATGCAAAAATATATTTTCAATCAATAAAATCTTTTGTTACTTTCTCTTTAGCAATTTTAACATGGTATCAAGAGCATATCTTTGAATCTCTCATTCTTGATCCTGTGTTATTTTCTCTTATGATAATTGGTAATTAGAGGTGCTTCCCTCTGATTATCTCTTCTTCTTTCCCTCTGTGTTCTTGATTCATCCCGTGAAGATGGCCGCAAGATCAGACAAACGACCCTTCTAGCCTTTACTTTCTTCATCCCACTGACACGGGATTAAAAATTGTGACCAATATATTTTCAGGAAATGGTTTCAAGAGTTGGAAAAGATCGGTTATCATAGCTCTTTCTGGAAAAAATAAACTGGGTTTTATTGATGGATCAATAAAAAGATCTACAAGCAATGATAAACTTGGTAAGGCATGGGATAGGGTCAATGACATCATTATAGGTTGGATCCTCAATGCCCTCGATGAAACGATAGCTCAAAGTGTTATCTACCACGGTATGGCAAAAGCTGTTTGGGAAGAGTTGGAACACAGATATGGGCAATAGCTTATGGTAGACTGTTTGTTCAGGAGATTCATGAGTTGTGCATACTGTTCTTAAGTGAGTTTGGCTTCTGCAGATTTGTTTATTGTCTCAGCACTGACATTATTTGCCTTACTGCTTATTTCCTCTTCCTTTTTCCAGGTATTGTTCTTGAACCTTGATGGATATCCATGCAATTTCCAGCATTTTTCCATGGAATGCCCCTGTATTTTGCAGTGATCACAGTAGGTGGATTGTCTCTTGTTACCTGAGTTTCTATACTTGCTGTCATTGAACTTCCTTTTTTCAGCCTTGTGAGCCATGGTTATTTCTTGAACATCAATTTTCGCACACTTGCCAATCCCTTGATGCACTTGTTCTTGAACAAGAATACTATAGATTTCAGACAGGCTGAGCAGCTCCTTCATCATAATCAAACTGCTTCTGGTCTGCTTGTATTTTGGGTGAAGTTTCATAAGAAACTGAATCACCCTGCTCCTTTGTAGACTTTTGGTGGTCTTTTGTGTCAATTGGCATTCACAACCTGAACAAGTACACGTGGCTATGGGATCTAGTGCGTCTAATTCATCCCATAACCCCTTGATCTTTGTAAAATAATCCTTTATTGACATCTCAGGGGTTTGTGAAATTTTGCTCAAAGATTCTTGAATGGTAAAGAACTGTGCACTTGAGGATTGTCCAAATCTCTGCTCCAATTCCTCCCATATTTCTTTTGCTGTATTAAGCCATAATATGGTCTTGGATATTTTTTCTTCCACAGCATTCAACAACCAACCTATTATCACATCATTGACCCGATCCCAAGCCTTGGCTAAATCTTGATTGTGCACAGTCCTCCCTAACTTGTTTTTTCCTGAAAGGGCTATTGTGATGACTCTTTTCCAATCTTTAAAGCCATCTCCAGAGAACACGTTTGATACCAGTCTTAGACTTGTATCTGTGGGATGTAAGTAGTATGGGCTAGAAAGATTCATTGCTGGATCCACATTTTATTGCTTGTCTGATTTGCTATTAACCATCTTTTCAGAAGGATACTGTATAGGCATATAATATGTACAAGAAAGGGTAAAGAATACTCAACAAGAGCACAGAAGGGGCTGGAATATGGTCAGAACTGCAAATGCTCTGATACCACTGTTAGAAAATTGCAAGAGGTTGAATCAAAGAAAGAATATATTGATATTCTAGAAATGTACAACATGATTTTACAAGTCCTTCTACTTATATAGACTACAAGAGTCACCAATCTTAAACTAAAGCATCTAACCAAGGTTGACATAACTAAGGTTGTTATAACAACATGGAAAAATATTTAACAAATTGTTGATACAGGTTGCCAGTATAACATGCTTCTGTACACGTGCCTAATCAAAAACATGTTGTTGTACACGTGATCAAGAACATGCTATTGTACACGTGCCTATAATAAACAACCTCAGTCTTCTATTGTATTGATAATCTTCTATATTTGAAGGACTTGAATCAAACTCTCCATCTGCTGCTTGAAAGGGTCAGTTCCTGCCTCAAGTTGTCCTACACCTTGCTACCTTGATATGAAAACCTAACCTATATTTCAACATTATCATTGCATTAAATGAGCTGGCACTTAAATTAAGAATACCATATTGCTAAGGATCAAATGTCTGACCCTCCTCACCTCCAAAGAGTACAAAAATAGGGGCCCCGGCCCCTGCCCATCGACTATCATCCAACAATATTTTTTGTTGGAATGTTGAGCCGTTAAGCTCAACAAATTGATCGAAGTGATATAATTTTTGGGAGAAATTGATCACTTTCACTTCACCTTAAAAATTAAACAATTCGAATTTAGTCAAAATATATACTAAGTTAATTGACAATTAACCCACTCAATTAAAATTAAAAAGAGAAATCATTTCTTACCCATCACGGAGAGGAGTTGTAAGAGGGCAGTAACAACAAACAAAAATCGTGCAATTAAATGTTGGGTAGAATCGATTCTGTCAATTGCTATTTTGAGTATTTCTGCAAAAAGTATTGTTCAAGTACATCTTAATCAGAAGACACTCCCTCTTAGCTAAAAAATAATTACATTAATTAAATATCTCAAAAAAAGAAAAAAATGCTAAACAATGCTATAAATAAATTAAATTAATTATAACAAAAATAATTAGTATATATAGTGTAAGGTCAAATTCTCTACAAACAACCCATTATCTTCCTCAAACCCCATCCCCATATGCTAAACAACCCACAGGATATGGATTTAAAATCCATATCAATTTTTAATTGTTTGGTTGAATCTTGTACTTTAAATTAAAGCCCGTTCACCATTGTAATGTCAATTAAATTATTTTTTATTTATTGTATTTTTTATACAAATTATAGAGGTATATTATTACATATGAATCGATTTTTAATTTATACTTCTATATTTTAATCAGCAACTTATTTTTTAGAAAATAGTTGGATTGTAATATCGAAGTACAAATTATGAAAAACAATAAAACTACAAGAGTGTATGACAAAGGAATGAATATTAATTAGCATGGAAATTGCATACTAACCAGACGATGGTATTATCAATGGAATCAATATTTTGAAGATGTAAAAAAAAAGAAGAAAAACTTGAGACAATTTTTAAGATTGTTTTTTTCATTGTACGTACATAGTTAAAAGACTGAGAACAATATGTGAACTACTTTTAGATGAACTTTACGTACACTTTTTTTAGTGTTATAACTGATGCAAGAAAGAAAGCGTATAGATTGACAAAATCAAAACACACAGAATTTACGTGATTCGCCGACAATATGTCGTCTACGTCCACAGGCAGGGGAAAGAAAAAATTTTATTACTAGAGGAAATCCAGAATACAAATATTGGCTAGGTTACAGAAAATAGTATTAAAACTTCCACAATTCCATTAAATTATAAAACATCCTCAAGCACAAAGTGGTACAACCATTATAATTTTCATTCATACTCTAAACCCTATATATTCAATTCATTAATCAAGTATTTACCCATAAGAAGAAGATTTAATAAAGAATGATGAAAAATTACTACAAAACTCACAAATTTAATGAGATTCTATTTAGAACAATGATAAAAAGAAATCAAATAAGAGAGGAAGATGGCTTACAAAGGTCAGACTATAAGGATTAAGGAGTGGGTGGAAGTTGGAGTGGTGGTACAAGACCTTAGGCCGACTGGAGGGGCCTAAAACTGGCTGAGACCAGCCATTGGTTGCTGACAACACTATCAATACTGTCGCACCATTGTTTATTCTCTTATAACATGGATAACTATCTCCATTAACATATGTTTCATCATTGAACCTTTTAGGAAAGTGTTTTGAAAAATTTCCATTCTGCATGCATGGTGATCGAGGATTTGATGATCCACACAGGTCATGAATCATTAAATCTATCACTAAAGAGTACATTAAAGGGTTCTCTTCCATGTTAGGCAACTCAGCAGAGATGAACTTGTCAATATCGACTAGATTTAAAATCCTATCATCTCAGTGTAAAAACAACTCTATACATCCATGTGGATGAACTCTCTTTTGGAATTCAATACTATATACTACTACATGTAAAAAATAACTATAAGATGAAAAACATCAAATATAAATCTTTGCTTACAAAGGTCATTTAGGATAATTTTTTACATGCAATTACTCTTCCAAACCAATTTTCGTTCTTCAAGTCCTTAACCAAACTATCCGAATTTATTTTAAACACTCGAGAGTCGAGACAATATATCAGGTTGATCTTCTTGACGTAGATTTATTGACGAAAAAAAACGGGAAAGCTCTGACCATTTTGAGTTACACGTAAATGTTATAAATAGATCTGGAAATTTGTACGTCATGCATATACCAATAGCATCACGATATATCTCAGTTATGAATCGCAGACTCCCAGGATATATAGATGGTATAATAATACGTCTACAAGCTATGTGTGAAGGACTATCTGACATTGATGTAGCACCTTGAAGGTTAACATATTTACCAGCCCTGAGTACATTTTGATTTCTCCGTTTAAATGGAAGCCTTTCAAATTATATCATTGTCCATCCATCAACTAAAAATTTTATATCTCCAACAATCAAAACCACTACTTTAATTTTAATGCAGATGGAAGATTGTGAGTCCTTCCATCATGACTTCGTTTATTAATAAGCCTTAATTGAAAGTCAACACTATCTGCATGGCGTAGGTTGTCACGTGCCATCCTCCATGACTGAACATATGAATTCGTTAAATTTAATTGGTTTTTTAAATCTTCAACAATTGAATCATCAAAGTCATCTTGATTTCCCATGCTGCATAGGATCATAAAATTGATTTTTGTGTAAATGTTATAATAATTTTAGAAACAATAATTAAAGGTTGCAATTAAAACAAAAGCCAATAACTTGTGATTTTAAATACCTAACGACATTTTCTTTGTTTGATATCTCATTTTCAATATCAACAATGTATAATTGTTAAAATTAGCATATGTTGATCCATCAGGTAGTAAACTACCAATTCTACGACATGTTTGTCCTCACATGCGAAACATATATGGCTCACAACCCCTGTTGATGGTTTTATCTAATTGTCCACCCATAGAAGTAAAAGAAAACATCAAATTATACCCCCTTATGTGTTCCATAAAATGCTTACTTCATTCATCATTCTCTTGTACCAAAGATGAATGTAGCTCAGGAGGAGGTTATAGGGTTGGAAGTGCAATTTTTCCTTTTCTACAACACAATGAAAATCTGTGAAAGGTATTTTTTTTTTCTCTCTTATTTGTTTGTTCTTGACACCGCATATTAGCACCATATTCTTCACATAATGACTCTTGATCTCCAATAATAGGAACAAATAAGAAAGATTTTAAATTAAGAAGGATTAGAATAATTTTTTATTTTGTTTTGTTACTATATATACAAAAAATGGACATTATATTTATAAACTGAGAACATTGTAAAATTTATGTCATAGTTACTTTTCTGTGTAACATATTTACTTTTACAACTATGTGTTTTTGGCTCAATTGTGATCATAGATTTCTTTTATTTTAGTGAAATCAAGGATGTAGAGTTCTGCTTACCCTTCTCATTTTCAACACCCTTCTCATTGGATCCCTCCCATATATATTAGGAGTGTTCAAAAGTACCCGATCCGCCCGACCCGCCCCGCCGACCCGCCTCATAAATGGCGGGTCAACAACGAGTACATACAACAACGAGTAATGAAATAGAATATTTCTTATAAAGGCACATTTTTAAAGTGCTCGAAAAAGTATGTGTAACACCCCGTGAATTTGAATAAATTAATATTCGAGATTAAAATAAAATAATATTAATCAAGTATAAGAATTTGAGTGAGTCAATATGTGACAAACGTTTTCGGCATAACGAGTTATTGTTATTTATCTGATTTAATATTTTTTTATGAGTATTAAAATTAAAATTAAGCAATTAATTTTCTTGGAGTAATTAATTAATTAAACAAAAAAAAAAAAAAAAAAAAATAAGTAAAAGGCCATTAAAGTGGCCGGCCATAACTAAGGGATTTTGAGGAGTTTTGTAACTCCCCCTTAAGTATGGTTCATGGCAATTGATGGTAAGAATTATGGGTAGAGTAAAGGTTTGGAGTTATTTTTTTTATATTGAGATACTCTTCATTTGCCTTTTGCTCACAAGAAAAATCAAACAAAAAAAAAAAAATATTCTCCCTTCTTCCTTGAGTAGTTTCGGCAGCCATTAAAAAAAAAAAGAGGGATTTTGTCTTCATTCAATCTTTGTAAATCAAAGGGTAGGTGAAAATTCAATTGATAATATTAGATTTTTATTTTCCTTTGAAGAAATTATGTATTCTTTATAAAATATGGTGACATCCTATGACTTTTTAGGAGGATTGAGTATTTTTATGTATTTTTTATTTTCCTTTGAAGAAATTATGTATTCTTTATAAAATATGGTGACATCCTATGACTTTTTAGGAGATTTAAATTGATAATGTTTATATTTTGATTGTGGATGAGTTAATGATGAATTTGTGTGTATTAGTAGATGTGTATAATTATCATGTTGTTTATGTGTAGGAAGTTTTGGTTGGATAACTATTAAAAAAAAAAAAAAAAAAAAAAAAAATCATGTTTATGGGAATGATTTAAATTGATAATGTTTATATTTTGGCGATTACACTTGTCCCGGCGTGGTGCCTCGATTCGAGGTCGGGTGTGTTTCGTTGTTGTTTCATTTATCCAGTGTATGCAAAACTCGTTAAATGCTAAAATTAAATAAAAATAGTAAATGGATGTTAGAAATTATGAAATTTGGTACTCAAGGTAATTGATGCGTTTCGGACGCAATGGCGAAGTCGGATTTTTCATTTGAATTTTCTAAACTGTCCGAAAAAGCCATTTAAGTTTCTGGTTTAAAGTGGAATTTTGACTTATTTGGGATTTGATGAAATCAATTAAAGTTACTAAGTCTTATTGACATATTAGTGGTATAGAATGAGTTAGAGGTGTAAACACGTCCTAATACGTGTTCGTTTTGTGTGTATGTGTTTAGGACCTCGATTCATAAGAGGGTGAAATTCCTGTTGCGTTTGAATACCGTTGTTGCTGTTGCTTAAAGGTACACGCTTAGACCATACATTGTATGTGGTTATGCAAGTAGTGTTGTTTCATTCTTGAATATTGCATTGTGACTCACATAAGGATTAGACACCGCAAATAATTTGAAAGAAGTTTAACTTGGAAATTGAGGATGGATGTTTTGGTTGTCCCAATGGGTTAATAAATTGGAATGGATTATATAAATTTTGTTCCCATGGGAGTTTTGGATCATTACGGTCACCATGGGGGTATGCATACTTTAACCTTTGACGACCCGAAAAGGACGGGCAACGTTTCAAGTTGGGATTTGGAATAAATATATTTTAGAGCCTTTGCATGTTAGGATGAACACATTGTTTGCTTTCCACTTGTTGATATTTGTATGTTGTCTCTAACGTGTATCGGATTGTTCTTTGAACTTGCTTCCGTTGTCAATCGACGACTAGCAGGTTGATTACAGGTGGGAATTGGAGTGAGGTTGAAGTTAGGATCACGTCACCCAAGACCGCGTTCTATGTAATAATAAACATAGTAGAAATAATTTACTTTTGTGTAATGGATTTAAGATTAGTTCGTTTTGACGTTTCGTTAGTAGAGGCCGTTGGATTCTCAAGTTGTATCGTGAACTTTATAAACCTGTCACTACTATATGTTCTATTTTATGCTTTATTATATTCCCTTATCGTTGGAACGTTAACGATCTTGGATGGGAATTATCCCTCTAAGAGTCCAGTTGTGAACCGGATTCATATTTTTCATGTGATTATCCGGCTCACGCGAACCGGACCGTTACAATTGGTATCAGAGCCAACGTTCCCTTAGTGATAAAGGAATACTTGACCTCAGTAGGGAGATTTTGGGTAGAACCGATGTATTAAAAATTTAATGCTTTGTGGTATGTTTCGGGGTATAGTTGGGAGGGGACCGTTAAGACCTTATTATAGTATAAGTGAATTAGATTATCAACAATCTATTAATTATCTTCCGTTTCATATATGTTCAGGATCATGGACAAAGGAAAGACCCCGATAACCCCAACCCCACTAACGTTGTGGCAAGCTTTGACCCTGAAACTGCATGGAGGGAGGTTTCGAATAACGACATATGGAAAATAAGGGATGGAGAGAGTATACGAGATTACAGGGAAAGGATGATTATGATAAGAACAAAGGTTAATAGGATATGTTTCGACCTACAAATGGATCTAGATAGGATAACCCAATTATCTGAATCAAGGAGGGTGGAAGAAGTAAACCCGAGGGAGTCCAACGGAGATAACTCCCAGATCAGACCCTTAGGAGGTGAGGGACATGAGGGGGATGAAGAGGAAGACCCCGAGGAAGAAGAGGAAGACCCCGAGGAAGAGGAGGAAGTAGAAGAGGAAGAACGTAATGATGAGGTGGAACCTATGGAAGAGGAAGAACTCCATGTTAAGGAGGAATCTGATACTATTATGGAGCATGTAGGAGATGGGTATCTATCTGACCCTCCACTAGTAGACCTCAGGTCACAGTTTGGGAATGTTTTTGAGATGCAGGACCCTAAACAAGAATCACTAAGTCCTAGAGGGAATACTAGTGAAGATGAGAGAGAAGGCTGGGGATCCCATTATGATTTGTATGGATTTAGGGTTGAATCTGGGGGGGAATTTTCAAAGGAGGAGGATCCTGAGGAAGAAGAAGAAGAGTTGCTAATAAACAGTCCAATGGATAGCGACTGGGAATCAGAGGAAGGATACATGAGCTCTAGTACCGACTCCGGAGACGACGGGGATGATGAAGATTTCGACATAACTATCTACGATGAGTCTGTTGATGTTATAGATGCCTGGCGTTAAATTTTCTTATTTTATCTTTCTTGTTGTTTTGTTATCTTTTTAGTTATTCTCTTTTCCTAATAATGTAAAACGCTTGGCGTAAGTTGTTATAAATTAATAAAAATTATCAATAAAATAGTATATTGAGTTGTTTTCAGTGCTCTCTTTTAATTGTGTGTAATTACTTGTGTTTATTTTATTTCAAGCACCTCTTTTCTTAAGAATCTGAGAGACCTTAGGGCACGTTAGTAATTAGTACTGTTCTTTTAGTTGCAGAAGATGCCTCCTCTCTCCAGGAAAAGACTAGCCAAGAACGGAACTAACCGAGCCTTAAGGGACTTAGTGAAGGCGTTAACTGGGGCTAGTGCGCCACAAGTAAGGTCTTTGTCCGAACAGGCTTCCGAGATGAGTAAGAGGATTAGCCAGAGCAAACCATCTCCTTTTGATGGTAAAGGAGAACCATCCGAACTGGAGCTTTTGGCTAAGAGAGTTTGACAAACTTTTGATGTAGTAGAATGTCCGTAAGAACCGAAAGTTAATCGCAGACTTTTATTTGATCGGGAAGTTCGACTCATTGGTGGGCAAATAGTAAGTGGGTTAATGGAACAAGTCAAGGACTTTTCGATGGGATATGTTTAAAAAGGCTATGAGGAAAGTTTTATCCTTTACACGGGAAGGATAAATCGAAGAAGTTTCCGTCTGCTTGAAATGGGTAGTTTGACTGTTGATGAATACTACCACAAATTCATGGAGTACATCAAATACTGTCCGGATGATGTACCCACTGAGGAAAAGAAAATGCAACGCTTTGAGCTGGGATTATCATTTGATATCCAAAAGCATATCGAAAGTGATCGAGCTAAAGACGCTAGAATAGATAGTGTGCGCTGCATTTCGTGGAATATCTTAAGGAAGGAGGAAAAAAGGAGAAGAATAGTTTTAGAAAGAGAAAGGAATTGGTAGGACAGGCCTCCCGGTGGAGCTTCCACTTGGAAGAAACCAAAACTTTCTAAGGGCTTCAAGGGAGCGTCCTCGTATGAATCCTCGATTCGGGGGGCAAGACCGACAAAACCCTTTGCTAGATCGGGATGGAAAGGAAAAGGAAATACTTTCTGTAAGGTGCAAGAAAAACCACCTGAAAAAGATCATGAGGCAAATTTAGTTGAATGTAATTTCCGCATAAGAAAGGGCATAGGGAGTATGAGTGCTACAAAAAGAAAGGGAGGAAAGTCGATGATAGGGGAACAACAAATAATTCTCAACACCACTGGCTTTGGGAGGCAAGGAACTCGGATCAACTGGGGTAGATAATCGTGGTAACAACCGGCCGAGGTTTCCCAAATCGCAAGTTTAACGGGGACAAGTTCGCTCGATGGCAACGGCCGAGGGTTCGTGAACCCCACGCATGGGAAATAAAGGGGGGAGGAATGAACGCCCGGCTAGTGGATCGGTATCCGCGGCACCTGGGAGCCCACTGACAACGAGGTGGTTAAGGCAAGCTCAACCCCATCTCAGAGCCATGTATGTATTGTTCGATTCGTGCAACTTGTTCTTTCCTCGGCGAAGTAAAATAGACGAACAATCTGGGAGCTTTGAGAGTGTATCTTATCCGTGAGAAGCCTTCCTGGAGATTATATATTTTGGGATAGACTGTATAGAGATGCCCTTGAAGATGTGGAAAGTTGTTTTTCCTAGTAACTTATATGTGTTAGATATGGAGGGTTTGGAAGTTATTTTGGGAATGGATTGGTTAGAAGGTACAAAGCAACCCTTGAATGTAGGGAGCAAAGAGGTTGCTGCGTGGGGAACCACATGGGGAAAACGTTAGATATAGAAAGTTTCTAAGGGCCCCTAAAACAAACTTAGTACGCCCTTGAAATTACGAGGGTGAGACAAGGACATCCTTTGTACTTGTGCCCCACATCATGCAAGAAGGGAAGAAGGAGGTGGATCCTAACGATGTCGCTGCGGTGGTAAATGAATTCGCGGATGTTTTCCCCGGCGGAGATTCCCCGTATGCCCGAAAGAGGAATTGATTTTACGATAGACTTGGTGCCCGGAAGGGACCAATTCAAAAGGCCTCACCGTATGGCCCCAAGCGAGATGGAGGAATTGGAAGTCTAAAATTTCGGAATTGTGGATAAGGGCTATATCCCACCGCGTTTCACCTGGGCCCTTCTGCTTTGTTTGGGAAGAAAGACTCAGAGTTTAAGATTGTGTATCGATTATAGGAGCTAAATAAAGTGACCGCTAAGAACAAATACCCGCTTTTCCTGATAGATGATTTGTTTGATCACTTGAAGGAGTCGGATATTTTCAAAAATCGATTTATTCCAAGTTATCACCAATTGAGGATTGCAAGGGGATATTCTATAAGACGCCTTTAGGACACGCTACTTTACATTTTGAGTTTACCGTGATGCCCTTTGTTGACGTAATCTCCAGCCGATTTATGTGTTTGATGAATCAAGTATTTAGTGTGAATTTGGATAAGTTTGTGGTTGTCTTTATTGATGATATACTAGTTTTATTCAAAGGGACCGGGATGAAACACCAGGGACATTTCCTTTGGTTTTGCAAACGCTATGGCAAAAATAAGTTATACGCCAAGTTTTCAAATGTGAATTTTGGTTGGAAAAGTGTCATTTTTGGGTCATTTTGTTTCAAAAGAGGGTATTTCCGGAGATCCGTAAAAGTGGAAGCGCTCAAATTGGTCTTCACCGAAGAACGCCACCGAGGTTCGAAGCTTCTTAGGGTTTACCGGTATTACCGCCGTTTTGTCAAGGGATTTCGCCATTGCGCATCGACCTATACTTTTGATGAAAAGGATAAGAAGTTTGAATGGACCGATGAGTGTGAAAGCTTTCACACTTTGAAGGAAAGATTGACTTCGCCCCTCTCTTGCTCTACCGGGCCCTAAGCCGGATTACACGTGTTCGGGATGCATCGGAAGAAGGGGGTTGGGATGGTTTTGATGTAAAGAACGTAAAGTAATTGCTTATGCATCCCTAAAACCAAAAATTCAGAAGTTAATTATCCTACTCATGATCCGGAATTGGCAGGATTGTGTTTGCTCTTAAGATTTGGAGACACCATTTGTATGGGGGTTAAATGCGAATTTATACGATCATGAGTTTGAAGCATCTTTATACTCAACCGATTTGAACATCGCGACAACGCCTGGTGGTTAGAATGATGGCGGACTTGGACTTGGAGTTTTTGTATCACGAGGGGCCAGTTAACTTGGTAGCCGATGCCTTAAGGGTAAAGTCAAAACATTCCTTATTCAAGGCTGAATGGGATGAGGAGTTGCATCGACTTTGCTCTGTAAATTTGGAAGTGGTAATGTGAGGTGAATAAAAGGAAAGTCTCAAGTACTTTAGTTATTCTCTGCTTTTGGAGGAGATTTTGACTTCCTCGTGATAAAGATCCGCTGTTGAAATTAAAAGAAGCTCGGAGGAAAGCGAGGGATTTTTCGTTCTGAAGATGGGAGTTTGAGGTTTAAAGGTCGATGGTGCCTCCGCCTGGGAAACATCCTTGAAGGAACGATATTGATGAAGCCCATTGCAAAAATTTTCCGCTTCATCCGGTGGAGAAAAAATGTATAAGATTTAGATGATGTTCGGGTGGTGGGAATGAAAAGGATGTTGCATATGTATCGCGCTGTTGACCTCCAAAAAGGTTAGGCGCATAAAAGACCGGAGGTTTACCGCAACCTTTAGAAATTCCGGTGGAAGTGGGATGATATTTCTATGGATTTTGTCGGTTTGCCTCAACAAAGGCAGGAATGATACTTTATGGGATAGTCCATCGCTTGACTAAATCCATGCTTCATCCCTATGAACGGGCCGCTGGGAGATGGAGCAAGCCCTTTTTAATAAGAGTTGCGGTATCAGGGTGCCCCGCACTATTGTGTCCGAATAGAGATACTCTGGACTTGTCAAAATTTTGGCACTCCAACAAGCAATGGGCACTACGTATGATAGTACATTGTTTCACCCCCCATAGGGATGGGAAAACAGAAGCCACCTAATCGATTTTAGAGGATATGTTAAGAGCTACTGCCATGGAGTGGCAAGGGTCAGGGATGAACATTTGATTTGGTCGTTTCACAAAAAATTACGTCCTCGATTAGAGGGCCCCCCTTTGAGGGTTTTTGTATGGACGCCTCGTAGTCCGTTTATTGGGATGACTTTACCAATCGTTACTTTGGGACCGATTGCTTCTCCAAATGACCGGAATGTTAAGATGATTTGGGATCGTTTAAAGCGCTCAAGATGCCGTAAAGTCTTATTGACTTAAAAAGGCTACCCGGGGATTTATCGTGGAGATCAAGTCTTGCTTCTAAGGTTCTTCTTGCTGAGTGGTGCTTTTTGGTGCTCGTGGGAAAGTTGCCCTCGCTACATGTCCCTATGAGATTTTAGAACGCGTAGAAAAAGTGGGCGATCGTTTGGCCTTCCAAATACCTTAAAGTCCATGATGTGTTTCATGTGCCCCAAATTTAAAAAACGGTCCCATCGCCGCCTTCTCATATCTTAGATCCCAACCTTTTAGAATTAGAACACCCTTTGACCTATTCGAACCCGTCCAATTTTAGACAAGAAAGTTCAGATATTTCCTTAAAAGGATATTTTCGATGGTCAAAGTTTTATGGTCAAATCCGCGCGGAGGCCGCTACCTAAGAAACCAGGACTCTATGCGGAAAAGTACCCTCAACTTTTTTCGTTACCAGTACGGGACGTGAATCCTTTGAAGGGGTAGGGGGCTTTTGGGAATTTCGCCAGCATTGGATAAGCTTCTTTGACTTAAGTTTTGTATATATTGTGTGTGTTGTGTTGTGTTGGTTTGGGTTTCTGAAGTTACGGAATTCT
This sequence comes from Amaranthus cruentus, assembly GCA_019425755.1. Classification (NCBI taxonomy): domain Eukaryota; kingdom Viridiplantae; phylum Streptophyta; class Magnoliopsida; order Caryophyllales; family Amaranthaceae; genus Amaranthus; species Amaranthus cruentus. The sequence continues at coordinate 19,520,286 of CM033461.1, forward strand.
TTTGGGGTAGTCCAACACCCGGGAATTTGAATAAATTAATATTCGGGGATTAAAATAAAATAATATAATCAAGACAAGAATTTGAGGAGTCATATAACGAAACGTTTTGGATAACGAAAGTTATTGTTATTTATCTGATTTAATATTTTTTTATGAGTATTAAAATTAAAATTAAGCAATTAATTTTCTTGGAGTAATTAATTAATTAAACAAAAAAAAAAAAAAAAAAAATAAGTAAAAGGCCATTAAAGTGGCCGCCAAAAAAAGGGATTTTAGAGTTTTTTAACCCCCGGCCAAAAATATTCTCCCTTCTTCCTTGAGTAGTTTCAGACCATTAAAAAAAGGGATTTTTTCTTCATTCAATCTTTTTTAAATCAAAGGGTAGGTGAAAATTCAATTGATAATATTAGATTTTTATTTTCCTTTGAAGAAATTGTATTCTTTATAAAATATGGTGACATCCTTTAATTTTTAGGAGGATTGAGTATTTTTTTGTATTTTTATTTATATAACTTTAACAAAAATTAATTTGTTAAAAGGGTTAATACAAATTGTGTTAAATTTCTCATTTTATTTATATTCCTTTAACAAAAAAAAAATTTTTTTGTAAGAATAGAACCTTTTAATATTTAAATTTATTATATGGCTTAAAAATCTCTAGCAAAATTTTAATTTGTTAGGGGAATTAAGTATTTAATTTAATTAGTACGATTTATGAATTTCAAGTTTTCTTAAAAAAAAAAAACATGTTTATGGGAATGATTTAAATTGATAATGTTTATATTTGATTGTGGATGAGTTAATGATGAATTTGTGTGTTAGTAGGGTGGTATAATTATCATGTTGTTTATGTGTAGGAAGTTTTGGTTGGATAACTATTAAAAAAAAAAAATTTTTTTTTGGACCAATTGCTTCGGGGGGTGCCTCATTAGGTCGGTGTTTAGTTGTTGTTTCATTTATCCGCGATGCAAAACTCGTTAAATGCTAAAATTAAATAAAAAATGTAAATGGATGTTAGAAATTATGAAATTTGGTACTCAAGGTAATTGATGCGCTCTGACTTAATGGCTAAGTCGGATTTTCATTTGAATTTTCTAAACTGTCCAAAAAACCATTTAAGTTTCTGGTTTAAAGTGGAATTTTGACTTATTTGGGATTTGATGAAATCCAAAAAATACTAAGCCCCTTACATATTAGTGGTAAGAATGAGTTGAGTTAAAACGCCCAATCGTGTTGTTTTGTGTGTATGTGTTTAGGGACCTCATTCATAAGAGGGTGAAATTCCTGCTATGTTTTAGGGTTACCCCTTTGTTGCTTAAAGGTACACGCTAGACCATACATTGTATGTGGTTATGCAAGTAGTGTTGTTTCATTCTTGAATATTCGATTGGACTTCACATAAGGGATTAGAAAATCGCAAATAATTTGAAAGAAGTTTAACTTGGAAATTGGAGGATGGATGTTTCTTGTTGTCCCAATGGGTTAATAAATTGGAATGGATTATATAAATTTTGTTCCTCTGGGAGTTTTGGATCATTACTCACCATGGGGTATGTTATTACTTTAACCTTTGACGACTCGAACAGCGGCAAACGCCCCAGGTCGGTGGTTGCCTGCGGGATTACTCCCAAGTGTATTCCTCCCAAATGAATTGGATTATTACTGACTTAATCTCAAAAGGATGCAACGCTTCAGTGGGATTTGGAATAAATATATTTTAGAGCCTATGCATGTTAGGAGGAAATACACATTGTTTGCTTTCCACTTGTTGATATTTGTATGTTGTCTCCGAGGTATCGGATTGGTTATTTGAACTGCTTCCGCTGTCAATCGACGCTTTTCAGCGTGTTGATTCGGTGGGGAACGGGTGAGGTTGAAGTTAGAATCACGCCACCCAAGACCGTTCTATGTAATAATAAACATAGTAGAAATAATTTACTTTTGTGTAATGGATTTAAGATTAGCGCTTTTGACGCTTCGTTAGTAGAGGCCGCTTGGATTCCTCGAAGTTGTATCGAACTTTATAAACCCGTCACTTTACTATATGTTTTATTTTTATGCTTTATTATATTCCCTTATCGTTGGAACGCTAATCCATCTTGGATGGGAATTATCCTCTAAGAGTCAATTTTAAACCTGACATATTTTTCATGTGATTATCCGCTCACGTAACCTACCTCTATAATTGGTATCGGAGCCAACGCTCCCTTTAGTGATAGGAATACCTGACCCTCGTAGGAGATTTTGGGTAGAACCGATGTATTAAAAATTTAATGCTTTGTGGGTATGTTTCTGCGGTATATTGGGAGGGGACCCGTAAGACCTTTATTATAGTATAAGTGAATTAGATTATCAACAACTGCCTTATTATCTTCCCGCTTCATATATGTTCGGATCACGAAAAGGAAAGACCCCGATAACTAGCCCAAACTAACGCTGGCAAGCTTTGACCTTGAAACCGCATGGAGGGAGGTTTCGGAATACCCACATATGGAAAATAAGGGATGGGAGAGAGATATTTAGACATAAGTGGAAAGGATGTTATGAAAGAACAAAGGTTAATAGGATATGTTTCAATCCAAATGGATTCAGATAGGATAACCCAATTTCCAATCAAGGAGGGTGGAAGAAGAAACCCGAGGGAGTCCAATCCAGATAACTCCCGATCGTGACCTTGGAGGGAAAGGGACATGAGGGGGGAGAAAGGAAGACCCCGGGAAGAAGAGGAAGACCCCGAGGAAGAAAGGAGGAAGTGAATAGGGAAACGAATGATGAGGTGAACCTATGGAAGAGGAAGAACCCATGTTAAGGAGAACGGATACCATTATGGAGCATGTAGGAGATGGGTATCTATCCGACCTCCACCTAGTAGACCCTCAGTCCAGTTTGGGAATGTTTTAGACCAGGACCCTAAACAAGAATCACTAAGTCCTAGAGGGAATACTAGTGAAGATGAGAGAGAAGGCTGGGGATCCCATTATGATTTGTATGGATTTAGGGTTGAATCTGGGGGGGAATTTTCAAAGGAGGAGGATCCTGAGGAAGAAGAAGAAGAGTTGCTAATAAACATTCAATGGATACGCCGAATCCGAGGAAGGATACATGAGCTCTAGACATCCTGAGACTAATTGTGGAGATGAAGATTTCGACATAACTATCTACCTATGAGTCCATTGATGTTATAGATGCCCGGCAAGTAAATTTCTTTATTTTATCTTTCTTTTGTTTTGGTTATCTTTTTTAGTTATTTCTTTCCTAATAAATGTAAAACGCTACGTAAGTTGTTATAAATTAATAAAAAATTATCAATAAAATAGTATATTGAGTTGTTTTCGTGTCTCTTTTTAATTGTGTGTAATTACTTGTGTTTATTTTATTTCAAGCACCTCTTTCTTAAGAATCAGAGACCTTAGGGCAATTTAGTAATTAGTCATGCTCTTTGGTCAGTAAGATGCCTCCTCTCCGGGAAAAGACTAGCCAAGAACGGAACTAACCGTTCGGGACTTAGTGGCTGGGGTTAATCCAAAAGCGCCGCCGGTCTTTGTCCCAAAAGCCCCGATAGGGAGGATTAGCGGAAAAACCATCTCCTTTGAGGTGGTAAAGGGAGGAACCATCCGAATCGAGTGGGCAAGGAGTTAAAACTTTTTTATGTGAGAATGTCCGTGGCCAAAGTTTTTGAGCCCTTTTTTTTGATCGGCAAAATATTGGTGGGCAAATAGTAAGGGGGAATGGAACAGGCCGGACTTTTCATTGGGATATGGTTTAAAAAAGGGAGGGGGGAAGTTTTTTTATCCCACCGGAGCGGGTAAATCAAAAGTTTGTTGCTGGAAAGGGTAGTTTGACCTTTGGTGAATACTCCAAAATTCTGGAAAAGTACATCAAACCCCCCATGAAAAAACAATCGAGGGAAAAATGCAACGCTTTTAGCGGGATTATCATTTGATATCCAAAGTTACGAAATGATCGCTACAAAGACGCTATAAATAGAGCTGCTGCCGAGGGAAATCTTAAGGAAGGAGAAAGAAAAGGGGAAGAATAGTTTTACCGGAAAAGAAAGGAAATTGCAGATGTAGCCCCCGGCACTGTGGAGCTTCCACCTTGGGAAACCAAAATTTCCAAAGGGCTTCAAGGGAAAAATATTCGTATTAAACCCGGTTTTGAGGAAAGACCCAAAAACCCCTTTTCTAGACGGGATGGAAAGGGAAAGGAAATACTTTTGAAGGGAGGGCAAGAAAACCACCCCTTAAAAGATTGAGGAAATTTAGTTGAATTTTAATTTCGCCTAAAGAAGGTGCTTTTAGGAGTATAAAAGGCACAAAAAGGGGAGTGAAAGTCCAGGGAAACAAAGACCCCCACCAAAAAGCTTTGGTGGGAGGAAAAGGGAACTCACCAATCGTAGATAATCGGGGGGTAACAACGGTCAAAAGTTTCAACGGCGCTTTAATGGGGACAAGTTCGCCGATGGCAATGGCGCGGGTTCGAACCCCGGAAAAGGAAAATCAAGGGGGGAATAAACCCCGCCGGAAGTGACGGATTCGGGGGCGGGCCGGGTGGAGGCCCACGCATAAAAGGGGTTTTGGTAAGCCACCGCCCACCCTCAGAGCCAATGTATTGTTTGATTGGGGTGAAAACCTTTTCCCCGGCAAAAAGAAAAATTTAAACTCAATTTAGGAGTTTTAGAGGAAATCTTATAAAAAAGGCCCCTTCCGGGGAGTTTTTAATTTTAAGAACCTTATAGAAGTGCCCTAAGAAAAAGGGTTGTTTTTCCAAAGAACCCAAAAAGTTTAGAGAATGGAGGGTGGTTTTGGGAATGGATTGGTTGGGGAAGGTACAAAGCAACCCTTTGAATGTGGGAGCAAAGAGTGCGGGCCAGGACCAATGGGGAAAAACGTTAGGATATAGAAAGTTTCTGGACCTAAAACAAACTTAGTATCGCCTTGAAATTACTAAGTCGGGTGAGACAAGGACATCCTTTGTACTCTTGTGTCACATCATGCAAGAAGTGGAAGAAGGGAGGTGGATCCTAACGATGTCGCGTGGTAAATGGAATTCGCGGATGTTTTCCCGAGGAACCCCGGTATGCCCGAAAGAGGAATTGATTTTACGAAGACTTGCCCCGGTACGACCATTCAAAGGCCTGCACTCGCTGGCCCCAAAGGATGGAGGAATTGAAGTCTCAAACCGGAATTGTTGGATAAGTATATCCCACCGTGTTTCACCTTTGGGGCCCCTGCTTTGTTTTTAGCGAAGAAAGACGGAGTTTAAGATTGTGTATCATTATGTGGAGCAAATAAAGCGGACCGTTAAGAACAAATACCCAAGTACCTCGCAGTGGATGATTGGTTTGATCGAAGGGGAGTCGGATATTTTCAAAATCGATAAGGCTCCGTTTTTCACCAATTGAGGATTGGGTATATTCATAAGACGGCCTTTGGGACACGCTACTTGACATTTTGAGCTTACCGTGATGCCCTTTGGGTTTATAATGCTCCACCCGATTTATGCGTTTGATGAATCAAGTATTTATGCATTCGATAAGTTTGTGGTTTCTTTATTGATGATATACTAGTCTATTCAAAGGGACCGGGATGAACACGAGGGACATTTATGCGTTGGTTTTGCAAACGCTGGTTAAAATAAGTTATACGCCTAAGTTTTCAAAGTGAATTTTGGTTGAGAAAGTGTCATTTTTGGGTCATTTTGTTTCAAAAGAGGGTATTTTGTAGATCCGCAAAAAGTGGGAAGGTCGAATTGGTCTTCACCGAAGAACGCCACCGAGGTTCAGTCTTTAGGTTTTAGGGTATTACCGCCGCTTTGTCAAGGATTTCGCCAGATTGCCGACTACACTTCTTTGATGAAAAAGGATAAGAAGTTTGAATGGGATGAGTGGAAAGTGTTTCACCATTTCGAAGGAAAGATTGACTTCTACCCCGCTCTTGCTCTACCCTCGACCCTGCTGATTACACCTGTTCGCTGATGCACAAGAAGGGGCTGGGATGTGTTTTGATGCAAGAACGAGTAATTCGCTTATGCATCCCATAACTAAAAATTCATGAAGTTAATTATCCTACCATGATCCGAACTCTGGCGCATCAGGTTTTGCTCTTAAGATTTGGAGACACTATTTGTATGGAGTTAAATGCGAATTTATACTTATCATGAGAGTTTAAAGTATCTTTTTATACTCAACCGATTTAAACAGCACAACGTTCTGGTTAGAAAGGATGGTACTATGACTTGAGTTTAGTGTATCACGCAGGGCAGCTTAACTTTGGTAGCCGATGCCTTTAAGCGGTAAGTCGTAAACATTCCTTATTCCGCTTTGAATGGGATAGAGGAGTTGCATCGGACTTTGTTCTGTTAAATTTGGAAGTGGTACGCATCGGGTGAATTAAAGGAGTCTCGAAGCGCCTTGCTATTCGGCCTCGCTTTTCAGAGGAGATTTGACTCCTCGTGATAAAGATCCGAGTTGTTAAATTAAAAGAAATTCTAAAGGTAAAGGGAGGGATTTTTTGGTTCATAAGATGGAGTTTGAGGTTTAAAGGTCGATGGTGCCTACCGGCCGGGGAAACATCCTTGAAGGAACGATATTGATTAAGCCCATTGTACAAAATTTTCCGCTCATCCGTGGAGATAAAATGTATCAAGATCTTAAGATGATGTTCGTGGCTCGAATGAAAAGGATGTTGCTGAATATGTATCAAGGCTGTTTGACCTCGGCCAAAAGGTTAAGAGCTAACATAAAAGACCTGGAGGTTTACTGCAACCTTTAGACATTCCGCGTGTGGACGTGGGATGATCTTTCTATGGATTTTGTCGGGGTTTGCCCCAACAAAGGCAAGTGTGGAATGATACTCTTTATGGGTGATAGTCGATCGCTTGACTAAATCAGATGCTTTCATCCCTATGAACTGCGCTGCGGAGATGGAGCAATTAGCGCCAGCTTATATTATGATGTTGCGCGGTATCACGTGTGCCCCGCACTATTGTGTCCCATGAGATACTCTGTACTTGTCGACTCTTTGCGCACTCCGCAATAAGCAATGGCACTACGCTATCAGATAGTACATCGCTTCATCCTCGCATGCATGGGCAAACAGAGCACGAATCGATTTTAGAGGATAGTTAAGAGCTATGCATGGAGTGGCAAGGGTCATGGGATGAACATTTGATTTGGTCAATTTTTCTTACCAATAGCATACGCCTTCGATTCGATGGCCCCTTTGAGGTTTTGTATGGACGCCGTCAGAGTCCGCTTTATTGGGATGACTTTTACCGACCGTACTTTGGGGACCATTTGCTTCTCCAAATGACCGAGAATGTTAGAGATGATTTGGGATCGCTTAAAAGCGCTCAAGATCGCCAAAAGTCTTACTACAATTTAAAAAGGCGCACCGAGGAGTTTATCGTGGGAGATCAAGTCTTGCTCGCGTTCGCGCTTGAGTGGTGCGCTTTGTGCTCGTGGAAAGTTAAGCCCTCGCTACATCGGGTCCCTATGAGATTTTAGAACGGTAGGCAAAGTGGCGTATCGGGTTGCTCTTCCAAATACCTTAGAGAAGGTCCATGATGTGTTTCATGTGTCCCAATTAAAACGTACCCATGCGCCGCCTCTCATATCTTAGATCCCTAACCTCTAGAATTAGACACATCCTGACCTATTCAGAAGCAATCGGTCCAATTTTAGACAAGAAAGTTCGTGAGTACTCACTTTAAAGGATATATCATGGTCAAAGTTTTATGGTCAAATCACGAGTGAGGCGCTACCGGGAAACCGAGGACTCTATGGAAAAGTACCCTCAACTCTTTCAGTTAGTCGCAAGTACGGACGAACCCTTTAAGGGGGGTAGAGGGCGATTGGAATTTCGCGCGCGTATGGATAAGCTTCTTTGACTTAAGTTTTGTATATATTGTGTTGTGTTGTGTTGTGTGCTGGTCGGTTTCATGTAAGTTACGTATGAATCTCTTTAGTGGGGTAGTCGTAACACTGTGAATTTGAATAAATTAATATTCGAGATTAAAATAAAATAATATTAATCAAGTACAAGAATTTGAGTGAGTCAATATGTGACAAACGTTTTCGGCATAACGAGTTATTGTTATTTATCTGATTTAATATTTTTTTATGAGTATTAAAATTAAAATTAAAATTAAGCAATTATGGGTAGAGTAAAGGTTTGGAGTTATTTTTTTATATTGAGATACCTTTCATTTGCCTTTTGCTCACAAGAAAATCAAACAAAAAAAAAATATTCTCCCTTCTTCCTGAGTAGTTTCCAAGTCCATTAAAAAAAAGAGGGATTTTGTCTTCATTCAATCTTTGTAAATCAAAGGGTAGTGAAAATTCAATTCGATAATATTGATTTTTATTTTCCTTTGAAGAAATTATGTATTCTTTTATAAAATATGGTGACATCCTATGACTTTTTAGGAGGATTGAGTATTTTTATGTATTTTTATTTATATAATTTTAACAAAATTAATTTGTTAAAAGGGTTAATACAAATTGTGTTAAATTTCTCATTTTATTTATATTCTTTAACAAACAAAAAATTTTGTTGTGAGAATAGAACCTTTTAATATTTAAATTTTTTTTTTTGGCTTAAAAATCTCTTGCAAAATTTTAATTTTTTTTTATAATTTATTTTTTAATTTAATTATTAATATTTATTAATTTAAATGTTTTTCTTAAAAAAAAAAAAAATCATGTTTATGGGAATGATTTAAATTGATGATGTTTATATTTTGATTGTGGATGAGTTAATGATGAATTTGTGTATTAGTAGATGTATAATTATCATGTTGTTTATGTGTAGGAAGTTTTGGTTGATAACTATTAAAAAAAAAAATTTATTTTGGATAAGCACTGCCTCACAGCAGTGGTGCCTCATTCGAGGTCGTGTGTTTCTGTTGTTGTTTCATTTATCCGCGATGCAAAACTCGTTAAATGCTAAAATTAAATAAAAAATAGTAAATGGATGTTAGAAATTATGAAATTTGGTACTCAAGGTAATTGATGCGTTCGACCAAGATGGCTAAGTCGATTTTTCATTTGAATTTTCTAAACTGTCCTAAAAAGCCATTTAAGTTTCTGGTTTAAAGTGGAATTTTGACTTATTTGGTATTTGATGAAATCAATTAAAGTTACTAAGTCTTATTTACATATTAGTGGTATAGAATGAGTTAGAGGTGTAAACACGCCCAATACTTGTTCGTTTTGTGTGAATGTGTTTATGACCTCGATTCATAAGAGGGTGAAATTCCTTTTTCGTTTGAATACCGTTGTTTCTGTTGCTTAAAGGTACACGCTTAGACCATACATTGTATGTGGTTGTGCAAGTAGTGTCGTTTCATTCTTGAATATTGATCATGTGACTCACATAAGGATTAGACACCTCAAATAATTTGAAAGAAGTTTAACTTGGAAATTGAGGATGAATGTTTTGGTTGTCCCAATGGGTTAATAAATTGGAATGGATTATATAAATTTTGTTCCCATGGCAGTTTTGGATCATTACGGTCACCATGGGGGTATGCATACTTTAACCTTTGACGACCCTAACAGGACGGGCAACGTCTTAGGTCGTTGGTTGCCTTGGGATTATCTCTCACAAGTGTATTCCTCCCAAATGAATTGATTATTACTTGGACGACCGAAAAGGACGCAACGCTTCAGTTGGATTTGGAATAAATATATTTTAGAGCCTATGCATGTTAGGATGAACACATTGTTTGCTTTCCACTGTTGATATTTGTATGTTGTCCGACGTGTATCGATTGTTCTTTGAACTTGCTTTCGCTGTCAATCTCATCTCAGCAAGGTTGATTACAGTGGAATTGGGTAGGTTGAAGTTAGGATCACGTCACCCAAGACCGCGTTCTATGTAATAATAAACATAGTAGAAATAATTTACTTTTGTGTAATGGATTTAAGATTAGTTCGTTTTGACGTTTCGTTAGTAGAGGCCGTTGGATTCTCAAGTTGTATCGTGAACTTTATAAACCTGTCACTACTATATGTTTTATTTTATGCTTTATTATATTCCCTTATCGTTGGAACGTTAACGATCTTGGATGGGAATTATCCCTCTAAGAGTCCAGTTGTGAACCGGATTCATATTTTTCATGTGATTATCCGGCTCACGCGAACCGGACCGTTACAGTATGCCATTATGACTATTATTATTGATGCAAATTAAGAGAAATTGTTGCCTTCTTGCAAGACTACAGAATTATTAGCTAGATCCGAAAAATAAAACTCGAGAGAATTCTAAATTCAGCCTAAAATCAGCCCAAAATTTCATATTAAAAATTATAATTAAATTTATAAAATAATAAAAAATAATAACGAGTACTCGGTGTCCCACTGTTTTATCCGGTACCGCTAACCGACCATAATGAACACCGCAATATATATATATATATTATATATATATATATATATATATATATATATATATATATATATATATATATATATATATATATATATATATATATATATATATATATATATATATATATATATATATATATATATATATATATATATATATATATATATATATATATATATATATATATATATATATATTATATATATATATATATAATATATAATATATATATATATATAAGGGAGAGATCCAATGAGAAGGGTAAGAATGACTCTACACCCTTAATTTCACTACAATTAGGAGTGTTCACCGGTCCAAACCCGGACCGGAATCTCGAATATGATAAGACCGTAGACCGGACCGGTTCCATCCGGTCCGGTTCCGATCTAACCCGGATTCCATCCGGTCTGGTCCGGGTTGGGACCGGTTAGACCTGAACTAATTTTTAATACCAAAAATAAATTATAAATGGAAGATTTTAAAATAAATTAGCAAATTAATTATAATAAAATTAAAATATTTGAATTAAAAAATTATTTTGCGTTGAAAATAAAATATTTAAAGCCCTTTAAATAAGTGTATAGATTATAATCGTAACACATAATTGTAAAAGTAACTATGTTATAGAGAAAAGTAACTATGACAAAATTTTTAAAATGTTCTTATTTTTTAACATTGTATCTTTTTTTATATATATATATATATATATATATATATATATATATATATATATATATATATATATATATATATATATATATATATATACTAGTGTAGAACCCCGTGCAATGCAAGATTTTTTTTAACATCGACACATATAAGCATATGATATTAAAAAAAGCTAGAAATATTAGGTAGTAGAAACATTCAATTTTGACAGTTATATGTATAAATTAACTTTGTAATTTTGAAAATTTTCAACAATATATTAAGCAGTATATATTATATTCTTTAATTTACTCAAATTAATTATAAATAAATGTTAGTCAAAAGATTCTTTAACAGTTCAAGATCAGTTGCCATATCATTAGTCTTTAGTCAATAAGTGAATTTTGGCATGTTCTCTTAAAAATTGACACTTAAAATTGTCCAAACTTTTTATTATAATGTATGATAGAGAGAAGTTCAGGTGCAAACATCCTTTATCTACGAATTATGTGAACTCTCTATATGAGATGTTGGATCTTGATTTGACGGTCAAGATTCTATCGCGAATGAATTCTTGAGTAATGGCATTTTTGTAATTATTGAAACTTGTCTTTAATTGCATATCACGAATTTTATGTCTGTCCCACCTCAAGTGTAGATGCTTTCTCTCTCATCACCAACTGATATTTCTCCATTAAATTAATCTTTTGTATTTTGTTTTCTGGAATCGTAAGTGAAGAATGATCATTTTAGTTTGTTCTTTTTCACTAAGGTTTGTTAGTTGAATATTGTCAAGCTGCTACTCTCAATTTATTCAAGGTGTTTTTTCTTGTTTTCTTGAATTGAAATTCAAGTATGGAGTTTTAGGATTTTTGAGTTGTATTTTCTTTCTTCCTCACTAGAATCGTCATTTTTTAAATTTTGGTATGACTTAGCTTTTCGATCTTCGTGTTCCTTTGACATTAGTGATGTTTATTATTATTTTTGAAGTTTTAGGGTTAGTTGAATTGAAGTTTGAATATCAAGGTGAGGCTATATAATTAGACAGAAAATCCAAATGTACAAGGTCTGAGATCCAAATCGGACCTACATCAACTCAAATGCTCGAACAAATACTCGTTAAAGCCCTTTTCGCAAGGCGATGAGCAACACTATTAGCCTCCCGAAAACAAAAGCTAAAGGAAATCCCTACTAACTTGGAAACAGCAATTATGATATTATTCACTAAAACTTGGGTATGACCCCACGCTTGAGCTTCCCACACAAAGCATTTGTAATATTTTGAGCATCGCCCTCTACAGACACATTGCTCCAATTATTCTCTTTTATGAGATCGATGGCAAGCCTGAACGCTTCCAGCTCTACTCTCTCCACCGAAATGAAAGGCCAAACTGATTTGGCAGCCGACATAAGAACGTTACCATGAGCATCATGTGCCATAACTCTGATACCAACTCTATTGTCTTCAGCATTTACCGCCGCATCCACATTTATTTTGATGGCTCCTCATTCCGGAGGAGACCACTTAGTATTTTCCCTACACTGCTTTCCTTTGGGACCTGAAGTCGTGACCTTCTTGTATTCCATAAGAATATCAGCGGCCCTTTTGAAACAAAACTCATGAGTCACGTAAATTTTCTCAAACCGTAAATCGTTTCTAGCTCCCCATATTTGCCACACACAAACACTAAAAAGCTCCACCTCCTGCTGATTTTTCTTGGCCATCATTTCCCCGAGCTAATCTCGAAAAGAACAATATTGGGGAATGTCACTAGGATTCATGAATTTGGACCACACCTGCCAAACCCACGAACAATCCTTATGAGCAAGAGAGATGTTCTCCACAGCCCCACATCGTTTACAAAACCCCACTCCCATGATGCCTTTTTTTACGTAAATTCGAGCTATGCGGAAGAATGTCCCAATCTGCCCGCCACAAAAAATGCTTAGCCTTAGGCTGAATCTGCAAATTCCAAATTTTACTCCACAGAGGATCACTTCCATATGAGCAAGAAGTATCAATTTGAGCTCCAAGAGCAAGAGAGTACATGTCTCGAACCCAAAAGATCATGTCTCGAACCCAAAAGAAACCGTCATTGCTAGCAGCCCAAATACGTTCGTCAGGATTGTTGTCAATGCTAATGGGAATTTGGGATATGCGCTCAGCATCTATGGGCAAAAAAACATCAGAAATGATATCCATACGCCACATCCGGTTTGTTTTGTCCAGAATAGTATCAACTGTTGTATGCACATCCAAAATACGAAGCTCCAACTTAATCGACTTGCCATCTCCAACTCTCCATCGAACACCAAGCTCCAAAAGAGAACGGGAACCCCAGATTCTACGCCATACTTAGCTAGGATTGGAACCCACTTTAGATTCCCAAACCGAGCCCCCCGGAAAATAGCGAGCTTTCAAAGATCTTGCAAGAAGAGAATCAGGAACACTATTAATCCTCCAAAGCTGTTTAGCCAACAAGGAAACATAATTTTGTGTTGCTTACTCAAACAGTTATATTTTTAGTAATCTAATAAAAAGAGTTGCTGAGGACTGATTTTATGTTGCTGACTCAAGAAATTATGTTGTTGATCTGAAAAAGTTTATCATACTCAAGTGTACTCATAAAGCAGAAAAAATCAATCATAAAGCTGCTATAGTGAACTCAATGAGCTATTGAATTTGTAGTGCCTTTTGTGGGGGAACAACTCTGTATCTGGCTCTAGTCCATGTAGTTATCAGATTGTTAGAGGTAGAGTTATGGTACGGTGTCGTTTTTACTTGTATATTAATTCTTCTGTATGTTACAAAAGCATTCTTTACGCCATTGATCTACTAGTGGCAACCACAATGCAACAAATCTAGTGCACTCATATCCTAACAGCAAAAGATGTCAACCAACCTCTGAGAAGAGAATGACTGTGTTAGATTGTACTCCATAAGTTTCTCAATACATCATTGAGACAACCATCAACACCACTGTTCCGACCTCAGTCTGTACTGCTAGTGGTGCTATAGACTACTGCTAGTGTTGCTGTGCATAAAAAAAAGTGTTGTTGAAGACACATTATGTGTTGCTAACTCAAACAACTATGTTTCTACTGATCTTATAAACAGAGTTGCTAAGGATTGATTTTATGTTGCTGAGTTAAGAAACCATGTTTTTGTTGGTCTCAAAAGTCTATTATACTCAAGCGCACTCATGAACCTGAAAATCAATCGTAAAGCTGATATAGTGCATTTCAGGAGCACAAAAAATAGAAAAACCCATAATAAGTAGCCTATGTAGGAGTTGAACCTACATCCTCTATGCAAATGCATAGCGCTCTCCCAAGTTGAGCTAATATGCTAGAAAATATAGACAAAGATAACAAGCATCAACCATGTCCTTGAATGGTTTAATAGTAGACCCACCCATTTTTACAACACATATCAACAACACATGTAGCAGAACTAATGAGAACACATTATAACATTGTAAAAGCAATACATTTTAGCCTTTAGGTAGACCTGATCTATAAAATAGAAAAACAAATTTTAGCCTAATAAGTAAACAACACATTTTAGTTAAATATGACATTAACACTAACGCAAGCAATGATGATTACAAATTTTTGTTCAAACAATAGCAAAACAAAAACACATAAAATTCAAATAAAACCAATAATCAATACAGTAACACATTCAATGAAACAAACTCGCATAAAATTCGAACGAAATAAGAAATTTTATTTAAAACAATATTATCGAAATAGCACAAAAATTGCAAAACAAAACTCCAATTGAACGATTTCAAGTATTAAAACACTAGATCTAACAATACCGCACATAAAAATCGCACAAATTCTGAAATAAACTCACCAAATATTGAAAAACCCTAACTTTTGACAAAATAATTGAAGCAAAGGACATTAAAAATCAACTGTAAATAAAAGAGAACAACATACCAGAAAATATAAAGCGACATACTTTTTTTTTAGAAAATCATAGCTTGATCTTTCTAATTAGATGAAGTATGTTGAGGACAAAGTATATATTTACATAATTGTTAGAGAGAGAAACGGGATTGTGAAATGAAAGCTAAGCCCTAGGGATTCCTGTTGAAAGAGCAAAAAGAAGAATTAATTTGAGTTGAAAAAACACATGTCTCTAATATCCCTTAGATTTTAATCATGCGACTCAAATTAAATAATTACAAATTTGCCATTATTAATTTACATAAACCGCGTGTATCTGGGTCGTTGAATGAAATCCTACAACTAATAGCCATAGTTCGCACGGTTCGCATATAAGACAAGTTTGCACCTGAACGCGACCATATATATATATATATATATATATATATATATATATATATATATATATATACACACACACACACACACAGAGATTTAGGATCAAATGAGAAGGGGTCTAAAAATCAGAAGGGTGAGAAGTAATCTGAAGCGTTCATTTTTTAGATTAATGGACATATTTAATTTGTTAATTTTGTTAGGTGCACGCGGTTCAATATTGTTTTTTTCGTGTAATATGAACCAGTTTCTTTAATACTGAACTGGTTCAATATATCATTTTCTAAAGATATTATGTTCCTAGAAAAAGATACTATGTTATCAATAAAGGTTACTATGATTATGTATAGTTACTGTCTTCTCTTAATCTTATACAGAACATAGTAACTTTTAAAATGAACATAGTAACCTTTAATCATAACAAAGTATCATTTTCTAAAAACATAGTAACCTTTAATCATAATATAAAATAGAGAAGAAGATCGAAGAGAAAGATGGAGCAGTGATTGTGGTTTTCACGAAGAGAAAAGACTTTGAACAAAAGACTTTGAACAAGAGAGAGAGAGAACACGAGAGAGTAACCAATTTTTTCACCCGTTAGATTTTCATAAGATTAATGGTTATAAATCCTTCTCATTTTGAGACCCCTTAAAGATGGAGCAGTGATTGTGGTTTTCACGAAGAGAAAAGACTTTAATGAGACTTTTATGGTATATATATATATATATATATATATATATATATATATATATATATATATATATATATATATATATGTATATATATATATATATATATGAAAAAGTTATGGTGAGAACCATCGTTATATGAGAACCGTGAGAACCAATCTACCGGATAATTACTTTTAGGCAAAAAGTGTTACTTTTATATGAAAAAGAAGATGATACTATTAGATAAATAAATGTTACTTTTAGAAAAAAATTCTGAAAAAATTCACGATAGGATGTTAGTTTTTACATAAAATTGTGTTACTTTTGGGTTGGTTTTGGGTGTTTGATTTCTATTTCAAATCCTTTGATTCTTAATTTGTAAGTTTCCATGAACTCCTAATTCTTTAACAAAATTTAAATTTGTTAGAAAGAATTTGGTTCATGCCTTTATTTTGTTTAGTTTTCATGAACCATAACTGCTTAACAAAAATTTCAATTTGTTAGAAGAATATGTATACTCTTAATATAATTTCTATGAATTCATATTCCTTTAACAAGATTAATTTGTTAGAAGGATTATGATTATGTTTATTATTTGTTGTAGATTTCTTAAATTCACAATTCTTTAATATAGTGTTTGAGAAAAAGTATTTCATTACAAATTATGAAATTATACATGAAGAAAATGAGAATGATAAGGTTTGGGTAATCATTCTCAAATTCTCAACTTTAACTACTTTAAAACAATGGTGGGATTCGATTTGAAAAGTTTTGATTTGTCAAACAATAAATTTAAGTCTATTTCAAATTTCCAAATGAAATTATCATTCTCAAACATGGCATAATAAAATTTAAATTTGGTAGAAGAATTGTGTTTATACTTTTAATTGATGTAGTTTTTATGAAATCACGACTCTTTAACAAAATCTCAATTTGTTAACAAGTATTTCATTTCAAATTATGGATTTCAATTATGAAATCACACAAAAAAATTTGAGAATGACAAGGTTTGGGTAGTCATTCTCAAATTGTCAACTTTAACTACTTTAAAAATAGTTTTAGAATTTGATCCAAATACAAATTTGAAATTTTTTTGATTTGACAAACAATAAATTTTAGGCAATTCAAAATTTTCAAATGAAATACATATTCTCAAATGCAACCTAGAAGAGTTATGTGTATACCTTTATTTGATTTAGTCATTATAATAATTAGGGGTGTTCAAAATCAGGTACTGAGTCGACCCGGATCCGGAAATCCGGGTACCTAAAATTGCGACCCAGTCCCGACCTTATTTAAACCGGGTCGGAAACCAAATATCCAGTTTTGTTTATTTGTTTTTTTTT
This sequence comes from Amaranthus cruentus, assembly GCA_019425755.1. Taxonomy (NCBI): domain Eukaryota; kingdom Viridiplantae; phylum Streptophyta; class Magnoliopsida; order Caryophyllales; family Amaranthaceae; genus Amaranthus; species Amaranthus cruentus. The sequence continues at coordinate 19,537,638 of CM033461.1, forward strand.
CATTTCGTTTTATACACATTCAACAGTTCATCAATCACAAACCAGCAGCAGATGGTAGCAGATAGTATAAAAAATTAAAAAAAACTCAAAACAAATACTAATTGAGAAGAGAATAAGCAGCAGCAATGAATGATGGAATTACATTATTAAAAACGTCAAAAAAATAAAATTACCATTACACCATTACATTGTTAAAAACGTCAAAAAATAAAATAAGCAGCAGCAGCTGAAAACATTCCGATAATCTTTACACAAAAAGAGAAGAATTAGTTCTTCAAAAGATTTCTGCACCATTGATCTCAAACTCTTTCTGCACCTTCGATGCCGTTGCATTAGTTCTTCAAAAGATTTCTGCACCATTGTATGCCATCAAGAACAAGAACATAAGAAAACCCTACCCTTAGAATTAAGGGATTTGAAGAAAACCAAACGAAATGAATACAAAACACAAAACCCTTATTTTTCTTCAGATCTTGAAAAAAACAAAACCCAGGCAGAGAGGATTGAAAGAAAAGAAAAAAAAATCATAATTGAGAGATATGACCTTTCTTTGCTCGAACTTTCTTCTGAGTTACAACACAGACAGAATTTACTCATAACTACCACACTCTTTTGAGCATTCTTTCCATCATTCACTAGTGAAGGGAAAATTTATGATGATGAGTAATAAGTTGAGATTGGAACAAGAGAATGGAGGAGAGTAAGAGGTGATGGGGAAAGTTGAGAGGGAGAGGCGGAATTTAGGGTTAAGACTTAAGAGGGATGTCCGTTCAATATATATATCATTCAATATCAGGGAGAGGCGGAATTTAGGGGTTTTTTTTAAAAGTTATTGGTTGCGGTCATTAGGAAAACTGCAGCCTTTGTGCTAATTTTTTTTCTTAAAGTTATTGGTTGCGGTTTTACAAAAAATCGCAGCCTTTGTGCTATTTTTTTTCGCCTTTTTTTTCTTCTATTAAAGGCTGCGTTTATTAGGAACCGCAGCTAATGTTTAGCAGCCAATAGTTTTTTTCCACTAGTGATGACTACAAAAATAGCCACCAACTTTCCAAATATTAGCAAAAAGTGGTGAACTACTCAAATACTTCATCCGTTCCAATATAGTCGCAACATACGTAAAATAAGCACTATTCACTTATTTCCCTTAATTTGTGATTATTAAGTAATCTATAAGTTAAAACATAGTCAAGTGAGATCTTGTTTGATTCGTCTCGAGGTAAAGATTATTAATATCAAATTTTTATAATTTTATATTATACATAATTATAGATATTAATGATTAAATTAGTGCATTGAACTGCGTGAAAAAAGGCAAATATTGCAAATATTTTGGAACGAATGTAGTATGTAATTGAATCCTACAATAGAATAGATAAAACAAATCTATGATATCGTGCAATAACAAATAATCAATTGAAGAAACTAAATTGTTTTTTTTCACTTACACTTATAAGTATAAGAAAAATAATCAATACTTTTATTAGATAAACAAACAAATTATAAGCTCCCCAAAATGGGGTCATAAGCATTAGCTAAAAAAATCCAAATATCAATAATTGTAGTAGAATAAAAACAAATGAAAAAAAAATAGCAAATGGTTAAAGTTATAAATAGAAATTGACCTTAAAAATCAATATGTAGAATGTAATTAAAGACTAAAAAGAAAAAGGGCTAAAAAATGTAGACTAGGAGTGAAATATATGACCAAAAAGCTTAAAAAAAGGAAAGCAAAATTGCAGACAGAAGGTATTGAACCACTGACATGAGTAACAATAAGCTAGTAACATTACCATCAAGCTATTACTGATTACTATAATTGTGTTTAGCAAGAGCATTTTATAAACAGAAGAAACGAGGCCCCAATATAAAGAGGCCACAGGCAGGAGAATAAAAATGGTGATGAGGGATGAATAAAAATGGTGAAGAAGGGTCTGTGCGTACGGCGCAGGGCTGAAGAGTGAAGAGGAAGAGAGTGAGTTGGAGTCTGTGACTTTGTAAGGCGTTAGGTTTTATTTTTAGGTTAAGAAAAACATTTTTTGTTTTAAAATTTTTAAAAGACTCATAAGTACTGCTGCCAGCTTGCATAATTTTCTAAAAAAAAAATAAATAAAAATCGGATACCGAGTACTCAGTTTCACCAAAATCGGTATTGGGATCCGACCTGATTACCCGGCTTATTAAATCGGGTACCCGGTCCGAAATACCCGATTTTTCAAACCGGATACGAAATATTTCGGGTCGGGTTTTACAAACCGAGTTTTTTTGAACACCCTAATTATAATTCATATTTCTTTAGCAAAATTTGAATTTGCTAGAAGAGTCATGTTCATCATTTTTAATTTATATTTATAGGGAAAAAAATGGATAATTGATGTGAATATGTTATTTTAAAGAATGTTTATATTTTTGTGTTCAAGGTTGTGTATAGCGATGAAGTTTTGTCTATATGTAAATATATATGTTTTTCTTTTGTGAAATGTGTTACTCGTATAATTTTGGTTGATTTAGCTATTTTGTTTAAAATAACATATTAAAAGGATTTTAATTATTTTTAAAAAATACGAATCTGGAAAGAACCTCTTCAGCCTCGGAGCTCGTGCCACAATCCTTCGGGGTTTGAGTGTTTTTCGTTCGTCGTTTTGCTCCCAATTGGGTTAAAAGTCGTTTAATTGCCAAAATTAATTTAAAATAGTAAATGGGCGTTACAAATTATTCAATTTGGTACCCAACGTAATTGATGCATTTCGGATGCAATGGCAAAGTCGGGTTTCAGTTTGAATATTCTAAACTATCCAAATAGGGCTGTAAAGTTACTGGTCGTTTTTTAAAAGTAAGATACATTGGGTTTTATGATTTGATCATTTAATATTAGATGTATGGTGTTGCCTTGATGGCATAGCCTGCATTGGATGTGTTATCACGTACTAATACGTGATTTTTTTTAATGTGTGTTTGTGTTTAAGACTCGTTTCAGAAGAGGTTGAGATTTTGTACGTACAGTGATCACTTTGTGTTGGATTGTCATGATAAGGTACACACTTTGACCATACTTTTTTAATTAGTTATGTAAAGTAATGTTGTTTTCATTCTATGATGTGATGTTGTATATTACTTAAGGTTTAGACACCTCATATAATTTGAAAGAAGTTAAAGTTGGAAATTGAGGATGTTTGTGTTTACTACCCTATGGGTTTATTACATTGGACTTGGAATTATTATCATTATCGTCTCCATGACAGTTTTGGATCATTAGGATCACCAAGGTGATATGCATACTTTACCTATGACGACCTGAACAGGACGGACAACATCATAGGTTGGAGGTTGCCTTGGGATTAGCTCTACCATGTGTTTTCCTCCAAACTTTGGTAACACTCTGGCGACTCGAACAGGACGGGCAACGACATGTTGGGAAATCGGAAACTCGAATATAAATTATTTGGAACGTACGATGATGTTGTCATTATTATTATTGTCATTTAATAATTTCTTTGTCACTAGAACGTTATCGATCCTAGAATCCGATTTAACTTAAATGTCCGACGTGTAACCTTGAATTTATATTTATATTTAAACATTCAATTCACTTTAACTCAGATTATTACATCAACAAATATTATCTCCATGATTATCCCATGACCAAGCAACCACATCTAAAATCTCTACAAGAGATTGCTATAGATATTTCATGAATCTACAAAAAATGGTACATAATCATACCCTTCTATATTCAATTTACTTTATCAAAAACACTTTCTATAATAATTTATTTAGAAAAAAGCTTTCTTATTCCTACCATTTACTCCACTAAAATACACCACCTCACTAAAATACACCGCCCTACTAACAATCTGTATTTTATCCTCTATTCATTGATTTCTATTTTCCGGTCTGACTTTGGCGTCGGAGGGGTTTTCAGGGAAACCACCTCCGGACAAGGCTAACGTTATATTGCAAGATTTAAGGTTTCATTAGCGAAGGATGTAAGCACTTTCACTATATTTACAGTTGTTCCCGACTCTTACTTTCAAGTATTTTAAGTGGCTTTTGCATTTCCTAATTTCATTACCGAAACATACTCTAAATTAAATTCTTTTTGTAGTCAATTTTTATGCTGATTCATTTTTCCAGCCCATGCCCACCCATTTACAAAGATTTATAATGAAATAATAGACGAAACCTTATACGGTATTTCCACAGTCGTATCTTTCTGTTATTCGCACCTTAACTCTCAACTTTCAATTTTTGTCGAGCACCTTTAAGAGACCGTCTTTGTAAGAAACGGCTGTTCAGGCCCAACATTTAAAAAAAAAATGAAAAAACCAAAAAACTGACACGCGCGTTTAACCCTATTTGAAATTGGTGTTATAACCTATTGAAGTTGGTGTTATAACTATTAAAGTTGGTATTTAGAGTTGGTGTTATAACCTATTAAAGTTGGTATTATAACCTATTTGGAGATACCAGTTTTAATAGGTTATAATACCAACTCTAACAGATTATAATACTCACTTTAATAGGTTCTAACTTTAACTCCAAATAGGATTATACAACACACATTTTTCTGGTAGTTGTTTTTCTAAGTAGTAAAGATGGTCTCAAGTAAGAATTTGTGATCTTTCTCGGTCTCAATTCTTCGTCTTCATGTTGTACTTTTTGATATTTTGTAGTATTTATTTTCTAATTTATATATTGTCTTTGGTGGTAGTTGATAAAGTTTTTAAGCACAAATGTCTGATACACATAGATTATAGAGATTAATTAGGAGTTTGAAGCATGTGTGCAGCTCATCATTAAATGAATAATCTAAACATAAATCTACTGATTCTGATCATTCCAACCAAGCTACCAAAAGTTGTAAATTAGAAGACAAATAAAATAGTCCTACTAAACAAATTAAATACCAGCAGCAGCAGGGTCTGTTGATTGCTGATCTTGTTGAAGTTTCATGCAAAATTCCTTATAGGGCTTAAACCCATTTTGCCAGTGTAAAAATTGTTTCTTCAACATTTTAAAGGAACTTGATTTCTCAGCCATCAACTTTTCATTCTTACTGTCAGAATCAAATTTCAGCTCGATTGGACACAGCCCACCGAAGAAATCAGTATCATCTTGGGCAGATTTAGCAACTATTGTATTGTATCTCTTCTCTAGTTCAGAGTTTTTCTGCTCTTCCACTTCATCCATGAATGAAGTTGGCTTATACAACAACAGTCGTCCTGTTTCGGCCGAATCATCAACCCAGATCTCTTCTAAGTCTTTGTCCTGCTTTTTGTTAACATCATCACTGAATTTATTCTTGGTGAAATTCACAACATATTCACATAAACGAGTGAATTTATGTTCAGTTGAGAAGTCATTTAGTTGGCCCGCAAAAGAATTACCATGTTTTGAGATCTCTTTCAAAACCAGGGATACAGAGAGGGGAAGAACAGGACCTAGAATATCTTCTCCTTGCTTATGACTGCACCCAGAAGAAGGTTTTTTTAAAAAGAAGGGAGGTAACTGGTTCCCATCAGGAATGACAGGAAATTCAGGGGGTACCCTTTTACAGTTTATCGCAACAACTTCACTATGCTCTGGAAAAGCTGCCTTCAAAACATTAATGGGTAATGCAGTCCACATTAATCTACTGACAATCTCGTATAAGCTTGCAGGCATATTGACATCCATGAAAACATCAACATCAAGGTGAGACACTGGTGGTTCATATTCACATAATCTACCCGCAGAACTGCTAATAAATTTTGTAAACATTGATTTCCCAATTTTATCATTCAAATGGGCGTACAGATTCTCAAATTTAATGTAATAGAACCTCCTGCGATATTTATATTCCTCATCACCGATGGAGCACAGCAGAGAATCTCTAAAAGGCCTACTCGTTTCCCCATGTGCTTTTGTCAAACTGGTCATTTCCCAAGAGGCACAATACTGTTGGGATTGAAGCGTCCCATTAGACATCAATCGGACAAGTGTAAATCCGCCGTCCTCTCCGATTTCGGGCAATAAAGAACGGAGATTCTTCCTAAGAATGAAAAAACCAAGAGCTAATTGCCGTTTACTTTGCCAAGCGATCCATTCAGGAAGATCATCCTTTGAAAACTCCTCATTTATAAGGCAATCAGCACAAGGGCAATCTTGAGCAGATACCAAGAAAGCTGATGGAAGCTCCCACGCATAAAAAGAATTAGATAGATATAAATTAAAATTTTCATAAGAGGAGTTTGTAGATGTAGTAGAAGGAGCTTGACGCCCATAACAGAAAAAACAAAACTCGTTGTTCCATAGAGATCCAAGTATAATCGCTGACGCCTCAGCATGAACATCATCTCGAAACGATCTCATCTCAGAAAGAGGCAACACAGTCATGTAACGTGGCTCATTCAAATTGTGAGCCCATTTCAGCAACGGTGATTGTGGTTTGCGAATATCACATAGAAATAACCATTGATCAGAAGCCACTGTGTATAAGAAACCATCAATTCCAGCCTTGGAAAGTAAAACAAAATTATGTTTTTCGGCCAAGTCATTCACTCCAAGTCTCAATAAACAGGTGTGTTGACATTTACCAAATCTTAAATCAAGCACATAAATTGCTTCAATGTTTCCAACAACCAAAATTCTGGGATGCCAACTGAATTCACAGCTAAACCACCCACTATTGGCCGACTCACTCGGTTCATCCCATGACACACTAATTCTTTTCCCTCCAAATCTCGTTTTGGAACAAGAGTCCATATCAAATAAGAACAATGCTCCACTTTTTAACAAGACCACACACTCCGTAGTTAGATGTGGGTTCCAACAAGCATGAGCCACCATACTTGTTTTGAATTTCTTACTGCCCATAAAAACCAAAGCAGCTGGGTTCTTGGAGTCTAAAGGATTTCCATTGTTGTGAAGTACACTGAACCAATTAGCTGCATACATATTACAAGCTAATAAGAATCCAACGCAAGGAGAAGTAGAACCACCCACATTAGGGATAGAGGAATCACTAGAAGGGCATGCGGTTAGTTGAATAATCTGATGATCAAACTTCATTTGGGAAGTTAAAACAGAACCCTCGGAACAAAAATCAACAGCCAATTTGGAATCCTTCACTGATAACACGAGAAATCCAACACAATCCAGATTAGAACCTGTTGGAAAGAAGAGAATGAGCTGATTGTTGGGGCAGTAAAGGGGCTCAAGACGGTTGCGGAGGGGGATATTGGGAGTTTTATGATTGTGTTGAGAATGAAAAGAAGAAGAAGAGATGGAAGAGGCAATGGTAGGAAGAACAGAGGAGGTTTCGAGAAATTTGTTTAAGGAGAGATGAGGAGGAGGAAGGAGGATTGGAGGACAGAGATACGAAGAAGAGAAGATATGGGATAAAGAGTCTGGAATGGGGTTGAAAAACAATGGCCCCAAAGAGGAAGAATCCTGGATAAGGAGAGGAGGAGAATGAACCGATGAAATTGGTAACATTGGCTTCCATTCTTGAATCTTATTGATGTACATTGTGTTGTGTTGGTTGTTGCAATTGATCACAAAAAGGAAAAACAGAGGAAAAAGAGAAGTCGAATAAAATAGAAGATGGAATTTAATTGCTGGGTTTTTAAAATGGAATTTTGTGGGGTTTTTGTTTTTCTAACTCGGTAATTACAAAAGTAACACAGATTATTAATTACTATTACTAATTAATCAACTCTTAATTAAATGGGTGGACCAGGAATTGAAGATTACTAGTTACTTGTAGAATTTAGAAAGTTTTTGGATACTTGCCAATTTCAAAAAAGGCGAATCATATCCTCTTTTGCTAAAACAAACAAGTGAGTAGTCTGAGTACTAAATCTTCCAAAACAAAAACATATTTTTGCTCAATATATATCCGTAGGGTAACAAGAACAAATTGCGTTTAAATTTTTTTTAATGTCTTTAATAATAATATTGTAAAAAATGTCTACTATTCCAAATTATATGTACAACTAATAATATTAATTAATTTAGATATTATTATGTTCAATTAGGAGAATTAATTGAGAATATAAAATGAAAGATTCAATCCAATCTCCTTTTCTAAACAACCTAGAGATAATTAAAAGGTCTAATTTTTTATTGATTTATTTTTGTTATTAATTAATAATAATTAATTTAGATATTATTAATTGAACAATTTTTTTTGAAAGATATTCATAAAATAACAATTGGCACAATTGATTGAGGAAGTGCCAAATGGCAAAAATGTTTTTGAATTAGTATCTTGTATGATGATGATGATTCTTCCATATAACTATGCATACATACATTGATCCGGCATCACTCTTAAAATTAATTGGGGAAATTTTATGTGGTAAGTGGTAACCTTTAACTTTAGGCTTTTTCATGTGGTAGATAAATTTTTTTTCAATCCATATAGTGACCTTGGCCATTTGATTTTTTTCATGTGATAGACAAAAGGGGAGTTTTTTTGTTTATTCTACTCTATATTTACATAATATAATGACATTTTTTCAAAAAATAAACTTCCTGATCACCCTAATTGACCATATATTTTAAAATTCACTTGAAATAAGTACTTAATTTAATCAAAAACTTGACATTTTACATACCACATGAAAAACTTAAAAGTTCACCGTCACCACGTGGATTTAAAAAAATATTTGTTTAAAAGCAAAATTATTCGGTACACGTAAAATTTCCGAATTAAATTTATACATATTCCCGCACTTATACATGGAAAAAAATTATAAAGCAAATCAATTCAAACCGAATAAGCAATATAACTTAGACATATTATCATGGAAAAATATCCGTGAATAATACAATCTTTTGTTGATTTCTCTACAACAATATCAACTATTGATTAACTATGAATACTACCAACTTAGGAGTAGTTTCCTAGAATAATACCAACTGTAGTATATTAACTAATTTACCTATATTCTTTTTTGTCTTATATTCACCTATAGTTTATTTTTAACTTGTAAGTGATTTTCAAGTACTCTTTCAGTTCATATTATTCATGGTTAATCAAAAATTGACATTATTTTAAGCAAATAAGCAAAATATTGTATTATTGACAATTTTTCCTATTATAATTTGGTTTGGATTTGCATTAGAATTTTCAACATCAAAATAATTTGTCTGTTAGAGTTGAGCCTCCAAAAAACCAAAAATCAAAATTCCAAATGAATTAAAACGATTACATTTAACATTGAACTTAACCACTGGTTGAGTTAACTTTGTACAACCCAACATGAAAAAAGAACATTTTAATTCATCATCATCAATAACTCAATATCTCGCTCGAAAAACAGAATCTGGGTGAGGTAATGTGACGGACAATCCATATCTGTACTTTCTTGAGAGGGATTACTAGAGGAAAACGGTCAATTTTACAACCAGAAGATGAAAGCCCTGCAAAGAGAGAAATTAATTAGCACAGTTGCTTAGAGATCCTTAAACACCTACAAATATTTTAATTGATGATGCTAAATGAAACTTAATAATAATCAATGTTACAATTTTAAAAATAAGCCTTGATTTTGTCATTCCTATTTTTGCCACCATGATTATACATTTTTTTGGTTTACTGTTTTTTTTATTTTTATTACTTGTTTTTCAATTTAGATATGTTATGATGGTTAGCAGAATCGCGATCCTCATCAACGATGCTACGATTCTACAATTTAAAATTAGGCGATCCATCCGGATCGTAGGTAAGATCTTAATGTTGGTAGAATCGTACTATCATTTAAGTGGTAGGATCATAACACGATTCTACGATCCTACGATCCGATCCTACAAGGGTAGTTTCAGTCGTAAAAAAATTTCATATAATCCAGATTTTACTTTATGTATATACATATATATATCTAAACAATTATATTGATATGACTAAAATTCAAGTTTTTCTTGATTCGCATTTTGAAAATGATTTTAAAAGGTATTCTTTTACAAAACATAATAGTTGAAGTCAAATAAATTTTAATTTAAACCGTAAACTAAAAAAAGAACAAATACAATTGACAATCAGTTATCTAAAGCATATTAATGCATATTTGTAGGATCACACGATCCTATAATCCGACTCTACCGATTTCGATCCAACCCCTTAATATATGGGCGAGATGATAAGGGTACCTAAGATACTACACCTTGATGAAGCTTCGCTAGCTTCTCAAGTTCTTAATCATAATTCATAAATGCTTAAGGGAATAACACTTGGGTCTAAGTGTTGCCACTTTGAGGTTATTCCTTGTGATAGTGGGCACAATCAAGATATGTAATGATCAAATATAAATAACTTTAGATGTAATGTTGGTGGGAGATTTGTTTATTAATCCTAAGCTCTCTAGTCACTGAAAATGCACAACTAACACACATCAAGGGGCCCAAAGGGGGTCTCTGTAAACTTATTCGATTTAAATCAGTTGAAGAATTTGGTCCTCACTACCAACGGGACAAAGGTTATTTAAGTCTCAAGAATTAACTTACACAAACACACCCAAAATCAGAATTTGTTGCAACACAGTCAAGAATGTTGATAAGTGCAATACTTCTTTTGTGATGATTTAGTGGGTTTTAAGGTAGGTTTCATAGTATGATTTCATATTTTTTTTGCCTCATACGTTTAATTATTTATTTCATGTTATTTTGAGGCAAAAAACGGAGTTTTATTTGGTTTCGGTGGTGATAAAAGGGTAAAGACTTAGAGAAATGGCCTAAAACCTCTAATGAAGTGAAGAGATCGAGCCAAACAAGTCCCATAGGAAAGAAACGAGTCGTAGCTAAATTGTTGCAAAGACCCACGACTTGTCGCTGAGCATTTGGAGTCCTGAACAAAAGACACGAGTCGTCCCCAAGATGCCGCGACTCGTCGCATATCCAATGAAGTGAGCAAAACAGTCCTGAGCCAAAGCGACGAGTCATCCCCTATTTGCCACAACTCGTCGCATATCTCCCAGGCAGAACAAAAGCGACGACTCATCGCCTATGTTGTCACGGGTCGTCGCAAGTCCGTCAATCATTATTTTCGTGTCTTTCATTTATGTTTTTAGAAATTAGTATAAATAGTGATAGTTAAATTTTTATTAATCATCAGTTTTCTTAGTTTAGTTTCAGAATTTTCTCTTTTGTGCTTTAGAGTTTTCATAGTTGAGAAACTCCATTGTATTGATTTTTTTTTTCATTGTAATTTACATTTATGTTCATCTATATTAGTAAGTTTTTTTTATCACTAATTCATTACTTGTCTTTTTGCCCTGAATTAGTTATTATCATTATTTTTAGCATCTTATTTAGGTTTCCATTCATCATTAATTGCATATTCATCACCATGTCTAGTGAGTATTTTTCTTCTCAAGGGGTTAAGGAATTAACCCTAATTCGAAGTATGAAATGATATTTTATCAATTAATTCGTTGAAATTTGGGTCTATGATTAAACCTATGCTTTATGAGCCTTAGTTTAAACATCTTTATGATATTCAATAAAACAGAAGTTTAAGATTAGGATTTATTTAGAATTGAGATATTTTAAAGTTAAATTCCTATTAGTTTAACAAATAAAAAGGAAGTTTAAGGATTAATGCTAGTAAGGTCTTAAACCGATATTGATCAATAGAGCGAAAGCTTGAGATAAATAACAAATGGAGAAGGAACGAACGTCGGTGTTAGATGCCCACAAGATGGCCTTACACTAACACCTCCTAAGGTTTGCCGGGCGAACCCCAGTCTATAATATAGACCTGTATAAGAATGGCCAATTCTCCCCTAGCAGTGGATGCCTTCTTTGCCTTACACCACTGGGTACCGGGACGACAACAATTAACCCAGGTATATATATGTATTAGCATGTTCTAACCATTTAGAGATGCCAAAACAGGCCTTACACTCTCATGGCTCCTTAGTCTCACAAAATATATAAAACTCAAAACTTTAGATTTAAAATCACCATTGCAAACGTTCATGAGATGCCAAAATAGGCCTTACACTCAACTCCAACATCAAAAATACTTAACACATTTATACTTTATCAAATAATTTTGTTTTTCAAAACATAAATTCCAACTAATAAATTAATCTTTTTATATAAATACCAAAACTAATGTTATGAGTAATGTCTGAGTTTGGGAATAAAGTCACTTCAAATTTAGACTAGTCAATAAAAGACAACCCTATTATAACTCTTGGCAAAGAGGTACTAATGAAAGTGTTATTCTACTTAAAAGTATAACTTTGTCAACAATACTCCAAACATCTCAAAAATTAACAATACGATTGAAAAATTTATCAATATGTTGTAATACTCATCTTTATCCAAAACTGTGATGTAGAGAAAATAAAATATTAACCCAATTTATATCTAAACAATTAGCCAACAATTTTCCAAGCTATCTATAAAAATAATGTCAAACTGATATTACTAAACTAGAAAAAGAAAGTGAGTCGATCATTTTTATTTTCCTAAAACAAAACAAATCAATAACAATAATCTTCCAACCTTGCGTAAGATACAATAACAATTTACTTAACTACCAAAACTTACCCATTAATTCCACTAATCACTCTCAATATAATTCTTTGTACTCACCAAAATATATATCATTTAAATTCTCAAACTAGTACTACTATTCCTACTAATTTATTCCACCAATTCATACAAATTAATTTTACCAATTCTAACAAATCAATTATTTTAATCCCACTGTTTTAAGTTTTGTTATCATCGTTTTTAATAGTACATAACCTCTAAATATATTTTCCTACCTAAATATTAGTTATCTATTAATTATTTTACAAAAACTAATACTTTTTAGGAAAATTTGCCAAGAATAATCCCAACTATCACCCGTTGGCCAGAAATAATCCCAACTATTGATTATTTTTTAATAATCCTAACTATTGATAACGTTTGCTGAAAACAGTCCCATTTGTTTTGAAACCGGCTGTAGCAGGTTAAGTTATGTAATTTTTTTTACCTTTTTTTTAATTTTCTGCATCAAATTTTGCAACATATCCCAAAATACATGCCCAAGCACAAGCTGATTTGTGCTTATGTGCACTGATTAGTGTGCACTGATTTCCCAAAACAGAATCCCAAGTGTGCTTATGTGCATTGATTTGTGCTTATGTCCACTGATTAGTGTGCTTATGTAAATACAATCACAAAACATAGCTTTCAATAATTCATTACATTCCCAATAATTCATTACATAGTTGAACATACCTACTTCCAATTACATTGCTTTCAATTTCCAAATGAACCAAGTAAGTGCAAATACATTGTTCATATTCATTCATTACTAATTGCTACTTGGTACATTTCTAATGAGAAATTCCTAAGTAAGTACAAATACAATCACAAAACATATGAACCAAGAGAACAAAAGCATAAATCCTAAAGCCTTCACTCCTCCATTAAGCTTTGCATTTTCCAGTTTTAGTGAGTTAACAACCTCTTCCATGGACCTTTTCTTGTGCTTTAATTTCTGAATTTTGTCAGTAATGCTCCAATTTCAACTTCTAATTGTTCATGTTTCTCGATCTGGTCAATTGATTTGTCAACTTCATCTTCCCACATACAAAAATTGCAATTTGTATCCTTGGAAAACCATACAATTGCAAACTCAGGTATGATATAGTTTAATTGAAAAATGAAATTGAAAATAAAAATCAGAATTTTGAACACTTACAGGTCAATTTGCACAGCCATAGAATTTGTTTCCGGGCCTACTACCTCGTTTTGCAATCCTCATTTGCGCAGCAAGACCATGGTAGCATTTCAAGCTTCCACCACAAATTGCACCCCTATATTTGGGATTAGGGTTTGAATACTTAGAAGAAGAAGAAGAATACATTGAAGATTTAGGGTTTAGGATGAATGAAGAAGAAGAAGATGGAGAGAATGAAGGATGAATGAAGATTTAGGGTTTAGGATGAATGAAGAAGAAGAAGATGGAGAGGATGAAGGTTGGGTTTGAATGAAGATCTAATGAAGGAAATAATTAAAAAAAAAGGTTAAAAAAAATTACATAACTTAACCTGCTACAGCCGGTTTCAAAACAAATGGGACTGTTTTCAGCAAACGTTATCAATAGTTAGGATTATTAAAAAATAATCAATAGTTGGGATTATTTCTGGCCAACGGGTGATAGTTGGGATTATTCTTGGCAAATTTTCCTACTTTTTAATGCTATATATTAAAATATTACAAAGAAGACAAAACATTTTGCCAATGTAATACATTATCAAATATTTCAATTAAAATTGATTTAAGTTATCAAAATGACTAATCAACAAATTAATTAATTAACTAATTTAACAAGGATTATTTGGTCACTAAATAATTAGAACTAGCAATTTTTTTCTTTTACATATTTAAATATTCCACATAATTAAAAATAACATTTTAAGTGAATTAAGAAAGGGGAGGATAAACTAGTTACCTTTATATGGATACTTCAATAGAAGAAAATATAAGTAATATATAATAGCCTTAGATAAATATAATTCTCCATAAAAATATAATATATATATATATATATATATATATATATATATATATATATATATATATATGGAGGGATCCATTGAGAAGGGGTCTCAAAATGAGAAGGATGAGAAGGATTTATAGCTATTGATCTTATGAAAATCTAACGGGTGAAAATCATCTTTCTCGTCGATTTTCTTCTCCATTTTATGTTATGATTTAAGGTTACTATGTTTTTAGAAAATGATACTATGTTATGATTAAAGGTTACTATGTTTATTTTAAAAAGTTACGATGTTCTGTATAAGATTAAGAGAAGACAGTAACTATACATAGTCATAGTAACCCTTATTCATAACATAGTATCTTTTTCTAAGAACATAGTATCTTTATAAAATGTAAAAAACTGGGTAAAAAAATGAACCGCGTGCAAGGAGCTAACTAATTCAGACCATTGATATTTGATCTAGACGGATGAGATTCCTTCTCACCCTTCTCATTTTGAGACCCCTTCTCATTTGATCCTAAATCTATATATATATATATATATATATATATATATATATGTATATATATATATGTATATATGTATATATATGTATATATATGTATATATATATATATATATGTATATATATATATAAAATGAATTGTTAAAGAAAAAAAAAGAAAAGGAAAGATTAATTAGCAAAATTTTGTTTTGTATTTGGTCATGAACCTAAGAGAATGACGTGAAGAAGTCATCCTCCAAAGAAAATGTCTACCCCTTCCTTAAATAATAAATTATAAAACAATATTAAAGGTAAGAATATGAATTGATAGGTTTTGTTAAAATTAATAAGCCATCACTTATGGAATATGAAAGCTAAGAGTTTTTTTTTTCTTTTCTATACACATTATTATTATGATAAAAATAGATTATATATATATATTTTACTTACATTGTAATAACAATTTTAGTTAAAAGTAACTTATGTTTATAAAGAAACGCTACTTTACGGTAAATTAAACCAAAAAGTTTGCCCTTAAATTTTGGGGTGTTACAACTCCCCTTTGAAACCCTTCAACCATTTTTTCTCTTTGAATGATTCCGCTGCTCCTATGTACTCTACTTTGGTTGTAGATAGAGATGTAACCTCTTGTAGAGAAGACATCAAACTAATCGTTAAACGAACTCATTTTTGGGGCGATTCAAGTGTTCACACGACCGTGACTTGGAGCTGTTCAAATCTCATGTAGGAACTAGGAACCAAAAATGACTCAAACTATCTCGAAATCAACCAAACAGATCCGGACAAAAACTTGCTCAAATAAGATGAACTTTACCCTCAACTTTGAGCATAAATCAACAACCATTGTTTATACTTAAAAACTAAAAACTACTTTAAAACATTCATCATTAACTTAATAGAATATGAAAACGATGCTATATTAGAGATCAAACAACGTGTTTCAATCTGTAATATCACCAAGATCGAAAGTGTGAAGTCTTGTGTGAAACAAATTACGCAAACAATAAAATCAATGTTTGTAGGAAATAAAAATGCAATAAAATGACACAAAGATTTAACGAGGTTCACCCAATTAAGGCTACGTCCTCCGGTGTTTAGTATCTCTTATATTATCACAAATGAGAATAACAATTAGAGAAGAGAAAAACTAGTGTTTACGCTTTGGGTAATTTTGTGGATGTGTTTGATGAGCATATGAGCTCTCTATTTATAAGGGAGATTACATTAATGAGTCTTACACATTTATGGCTAAAAATAAATTACATATTAAACACCTCTAGGAACATAAAAGGTCACAAAACCGAATCCTATGCACAAGCACCTTGTGAAGAATCTTTTCTTAGCCTTTTCAACTCCTCATTAAATATCATTCATCATGCTTTCATTACCATCATAATATGCATGTTTAAGTGCCTCCATCAATACACCATTTACATCATGCATTGATCACCAACTTAAACACCATCATTAAGTCACACACTTTAATCACCCATCTTTAATTCCATAGGATTCCATTCCAAATGTCGCTCATGAATGCACACTTGAATTGTGCACTCAAGTCACCATTCATAACAATCTACCTTGACTTGAGTTCACCCAAATCAATGGCATTCTCAAATTCACTCTATCATAACATAAAAACTTACACAACATCACACTCAAAATAAAAATAAAACATCACATGTGCACAAACAAAGCACATGCACTAAAATGCCCTCAAACGGCTCCCAAAAGAGTATGAATTTTATTACCAATCAAGTCCATATATGCCATGGACTCATTGAGGTATGTTGGAATTATTCTTGAACTTTCGTTGTTTAAAGAAGTGTTGGCCCATTTGAGTTTTGATGATGACGTAACATTTATAAACGAACAAAACTTTAGAGATTGTATTGTAGGTCGTATATCCGATTGTTAAGATCGTAGATGGTACCTAAGAAGACTTGTTGAAAGAACGTTGCATGTCAAAGTCAAAGTCAAAGTCAATTTTAAGAGTCAATCCTGAATGTCAAACGGTCAAAGCTAACTATTCTCGTTCTAAGATTGATAAAATTGAAGTATGATCAGATGGAAACAGCGTAGTGTTCCTAACGCAGCAAGTCAGAGAATAAAGTCAACTAAAAATAGGAAAATAAGATTTATTTTACTTAGTTGATTTGTACGGATAAAATTAAAGTTTGCACAAGGGTTTTAATTGGCGGATAAAATAACTAAAATGGAGTTAAAAACAAATATCCTAATTTATCTCCACTAAAATAGGATTTGCTATTTTTGGCCTAAATTAACCGTGGGACTTGGAGTAACCTCCAAGTTTCCTACCCACCTTCCCACTTCATTTGATAATGGGATCATGGCTGTGTTACACGGTTCTACTTCTTATAAAAGAATTAGAATAACCAGCCATAGGTGTCGTGAGTGCCCTAATCAAGAAAAAGGTGAGATCAATTCAAGAAGAGGAAAATTTATTTTGTTATTCATTCGCCAATTAATCCCAAATAAATTTCCTTGTACTTTCTTTGGTTTAATCCAATCTAGAGAAATATTGTGTAAGGGTTTTTGAGTGTGTAAATTAGACTTGGGGAAGTCTAAGGGGAATCTTGAGAAAGATTTTGTAAGAGAGAAGAGAACGAGAAAAAGAAGAAGAGAAGTGGCCTAGAAGAGAAAGAGAAAAAGTTGTTTTATGTAATTGAGTTGTAATTACCTAAAACCTAATAAGAGAAGTTAAAATCCGGAGTGGTCGTGGTTTTCTTTATATTAGGCCTAGAAAGTTTCCACGTAAAAATCTTGTCTTCTTTTTATTTTCTTGCATTTGCTTTAGTATTTTGTTAGATTCAATTTCCGCAAAAACAGGGCATAAAATACACATTAAAGCAATACAACAATTCACCCCCCCTCTTGTTGCATTCATAGTCTTTAATCGTTTCTACAATTGGTATTAGAGCCTTGTTCCTCATTTGATCAGGAAACCCTGAGAGCCGTATCTTGGTATGTTAGAGATGTTGAAAATGAATGAACGTATGGAAGAAGGTTACTCTACTCAGAGACCGCCAATGTTCGATGGAAAATTCTACACATATTGGAAGAATAGGATGGAAATCTTCATCAAGGCCGAAAACTATCAAGTTTGGAGAGTCATCGAAGTTGGAGATTTCGAGGTAACCACTACCAACTCCAATAACGAGACTGTTCCCAAACCGATAACTGAATATGAGAAAGAAGATTTTCAGAAAATGGAGATGAATGCTCTTGCCATCAAATTACTTCACTGTGGGCTTGGACCAAATGAACACAATCGAATTATGGGTTGCAAAACAGCCAAGCAGATTTGGGATCTGCTGGAAGTTACCCATGAAGGAACCAGTGAAGTCAAGCGTTCCAAGATTGACTTGCTCATGTCAAAATATGAAAGATTTGTTATGGAACCTAGAGAAAGTATTCAAGAAATGTTCACTAGGTTCACTAACATTACAAACGAACTTGTCTCTCTTGGAAGGCTTATTCCCTCAGATGAACAGGTTAGGAAAATCCTCAGAAGCCTACCTCAAGATGATCGCTGGAGAGCTAAAGTCACAGCCATACAAGAATCCAAAGATTTCACAAAGTTTAATCTGGAAGAGCTGGCTGGTTCCCTGATGACTCATGAATTACATCTGGGAACAACTGACAGTTCCATAAACAAAGGCTTGGCTCTGGCAGCGAATGAACAAGAAGAGTCAGATTGTGATGAGGAAGAAACTGCCATGTTGGTTCGAAAGTTCAAGAAGTTTTTCAGGAACAACCGATATAACAATCAAAGAAACAACAAAGAAAAGGGAACGGAAAATTCCAAAACCAACTTCGAATGTCACAAGTGTGGAAGCACTAACCACTTCATCAAAGAGTGCCCTCAATGGAAGAACGAGAAGGGCAAAGGGAAGGCAAGGGAATCAGGAAGACAACCCTTCAAAGGAAACTACAACAAAACTAACTTTCGCAAAGCCATGATAGCAGCATGGGGAGAATCTGAAAGTGAAGCTGAAACCGAAGCTACAGCGGAGGAAGAAACAACCAATCTCTGTCTCATGGCAACACATGATGAAAAGTCTAAAGGAAAAGAGGTATCGTCTTCTAATTCATTTCCTAATTACCTATTTAGATTGCATAAACATGAATTAATTAAAATGATCTTGGAGACACAAAATAATCTAGAAAAACAAACGGCCACCTGTCTCCAAAAAGAAAAAGACCTTAAAACCAGTAATGACCTAGTATCTACCTAAATTCTTTTAGGTCTGATGTGCAAACTCGATTCTTTGAGTTACTTGATCAAAATGTGATGTTAAAGGAAATTATGGAAAAAGTAAAACAAGATAACATCATGTTAAATATTGAATTAAGTCAATATAAATTGTTAGGATTAGAATTAAAGACCGAATCTATTCAAGAGATAAATGATGATTTTAACAAAATAAAATTAGACCTAGAATACACCAAAAATTAAAATGAAAAGCTTAATCTTGAATTAAATTCAAGAGGAAAAGGGAAAATCAAAGAGGTTCCCAAATGGATTCTAGAAGTCAAAACTAAAGGAATTGAAGGTCTAGGATACAATAAGTACAACAAAAAGAAAAAGGTCTATGTTGATCTCCTTAGTAGTAAGATTTGTTCCTTCTGTGGCAAAACCGGGCACCTGAAATATCAATGTTTAAAAAAGGAACAGCATAACAAAACGAACCAAATATATATCGATAGGATTTGGATTAAGAAATATGACTCATGCATAATCGACATGGAACCCAAGGATGGATGGGTTCCACCCTCTAACAATTAGTTCATTTTGCAGGTTCTAGTGAGGGGGAACAACACATGGTATCGCGACAGTGGCTGTTCCAAGCACATGACTGGTGATAGTTCAAAATTTCTCTCACTAGAAGCCTATGATGGAGGAACTGTGACCTTTGGAGACAACATGAAGGCCGAAATAATTGCCAAAGGAAAAGTAGGAAGGTCAAGTTCCAATGCAATTGATAATGTATTTTTAGTCGAGAATTTAAAACACAACTTGTTAAGTATCTCTCAATTTTGTGACAAAGGTAACTCTGTAAACTTTAATTCTGAAAAGTGCATCATTTCTAGGAATGACACAGGGGACACTATTCTGGAAGGAATCAGAAAAGGGAACACCGATGTTGTGGACCTGCACACTGTTCCTAAAACCAGTCTAACGTGTCTTAGTGTTTTAGAAGATCACCCTCTCCTCTGGCATAAACGACTAGGTCATGCTAGTTTCTCATTGCTTAATACTTTACGAACAAAGACCTAGTTAGAGGACTACCGTCCCTTAAATTTCAAAAGAATGAAGTGTGTGATCCCTGTGCCAAAGGAAAACACGTAAGGTCGTCCTTTAAACCTAAAAATGTCGTGAACACCTCAAAGCCACTTGAATTAATTCATATGGATCTTTGTGGACCAATGAGAATCCAAAGTCGCAGTGGAAAGCGATATGTATTTGTTATAGTTGATGATTACAATAGATTTACATGGACATTGTTCTTATCTAGCAAAGATGAGGCCTTTGATGAATTTGTTGCATTTGCCAATAAAATTCAAAAATCTAGTAACAATCAACTTGTCCACATACGATCGGATCATGGTAAGGAATTTGAAACTTCAAGCTTTATGGATTATTGCAACGAGCATGGTTTAAGTCACAATTTCTCCGCACCAAGGACTCCACAACAAAATGGTGTTGTGGAACGTAAAAATAGAACTCTAGAGGAAATGGCTAGAACCATGTTAATAGCTAGTGGTCTCCCTAGAAACTTTTGGGCCGAAGCCGTTAATATTGCATGCTATATTGTAAATCGTGTGTTAATAAGACCAATCACTTCTAAAACACCCTATGAACTGTTTAAAGGGATTAAACCTAATATTTCATATTTTCGCATATTTGGATGTCGATGCTTTGTGCATGTAAATGAAAAAAGAAATATAGGTAAATTTGATGAAAGAAGTGATGAAGCAGTATTTCTTGGCTACTCTTCTCACAGTAAAGCTTATAGAGTCTATAATAAGAGAACTATGTGTGTTGAAGAATCTCTTCACATTATTTTTGATGAAACAAATTTTATGATAAGTGAACAAGAAACAGGTGATTTTAAGATAGGTCTTGCTAATCTGGAAGATGATGAGAACATACTTAAAGAGCAAGAACAAGAAGCAAATGAAGAGCAACAGGTTCAAACTGATGAACCCAATCAAGAAAAGGAACAGCAGGAAAATCAGGGCCAGCCAGATGTTCCTGATCCAGATGTTCCCAGAGCAGTACAAAATGGAAGAAATGAAGCTGAGCACAACGAAAATCAAGTCAATGAACCTGCTTCCACATCAGTCTCCATAAGAGACTTCGTGCCTAAACCGTGGAAACATCAAAAGTCTCATCCACTTGACTTGATCTTGAGTGATTTAAGTAAGGGAACACAAACAAGATCCCAGATGAGAAACTTCTGTGCACACTTTGCATTTCTCTCAACAATGGAACCCAAGAATCACGAAGAAGCACTACAAGATTCAGATTGGGTTGTGGCTATGCAAGATGAACTAAACGAATTTGAAAGAAATAAAGTGTGACACTTGGAACCAAAGCCCAAGAATAAAAGGATAATTGGGTTGAAATGGGTCTTTAGAAACAAGCTGGATGAGCATGGAACAATAGTTAGGAACAAGGCAAGTTTGGTAGTCAAAGGGTACAACCAACAAGAAGGTATTGACTATACTGAAAATTTTGCTCCCGTAGCAAGATTAGAAGCTATTAGAATTTTAATTTCTTTTGTTGCTTTTATAAATTTTAAAGGAAAATTTGCCATGAATAATCCCAACTATCACCCGTTGGCCAGAAATAATCCCAACTATTGATTATTTTCTAATAATCCTAACTATTGCTAACGTTTGCTGAAAACAGTCCCTTGTGATTTGGAACCGGCTATAACAGGTTATTGGAAGTAAATTTTTTTTTCCTTTTTTTTTTATTTTCTTCATCATAAAATAGGTAAATACAAAGTCAAAACACTAACCCACCCTTTCATCTTCAACACTGCTGTATTCATCTTCAAAATCCCATTAAATTACTTCCACCATTGATGACCAATTTCTAACCCTAGAATTTACTGCTGTTGATTTCGCCATCTTCAAAAACGCAAGAAAAGGTTTTGAAAGTCATTGCTGCTGATTTCGCTCATCATACACCATGGTAATGTCGCTTTCGTCACTTATTTAATTAAAATTTTTCTTGTAAATTTTTGATTGTAGATGATAGTAGATGTTGATTTTTCCTTTTTTTTTTCGTTTTAGGCTGGTGTATTTGACAAATTTACTGCAAAATTATGGTTTGGGGGTAAATTTACATGGAAAAACAATGGTTTAGATTATGTTGGTGGTGAAGGATTTACCATTGAAATTGATGCTGACCTAATTTCGTGGTTTGATTTGGATGATTTGGTAGTGAGTAAGATTGGGGTTGATTATGAACATTCTTTATTTTTCATGAACATTCTTTATGTTGGTGGTGAAGGATTTACCATTGAAATTGATGCTGACCCTAATTTCATGGTTTCATTTGTGTTGAATTTGTGAATTTGTGGACTGTTGTGTTGATTTGTATATGCTGGTGTATGTGTTGAATTTGTGGACTGCTTGTAATGAAGAAGAAGAAGATGGATGAATGAAGAATGAAGAATGAAGAAGATGGGTTTGAATGAAGAAAATTAAAAAAAAAAGGAAAAAAAAATTTACTTCCAATAACCTGTTATAGCCGGTTCCAAATCACAAGGGACTGTTTTCAGCAAACGTTAGCAATAGTTAGGATTATTAAAAAATAATCAATAGTTGGGATTATTTCTGGCCAACGGGTGATAGTTGGGATTATTCATGGCAAATTTTCCAATTTTAAATTATATCAAATGGATGTGAAATGTGCTTTCTTAAATGGCTTTTTAGAAGAAGAAGTCTTTGTGGAACAGCCACCAGGCTTCGAAAATCCATCCTCTTTAGATCATGTTTATAAGCTTGACAAAGCTCTTTATGGGCTCAAACAAGCTCCTAGACAATGGTATGAGAGATTATCTAAATTTTTGATTGAAAACAAATTTATAAGAGGTAAAATTGACAAGATCTTATTCTTTAAGAATAGAGGTTCGGATATTTTAGTTGTTCAAATATATGTTGATGACATTATCTTTGGAGCCACCAATGAATTATTGTGTAAAGAATTTGCTAACCTAATGAGTGATGAATTTGAAATGAGCATGATGGGAGAATTAAACTTCTTCCTTGGTTTGCAAATTAAACAAACGGCTAACGGTATCTTCATACATCAACAAAAATATATAAAAGAACTTCTAAAGAAATATGGTCTTGACAACGCTAAAACAAACCATACACCTATGGCCACTAACATTAGATTAGATGAAGATGCGAATGATACAAGTGTCGATCAAACCATGTATAGAGGCATGATAGGATCTTTACTATATCTAACTGCTAGTAGACTCGATATTTCGTTCAGTGTTGGTTTGTGTGCTAGATTTCAATCAAATCCTAAGGAATCACATCATACAGCAGTAAAGAGAATTCTAAGATATTTGAAGGGAACAGATGACTTGTCCCTATTTTATCCAAAAAGTGATGTCTATGACTTGAAAGGTTTTAGTGATGCAGATTATGCAGGAGATCTTGTGAATAGAAAGAGTACTTCAGGAATGGTACAATTTCTTGGCTCATGTTTAGTATCTTGGTGTTCCAAGAAACAAAACACCGTTGCCTTATCCACCGCTGAAGCTGAATATGTGGCAGCAACAGCCTGCTGTTCCCAAATGCTTTGGATACAACAACAACTAAGAGATTTTGGTATTAAATTTGAATGTGTTCCTATTTATTGTGATAATACAAGTGCCATATGCATATCAAAAGATCCCGTGCATCATTCTAGAGTTAAGCATATACATATAAGACATCATTCTCTTAAGGATAATGTGGAATATAAGAATATTATTGTCAAACATGTCAGTACTAATGAGCAAGTTACAGACATAATGACTAAACCACTTCCTAGAGAACAATTTGAAAAGATGAGGTTGGAGCTAGGTATGATGAAGCTTCACTAAAGTTTAATGCTAGCAAACCTCCTCAAAGCATCGTGAAAATAGGAAGGGTTAGATCAACCACAACGACCATGATTGAGAAATCAATTATTGCGAGATTTAGGTATGCAACTATCTCAAGTATGTGCCATGAATATTTTCTTGATTGCTTGTTTAACTGATTAGACCAAGCAGCATAAGTTTACTTTACGTAATTATGTCCTCATAATAAAAAAAAAAAAAAACGAGGACATATGTTTTTCTCTAATTTTTATTTTTCCTTTTTCACAAAATTCCAGCATTTTATTTTATTTATTTTTCGGTGAGTCAACTTAAATTAAAGTAGAAGATGGATCATCGGCGTGTTTCGAATTTACCCGCGAACTCTTCGTTGCACTCCCTGTTCACATGCAAAAATGAAGCCCTGAAGTAGTACAAACTTTTCGTGTAACCGTCCCTTGACCCCATTAAAACCCACTCTCTCACGTCCCATCCATCACTCACACCATCATTACCCCTAAGTACTACCTCTTGCTAAAACCCTCTAAAACCGTCAAACACTCCAATCTCTCTCTTCCTAAAACCTCTATCTTCATCCTCTCCACACCATGAAATCACCCAAATCATCATCAACCAACAAAGGGAAAAGCCCTAAAGTTTTTCAACCTGAGCCCTTACAAGTAATTCTCCCTTCGCCAACTGAAGTCCACTCGTCATCATCCCAAAAACGCCAAAAGGCATCCACACCCAAAGCCATGCAAGGCGGCACAAAGAGATCTCAACCCAAAGGGGCCTCATCATCTAGACCATCAAAGAGGGCCAAGCAACTGGACCCTAACAGTGCTGAAGAAGTGGCAAAGGAGATGTCTGTAGGATTCGGCTTAGACAAATACTGGTATGAATCCAATTCCTTTCCTCAATTACATGCCATTTTAAGTAATCAAGGTTGGGAGGTTCTAATGTATGATTATTCGTGCAACTCAATATACCCAAATCTTATGCGAGAATTCATTCACAATTTTTCAATTGATAATGGTGTTTGTTCGAGTACTGTTAAGGAGATCAAAATAGAATTTAATAGTCTCATGCTGGGTGAATGGTTTGGTGTTCCTGCAATTGGGTTCGACACTTATTATGTTGGTTCTAAAATTGTTTTTTCGGGTATTAATGAAAAAACGGTGTTAAAGTTTTTAGGGATTAATGATAAAAAGCGTTTCAGTCACAACTCACTGTCTCCACTCCACAAATTGCTGTACAATATTGCTAGGAGGTTTATCTTGCCACGTAAATCAAAACGTAGTGAGGTAAATCTTAGAGATGCCACCTTAATTTACTGCTTAGCCAACCACATTAAAATTAATTTTCCTTCATTGATGATTTCACATTTGGCTGACTGTATTGAGAAGAAAACAATGGTAGGGTATGGGGGCTTGTTGACCCACGTGTTTAAGAAATTTGGCATTCCTCTAGAGGGTTTGGAATTTCCCATGAGTGCTAACAATAAGATTGGTGCAAAATGTTCGAACAATTTGCGCCTTGCATTGAATGAGAAGAAAAGGAAGTAGAAAGAGAGGAGGGAGAAGAAGTGAGTCAAGGAGCTGTTCCTACTTCCACTACTAAGGCAGAGACTGACAAGGAACAGGGGGAAGCTGCAAGTAAGGGGGAAACTTCTGAGGAAGAGGAAAACGTTGAACTGGAGGAAGTTCAATCCAGTTCAGAGGACGCGGAAGTTACTGTGACAATCAAGAAAGAACCTGTGCTCACACCAAGGAAGAGCAACAGGTTGGCGTCAAAGCGTTCTTCGTGCTTGGATGATGATATCGCCTCTCAGACCCCTCCTTCACCAAAGCCAGATACACCTCCACCATCCCATGTTCCATCACCACCACCATCACCTATACCCACTTCATCACCACCAACCTCAACTGGTTTTGATGATGACCAATCAACTGTCCCTCCTACTACTCTTGATCTCATACTCACTAAGTTTATTGAATTTCAGTCTCAACTACATGCTTTCCAGGATGAAATTCGTGTCACACTTGCCTCAATCACTGACCAGATCACCCAGATGGAGACCCGTCTAGGCGCAAAGCTGGATACAGTGGAAGTGCAGACCGAATTCATTGATGAAGAGACTGCATCTTGATCCCTTCTTCTGCTCAATTTATCATGTTATGTAATTTGATTGGCCTCACCATATGTCTTTTCGAACAATTAAACAATTTCTTTTGTTTGTACCAGCTGGGGTACACTTATGTTGTAATTTTCTTTTGTTGAACGTTTATGCTACTACTTTCCTTCTCACAACGATTATCTTTAATGGTCTATGATGTTTTGCATTGCATATCTTGAGCGTTTCTTGACATTTGCTGTTTTGGTTTGCTGTTTACTTTCTCAATTTTTCTAATGCTTGCCTTAGTGCTGTGGTATGATCAATCCCCTACTTTTTGATTGATGTCAAAAGGGGGAAGAAAAGCAACAAAATTAAATGATCTTGTGAATGCTATACTGCTATACTCATAACTTAGTCTTTGTTAATGCTAAAGTATATGCTAAAGTACTCGTTCATGCTACATGAATTGCTAAACTGTTCAGCTATATGTTTCTAATTTCTAAGTGTTATGGGTTCCTGTTTATGCTTTATTATTAGTTTTTAATATTTCATTTATACGCTACTGCTACTGTCTCTATTCACTTAGATTATGGTTAATCACTTGTGTTTCGTTTAGAAAATTCTTACAACCTCACATCAGTAGAAAGTTGATACTTGAGTTGTTGTGTTTATTGTGTTTATTATCTGTTATTATTTATTATTATTTTTGGTTTATGATCACTTTTGAAAACATAAGTCATGTTTAATCACATGGTCTTTGATATATTTTAAAAGTACTATATTAGAGTAAATTGTTCTGATAGATGGTTAGTAAATTATTTTGTAATGATCTAATTTGCTAAATGTGCTTAGACTTGCGTTAATCTCTAGCATGTTCTAGCTTATTTATTTTGCTCTATATTTTTAATTAAGTTTGTTTATAAAGTTTTCCATCATCAAAAAGGGGGAATTTGTTGGCCCATTTGAGTTTTGATGATGACGTAACATTTATAAACGAACAAAACTTTAGAGATTGTATTGTAGGTCGTATATCCGATTGTCAAGATCGTAGATGGTACCTAAGAAGACTTGTTGAAAGAACGTTGCATGTCAAAGTCAAAGTCAATTTTAAGAGTTAATCCTGAATGTCAAACGGTCAAGCTAACTATTCCAGTTCCAAGATTGATAAAATTGAAGTATGATCAGATGGAAACAGCGTAGTGTTCCTAACGCAGCAAGTCAGAGAATAAAGTCAACTAAAAATAGGAAAATAAGTTTTCTTTTACTTAGTTGATTTGTACGGATAAAATTAAAGTTTGCACAAGGGTTTTAATTGGCGGATAAAATAACTAAAAAGGAGTTAAAAACTAATATCCTAATTTATCTCCACTAAAATAGGATTTGCTATTTTTGGCCTAAATTAACCGTTGGACTTGGAGTAACCTCTAAGTTTCCTACCCACCTTCCCACTTCATTTGATAATGGGATCATGGCTGTGTTACACGGTTCTACTTCTTATAAAAGAATTAGAATAACCGGCCATAGGTGCCGTGAGTGCCCTAATCAAGAAAAAGGTGAGATCAATTCAAGAAGAGGAAAATTTAGTTTGTTATTCATTCGCCAATTAATCCCAAATAAATTTCCTTGTGCTTTCTTTGGTTTAATCCAATCTAGAGAAATATTGTGTAAGGGTTTTTGAGTGTGTAAATTAGACTTGGGGAAGTCTAAGGGGAATCTTTAGCAAGATTTTGTAAGAGAGAAGAGAACGAGAAAAAGAAGAAGAAAAGTGGCCTAGAAGAGAAAGAGAAAAAGTTGTTTTATGTAATTGAGTTGTAAATACCTAAAACATAATAAGAGAAGTTAAAATCCGGAGTGGTCGTGGTTTTCTTTCTATTAGGCCTAGAAAGTTTCCACGTAAAAATCTTGTCTTCTTTTTATATTCTTGCATTTGCTTTAGTATTTTGTTAGATTCAATTTCCGCAAAAATAGGGCATAAAATACACATTAAAGCAATACAACAATTCACCCCCCCCTCTTGTTGCATTCGTAGTCTCTAATCGTTTCTACAAGAAGTATCATCACCATTTTCATTTTCATGCTTGGTTGACACGCACAAGCCGAACTAATTAAGGTTGAACCCACAAGCATATAGTGGCCATCATTAATGGATCCTTTCATAATCAAATTAGGACTCTTGCTAACCTTCAAAACTCCACATTCACCAATGCATCTAAAACCTTCTTTATCCAAAATACTAAGGGAAATTAAGTTTCTACCACTAGTGGAAAAAAGCCTATTGGCTGCGGTTTTAAAGTATACGCAGCCAATACTCTATTTCTAAATAAAAAATGGCTAAAAGGGCTCCGGTTATCCTACTTGTCCGCAGCCCATACTCAATTTCTAAAAAAAAAAGGTCATGGGCTGCGGTTATCCTACCTGTCCGCAGCCCAAAATGTGTCTCTCTTATTCCTATTAAACCCAATTACCCAGCTGCGCCTCTTCAAATCAAAAGCCCAGCAAAACCCTAATAAAACCCTTACTTCATGCGCCTCTTACTTCATGCGCCGTTTCTTCAAATCCTTCAAATAAATCAATCGATTCATCCTTCATCCTTAGAATCGATTCATCCTTCATCCTTAGAATCCTTAGAATCGATTCATCCTTCATCCTTAGAATCCTTAGAATCGATTCATCCTTCAAATCCTTCAAATCTCTGATTTAAAAAAACGAAGAGTAAGAGGCACAATTATTGTTTGGTATCTTGAAGACACTCGATTTTCGTTGAAGATTTTAAACAAGTTAGCTTGATGAAGATTTTTAAGGCCTGATGAAGATTTTCGTTTGTTTAGGTATTTACCGATTTCAATAATGTTGAAGATTTCAATAATGTTAGCTTGATGAAGATTTTCTGGTTCTTAAAAACAGAAAAGATAAACAAGTTAGCTTGATGAAGATTTTCTGGGTTCTTTGTTGAAGATTCTCAGATATTGTATTTTTTTTCTGGGTTCTTTGTTGAAGTTTTAGTTTTTTTGTTCTAATTAAGTGTTGTAAATTTTTATTGTTTTTTTAAGTTTTTTTTTTCGATCTTTGTTTTAGAAGATTTTCTGGGTTCTTTGTTGAAGATTTCATTGAAGATGTTCTTGTAATGGATTATTGTAATGGATTACTTTGTTTTAATTTTGATGTTCTTTATTTTAGATCTGAAGATTATGGATTATTTTGTTTTAATTTTGATGTTCTTTGTTTTAATTTTGATGTTCTTTATTTTAGATTTTGAAGGTTTTTGTTTGATGTTCTTGCATTTCAGATCTAGATTATAAAACGAAATAAAAAAAAAATTTTTTTTTATTTTGAAAAAAGCCTAAAGGGCTGCGGTTTTTTTGACCTGTCCGCAGCCCTTTAGTCTTTTTTGGGCTGCGTATTTTGACCGCAGCCCTTCTCTAATATTAAGGGCTGCTACAATAATGGCTTGGGTCGTAATACGCAGCCCATAAGGGCTTAAAAACCGCAGCCCTTAAGGTTTTTTCCACTAGTGTACTCATACCCGAAACATGAAGGACTCCGGTCAATGTTCTTCCAACACCATCGAACATAAAAAATTTAACATATCCAATACCAACAATCGGACAACTAGCCTCATTGCCTATAGTGACTTTTCTTCAATCAGCCTTTTGATAAGTAGAGAAGAAATTAGAGTTAAAAGTCATGTGTCTTGAGCATCCCAAATCCAAAATCCAAGAATCACCACCCTTGTATTCACTAGTCACAACGAGAGCACCAACATTATATTCTTCACCTTCAACATAGCTAGCTTCGGTGGCGATAGCTTTCGTGGACCTGCTTTCATCGGAGTGTTTGGCTTTTAATTTCCAACAATCTTTTTCGAGGTGACCTTTCTTCTTACAAAAGTTGCAAGTCATGCCCTTTTTGTTCCTACTCGAATCCTTCACAAACAAAGCATCATTGGAATCTTTGGACTCCTTTTGAGAAAATTAAGAATCAATAAGGTTCTTTTGAGTTAAGGCTTTTCTAACATCCTCGCTACTCAATATGTCTCTTCCAAACAATAATGCTTCCCTAAAATGTTTAAATGAAGGTGGTAGAATAAGATAGCCAAATCCTCATCATCCACTTTTACATCTATATTTTGCAAATCCAGGATTATTGAGTACAATTCATCAAGGTGCGGTTTCATCGGCTTTCCTTCTTACAATCGGAGATCATACAAACGACTGTTTAATAAAAGTCGATTGGTAACAATCTTTTCCATGTGGAGTGATTCCAATTTTTCCCAAATGCTTTTGGAAGTTTCCTCCATTACAACATCTCTCAAAACTTCGTTAGAGAGACAAATTTGTATGGCGGAAAGAGCTTTCGCATCCATTTCTTCCTATTTAGCCTCACTCATGCCTTCCCATCTTCTCCTTACCATCAAGTGCTTTATGCACTCTATTTTGTATCAAAATTGCTTTCATTTTGACTTGCCATAAGCCAAAATTCACACTCCTATCAAACTTTCAATATCGAGTTTCATTGTAGCCATGTTACACCAATACGACCTCTAAACGACGATAATAATGAATTTTCTCAAATACCAATTGAATACGATGCTATATTAGAGATCAAACAATGTGTTTCAATCTCTAATATCACCAAGATCGAAAGTGCGAAGTCTTGTGTGAAAGAAATTACGCAAACAATAAAACAAATGTTTGTAGGAAAAAAAATGCAATAAAATGACACAAAGATTTAATGAGGTTCACCCAATTAAGACTACGTCCTCTGGTGTAGTATCTCTTATATTATCACAAATGAGAGTTACAATTAGAGAAGAGATAGACTAGTGTTTAAGCTTTGGGTAATTTTGTGGATGTGTTTGAGCATATGAGCTCCCTATTTATAGGGGAAATTACATTAATGAGTCTTACACATTTATGGATAAGAACTTATTACATATTAAACACCTCTAGGAACATAAAAGGTCACACAATCAAATCCTATGCACAAGCACCTTGTGAAGAATCTTTTCTTAGCCTTTTCAACTCCTCATTAAGTGTCATTCTTCATGCTTTAATTACCATCATAATATGCATGTTTAAGTGCCTCCATCAATACACCAGTTACATCACTTAGACCCGACCCATTTAGTTAATTGGGTCGAAAATCACAACCTTGATCCGACGTGGAACAGATCAGGTTGACCTGATTTTGACCCATTTAACCCGTTTATAATTTTTTTGTTTTCGTTTTAAGGTTTTTAATGTTGTTTAAATCTAATTTTTTAAGCTTTAATATTAATTTTATGTTTTTTGTTGTTTATTTTGTATTTACTATAAAAAATAAGAAAATATTAAATGAACTAAGTTTAAAGGCTATAACGGATGATCCAAAGTTATGGCATAGAAGGCTTGTTCACATCAATACCCATATCGTGCATGAATTAGTAAGTAAAGATGTAGTTAAGGGACTTCCAGCTCTTGACTACAAGCACAGTCCTTTATGTGATGCATGTATTAGAGGTAAACAAGTAAGAAGTTCATTTAAACAGAAGAAACTGTTAAGTACTTCAAGACCTTGTGAACTTCTATACATTGATCTATGTGGTCCAATGTGTGTACGGAGCATACGAGGCAAATCTTATATTCTAGTAACAATTGATAATTATTCTAAATTTACGTGGGTTGATTTTTTGAAGGATAAAGGTGAAGCCTTGAAACCATTCTCAAGATGTTGTAAAGATATGCAAACTCAGTTGAATCTTTTAAATTTTTTGGTTAGAAGAGATAATGGGAGAGAGTTTGATCAATTAGGCATCGACTCCTTTTGTGAAAATACAACATAACCCATCACTTTTTAGCTCCTAGGACAAAAATCATGCCTTAGAAGAAATGGGTAGGACTGTGCTTATAGAAAATGAATTAGCTAAATATTGTTGCGTTTGAGACAGTTAAGACAGCAAACTATGTCTTAGACCTATACTTAAGAAAAACCCCTATAAGTTATTTATAGGAAGGAAACTAAACATAGCGTTCGAGACAGCCTAAATAAAGGTACTCAAACTCGATCCTCTCTTAAAAATTTATGTGCATTTTCTGCTTTTGTTTCTCTTATAGAAACAAAGGATATCAAAGAAGCAATACAAGAATCGGAGTGGATTATTGCTATGCAAAGTGAATTAAATGAGTTCAAAAGAAACAAAGTTTGGGATCTAGTTGAAAGACCACCAGATCGCACTATTATTGGAACTAGATGGGTCTTTCATAACAAGCTCCATGAGGATGCTGACATCATAAGGAATAAAGTAAGGCTAGTAGATTAAGGCTACAATCAAGAAGAAGCTATAGATTATGACGTAACATTTGCTCCCATAGCAAGGTTAGAATCTATTCGCATTATGCTTGCTCTCGCTTCATATATAAATATAAACTATATAAAATGGATGTTAAATATGTGAGACAGCCCCTATTTTAGCGGCTTAATTAATAGTGATTAATTAAGTTAATTTGATATTAAATTTTAAATATGTTATTTTATTGAGACTCAAAACAATATTTAAGGATATTAGTCATATTAATTTTGGGATCAAAGTAAATTATACAATGAAAAATATACGGGTATAATAACACCTCATACTTGATCAATATATAGGAAGTCATTTGACTCCTAATAAATAGCCACCTAACCCTATGACTCATCTAATATTTCATGAGTCATAATTCTCATAAGCACATACCCAGAAGTGTAAAACATGTTACAGCAATATTCATTTCCTTCTCCATATTGTTCATGAATCACTAGTCTAAATTCTGAAATTAGTGATTGTATAGCTCAATTGGAAATTAAGTGTTGTAATTAAAGATTGTTAAAGCTAGGGTTCTCTTTGATTTGGGGCTTTTAGATGTGATGTCCATTAGAAGCTTATCAAGAGTATTAAAGGGTTGATTGAAGAATTAATTGAGGTTTATGAAGATTCAAGATGAAAGCTATCAAGTAAAGGAGGTTGTTCATCTATGTTTCTAAAATTCTTCATTTGTGTTTCAATGGTGGTATTTCAATGGAAATTAGATTATGTCTTTTCTATTATTTGCTGTTTTCGAGCCTTTTCTGGCCATTTCTGGATTCTAGAGTCTTCATAAGAATTGTAGAGCTCGGAGTCGTGGTCGCGTGAGCACTTGAATCGCCCCAAAATGAGTTCGTATGGGAAAGTTATGTTGAAAATAGTGAAATAGTACCAGGCTGTTACGAAAATAAACAATAAGCTTATGTTTTACCATTTTCATGGCTTTTTTGATTGATTTTGGGTTTGGCTGTCTTAATAATAATTGTAGAGCTCGGAGTCGCGATCGCGTTGAATCGCCTCTATACGAGTTTGTATGAGGAAGTTATGAGCAAAATAATACCAGGTGTCCTGATATGGTACTAATACGGGATTCTTAATGTGGGATTAGATGCTATGAAACAAATTGGGTATTCTATTAATTTAGTGTTTAAGGTTATTTATTGGGTATTTGAGATTTATGATTGGTGTAAATTTGGTTAAACACCATTGATGGTAAATAAAGCTTTTACATGTTGATGGTTGATGATGAATTGATTGGTATTTTAATGATTGATTGCTATTCATGGCATAGGAAGGTAATCTTACAAACACTATTATCTTTTAAATTTAATTTAAGTATTTCAAAGTTCAAGTTATGATTATATAATGTGTGGTATTACTGGTAATGATATTTGAGCAAAATCGTATAATTTTTGGTGTTCGAAACTTTGGAATTTGAATTTGTTTGACCTTGCTTTTAATCCTTGATCAAAATTATGTTTTGTATGTTCATAGCTTTATGAATATGAGCTTTAAATATTGAACTATGAAAATGAGTTATGATTATTGATTTTGTAGAAAATCAAATGATTTATTGATTTTTTTTGTATTGAAATGTTCGACATTGAAAAATGTCCGATTTTGGGAATTGGCAACGGATATTCATATCCGGATATATTTGAAATCGTATATCTTGATAATAGGTAATGCTTTTCGGATCGGTCTCGAGCCCCCGATCCCGTTTCGTTCTTGCAAGAACCGTATTTTCGGTGATGACGATCACCCGTATTCTCAGGATTTAGATCAAGCCTACTTCCTGACGGTCCATATATTCCCACATTTTAAAGTGCTATTATATTATTGTTTTCATATGAGTTTTATATAAATACGTTTGGTATAAAAAGTTTTGTTTGTTTCGCAAATGAATTCATATGTTCAATTTGCCGTATTTTGACTTTCTCTATTTACTTGTAAAGTAATAGCTGTATTTTGATTTGCTTTGAACTAAAGGTTCTTAGCCGTATTTATGTTGAAACCAAATGATCTTTTAAAAGAGTTTGGGTTTGATAAATTAATGTTTTATAAGGAGTTACTAAATGAGCAAAAGATTAAATTGGAGATTTTTGTTAATGACTTGCATATAAATGTAATAGTTTGTTGGATTACTCAACAATTCAATTGTTGACAGTCTTTGATGGGGCCTATCCCTTACGGGGGGTAGATCCATTTTTAGGTTAACTCTGCTGTGGAGATGATGCCTTCATGTGTTATGTGTTAAGTGCGCGGCGAGGACTTCTTTTTAAAAATCATAATGTAAATTAGATATTTAAAAATAAATTGTAATATTTTATAACGTTTTGTAAATAGTATTCACTTATTTAATGTAAAAAGTTTTAAATACTCTGATATTAGTTCGTTGTGGCTATCGAGCCACAGGTTGGATTCAGCCCAGACTTTTATAAGTCTTACGCTGTGCTTTGTAGACAGTATTATAATATTGTTTACGCCGGTTTTGGCTGTTTCAATATGCTTTCTTAAATGGCTACCTATAAGAGGAAGTATATGTTAAACAACCACCTAGTTTTGAAAGTCCTTATTTGCCTGATCATGTGTTTAAACTAAACAAAGCGTTATATGGCTTGAAACAAGCTCCAAGGGCTTGGTATGATAGATTTAGCTTACATTTACTTGAAAATAACTTTCAATGAGGTAAAATTGATAAACGCTTTTCATTAAAACTAAAGGATAAGACATTCTTGTTGTTCAAGTATATGTTGATGATATATTGTTTGGAGCTACTAATGATTGTTTATGTAAGGAAATTTCTGAGATTATGTGCAAGGAATTTGAAATGAGCATGATGGGAGACTTAACAATATTTCTTGGACTACAAATAAAGCAAAAGAAAGATGGCATACTTATTTGTCAAAGTAAATATGTTAGAGATCTAATAAAGAAGTACTATATAGATCAATCTAAAAGTGCTAATAAGCCTATGAGTTCAACACTAAGTCTAGATCAAAACATAAATGGTAACAGTGTTGATCAAAGGACTTATAGAGGTATGATTGGTTCTTTATTGTATTTAACATCTAGTCGTCCTGATATTATGTTTTGCGTTTGTTTATGTGCTCGTTTTCAAGCTAACCCAAAAGAATTTCACTTGACAGTAGTTAAGAGAATTCTTAGATACTTACATCAGACTAAATACTTTGGTCTATGGTACCCTAGTTGTGGAAATTTTGCTTTGGATGGTGTTTCAGATGCTAATTATGCTGGTTATTAGGGATGACAATAGGTCGGACTCGGCTCGGATTATACATACTCCGACTTTGCTCTGGATAATAGTCAGACTTTTGTTTTCAGTCCACCTCCACTCGGAGTTGGATTATCCATACTCCAAGCTTGCCCCGTCTCGGACTCTCGGATCTCCAACGGAGTCGGATGCAAAGTCGGATTATTATCAAACAGTATCGTTGTGATATTGTACTAATGAATTTAAAGCATACAAAATTAACAAAATATATTTTTCATATACAATTTAACAAATAAATATATACTTTAATTTGAATTCAATGTTAACAACAGAAATAATCCTATTACTAAAATTTAACAAAATTTTCTCGTATTTTGATTTGGCGTATTTTATTTCTCTTGATTTCATTTGTCATATCTTGATTCATTAATCTAAATAAAAATACCAAGTACTTTTTCAAAATCGAAAATTACAATTAGTATAAGAGAGAGCTTGAATTAGTCACATCTAGCGTTATAATGGAAACAAAATGTCAGTGTAAAAGTTAAATTCAAAGTCGGATGTCCTTCAGGGTCGGAGTCGGGTCGGAGTCTCGGATTTTTAATATGGCCCAACTCCGGTCCGTCTCTAACTCGGACTCGGATCGTAAAGTCGGAGTCGGAGTCCGATGACTTTTTCCTCGCACTCGAATCAGATTATTTTCCTCGGATCGAGTCGGACTAGGGTCGGATTCGATCTGAATTGCCATCCCTACTGGTTATACGGTGGATAAAAAGAGTACTTCAGTTTTGAGATCTTCCATTTGATCTCAAAGGCATTCCAATTAAGTGATAATACAAGTGGAATTTGTATTACTAAAAACTAGTGTAACATTCACATACAAAATACATTGAGGTAGGTCATCATTTCATACGTGATCACCCATCCTAAGATTGCTCCCCACCAAGCACGCTTAACTATGGAGTTCTTAGCAAATGGGCTCCCTAGAAAAGAAGATGCACCTTGTTGATATGAGTAGTCTATCAATCCCTTTTCAAGCTAAATCTGGGTTATCACACTCACCCCCACTTAGGACTACAACGTCCTCGTTGGACCGTCATTTTAGAATCTTTTCCCTCGCTAGGTGCACTGAATACACAATCAGCCACGGTCGCAGGGTTGCTCTGGTACCATTTGTAACACCCAGACCCAATGAACCACCGGTGACTACTCATGGAGATTGTAGACTAGCCCCACAGACCAACACAAGTCTCTCCAGCGCACTTTGGCCTCACTCGTTCGCACCTAGGAAAACTTCCCAGGAGGTCACCCATCTTAAGATTGCTCCCTACCAAGCACGCTTAACTGTGGAGTTCTTAGCAAATGGGCTCCCTAGAAAAGAAGATACACCTTGTTGATATGAGTAGTCTATCAATCCCTTTTCAAGCTAAATTTGGGGTATCACACCTTTTTATAGTGAGTAAACCGTCCTTCCTTATTCATCAATTTTCTTTGTGAACCATCCCTTTCATCCTTTCCCTTTCAAGCTTTCAAAACACTCATCCATGGCCCCCAAAAGAAACTTAACTCGTTCATCTACAAAATCTGAAAAAGGTGAGACATCAAAATCACCAATGCAAGAAACCCCAAAAGAAACTTAACTCATCCTTGGTCAACAAATCTCTCTTTTATCACCCTTGATGGCTTTCCTGCTTTGCAAAGCTATGTGAAAGGTTAAGAAATTGTCATTACAAAAACCCTAATCTACGAGTTGTTTAATTTTTCAAATGTTGCTGATGGTTGTACCCCTAATTCTATTGCTTTTCAAAACACAAAAGATATATTTGTTTTATCCTCTCATCTTGATTTTTCTCTTACTACACAGTTGACCCACAATGGATTAACTTTGTCTAGAAAACTTTTCCACAATTTGATTGCAAAAATTGTATTTTCCAGAAGGAACATCGTGAATTGGTCTCTAACTCTCACCTGATTTTAATGTGGAATTTATTGCTTGTAAGCTGATTGATCATGCCTCTTTAATCATTTCAACTATAAGGTTCTGTAGCTCTAGTTTTCAAAATTTGGCCCTCCCATATGCAAATCTTCTTTCCCTCATCTTTGGTCACTTCAATCTCATTACAGATAAATTTGGCCCTCCCATATGCAAATCTCATTACTCTTTTAGGGATCACTAAAATTGGAGGTAAATATGAGTTATACTCAAATTTATCTGTGACGAAGTAAGAGGAGTTACAGAAATTGCATGGAAAAAAGATAGGTCGGTTGGAACCTCATTCTAAGGACAGTCACACTACCCACTCTCGCCTCGAGTCACTTGATTCTGAGGTTTGTAACATCAAGATGTTACTCCTTGAATTGCATGATAAAGTGCCCACACTTACCTTTATTCTAGAAACTTTATGAAAGACATGAAGGAACGGTAGTTGAGAAAGTGACCGTAGAAGAGGATGTTGAAGAGGAGCCGGTTGAAAAAGAGAAGGAGGTGTCAAAAGAAGAGAAGGTTATTCAAGAGGGCGAAGAGGCTGCGGAAGAGGAGCAGAACCAAGAAGAGACTATTGTTACCCCTGTCAAGGAAGAGGAGCAGAACCAAGAAGTGATGTGGAGTGTTCATAAATCTTGAGGGTCTTATAATCTTTTCCAGTATCTTCAAAGTGTAGTGTGGTGGAGCTATATGAGTTGAAATGGTAATAAGAATGGGAAGGTAGAATGAAAGAAGAAAGTGGAGAGGGATGTAAATAATGTTAAAACTTAGAGAGCTTAGAATAAAGTGATAGTAGTACACAAACCACAAAATATACAACGTATTTTTTTTTTAAACGGGTCATCGGGTACCTGGTTCAAATAAAATTCCGGCCCATAACACGACCCGGTTAAGGCGGCTCGGGTACCCGACCCGTAGTTTACAACTTTTTTTAGAAATTGACCCGCCATTTATGTTGCGGGTCGACGGGTCGGGTCAAGCGGGTCGGGCTTTTTTGAACACCCCTACCAATCAACACTTTACTTGGCAAACCCAAGGCTTCCAAGAAGAGGAAGACCCGGTCCAAGAAATGATTTGTTTGTATAATGGTTTATAAACAATTTTTTTTGTCGGCAAACAATATGGTTTTTAGTTTTTTTGTTGAATAATCCAAAACAATACTATTCTCTATTTACTTTTGATGAAAGTCAAAAAGGGGGAGAAATTGTAAGAGTTTAGTTTTTTATGTTCTTATGTTTTGATGCATCATGAAACAGTTGCATAAGTTAATCTCATTTTAATCACGAATTTAACGTCTAAATATTTTTATTAGTGGTGGTGGTAATAATAAAAATTCTACGATGATTAGAAACTTGTTAATTTGTAACGTGGTTATGAATCGTAAGAAGTAACGTAAACTTAGGAGGTAAAACTTCAAGCTGAGCAATTACCCATAACAATTTGGAAAAATTATAATACTAATTCGAAAATTTTATTTATCCATGTTGAGAATAAAATAAATATTTTTTCTACACATATACAAGTGATTTTTAAACATGAAATACAAGTTACATAACTTGTAACATGTACAACAATTTTTACCCAAATTTTAAACTATCTTAGATAAACATTTCCTACACCATAATATATCAATTGAAGGAAAAAATCCACCTCCAAATAGCCCCAAAAATCATCCACCTATTGTTGTCCCAAACCCCCTTTTAGCCTTTTATATACTAACATACTCAAGCTAAACACTCTACCCAAAATCCTCTTTTGTTCTAATCTAAATTTTGCATCATTACAAGCATGCAAAAAGGTTAAAATAAAAAGTAATAACCGCCCCTATAAATGCCATTTCATCTAGCCACAAACGCAAATACATTGCTCCCATAGTCCGAGTCAAACCAGGATGTTAGAAAAGTAGTTTAAAACGGATTTGAAAACAAACAAAGCTTGCGGATCGAGTTCTATTAGAGTTATTATAAACTACTTGGATATAAGGAAACCCTAGCAGTGGATAAGATTGTAAAGTCAAAGTCTACTTATTACAACTCGAGAATGTAAACGCCTCTTAAAAACCAAATATTCTTAAGACAAAATAAAGTTCATATCATGACTTCTGTACCCTAACGGTATATTTCTCCAACTTACAATCCTCACTCCCCAAACCTGCAACTTAACTTATTGCTAGTCATTTACCTTAAAAGGAAACAACATCATCATCATCGGATTGTTAAGACCAAAAGTACACGTCAGCAAAACGTCGCATATCATTTAATTAATTACAACAAAAGAAAGATTTAATTACTATCAGTTACTGAAATAGGTTTCTGTTACTCTTTAATAAATTATAACTGTCTCGAAAATGTTAATCAGCCATACTGCCAGTTCAACTCCAATCTCCATAAGTGAGACAATACATTAGGGGGAGCTAACCTCTGAGCAAGTCTCTACCATAGACACTCGCTTTACTTCAGTGCCTATGGTTAAGTATGCATACCCCCGCGGTGGCTCATAATGCCCCCATATACCGCGAGTTATTCTTTCCACCAATTGACATCATACTACGTCCACGTTAAAGTTAGTGAGGTCATATTACCTCTGCTTATAATAATCATATATCGTAATTCTTTATTTGAAAACATAACATCATCCGTATTATATATCCGTACTTTATTTTATTTATTATAGTAACATGTCTCATTATGCAAAACTTCACTGCGTGTACGTACCTTAAGTAAGACACCAAATCTTAAGTGCACTAATCAATTCCCCATCACGAATCGACTTCCTACTAGGTTCAATCGTACGCGGGAATAAGTACAGATTCACACTTCCTAAAGCCACAATCATAACACATACATATAACTAACACCAAACCACTATACCACACACATCATGAACATCCATACACTTTACTACAACATAGCAAACACACAAAAAATTCAGCATACTCATTCTGTCCAGAAATGCAGGGTAACATTGTCAAACTGAAATTCCGACTTCACCGTTGGGTCCGGAAGGCATCAAAACCCCCGTGTACTAATTTTCATGATTTATAATGTAGTATAAGTATTTTTAATCTATTTTTAAAACCAAAAGTGCTCCAAAATAACTTTTTTTTCACCATTTTTCCTAACCTACGGAATATGTCAATTTCAATTAAAAATACACATTAATTCCACCACTTAAATTTTGTAACTGCCCCGAATTATAAAGGCAATGACTAACTGTAATTTAGTATTAATCAAGTGGAAGCTCACTTTTGTCAGCACAATTAAGGGGTTACTTATAGGTTAAATCAATGTCCAAGTAGAATACTTGAACCAAAACCAAAGCAATATAACAAAAGTCTTAACTGTCTAAAATAAAGGAAAAATTCAACCAAATAGAAATAAGTCCAAAGTTCAAATACATCCTTAAAATAGTCCAAACCTAAACAACCCAACTAATAGTCTCTCAAATACAATAAAGAGATCTAAACAAAAGGGGAGTCATACTCTAACTCGGGTTCATCTTCCGTTCGCATATCCATTCTTCGTCGAGGTGCCATGGGGGTTTACTCTAAAAACAAAACCATTAGAAAACATACAAAGCATAGTATCAGCAAAAAGGCTGAGTATAAACACACTAGTGTCCGTCAAACAAGTTATTAACCTTCACTACTACATAATTGGTTTTAGGTAACACTCAAAAAGTGTAACCTAAAATGCTTAAAGTGTTACTATAGACCTAAAGTAACACTTTTTTGGGTGCTACATCTGGCGGTGTTACCTATTCTCTTAGGTAACACTTCTACATGCTTATGGGAACACTTTTACAAGTGTTACTTTAAATAACTTTAGGTAACACTTTTTTTACATATGTATCATTTTCGTAGTGTTACTTATTATATCTTATGTAACACTTTTTTATAATTAGGTATCACTTTTTCATCTTATCAATTAAAGCTATTGTAACACTTTTCAATAATATATCAATTTAGACTACTTTATGTAACACTTTATTGAGAATTATGTAACACTTTTTCATTTAATCAATTAAGCTAATGTAACACTTTATGATTATGTATCACTTTTAATAATAATAATAAAAATAATAATAATAATAATAATATAATAATAATAATAATAATAATAATAATAATAATAATAATAATAATAATAATAATAATAATAATAATAATAATAATAATGATAATAATAATAATAATAGTAATAATAATAATAATAATAATAATAATAATAAGAATAATGCCAAAATAAATCAAAATCAGTTCACTAACAGTATAAACTTAATCTACATCATTCATACATACATATAGTGTATATTGTGTATATCTATAAATGTTCGTAAGAACTTGATTATAGAACTAAAATACAAAATATATTATATGTTCATAAGAACTTGAGTATACAACTAAAATATAAAATATAGTTTAAAACTAAATCTCTTATTGTTCTTTCTCATTGTGATATATGTGTGTTTCTTCCTCGCATACATCTTCAATCATCATTGATATGATTTGTTTCCATTCTCCCCTCTTGAACCTGTATCATGTGTATGAAATTAAAGACCAAATCTAATTAATTATAAGAGAAATCCCTATGAGTGACAAAACAACAACCACTCGATGACATTTAAAAAGCACAACAAAAACAAATAAACCAAATAAGCCTACAAAACAAAAAATCCACAAAATCCAAAAAAAAAAAACCTATCTAAAGCACCAACTAAGTTAAATTATAAATTTACAGAAATTTCGGCAACACCTCCTCTGTATTTTGAGCTATATCCATATTTTAAAAATAAAATTTCCATCACAAAGTCACAACCAACTATATGACATTTCATACCACGTTAATATTTGAATAAACGTCGACCAAACAATTTCAAGGTTTTTTCATTCTAATTCAATTTCTAACAAATATGAAATCGACAACTAAGAAAATATTATCATTAAATATATATAAAGCATAAATAAATTGCTTGGTTAAACGATTCAGGAGGAAGATGTTGCTTGAACAACGTCAACGATTGTGCCACACTCTCTTATTTAAATTAAACGTGAGAAAGATGGTTACTAATTATATGCATTTTACACTCAAGAAACAAAGAAAATTCTCGACATCAGAATTAAACTCATAACACAAATGTAGTTATGTCAATTTGTATCAAATCAAAACTCAAAAACGCTACTCAATCATACAAAAATGTTTGGCAATGCAACAAGGTTAAGAAATTAAATAATTGTAAATGACATATTAAACAATCAAAAATATAAACAACAATAAGTATGATGAAGATATCAGTGCTACTCCAAAAGAGGATGCGGCCAAAGAATCCCCGGCTCGAGATTGATCCTCATATTAGTCACAATCAAATATGAGAAACAATTTAAGTTGTAGGGTTTACTAGTAAGCTGCTCAACAGAAGAGACACAGAACTTTCTTCACCATAAAACTGATAAAGTAACAAAAATTTACATATGATCACACCCTTAACTCCATAGTCAAATCCAAGAACTAATTAATAATTTCAATTTGAAAAAATGATTAGTGAAGTAAACTCTTCAATTTTTTCTAATGATGGTGATCTCTGATGCAAATATCTTGCATTTAAGCATACATTCATAGGTTTGAAACAGCTGCATACATTTTTAGCAACAAAAATAATCATTGCTAAGCTCATGCGATACTATGTTCTCTAACAGGAAAATGTTGAAAAATAACTAAAAGATACTATCTAAATAAACTAATCATAGGATATAGTAGTACACGAGAAGTTATTGAGTGTTTTTTTTACTTAATTCATGTTGAATGCATTGATTCTGGTTTTGTTGTACAAAGTTTCGATTGACTCATGAGACATCATATGTGAAAGGACACAACAGTTTTTGGACGAAAAATCCCAT
The DNA here is from genome assembly GCA_019425755.1 of Amaranthus cruentus. Classification (NCBI taxonomy): domain Eukaryota; kingdom Viridiplantae; phylum Streptophyta; class Magnoliopsida; order Caryophyllales; family Amaranthaceae; genus Amaranthus; species Amaranthus cruentus. The sequence continues at coordinate 19,581,297 of CM033461.1, forward strand.
TCTCTTTACCCTAGTAAGATATAATACTCCATCAATCCTATTTTGAAACAGTTTTATTCCTCGTCTTTAATCGGGAGCTCACAAACTATTTAACAACATCAAGTAGAGTGGAAACACTATTAGTAGATCTCTTAGTAATAAGACAAGTACCCAGAAATTAATCAACAACAAGTAATCGACGACAAGAAATTAATCAGCAACAAACAAATCTGTAACTATACACCAATTTCCAATAAATAGCAAATTAAAACTAGGTTACAGTCATTAAACTATATGAATAATCACTAGAGTGAAGGAGACGGTTACAATTCAAACCATAACTGCAGATTAAAGGAAGTTGAAAGTGGAATGGTGTTGAGAGTGATATTAAATAAGAGATTGAAAGGGAAATTACCACTGGTTGTGATTCCCTTACTTACCACTGATTATTATGAAAGAGATATAGTTTTAGCGGGATTAAAGACAAAGATTTATTATTAAAGATATTTACTTCCAAATAAGCGAATCACCTTTAATCAAGAGATTAAAGACAAAAATTAATTAAACAATAGCAAATTACCACTGATTTTATGAGGAATTACGTGGAAGTTGTGGCGGGATTGCTGGTGAATTCCCACTGGTTACTGGCTGATGTAGAGGTAGCGACGCCTCGTTGACTGGTGAATTGAAAGGGAATAGTGAAGGACACAGTGCGTTTCAAGGAATCGTGCGTTTCAGATTAAAGACAGTGCTTTTCAGATTCATTAGAACCATGGCTTTGCTGCAGATTTGAAAGTTTCAATTTGAGGAAGGGGACAAGTCTTTAATGAAGATCTTTAATTTGATGCTGCCTGCTGCTTTGGAAGTTTCAATTTGAACGAGGGAGACGGTTTTCTCGGTTCAATGTCACTTTAGAATGAACGAATTTGAATATGGATGGCGGGCTGTTTGAATTACTATTTTTTTAATTATAATTTTTTTCCCTCTTCTATAAAATTATTAGCTCTAATTATTTTTTTAATTATAAAGTTTCAATTTGAGGAAGGAGTCAATTCTATAAAAAATTTTAACTATTTTATAAAATTTTAATTTTAATTTTTTTCCTCTTATTTAAAATTTTTACACCGAACGAAATTCTATAAATTTATTCTCCCTCGCTCTTATTTAATTAGTAGTTATAAATTTTAAAAGATTAATTAGCTTGATAGGACATAAATCTAAACATTAAAAAGTAATTTAGATTATTATTATTGAATAAAAGGATTAAAGTAACTAAAAATTCAATATTAATTATTTTTTGAATTTTGATTTTTAAAAGTAAAAAAAATAAAAATAATAATTATGTACAAAAAAAATGTTACAAATGGGTTACTAAAAACTGTTACTTATTAATATAACTAATATAAATATATGTTACATTTAGTGTTAGCAATGTTTAAAGTGCATGTGTTACCTATTAGTGTTACTAATTTCTAAAGTGTTACATATTAGCATTACCAATTCTTAAAGTGTTACATATTAGTGTTACCAATTCTTAAAGTGTTATATATTAGTGTTACAAATTTCAAAGTGTTACATATTAGTACTACCAAATTTGAAAGTGCTACATGTAAGTGTTACTAATTACAAAAGTGTTACGTGATTGTGTTACTTAAAGATGATGTGTTACAAAAGTGTTACATAATATATTTAAGAAGTTGGATATCAAAATGTGTTACTAATATGTGTTACCTAAAGTCGTTATTGTACTAGTGCTTTTTGTATTTGAGAAAATTCTTTTTGAAATATGCTTTTTCATTTGATAAATCATATTATCATTCAAACCCAGTTTAATGGTTCTATAGTAATTTCAAATTCTCAATTTTCATCATAAATCTTAAGATCTCAATGAATCCAAATCAATTTCAAACTCATATCATAAGCTTGCATGGGTACACTATGAGTCATCCTGTGACTCGTTTGGTAGTCGGTCTACCGTCCGCAACATGTCCGGCAACTGTAACACAATGGTATTGTGAACAATACGCATTCAACATTGGTGAGCCGTTTAATCATGCACACAACATTTGCTGTGGCATATGTACCCGCCATTTAGGCTAAAATATTTTTGTATATAATATATACCTTGTAATTTCAATAGCGTTTGAAAAGTATAAAATAATAACTTTTTTCCTTATGATAATATTTCCCACATGGGTAAAACATGCTTAGCATAATCATATCATCAAATATAACCTTTGTATCATATTGGGGGATCATTAGCATGTGTGGAAATGCATCATAATAAAAGTGATTAAAATTCAATACGATTATTCAAGGAAACCACTAAAATGTTTCATTTCAAACCTTCTCAAAGTAAGTATAACTTAAAAGAGTTTTGAAATTCATTCAAAACAAGTAGTTCATAAGTCTATAAAATCTTTGTCACAGAAGATTTCATAAAACACTATTTTCTTAAATACGAGATAGTTTTGCTGGTAATAAAATCGATAATTGATTTACAAAATACATATTAGTCTCCAACAAGGCCCAAATTAATCAATTCATTGTAATACCTTAATTAAAATGAATTTAAGGTTGTCGCATCAGATTATAATTGGTTATGTCAATTTATAATGATTTTACAATTATTTTCGACAATCTAGGTATTTACCGTTATTTAAATGATGTTTTAAATCCATAAAATTTATAAACCATCTAAGTAAAACTTATTTTATACTGTGAGGCAGTAGGTTACTAACACAATTATAAATTTTTAATATAGGTCTATTTTTACTCAAATTTAATTAACAATATTACACGTTTAAATAATTAAACAATATTTATGAATTTGATAAATTAGTAAATAATTAATTATTAGCTTAATAAATTTTACCAAAGTTCTAGAAGTTATATAATACTTTTATTAGCTCATTTTACCTTATAAATGTAATGTATGATATTTTATCTTTTTATATAGACATCTTATCGATAAATCTAATAAAATTGGTTGAAAACTATTTAAGTCCGAATAAAATAATATAAAAAATTTATGATGTTCCAGAAACTATTTTAAGGAATAAAGCTTTAAATAACCATTAAAAACCGTGTGGGGTATTTTTGATAATTAATATTGTTATTTACCGATAAACCGAATAAAATTTATTTAAGTCCTTATATGGTCACGAAAATAGATATAAATGTTTCAAAATGTACCTACTATTTGTATAAGTGTATCATAAAATTTTCATGCCGAAAAGACATCATTTAGTATTTATTTTGTATTTACCGTTTTCTACCTTACCGATTATTAATAACCGAGTAAAAATTATTAAGGTCCTTAAACGTCAAAAAAATGTTCCCAAAATTTTACGAAATTTTTTTACTGTCCATATGAGTATGTGATAAAAATTGCAAGTCCATAAGTCTTCATTTAGTAATTATTTTATATTTTACTATTTCACAATTTACCAATAAACAATTTGACAATTACTCAAAAAACATGAAAAATTCCAAACTAAATATATTCTGGCCAAATCTTGTTGGAGACATTATAATATGATTTTATAATTAGTTTTTATGGTCAAGAGTTTATCTAATACAATGTTTTATTTTTAAAATCCATTAAAATATCATTTTAATGAATAAATCTCAACAAAAATATTCAAGAGATTTTCTTGACATATAGCCACTAAAAATTACTTTTAAAATGCATTTCAAATATTTTTCAAGTTCACATAACCATTTCCATCATAATTACTTTCACAAATGATTTTTTTTTTTTGAAGATTTCACAAATGATTTAAACATACAACAATTCATAAAATTAACATGCATGATGCCCACAATAATAATACATGTAATAAATCATTTCTTACTCAAAATAATCATTTTGATATCATTTTTCAAGATTTAAGAACTTCTCTATGAGAATTTTATTTTTAAAAACAAGTTTATACAAAACTTTCCCAACTTGTTCTTAAATCCTTTAAAAATCACCCCATGTGACATACCTCGACTCCAAGCCTATATAAGTATTTCGTAAGCTCCGATGCATTTTTAGAAGTGGTTCCAACTTTGGGTCCTTGCCCTTCAAGTCTCAACTCCAACTCTTCAACAAAACATATTGCATTCATCCAAAAATCAACAAAAATTTTGGATTTTTAACATGCACTTAACATTCCTTAGTTGGAGTTGTTAAACTTGTGATGATTTTAACATATTTGAAGTGTAGTTATTATGTTGAGCAACATACTTAATCTAGTCCCATAATTTTTACTTTAATCCTTTAAGTAACAAATAGTTTGCGGAAATACATTTTTTTAGTTTCCAAATTTTTTATAGATTTATACAAGTGATAATTTTTCCTCTTTTAAGTCATAAAATATATCTTTATAACATACTTGATTCATGAGAAAGATTTTATACAAAAATCATTTTTATATATACTTGTCCTAGTATAAGTTGTAAAAAAAAAGTTTGTAACTTGAAATTAGAATACCTTGTAAGAATGGTCCAAAGTGGTATGGATGAAGTATAATAAAATAAATAATGTGTTTATGAAATTCTTATGTTCGTATACTTCATATAGATAGTCTTTTTGTAAGTGTTTTTGTACGGAAATGAAAGTGCTTTTGTTGGAGGTAATTAGAGATGACCTTGCATGTGTTTATATGAATACTTTAAGGAGTATATGATGATTTTACTAATCCGGACAACAACTATTATGAACTAAAAGGGGTGTTTTTCAAGTGGTTTTAGTTGGGTTTTGAAGTAGAAACATGTAGAATTGGTAGAGATTTTTTAGGGAAGTTGTTTGAATGAGTTTGTGGGTGTATTAGGTGACAATTTATGAGTGAAATGAAGATGATGAATGGTCCGATTTTCTACAGAAAAATCAAAAGTTTTTGGCCTTTGTATTTGGTCTTTGCATGCATGTAATGATGCCTAACATAGATTAGAACAAAAGGGGTTCTTGGGTAGAGTTTTTAGCTTGTGTATGTAAGTGTAGAAAGAGCTATAAGAGGGATTAGGACAGCTTTAGCATGGCTGGTTGGGGCTATGTTTTTGATGATTTTTGTCCATCATTTGATCTATTATAGTGTAGGAAATATTTATCTAAGATAGTTTAAAGTTTAGGTAAAAATTGTTGTACATGTAACAAGTTATGTAACTTGTATTATATGTTTAAAAATCACTTGTATATGTGTATGAAATATTTAATTTACTCCCATCATGTTTAAATAATGTGATCGGGTAATAATTAAAATTTTCTCGAACTGTTATCGGTAGGTGCTCAACTTTAAGTTATACCTCCAAAGTTTACGTTACTTGTTACGATTCATAACCACATTACGAATAAACAAGTTTCTAATCATCGTAGAAATTTTTCAAATTACTACCATCACTAATTAAATTTTAATTAGTAACGGACAAATATATATAAAAATAAAATTAGGCGCTAAAAACGACTAATGAAATCTCATTAATAATGTGACTGTTTCAGTCTTCCCTTCTTACAAGAGTTTCGTCGTCGAAACTAACTCAAACTAATCGTTATAAATGCATCACTAAAATAAGTAAGGGTATCTAATTAACATGTCGTCCTATTTTTTCCAAGTAACACTGTCGTCATCCTGCCCACTCCATAACACTTTCACAAGTGGAATCGTGCGGCTACGGAGTTTTCTAACCTCTCGACCTAGGATCCGTACAGGCTTCTCCTCATACTGCAAGCTCTCAACAAGTTGAATCGGCTCAAGCTGAAGAATGTGTGATGGATCAAACACATACCGGTGCAATTGTGATACATGGAACACATTGTGAACCTTAGCTAACTTTGGTGGTAGTGCTAACTCATAAGATACTTCCCCAACTCTGTGCAAAATCTCATAGGGTCCAATGTCCAGAGGATCAAGCTTCCCCTGCATTCCGAACCTCTTCACTCCCTTTGTTGTCGAGACTTTAAGGAACACCTTCTCACCGACTTGGAACTTAAGTTTCCTTCTCCTACGACCAGCGTAGGATTTCTATCGATCTTGGGCAACCTTCATCCGGTCTTTAATGATTCTGATTTGTTCTGCGGTCTCTCTGATCATCTCTAGTCTAATAACCACATTGGGCCTCCCGGCATCCCAATAAAGCGGTGTCCTACACCTTTGGCCATACAAGGCCTCATACAGAGCCATACCAATACTACTCTGATAACTATTGTTGTAAGAGAACTCCACCAATGGTAAGATGTCCTCCCACGAACACTGAAAGTCAAGGGCATATGCCCGAATCATATCCTCTGGAGTTTAGATGGTCCTCTCTGTCTGTCCATCTGTAGCTCGGTGAAAAGTGGTGCTGTAATTAAGGGTTGTCCCGAATGCCCTTTGTAGCTCATTCCAATAACGAGCCACAAATTTTGTATCCCAATATGAAATTATTGTCTTCGGTACACCATGTAGTCTAAGTACTTCTTTCACATAAGCATCGGCCAATTGTTTTGCTTTCTAAGTTACTTTAGCAGGAACAAATCTAGCCGTCTTAGTGAGTCGATCAACAATCACCCAAATAGAAACATTTCCTCTTCTCGAACGTGGCAATCCCACAACAAAGTCCATACTCACTGATTCCCACTTCCACTCAGGCACAGGAAGTGCAATTCCCCTGGAGTGCGCTGATGGTCAATCTTGACTTGCTGACATACTAGACATCGAGCTATGAAATCCTCGACATCCTTCTTCGTGTTCATCCACCAAAATTATTGTTTCAGATCTGCTAGCATCTTATCCCGTCTAGGGTGGACAAAATACATAGTCAAATGTGCCTCCTTGATTATTTTCTCTATTAATTCAAGATCTCGGGGCACGCATAACCTTCCTTCTAGATGAATGCTCCCATCTTTAGCAATACTAAAGTCTTTAACCACACCTTTTTCAATACCAATCTTCAACTCAGACAAGAAGTCATCATACTGTTGTAGCCCACGTATCTCCTCATGTAGATTCGGCGTTGTACTCATACCATTCAGAACACCGTCATATGATCTCTTCTTAATCGCAATCAGTTCTAGCTCCTTCATCTCCTTATAGATCTTGTAGGGCACCGAAATTAGTCCATTTATGACCATCCTTGGTTTTCGGCTTAAGGCATCTGCTACATGGTTTGCTTTTCTGGGATGATACTCCAAAGTGAGGTCATAATCTTTCATCAATTATAGCCACTTTTCTGCCTCATGTTAAGCTCCTTTTGGGTAAACAAATAAGTCAAACTCTTGTTATCGGTTTAGATCTTGCAAGTAGTGTCGTAGAGATAATGCCTCCAAATTTTTAAGGCAAATATAACTCCGGCTAATTCTAAATCGTGCACTGGGTAGTTCTTCTCATTTGGCCTCAATTGTCTCGATGGGTAGGCAATCACCTTCCCCTCTTGCATGAGTACACAACCCAAGCTCTCTAAAGATGCATCACTGTATACCGTGAACTCTTTCCCATCCTCAGGCAATACTAGAACTAGAGTCGTTGTCAACCTCTTCTTCAATTCTAGGAAAGCATCTTCGCACTTTTGTGACCACACAAATTTGGTATTCTTTCAGACCAAACTAGTGATCGGTAGTGCGATCTTAGGAAACCCATCAACATATCTTCAATAGTAACCTGCCAAACCCATAAAGTTTCTTTGGTGCTGGCCAATCAACAATAGTCTTTATCTTCTCGGGGTCCACCGTTATGCCATCTTTTGAGATTACATGACCTAAGAAGACAACTCGATCCAACCAGAATTCACACGTGCTCAACTTCCCATAAAAGCTTCTTTCCCTCAATCGTGTCAATACCAATCTTAAGTGCTCCTCATGATCATTCTAATTCTTAGAGTACACCAAGATATCATCAATGAAAACCACTACAAACTTATCAAGCAAGTCATGGAATGTTCGATTCATCAAGACCATGAATGCTGCAGGGGCATTGGTTAACCCAAACGGCATCACTCTAAACTCATAGTGCCCATACCTGGTGCGAAAAGCAGTTTTAGGTATGTCTTCCTCCGCTATCCTCAACTGATGGTAACCAGATCTCAGGTCAATTTTAGAGAAAACTCCAGCTCCTTTCAATTGGTCAAATAAATCATCAATTCTAGGAAGTGGGTACTTGTTCTTAATGGTTATTTTATTCAACTCCCAATAGTCAATACATTGCCTCAAAGACCCATCTTTCTTCTTCACAAACAACACTGGACCTCCCCATCGTGATACACTTGGTCTAATAAACCCTTTATCTTGTAACACCTCGAGTTGGGTTTTTAGCTCAGCCAACTCAAGTGGTGCCATTCTATATGGTGCCTTCTAAATCGGGCTTGACCCTGGAACTAGGTCAATATGAAAATCCATCTCTCTCTTTGGAGGTAACCCGGGTATAAATCGGGGAATACGTCAGAAAATTCTCGCACTATCAAGATCTGGCTTAAGTCGACCTCCTTGTATGTTGACTCGCTCATGTGGTAGACATAGGCTTCCCCACCTCTCTTTGGAAAGGTGGTAAGCTTGTCGATCATCTCTGGCTCTATATTAGGTATGGTCTTATCACTAAAAGCTACTCGATCCCCTGGATTGTTCCCAATGTTTACATTTCTCTCATAGCACTCAATCACTGCCCTGTGTTTACCTAACCAATCCATTCCCAAAATGGCATCAAACCCTCCTAAGTCGAATACAATCAGGTCTACATGAAACTCCTTCCCCTGGATAACTAATGGGCAATCAATCAACTTTGTATTACATGATACCGTTAACCCATCGGGTAAGTTAACTCTATGCACTATAGGACATACATTAACTGAACAATTGAAGGATCTCACGAATGACTTAGAAACATATGACTTGTCGGCCCCGGAATCAAATAAGACTCGGGCGGACTTACCAAGCAATAACAGTAATCCGGAAATGACTTTACCTTCTGTTTTAGGAATCAAGGTGCTAGGCTGCCCTACTGCAGTAATGACAAAGAATTTTCCTCTTCCCAGGCGCTGGTTCTCTTGGCTTCCAGAAGATGAGGTTCTATTGCCGCCTTTATATTCAAGGTTGAGCTGAGCGTTGTTGTTACACTGGCTCCCTTGATTTCCTGAGTATAGTGCTCCACCATTCCCGGGGTTTCCTCGATCCTTGCCCCAAAAATCTCGAGCCAAATGACCTGGTTTCCACAATTCAAGCACACAGCTTTACCCTCACAGTAGACTCCCTTTGAGTGCCATTTCTTGCGTCTGTCACACAATTGACTTTTTAGCAGATTGGAATTTTAAGGGTTTTTGTTGCTGTTGAAACGATTTTGGTTTTGGAAGTTTCTAGGGTTTTGGTTCTGATTCCCTTTGCAGTTTTCCTCAGCTCTGGGCTTCTTGCTCTGACCACCCTGGTCTCTATCAGATCTCTTTTTCCTCATATCTTCCTCTCTCAAAGGTGTTTGTGGCCATCACCAAGGAGCTAGATCACTAGCCCACAGAGCTTTCAGAACAGGGTATTACTGGCCTCAAGCACTATATCACGCTGAGGAAGTGGTCAGAAAATGTGATAAATGTTAGAAGTTCGCTCCAGGCATTAACATACCTTCCAATGAGCTGAAGTTTATCCATAACCCTATTCCCTTCGCTCAATGGGGGCTGGAGCTGTTGGGGCCGTTACCTGTGGCCCCAGGAGGAGTCAAGTTTCTCAATTTAGGGGTGGATTATTTCACTAAGTGGATAGAGGCGGAACCACTGGCCACCATCACTTCCAGAAAAATCGAGAAGTTCATCTAGCAGCATATCATCACCAGATTCGGGTTACCTATTGTCCTGACCATGGACAATGGAAAACAGTTTGACTGCGATACTCTCAGAGCATATCTCAGCGACTTTAAAATCCATGTAGCATATTCTTCAGTTTGTAACCCACAATGCAATGGCCAAGCTGAAGCAGCAAACAAGCAAATATTGAACGGGTTAAAGAAAAAACTTGACGAAGCAAAGGGGAGATGGTCTGAGATCTTGTATGACGTCTTATGGTCACTCAGAACAACCCCAAAAGAAGCTAGTGGCCAAACCCCTTTCAGACTAGTATATGGGTCAGAAGCTTTAATACCCGTAGAAATTGGAGTACCTACCTTGCGTACCCAATCCTTCCGAGAAGAAGAAAACCAAGAGTCTAGGATGTTGGACCTAGAACTCATTGAAGAAGTAAGAGAAGAAGCTTCACTGAGAATGGCCGCCTGTCAGAACAGAATCGCCAGGCTATATAACAGAAAGGTGAAAGAAAGAACTTTTCAGGAGGGAGATCTAGTCCTCAGATATGCTCAAGCAGCCCAAATGCGGGATCATGGGAAACTCTCAGAAACTTGGGAAGGTCCCTACATCATCACTCAAGTCTTGGGTCACGGAACATACAAAATGAAAAAACCAGGACAAAAAGAGTTCCGCCACAATTGGAACTCCAGAGTCCTAAAGAAATATTACGTATAGTTCTATCACAATGTAAACACCTTCCTCCTGTAAAGGTCAGAGCCGTTATAGGCCGTTGTACAGATAAATAAAGCAGTTTTGTTCATAAAATTCAGTAAGTAATTATACCCCCTACAGGCTTCTCCCCAAAAATGGAAAAACTCTATAGGTGATAGATCGATCCATATACCTTAACCTGAAAAGAACAACTTTTCAGTTAAGAAAGAAATACCTTAACCTGAAAACAACAACTTTTCAGTTAAGACAGAAATACCTTAACCTGAAAACAACAGCTTTTCAATTAAGACAGAAATACCTTAACCTTGAAAATAATAGCTTTTCGGTTAAGAAAGAATTACCTTAACCCTGAAAACAAAAGCTTTTCAGTTAAGATAGTAAGATTATAAAACTGAAAGTCAGATGATCCTAACTCACTTATTCTTAGGGTAAGAACTTAACAAAAAGATGCAACACACTTTGTTAAGCTAACATCTTATCTTAAATGATTCCGGTCTTCCACAGACCACTGCCATTCTTAGAGCGAGACTCTCAACAGGAAAGACATTTAAATACCTAGGGGAGAGTATCTCAGACGTCCAAACAGTAGGCTATCCTTGGGTCAGCATTTCTTCAAGACAGAACTTTATTTCCCTGAAGAAACTGTCCGGATCCCTAAAGACTAACAAGGTCCTTAATTATTCCCACTCCTGAGAATAGCCAAGGTCAGCCAAACCAAGGCTCAGAGTAAGGACTTGGGTAGGGACTAGTGATGGCCACGGTCCGGGTTGGGCCGGTTCCGTTCCGGTTCCATTTGGAACCTGACCCGGACGGTTCCGGTTCTGGTTCCGGTTCCGGCCGGTTCCAACCGGTTCCTTGGCGGTTCATGAGACAGTTCCGGCGGTTCCAATTTCCGGGTCGGGTGGGTCGGACAATCGGTTCCGTTCTTATTTTTCCTTTAATTTTAATAAAAAAAATACGATAATAATGCGGACGTACCTTCGAGGCTTCGACTTCGTCGATTACTTGATTATTATCGAAATTCAATTCTTGTAATCGTTAAAAATATTTACTAAAAAAAACAAAAAAATAAATTAATAAGAAACGAATCAACGATAAACATGAATAATAAAAAAAGGGGGAGAGAATGGACTTGAACCTAGTATCCCGAAGAAATACTAAGCTGCCTACGTATCCCGAAGGAATCAAAGCCCACGTAGTTCTTTTTCGTACCTTTTATATTTAATGTCGTGGTCCGATATTCCGTATTTGTGATCCTATTCTTCATCGTCATCATTTGGTTGGTTGGATGCTTCCGCCGAATCTGCTCCCGACGATGATGCAGACGTATCCATCATCATCCATGGATCATCTTCCTCTTGATCCCAATCTTTTCTCCTTGCATTCGGACCTCCGCCTGATCCCAATCTTTTTTGCAAACACATATTTGAATACTATGTGGTGCAAGACGAGATCTCTTTTCGTCCAAAACGCGTTTACGCGACCAAGCGACTCACGCTAGTAGAAGCGAGGAATTGCAAGGATATCCTTTGCAATTCGCGATAATATAGGGTATTTTACCGATTTTTCTCTCCACCATTCTAAAATATTATAACTACTTTGGTTTATTTCAAAGTGATGTTTAAGGTAGTTATCTAATTCTAAATATGAAGCGGAGGAGGAGGAGGAAGAAGATGATCCTAGTCCTAGAAAAGTATCATCACGACTCATTATGTTAGCGATTACGGGATTATAATAATCGGGACGTGCGAGCGCTAGCACTTGCTAGACGATCGCGACTTCGGGTTATATATACTAGAATAATGGTCATAAAGGTCCACTAAAGTTTTTACAATTGCCTACATAATTATGTACATCGAGTAGGCTGATTTAGTGCTTGATAATAAAATCCTATTATTTTAGTTAGGGCTTCCGTTTTAAAACACGGATCTAAAATTGTCGCTATGCCATAAATATAAGGGAAAATCATTAAAATATGTCTTCCACTTATCCATCATATCTTCAAGAATCGGCTTCAAAAAGCGTTAGTATCTTCAGTGAGAATATGAATCGGATGATAAAAAGATAACACATTCACTTATTACTAAGTGAGCGTTTGGTTCATATACATATGAAAATATCTTAGTTCAGTGGACATATGCTTCTAGTAATTTTTGCGCTATAGCTAAGTCCCAAGTATCATCACTAATACTTATACGGCTATCCGTGAAACTCATTATACAATTGTGTTATGACGGACGATAAGCAATCGCTTCTTTAATAAGTCATGGGTCGAACCCCAACGTGTAGGAGTGTCTAAAGCCCAATATACTTTTCTTAGTTCATATTGGGCACATAATTGTTTATATCTTCTTTTAACTTGTCCTAATCTAAGCCATTTGAGTATATCTCTAATGGGACCTAATAAATCACTTAAACTTTTAATACACCTTGACAAGATAAATTTACTATGTGAGCACTACAACGTATATGTAATAAACTACCTCTTAAAATACTAGTAATAGCGGGTTCATTATATAGAAGTTCCATGCATTTTATATTTGTGGAAGCATTATCTGTAGAACAACAAAATATTTTATCCAATAAGTTCCATTCTTTACAAATTTCCACTAATCTATATTTAATGTTTTCACCCGTGTGTCTTTCGGGCATTAACTCGAACGCGATTATTCTTTTTTGAATACACCAATTACGGTCTATCCAATGTGCTGTTACACACATATAAGGCTCTAAATGTGGGGGAGCTGACCAAATACGGTTGTTAAGCTAACTCTACCATTAAAAGATTTAAACATTTGTACTAACTCATATCTTTTTGATTCATATAATTTAATGGTTCGTCTTTTAAGGGTATTCCTAGGGATTGCTCTAAATTGCGGTTGTAAACATTTCCTATTGAAATATTCGTATCTTTGACTTTCACCGTGGTTAAAGGGTAATTCATCACCAATAACATATTTTGAAAACTCATCGATCATTTCATTACGATTATATCTAAAAGGCGTACCTCCGGGTCCGCCGGGGAAGTCCGTTGCCCATTGTTGTTGTCCGCTTCCGCTTGTTGTCCCGCTGCCGCTTGCTGCATGCGTTTCTTTTGTGATTCCATGTTTTTTCGCCAAATGTTTGTTGAAGGATCCCGTACCACCACCTAACATGTATTCACAAAACACAATAAATGAATATTTAATACGATGTACAAAATATAAATATCATGTATAAAAACATAAAAAGTATTTACCTTTGGTAAAATTGTAAGAAACTAAGGGCTTTACTCCTTGACTTTCACAAACTTGACAAGTGCATAAGAAAACATCCGGGTCGTCGGTTGGTACTTTTGTAAAATACGACCAAACATGTGAAATAGCTCTACCACTAGGAGGTGGCATTGCCGGAAAAGGTTGTCTTACTGGTTCATTTTCATCTAAATATAAATATAAAAACATTATTAAAATAAATAATAATTTAAAATTCAATTAAATTGAAGAATAAAAATTAGAAAACTAACCAATACTTTGGAAATTGACTCGTTTACCACGAGCTTGTCTTTGTTGTTGTTGTGCTTCTTCAACTAATCTTGTTGATGATTGTCGAGATCTAAGTATCTCGATAGGGGTTGTTGGTTCTTCTTCTTCTTGTTGTTGTGCTTCTTCTTCTTGTGTTTCTTCTTCATCTTCAATTTCTATTTCTCTTTCAACATGTTCCGCATACTCATGTAATTCTCGGTCGTATGGCTCGTACCCTTCTGGATAAGTCGGTTCGTAATTACTAACCGAAGGTGTTGTTGATATCGATGGAGTTGAAGTTGCCTTTCTTTTGGAGCTAGAAGAAGAACCCCCCAAAGATTTTGCCACTTTAGTGACTGTTTTAGTGGCTTTTTTCAAGAATGAAGACATGATAATATTTATGTAATTAAGAAATAATTAAGAACTTATTAGAAGACTAATTAAGAAATAATTAAGAACTAATTAAGAAATAAGAACTAATTAGAAGACTAATTAAGAACTAATTAAGAAATAATTAGAAAACTAATTATGTAATTAAGAGAATAATTGCGTAATTAAGTAATTAAGTAGAGAGAGTAGGAGAAGAGATGAGTTGTGAATTGGAATGTTTGAAAGTGATGGGTATTTATAGAATAAATTGTAACGGCTACTTTGACCAAAAAACGGCTACTTTGACCCGGTTCCAAAGAACCGTTGGACCGTTGGAACCGTACGGTTCCGGGTCCGGTTCCGGTTCCGGTTTCATGGAACCGTTGGGCCGGGTGAACCGGTCCGGTTCGGGTTCGCGGTTCTGAACGGTTCCACTGAACCGGTGGGGCGGGTGAACCGGTTCGGACCGGGTGAACCGGTCCACGGTTCTTTGGTCCGGTTCTAGCGGTTTTTTCCGGCGGTTCCACGGTTCCGGCAATTTTTTTCCGACGGGTTCACGGTTTCGCGGTTCGGGACCGGTTCGGAACCTGTCGCGAACGTTCCGGTTCCGGTTCCGGTTTCAAGCGGTTCGGGACCGGTTCGGGACCGGGCCAACCCGGACCGTGGCCATCACTAGTAGGGACTGCGTTTATGCCCTGAAAAGGAAAGGCCCTAGTTCAACCCATTTGGGATATCAGTGGGCAGCCGTCTAACTCTTACAACTAAACCACAAGTGTTTCAGTTGCATGAGTTGGGGGGCAGACAATGGCTAATAAGTTAAACAAATTTCAAACGCAAAATGAAGATGTTTGCACAAACAAAACACTTACACAGGCAAAGGTGAAATATACACAAAAGTGTTTAGGTCAACAAAGTGGCACATGCACAAAGTGTTTATATTCGCAAATTGCTTACTGATGCAAAATAACCAAGTGCAGAAAGAGCAAGTATAGTACGAAGAAAATTGACCTAAGTGTACACAAGGGGAAACACAAGACAAGATATGCCATACAAGAAAAACGTACATTACCAATTGTCAACAAAGAAGAAAATTACAAGTTCATCTACAAACCAAGATGTACAATAAAGAAAGGGGAGAAAAATACAAGTGGTAGAGAGCAAAAATAATACACAATAGAGATAAAAAACAAGAACAATCTATTTCTTCGAAGCAGCTGAAGGAGGAGTAGAAGAAACAGGGCTAGCTGAGACAGGCCTTGGAGATGAAGACTGATTTTCTGGAGTCTGGAGGAGAGGGTCAACCTTCCTAAGCTTGTTGACTCTGCGGTCAATCTTTGAAGCCTGGAGATGGCGCTTCACAGCTTCCCAGTCAAAATCAGGATATTGAAGAAAACAGGCGTTCAACATAAGCACCCTGACTTTTGCAGCAACATCTCTCTGATAAAACGAAGGCACTCTGGCAATCTGTTCGTTGTGATTCACGTGGGCCTGTTCAAGCGCAGATCGAGCCTTAGCAAGATCCTCCTGAGCCTGTTCAAGCTCAAGTTGAATGCTCTTAGCCCTTCAAAGTTGTTCACTCACTTTAAGTTGGGAAACCTGAAGGTCCTTCTCCACCTCAGTAACACGCAGTTTGAGATTAAGATTCGCCTCTTCCAACTCCGCAACCCTTCTCTCTGCCAGATTCGCCCTTTCAAGGGCAGCCTTAAAGCCATCAGTCGAAGCCTTGATGCACCAGGAAAACTTGGAAAAGTTGCTCACAGGAAGAGACTCATTAAAGATTGTCACCAGATCCCTTACAGCCTTCACCTAGTAGTCGATTTGTCCTTCCAAATCAAGCACAACCTTGTCACGAGCAGCAAGCTGAGCACAAAGACCCTTCACTTTCTGTTCTTTAGCAGACAGGGAGGAGGTAGTTGCTTGAAGGCGCTCCTACAAAGGAGCCACTGCAGCAGCTCGCTCCCAAGTCTGAACCGACAATTCAGAGCTCAGGCGATCAACTTCGGCCCTTAAATTGACAAGCTCAGCCTCATAACTCTCCCTCTGCTGAGAAATCTACAAATGAAGCTAGGAACAAGTGCCTTCGAATTGATTGCACCTACTCACCTGATGCTCCTTCTCCTTAAGAGATTCCTTCAGCAGAGCAGCATTTGACGAACGTGCAGCTTGCACTGCCTCTTGTTCTACACCCAGCAAGGCATAAACCTCATCCTTACTGGCACACTCAGCCCTCAACCTATTGACAGCTTCGTCACTAGCAGCAACCTGGGCCTCCAAGTCTTGAACCCTTTGGGTTAACTCAACTAGAGCCTCTGCCTCAGAAAGCCTCCTCCTCAAATATTCCACTTCCTCTACAACAGGAGAGAACCTGGACTTGATGTCCTGGTATTGGTTCTCTGATAAGTGCAATTATTTGCACTTATCCGTGTTCATTTTACGCTCCTTAATTGTAGTTTTAGTGGGTTTTTAGGTATATTTGTAGTGTTTTGTGTACATTTTGTCTCTTGAGGTCAATTCCATGTTTTATGTGATTTTTGAGGCAAAATCGGAGTTTTTAGGTACATTACGGAGTTATAAGAGGGTATAGGCTTGGAGAAATAGCCTAAGACCCCTTGCCAAGTGAAGAGACCGGGCCACAAGCTAGTCCCGATGAGGAGAAGGCAAGAAAAGTGGAGAAAAGTGCAACAAAATCTTGAGGTCAATTACATGTGCACGCTTGCGCATTAATCAAGCATTATTTATTGGCTATGTAGTAGCAAAGCGACGAGTCGTCGCTCCTTATGCGCCGCTCGTCGCCAATTCGTGCAATTATTGATGATTTTGCCGTGAGGAGCGAGTCGTCCCCATAGCGACGCTCGTCGCCTTATCCGTAGCAGCAATGATGATTTCTCCAGCAGATGAGCGACGATCGTCGCCCTATAAAGCGCCGCTCGTCGCCTTTCTTAATCCGGGCATTATTTTGACGGTTTTCTTTCAATTAACCTTTGAAGAACCATTGTAGCATTTGATTTCGACTTGGTTTATGTTATTTTCTCGTTCGTAAGTTTAGTTTGTTTCATTATCTCTTTTACATTATTGTCTATTGTTTGTTGTATGTTTTCTATGATCATGGCTAGTGAGTAGTTTCTTTATCTAGGGTTAGGGTGAAATCCTAATTGAAGCATGGATTGATATTTTATTGATTGATTATAGTGCGATTTGAGTCGATGATTGAACCTATGCTTAATGAGTCTTGATTTAAATATCTTTGTTAGCCTTTTCAATAGAACGGAAGTTTGAGGATTGGTTTAACTTAGGATTGAGATATATTTGAGTTAAATTCCCTTTTAGTATTAGCCAATAGAGCGGATGTTTGAGGATTAATGCTAGTTGGTCTTAAATCGATATTAGTCAATAGAGCGGAAGCTTGAGACTAATTAGATCACGTTCTCTCATATTTATGGCTCAATTTCATACAATCATGAAAGTGATTGAATTTCATGTTAGAATTGGGTGATACCCGACGCCCTAGTGTCTTTCATATCATTGTTATACATCATTTTTATTATTGTCTTAGCTTTTGCATCTTAGGATTAGAACATCATCTTACACCTTTTGTTTGACCCTTGTCTTAGCTAGTCATAAACATACAATTTGGAATTATTAAGCCTCCTTGTGTTCGACCCGCACTACGCGTACACCGTGCGCTTGCGGTTAAATAAAATTTGCTCATCAAGTTTTTGGCGCCGTTGCCGGGGAGGCGAAGTTCAATTCTATTTGTTTTGTTTATTGATTTACATAGACACTTTCACTTTATGTGATACTTTTGTGCTACGCATGGCTATATTCTCTTTTCCACAATATGAAGGTGAGCAATTTCATGCATATTTCTCTAGATTTCAAGATTATGTGGATTATTTGTGCTCTTATGGTTACACTTTTTATTATGAGGATCTTGGCCATGTGATATTAGAGGGGTTGAACCCCGAGTCTTGGAGTCTAGCCAACTATATGGGCAATGGTCAGATACTTGACATGGATGACATTTATCGTTGGGATTTGTTTTGCAATATGTCTGCTCAGTGTTTACAGGATGAACAATGTCAAAAATCTCATTCTAGCATAATGATGAACGAGCTAAAGGCAACAGTGAATGAACATATTGTTGAGCAATCAGCTAGTCGTACTCGTATTCAAGCAATTATCGATCAGATGGTGATGAACAA
This sequence comes from Amaranthus cruentus, assembly GCA_019425755.1. Taxonomy (NCBI): domain Eukaryota; kingdom Viridiplantae; phylum Streptophyta; class Magnoliopsida; order Caryophyllales; family Amaranthaceae; genus Amaranthus; species Amaranthus cruentus. Next base: position 19,599,802 of record CM033461.1, read on the forward strand.
TGAGAAAACAAGTGATGTAACAATTGAGCTTGATGATTCCCTTTCTTCAAAGGGTACTTCAAAGGGTAATGTGGGTGAGTTGCACTTTCCAATCGAACAAGGTGATAATCTTAATAACTCTGACTTGCCTATTGATTTATCTTGTGATAGCTCATTTATTGTTCCTTCGGTAATGGTGTGTGGATCTTTGGATATGACTTGTGCTAATGATTTTTGTGTTGAAACCTTGCCAAAGGAATTTTTGAGTCTTTGTGCTCAAGCCTTTGAGAAAGAAGTTGAAATTATGAATTTAAATGTGAGTAGCAATAAGGATCTCAATTCATCCCATAAGAGTCATACTGGTGAGGATGTAGAGGAATCACTTGGTGAAACTTTTGCACTTGATAACATGTTTATTGATGATGAGGAAGTAGAGTCTTTAGTGTCTGATGCTATTGAGTCTTATGATATTACTTCTTGTGATTGTGTCTCCCCATCGCCTCTCATTTATTCACCACCCATTGAGTGTGAGTCCACCATTGACCATCCTAACTTTGTTCATGAAGAATGTCATTCCAAGTCCATTTGGGAACGTGAAGTTGATGCGCTTGAATTAATGTTAAAGGGAGACGGAGTATATGATGAAGAAACATTAGCAATGGTTAATTCTTTTGATACCGAGTTTCTTCATCTCGAAACTTCTTCATGTTTTGAATTGTTTTTGGCTGAGGAAGAAAGGTCCCTTATGGTTGCATCATCACCTTTAATTCACAAGAGTACTATAGAGTTTGTTAATACTGATTTTATTGCTGATAATTATATTGTTGACAAACTCTCCTGTTATAGTCTCCTAGACCATGATCCATATGTGCTACATTGGACTAATGTGCATGCTTATTCTGAATGTGTTGCTAGACAGTTTTACAAATCAAAAAAGGCTCTCACCTTTATTTCAGTAGCTATTCTTCTTTCGAACTACCTTTATCATCTTGGTTTCAATTTTTCAAAGGAGTTCGATAAGATGCTAAGAGCTCTGACAATGTCCAATCTTGAGCCTAGTTAACTAGGCTGAGTCACGTCGAGCTAACGACGTTAAACAAAGCGCTTGCGGGAGGCAACCCGTACTTTTAACTAGATTTTATTTTTGTTTTAGTTCTTTTTACATTCGACTTCCCTTATTTGTATGCTTCTGTTTCTTATGTTCTTTGTTCCCTTGATACGCAGTTAAGCATTGGGGACAATGCTTTAGATAAGCACGGGGGGGAGTCTACACCCTATTAGTTAGTGTAGAACTTTTTTTTTTTATTATTTTTTTTTATTTTGTACTTTCATTTTTTTCCTAGATAGTGTAGGTTAGTCTTTTCTAGTTTATTTTATTTTTCTTTATTTGTGTTTGTAAGATGTATTATTCAAAAAAAAAAAAAAAAAAAGAATGCTAGCCATAAACCTGTGAAGGAGGCTAGGCAAAAGGAGAGTGAGTGTTCATTGGAACTACTATCACCATCGCTGCTATCATTATCCTCCTACGCCGCGTCCCTTGCAGGTATATTTCTATTTCTATCTTCATTCTTCTTTCTTTATATTCTAGCTACACTATATTATCATACCTTGACCCACCGAGCTATCCTCACTCAGATTCTCGCATATCATCTTTTACTAACCATTGCATGTTTGAGCTACAGATTTTGAGCCAAAAATAAGCCCCCATCCTCTTTGATCCAAAGTAAGTTCTTGGATTGCGAGATCCAAGAGCTCCATTATTTGAGCCTTGCAGTTTTGGAGTTTGGGTTGTTTATTTTTGTACATTATGTATGTTGTGGTTGTGATGATGGATTTATGTGTTGGGTTGGGTTTGAGGTTGATAAGGGGTTTGGGATTTTGATGGGCTTACATGTGAGATCATTATATGAGGGGAAGGAGACTAAGATAGGAAGCCTCTTACTTTTGGGGAGCCATAAGGAGAACCGATGTCCAGGTTTAAGAGGTAATGTTGCAATCGATGGTGCTATCCCGATTCAACATTGATGCTTATTAGTTAGCTATGCATTCTACATTTGTACTACACTGTTATATCAAGGGTTACTAAAGACCCTACATCATCAGGGTTGCTGAACACCCTATTGCTATCCACCTTGAAAGGTAAGCATGGGGGAACCCATTACTTGTCTATTCATGTTTTCTATCATATTTTTGTTGTATAGATTTAGCTTGATCTTGCATTGTATTCTTATTCTTTTTAGCTAAATCGGTACTTTGTTGTTTTTGGAAAAAGGGAAAGAAATTCATGCATGATAAGAGATAAGCCCAGCTAGGTTGAAAACCCGAAAGGGCGACCTAGGCAAAAGAGCGGCATGAGTGGGTAAGCAAGTGAGATTTGAAAAAGTGAATGAGTGGCTAGGGCGAAAACCCAAAAATGAGCCCCTAGGTAAAATGAGAGAAAAAGAGAGATACATTGTTTACTTACTTTGCATTTTGCTTTGGTGTTGGCGACATATGAAGTGGAGACATAAGGATGGTAATTGGGTAGGCCACATTTGGAGGGATAAGTAGTAGATTTTTGTTTTTCCTTTTCATTTCTCACATTCTTTTTTTTGGAGTTATAAGGAGGTTGAAGAGTAGGGGTTTTGCTTTTTGTTTTTGATGCCATTTGATCTTTCATGTCTATCTCTTGTTTTTGGTGTGTGTGTTGTGTTAGCCAAGTGAAGGAGTTAAGTGGTGTGAATGATTTGGACCCTTGGCAAACACCGGGAACTAGAGGAGTTTAGGAAGGAGGCATAAGAAGTAGTTTAGGATTTGGAGACCGTGTCTTGGCCTTGTTATACTTGTGTTTTCACCTTGATTTGCTCGAGGACGAGCAAAGGCTAAGCATGGGGGAGTTTGATAAGTGCAATTATTTGCACTTATCCGTGTTCATTTTACGCTCCTTAATTGTAGTTTTAGTGGGTTTTTAGGTATATTTGTAGTGTTTTGTGTACATTTTGTCTCTTGAGGTCAATTCCATGTTTTATGTGATTTTTGAGGCAAAATCGGAGTTTTTAGGTACATTTCGGAGTTACAAGAGGGTGAAGGCTTGGAGAAATAGCCTAAGACCCCTTGCCAAGTGAAGAGACCGGGCCACAAGCTAGTCCCGATGAGGAGAAGGCAAGAAAAGTGGAGAAAAGTGCAACAAAAAGGCCAAGCGACGAGCCATTTCATGTGCACCGCTCGTCGCACATTAATCAGCATTATTTATTGGCATGTCGTAGCAAAGCGACGAGTCGTCGCTCCTTATGCGCCGCTCGTCGCCAATTCGTGCAATTATTGATGATTTTGCCGTAGCGGAGCGACGAGTCGTCGCCCCATAAGCGACGCTCGTCGCCTTATCCGTAGCAGCAGCGATGATTTCTCCAGCAGATGAGCGACGATCGTCGCCCTATAAAGCGCCGCTCGTCGCCTTTCTTAATCCGGGCATTATTTTGACGGTTTTCTTCCAATTTTTGGAACCACTTTATATAGTGGCAGTTATTTTTCTTGTAGGAGAGATTTGAGTTTTCAGTTTTAAATTTCCTGTAACTTTCCTTTGAGCTTTTCTTAGTTTTCTTTCAATTAACCTTTGAAGAACCATTGTAGCATTTGATTTCGGCACTTCAGTTTATGTTATTTTCTCGTTCCGTAAGTTTCGTTGTTTCATTATCTCTTTTTTACATTATTGTCTATTGTTTGTTGTATGTTTTCTATGATCATGGCTAGTGAGTAGTTTCTTTATCTAGGGTTAGGGTGAAATCCCTAATTCGAAGCATGGATTGATATTTTATTGATTGATTATGTGCGATTTGAGTCGATGATTGAACCTACGCTTAATGAGTCTTGATTTAAATATCTTTGTTAGCCTTTTCAATAGAACGGAAGTTTGAGGATTGGTTTAACTTAGGATTGAGATATATTTGAGTTAAATTCCTTCTAGTATTAGCCAATTGAACGGAAGTTTGAGGATTAATGCTAGTTGGTCTTAAATCGATATTAGTCAATAGAGCGGAAGCTTGAGACTAATTAGATCACATTCTCTCATATTTATGGCTCAATTTCATACAATCATGAAAGTGATTGAATTTCATGTTAGAATTGGGTGATACCCGACGCCCTAGTGTCTTTCATATCATTGTTATACATCATTTTTATTATTGTCTTAGCTTTTGCATCTTAGGATTAGAACATCATCTTACACCTTTTGTTTAACCCTTGTCTTAGCTAGTCATAAACATACAATTTGGAATTATTAAGCCTCCTTGTGTTCGACCCGCACTACGCGTACACCGTGCGCTTGCGGTTAAATAAAATTTGCTCATCATTCTCCCTGAACTCCAAAATAGCTTGTAGCCTTTTATTCTGTACACGAGCCAAGTTAAGGCTCTCCAACAACCTGAGTCGCTCTGCCTGAACTGCAGTACCTAAACTCACAAAATTGCTCCTAAGAGCCTGGCACATCGAAAAAACTGAGTCAGAACTGGGTGGAAAGAAAGTAAGAGTAACTAAAGGGGCTGAAACTAGAGGATCATGTACTCACTCGTTTGACGGCATCCTTAATCTGCTTCAAGGAAAGAGCCACCGTCACCTCTTTCCCATCACAAGCCAACAAGCCTATAGGCTCAAAACCCTCCTCCTCAAGGAGACAGTACCTCAAAGCAGCAGAGATATCCGCATCCTCATAAGGACGGACCACAGAAGAAGAATCGATGTGCTGCCTAGAGTCAAGATACACCCTCTCTCTGAAACAAAAATCAGGAGAAATATATGAGAGACAGACAAACGCTGAAAATCACTAAGCAACTGTATGAATTCAACATACCTGAGTGCAAAGGAGAAGGTAGTGAGACAGGAACCTGCTCAGGATCAACAGTGTCTTTTCCCTTGCCAGTATCCTGGCCCCAATCCCGTGTGTTAACCCGACTCTTCTTCCTGGTCGGGTAGAGGCCCCTGGTCCTGGGACGCTGTTTCTTTCCTGAATCCCCGACAGGTTCAGAGTCGAGAATAGTAATTATAGTGGGGGAATCTTCAACAATAGCAGTGAAACCTGCCCAGGAACACTGGTAGGCTCCTCTGCGGGAGCAAGAGGGCAAAAAACATCTAAAGAAGTTTCCACCGAAGGGGTAACCGGAGGAGCAGTGATCAGATGAGCGACCACCGCAGCAGTCACAGCCTGACCATTGCCTTTCACATCCAAGGCAGTGGCACCCTCTGATCCCTCAGCTGGCTCGTCTTCAACAACAGGAACTACATCATCAACACTTAGTACAATTCGAAGTGAATAAAGAACCACGGGTATGAAGAAAGTGTACAGACCTGTTGGAGCCAAGTAGGAGTTTGGAATACCTTCGTCGTCATCATCATCAGAGATGTCCACGAAGGACTCAAATTTGGCGAAGGCATCATCAGGGAAGATTACCTTCCCTGAATCAAAAACCTGGACTGGCACTGCACCAACCCCATCACGAACCCCAGGGGAAACTCCAACCTCTACTACCCCCTCAGCAGAAGGACAACCACCCTAGGAAACCTGGTCTCTATCAAAGAGACCTTGTTTTCGGACGATTGATCCCTCCACTGTAGAGGATCCAACAGCGGCGTCGGCCTTCGCTAACACCACTAATGCTACAATCATAACGGCAAACATGTGAAACTAAATCCATAAAGAAAGCCACAAGCATCGAGCAAAGTGTAAAATAATCCGTATCTGAGGAGGGTAGCCCGGAAGATGGAGTAGAAGAAGAGCCCTATCTCCGCTTAGATTTGTGCCCCTAAGAAGGAGCACCTTGAAAAACCGGCGCAGCAACAGGAGGAGACCCTCGTGCTTGACTCCTCTTCCTCTTCTTGCCTGCCAATGGCAAACCCTGAAAAGCAGGATTGGCCTTGGAGGGAGGAACAGGTAGACAAGAAGATGGAGCAGACGCAGCAGCAACCAAACCCGAAGCAGAAGTCGCCACAACAGATTCAGGCTCACCCTTCTTCTCCTCTTTAGGAGCAGTAGATACCCCACCCGTATTGTCAGCTGAAGCAATCAACTTAGAGCCGACAGGACCACCCCGCTTCTTCCCCACCTTCTCAGGCTTCAATAAGAACTCCTGAGAAAGCAGCTTGAAGTCAGGATGGACCCAACCAGGCTGGTCGTTGAATACACTCCTCGGATGTGGGGCCCTACCAACCCCTAGAGTTACACGATGAGGACCAGGGGGCACCACCTGATCTATGTCAAAGGTGGTAACCGCCCTGTTACCTATCAGGTGATCCTGGTAATAATCGCCAGCAAGGCGGAGGCTAAAGTTCGGTACATTCACTTGTGCAGGAGCTTTAGATATTTCGTCCCAGAGGAGATAATCATTCGTCAGCTTCACCTTCCCACCTACGGGACATTCAGGGGCACCCGGCCGAAAGTACCCACCTGAAGGGGTTATACCAAGATTGGTATAATGGACCTGATCTCCATACTCTGCTGATAAAACAATAAAGATAACAGACTTAGTACTAAACAGAAAGGAAATATAATTTTACTACAAAACCACATGAGTATGAAAACATTCACCTGAATTCAGGAAGTCGGACATGCCGACCAAAGAAAGAGCAGTCTCCCTATGCAGGACAACCTCATGACAAAGCCACTTGTGATCGTACTCGACACCAGTGGACTCGTCCGTCCAAGCCTGGAAGTGGAGAAAAGCCGCTCTCTTCAGGCGAGAAAGCTTCCCCACCTCTTCCATAGTAAGGGGGGCATGCAACACAGCGGCAGTCCAGAAAACAGGAGGAGAATACCGATAAGGGTGATCAACAGTGAGGGGAACTCTGACCCACACAGTCTTGTCAAAGTAGCCCCTCAAGTCCTGAAGGTCCGGATAGACCACAGTGGCACCATTGACCACCTTGGCAGAATAGAAGGGCTTATTCCCACCATGCTCGATCTTAAAAACGGCACGAAAGAGGTCCAAAGTCAGAGGGTAACCCATATATTCACAATGCCAAATGAAAGAAATAATCTTTCGAGTGGCCTGGGGCATCAGTTGATTCAACGACAACTGATAGGAACACAAGACCCGCTGCAAAAACCAATGCATGGGGAACCTAACCCCAAAGACAAGATGAAACAAGTTCACCGGAATAAAAACGTCAGTGGAAGATGTAGTGGTAACGATTACTTCATGGGCATGCATGCCCGGCTCGCCCAGACGACACCAATAACCTTGATCCTTGGATAGACGGAACCGGTCCTCCACCACAAACTAGAGACGGCCCTCCGCCATGAGATCCAACACTTGAGAAGAAGGCTTAGACAAGTGCCACTTCCCCACACTCACGTCCATGTTTAGTGGGGTGAATGCATGGATAACACCAGAAGAAGGATTTAAAGAGGCGGAAGGAGGGAAAACATCCTCCCAGTAAAGATGATCCCACTTCCCCTCGACCCAACTGCGAGGAGGAACGGAAGGATCTTCAACCCTACCAGCCAAAGGAAAGGGAGAACGAACAGGGATATCCGCCCTATCAACGGCAAAATCAAAGGTCAAGTCAAATGAAGAAGCAACTAATTTCTTCTTAACGTTCTTGGCCATTATAACAGTTAAAGGATTAGAAAGAAAAGTCTAGTACGTAAAAATGCTTAAAGAGGACGAACAACAAGAAAGAAAGCACTGCACAAATGTTACTCGAAGAAGAAAGAAGATCTAGAGAAGATCAAACGTTCAGTAAAAATTTGAAATATCAAATTGAAGGGTATTTATAGGCAAATCCCCAAAGAATAACAACAATAGATGAACGGCCAAGATCGAAGTATTTAAAAGTGACTGAAGAGAGAGAAGTCTAATAGGCGGGAAATCGAGAAAAGTACAGCGCAAGTGGGTACATGCGTTCGGCTAGATCAAAATTTGCAGAAAATGGAGGCGCAACAGCCAATCGCGTGTCAAGAAAAACTGAGCAAGGGTTAAATGACGTCGTCACAAGTTAAATTACCAAAAGGGGCACCATCATTACAGTCATATCAAGGCAGATATTACCAAAAAACCCCACTTAAACACAGAGAATCCTTAGCATAAGTACCACCCCTGGATTCCAAAAAGCAACCTCTACAAAAAGCCACCTTGAAAACAACATCCTGCAACTTTCATCCTGAAATACCACGACTTATAAAATACACCCTGAGGAAAAAAAACATCTTTTAGCAAAACCCATCCCAAAGTCATCTTGATAGACTATAGTCCACACCCTTTAGCAAAGCACTAAAACACATGGACTAGGGGGCATGTATAGGGATGGTACCATAACGAAGACGAAAGATAAGTAAAGAAATGGAAATTTTCTTTCCAAAACTTGCGAAAATAGACACCCCAACTCCGCCAAAACCAAATCACGTCAAGATCAGACCTGCTGACTCTCTTAAGCTTCGACTCAACAGGCCTAAGGGGCAAATTGTATGTGCTGGAATACATAATCCTAATTATGAGATGCTAATCTCAAGATCAAGGAAGCAGCTTAAATAAAATACCCACAGGATTCTCAGTCCTGTGGAAAGAAGAAACTTCCCAGGACAACCCATCCTGGGGAGAGACCATGCGTTTCCAGGATAACTCATCCTGCGGAAATACAATAAGAACCGGATGCCTACAGGTCCCTAAACCTCACAGAAAGAAATAAGCATCGAGACGCATGCAGGATAACCAACCCTGCAGAGCGATGATAACGAATATAATAACATGGAAAAAAGACAGTTGTAAAAGTACTAATCTAGTACCGTTGCAACTTGGGCAAGGCGAGGCACCACACCTACCTCGTATATTACTGTACTATCATCATAAATGAGGAACAGCCCATGGGTGTCTACCAATCCATGGATGCCACATTAGCCAAAAGGATATTCTTTGTCTCCTCTTTGCTGACACCAAAAAGATCCCACTCAAGGTAAAAGCCGAAACGACCCTTAAGGTTTAGGAATCTTCTCCTGAACCCACCACAATAAATACACAATGCCATGCACTACATATGGTAACGTAATTCTTTGCACTCTAAGCCATATACTACCTTAAGCTATTGTAATCTGTTACTAAGCCTTTTGAGCCTTATTCTCAGTTCTATTACTGACTTTACCATCGGAGGAGGACCCCCGGAAGTCCCCTCTCCGGCCTCCGTTTGTTACCTTGTGTAGATTATCGTGGAAAGCTAGCTAGAACGCATCTCGTACCTCCCCAGTGATTCATATCCATTGTGAATCTTAAAAGACATTCTCCTCATCTTTGGAGAGAGTGTTGATTGTTCTTTCCAGCAGGAACATAATATATACTCAAATCAGTTATAAATTAAATGTATACATATCTAACCACTTATATATCCCTGCATTGTAAAAGTATATATTAGTTGTTTGCTAATTTTCCACTTATTTACTAATCAGAATGTATAACATATTATTCTAATTGGTTGATTAGAATAATATTTAAATTGGTAAAATAGGTAAGTTAGTCTTAATTTTAGGAATAAAAAAACATATACTTCTATTAATTGACACTTAATTTAGGAATTATCTAAATTACCTAATTAAAAATTATAACGTATTATTCTAGTAGGCTATAGGATGATTAGAATAAGGGCATGCTTGAATTGGGTGTAAATATTTAAGGGGAAAACAAAGTCAAACTAATAAAACGAAAACAAATAGAGATGTATTTGAAATAATGGAAAAGGTAAAATGTGCATGAAATAAAATTAATGAATGAAAAAGAATATGGTTTCCTCTATTTTGGAGGTAATGCATTCCCCCCCTCCCGTAGGATAAATATTTACCCCACAAAATTGAGAGCCCCCTTCATTTTTCATTACTTTGCAATAATTCTTCCATCTTTATAACAATCAAATTTCAATAATTTCTCATTTATCAACTTTGTTTTCTTACTTTGACTTTTTTACCCCTTAAATATTTACAGTCAATCGAACCATGCCAGTAAAGAAAATTTATAGGCGGGAAATGAAGCTCTTAGAAGTTGCCACATGACAGGTCATTACTTCTTTAGTTTTAGTTAAAGATAAAATTATAGATTGTATGGCTATAGAGAATACATAAAAGTTAAAATCTTTTTTCTTTCTTTGTACTTATTTGATGATAAAACTTATTTTAAAAATGAGATTGATGATTGCCTTTATTTTTTTGAATAATTTAATTATATTAAGGCGAAAACTCTTAACAAGAAATTCCACCTACCACTTATGAATAATTTGACGAAAAAACTGCTCTCGTGATGATTATGAAAACACTTAAATGAAAAATAAGAAAATTGAACAATCTGTTCTCGATGAAGATGAATAAAATTTAAGAAGAAAAGAAAGAATACAATCTCTATCGATGAACTAACCCAAGCGACACCGAGAGGCGAGTGTGTATTTATAAGTTATCTTTTAGATTTTGAAAAGATAAAATGAACATTTTATGGTTTTATGTTAGTCTATTCCCGAAATAATGTAATTTCGAAATTTATTTCCAACATTCCATTGAAGGAAAATTTAATATTCGATTTACTGTCCACATAGGATAGTTTAGAATCTATTTTTAATTTTTTTTTGCAAACAGCCATTTGAGATAGCGGTTTGATATGAATTTTTCAACAAAACGCTTTTTAAAAACATGATTTCAAAATAAATGATGAAAAAAAACTAAAAACACCAAACCGCCATCTAAGATGGCGGTTTGCTTTAGTATAATTTTTTTTGCTTCTTGTAACAATTTTGACATTAACGTCATCTTAAAATATATTGTTAACACAGATAATTATATTGGCGCCCCACACAATTAACTGGTTTGATCGTGATCAAACCCCAGGCGCCACACTTTTAGTGATTTTTAGCTCTTGGAATAATTTGACATTATAAATGCAAAACATAATACATCAAAGAATGCGGTTATCTCAGTTGGTCACTGCCCATTATGTGGAACGTAGAGGTCTTGGTATCAAGCCTTGAGTGTTACATTTTATGTTTTTCTTCTTTGTTTCAATTTTTGGAAAAAAAGCAAACCGCCATCTCACACGGCGGTTTGGTAAAATTACCAATTCACCATCTTAGATGGCGGTTTCCACAGGAATTTTTTTTTAAAATGTCTGATGTGGACAGTAAAGAGGGAATTAGTTTTCCCAACAATATAGAATGAGAATTATTTTTTGATTTTGCAATATTTTGGGAATAGACTCATTTTATGCGTGTAGCCTAATTCTGGCAATGTATTTTTCTTGCAATAAACAATACAGTCAACTTGATTGGGTCATAACTAGGCCTGTGCAATGGGCCGGATAAGGGTCGGGTCGGGCTTAAGTAGAAACGAGTCGGGCCAGGTTGGGCCTTACAAAATGGGAACTGGGCTTTAAATGGGCCGGGCCTATCAAACCCGGTTCGATCGGGCCCATTTATCTTTATTATGCAAAAAAAGATAAAATAAAAAACCCCCAAATTAACTGGAGTAAACTGAATTATCATATTAACAGTAAAAGATAATTCATCTTATCATGCATCCCAGTATAACATTACAAGCAAAAGATAATTTATCTTATTTATGCATCCCAATATTAACAGCACAATTCCCATTGTTCACCACAGTGACCACATGCTCCACAAAGTGTGTTTTTGACAGTTTTTTAATTGGGCTGAATTTCAGACTCAATAAAACCCTTATCCGGCCCATGTTGGTTGATTTTTTTAAAACCCGTATTCAACCCAACCCTTATTCAACCCAACCCTTTTAAAACCCTTATAATTTAGGATTGTATCAGGGTCCCCAACGGGCCCCCGGCCCAATGCACAAGTCTAGTCATAACATCTACATTACAAGTTTGTTCTTTGCATATGACCAAACATTGGAAAGATCTCAAAGTGCGCTATATCATTTCGTCCTGAAAAACCCTGAGTAGGACTTGTTTAATCTATACTATATTCTAAATACGTTCTCCAGTAGGATAATTAAGCTTGAATGCCAAAATATGAAATATTTATTAGATTCTTTAATTTGACACAAAATTATATTGGGTTATAAGTTTTAAATTATTGTTGTGTCAAATGAGTATCTAAACTTATTATATGGTATATGTACTAATATACTGAAAAAGAATAAAAAAAGTGTCTTATTAACACGTGTCAAGCTATGGTTGAAATTTTCTGCCTAGCTAATTGATCAGGCTATAGTAGTCAATTGCATCACTAAATTCAAATAATAGAATGAATTAAATAATTTAAAGGAATTTACAAAAAATAATATAAGAATATAAAGTGAAAAATATCAGCTAATAAAGTATTTATATAGTATTATATTGTATATTATACTATAAAGTATATATATTTTAGAAAAAAATACACAAAAATACACATAGATGTATATATTAAAAAGATTAAATTGTAATTACTATAATACTTGATATTACGTGCATAAGAAAATGTAAATTGATACATTTAATTTCTCTTACACGTTAAATATTATTTTCTCTATATTTATTATAGTTAACAAATAACAAATTAATATCATGATAATTTAAATAATTTTGTTTATGTTGACATTATTATTATAATTTTTTAAGATTATCCGTGCTTGACACGGAATTCAAGCTAGTTAATAATCCTAAATAGTAAACACACCATGATGAGTTTCCTATATAAAGAGATAAAGGGATTAGGCTTTACTTAATCATATCTAATTTTTGATCTTTTTGTTCTTCTTCTCCATATTTTCTCTACAAGTTTTTGAGTGAAAGAATCTTGTAAATTCTTATCATTCTGTTTTTAAGATATATTAATTTAATCTCTTGTTCTTCACATTGTCTAAATATATAATGCTTGTATTTAGATGCAAATTTTTGTATTTCAAATGTGTATTCCGAGTGTGTAAACAGAATAATGCTTTTAGGAAAACTCGATAGTGACTCGATTTGGTATCAAGTTTCTGAAGACAGTATTGTTTAAAGCATCTTTATTTTAGAGTTAGTTTTATTACAAGTTTTTCATTTCATAATAAGTTTAATTTTCTAGTATTTTGTATTAGGTTGTCAAGATTTGTAATCTCTTCAAATTTTTCTATCAAAACATATAATACATTATAAACTTGTAGCATTCTTTTACTCTTAACTTGTTCTAGGTTCAATACTTTGGTACTAATTTACTTATTTGAACAATTATTTTATGCCGAAATCATTAGAATACGTATAATTAATGTCACACTATTCAGAATTGCGTGAAATTCTATTGCATTCTACCCTTGACATGGAGTTACCACCATGTAACAAACCTAAGTCTAGGAAAATAATTGTATTCGTCAACATTCAATTTGATACTTTATACTCCCTCCGAATTATTTTAGATGTCCCATTTGGGTTTTCACGGTTATTAAGGGTGGTGTGGGGTCTATTAACAAGATGGTAGTTGGGTATTTTAATTGATTAGATTAATTGTAAAGGTAGTAGTTGGGTATTGGGAGTAGTAAAAGTGAGGGTATTTAGGTAAAATAAATATAGACAAAAAACGAAATGGGACAATTGATATGAATTTGCCAAATAAGAAAATAGGACAACTAAAAAGATTCGGAGAGAGTAATATATTATATTGTATTGAAAGAAAACATAAGAACTAAAGCAACCTCGTAGCACATTAGAGCTACCCCAAAGTATTCACGTAAAAGCTACGACTCTCATGAATTAAGGGTGTCTCATGAATTAGGGGTGGTTTTGTGGCTGTACGGGGTGCCCAACCATATAGGACACCCAAATTTTGAGGGTCACATATTAAAAAAAATTATATTGAAATAACATATTATTATGGTAGAGTAGCTAGTAGAAGTTTTATTTTATATATCAATGAACATATATTCATATCCTATTAATTACATTTTTTTTCTCCTTTTTTATCTCTTTTCAAAACAACTCTAACTTTCAAATATTTTCTCTTACATCATTAAGTTTTACACATCTATTAAACATCAATTATCACTAATTCAAATTATAGAAACAATCAACAATTTATTTCTTAATTTTTACTCATTGTATTATCAGTTGGCCTTGGACGAGACTATCTCACAATTATTTAATTTTTCTAAATATATGCTAAGTAATTGATTTAGTTAAGGTTATAATTGATACATTTAAGATTACAGGTATGAGGTATCACTCATTAATGTTGTCTATGAGTTGAGGTAGGGAACGTCCTTTCATCGGGTCAGAATCTCTACCCAACTCGTAGACAACATAAATGAGAATGATAAAAGTTGGAGGGAAATACCCCCTGTGCGGACCCCCAAGGGAAGAATTGTGTATTATCGCTCTTATTAATGTAATCTCTGAGTCGGTGTAGAAATTCTCTTTCACTAGATGACAATTTCTGCCCGTCTCAGGGACTATATGAATGAGAGTGATAGAAGCCAAGGGATGGATTCGGCTCCTATTTCGGATAGACATACAAGGTATCACTTTTATTAATGTGGTTTTTGCATTGGTGTAAATATTTTCCTTGTCTGGATCAAGATATTTGCCCACTGCAAAGACCATATAAATGAGAGTGATAAAAGTGGGAGAAGGACGCCTCCTATTCAGACCCTCAAGAGATGAGTTCGGCCTTTATTCAGCTAGACACTCGAAGCAATGAAATGAGTGACAAAAAAGCTAAGTCAAGGAAAGGATGCTCCCATTCGGTCAGTAGGTGTTCGGACACCCTTGAAAGAAGGCGTTTCACCTACTCGGCCAGCACATATTCGGACACCCTTGGAATAAGGCATATCCCCTGCTTGGTCAACAGTATTTAGACACCCTTGGAAGAAGGTGTGTCCCCTATTCGGCTCCCCTTTGTCATGTATTCAGACACGCTCAGGTGGGGGCTAAATATATCTATTCGGTTAGTCCTGCCGAGATTTGTATTCGGCATTCTCTGTCCGGTATTCGGACACTCTGAGGTGGGGCTATACATATCTATTCGGCTAGTTGGGTATTCGGCCCCTTTTTGCCCTATACTCGGACATTCATGGGTAGGGGCCCAAGTTCTATTCGGACATTATTTCCCTTATTCTCCTATTCTGCGATGTCGATATCCTTGGAGGTATCGGCAACTGATCCCTAACTGAGTAGAAGATGTCCCTTTGGCTCCGATTAAAACGTGACTCGGCAGCATCCTTTACTTCCAGCGCCGGATAGGCTTGAGCTTGTCTACGACCTTCTTCTCTAGGAAGTCCCATGGGTGATCTAAATCTCTCCCTCCCAAAGCTGTCCGAGTTTCGCCGGTTAGGCGTCGCTTTTTGTGACCTGCCTACCTTTTTTTTCTTCTTCCTAGAATCCAGGGGCGTACATATGTCAGAGGCCCGAATGAATCTTTGTACGACATCCATGGCCTCTAAATACGTTGTGATGTCATGTTCTAGCAACTTCCATTTCAATTTCGGTGTTCTTACACCATTGATGAGGGCAGGGACCATAGTAGCGTCGGTGGTCCTAGGGATTGACAGAACTTCCTCATGAAATCTTTGAATGTAGGAGGTAACGGACTCCCCCTCCTTCTGAATCACGGACATTAAATGTAGGTTGGACTTCTTTTGCCTCTTCGAGGCGACGAAGTGGTCAAGAAATAAGTCTTCAAGAGCGGCAAAACTATCCACACTCCCGGGTGGTAGGGACGTGTCCCAGTTTAGGGCCAGCCCTGATAATGTAGTTGGGAAAAACTTACATAGCATGGCTTCGCAAGTGGTGCTCACGGCCATATGGGCGCGGTAAGATGCGATGTGTTCGGCGGGATTCTCTGACCCATCAAACGACCTTATGGCCGGTACCTTTACCTTGTTCCGGTTAGAAACAACTAATATTCGGGCCGATAAAGGTGTCTTGAAAATGGTGGGGGCCGAATCGGAACCATCTCTAACATAATCTTCTCGGGCATAGTCATTACTCTCATACCTCTCCTGGTACATAGGGCTATGATAGGATTCTTTTGCCGGGTTCTTCCCTTCCCTCTTTGAAGTTAGATATGTTCTAGCATCTTGTTCTTTCTTCATCCTGTTGATGATTTGACGAGCATCGAACCTCGAACTCCCCCACTGCTCTGACATCCGATTAGGGGCCTGCTCAGGCATCCGGCTAGGAGTCTGTCGGCTGCGTTCCAGGGGTATCTGGTTGTTACGAAAGGCCGAGTTCGGCATACCCCAGGTAGGTTGTAATATTTGGTTAGGAGCTTGGTTTTGTTGCAGGGGTGACTCCTGACTTTCTGCAATGACCTCTACCCAGAAGTCAGGGGACTCCCTTTGGAGGGTAGGGACCTATTCTGTCTGCTAACGGGCAGAATGGATAATACTTGGTTGCTGAGGCTGGAAAATAGCTGGCAATGTCCTTACTGCCTGCTGGATTGATTCCTGGAAGCGAGAAGCAATGGTTGCGGCGAATTCGTCCAAGTCTTACCTAGTGACGAAGTTGGGTGGCTGAATCCCAGCATTGGGGTCTTGGTCGTGACGGAATTGGCAGAATGGTGTTCGGACTGCCTGGTATTAGCTCTTGTGTTTCTCTTAGAGTTCATGGTGTCTGATTGTGAGTGAAAAGGAAGTGTTTGTCTCTCCCCACAGACGGCGCCAAATTTTTCTACGTAGAAATCGAGTCAAATCTCCCTGACCGGAAGGTGAAGTCTTCGATAGCTTGAAATGTCCGAATGTTGGAACAAAGGCAGAATACCTACAAAACGAACAGGGTTACTTGTCCGGGGGCTGCTTCCCGGAAAGCCCCTCCGACGCTCAAGTCATTGGTCGGTTCAAGAGTGAATAATGATGACTAAAAATGGTAATTTGGAGAGAGAGAAAGCATACCATTTATGGTTGTGAATAGGAGTATTTTTTGTAGGACTCAAAAATGTGATGAGACAGCCCTAGGGACATTTTAGTGATTTCGTCCCGGGGTGAATCAACTCTGGTGTTGACTGAAACAGTTGGGCCTTTTGACTTGGCCCACAAACTTTGGGGCTAGTTGACCCAATAACAAGATTAAAATAGAATTTTTTATAAGGTATAACTAATCATAATTAATCAATTTAAGGTATGAATTGATCATTCTTAGATCAAATTGAATTTTTTATAACAAATAAGCCTTAAAATTTCATATTTAAACAGTGACTTGGCGTATTTCATAATTAAATTACATAATCTAATTAAAGTTAATCAAACATTAGATCTGTATTGATGTACCAAAAGATCTAATGAAAATATTAATCTAAACATGTTGATTCCATATATACTTGTAGGAATTAAAGACAATATGAGATATACTCCCTCCTATTCCCCCCATTAGTCACATTTGACTAGGCACCATTTTTTAGGTGGGTCAAATGGGACCACTTGAATCGGAGAGAGGGTGTGAATTAGTGAATTGTTAATGTTTTCTTATGAAATTAATGATTCCCTACAAAATTAATGATTTCGAAGAACAGACAAATCAGCAAACTTAGATCTTCAACAAACAAACAAGACAGATTTCGAAAAATCAGCAAACTTTGAAGAAAGTTATCAAAAACGAACACACAAAGCAGCAAACTTAGATCTTCAATAAACAAAGTACAAAAACTTAACAAACTTTGAAGAATAAACCCACAGATTTTGAAATACATCCCAAAAACGAAGAACAAAGGCACAAATTACTCAAGAACAAAGTGAGATTTTGAAACAAAAAAAACAAAAACCAAATCAGCATAACCAAATAAAAAAATCGAAGAACACTCAGATCTAGAACAAACAAAGAACAAAAACAATAAAAACTGAAGAACAAACGAACGAAATTATCATGCACATGGAAAAACCAAAAGATACAAACCCAGATCTACCTTATGTACCTAGATTTCGAAGACAACAAAACCACAAAGGCGAAGAATAGACCCACAAAATCGAAGAACGAAGCCACAATATTGAAGAACAAACCCACAAAATCGAAGAACAAACCCACAAAATCGAAGATCTGACCAACAAAATCGTGTGATGAACAGAACTTAAGGTGTTTGATTCATAGTCAAGATGAAGATACTCAAGTTTGATGAACAGAAAGAAGTTAGATAAACATAAGGGAAATGGGGCATATGAATCAGACAAACAGAAATTGGGCATATGAACAAAATCTAGGGTTAAGTTTATGAAAAGGAAGGGAAAGGTTAATTATGGGTGGGTAGGTTAACGTAATTAATGGCTTTTATTAAGAATATGTAAGATTAGTAGGGGTTAGTTGATAGAGTTTAATGAAGGTATAATTGTAAAAGAATAATGTGGGTAAGGGTAAAAAGGTAAAAATTACATAGTAAAAATGGAAATGGGACTAATAGGGTGACTTGAAATCAGATTGAAATGGGTAAGGGTAAAAAGGTAAAAATTAATCAGATTAAACGAAAGCAATCATAATAATTTCACTTTAAAATCTTAAAATAGAATAAATAAAAAGTAATTAAGAATAACATAATATAAGAATAAAAAACATATTACTAAAAACTATAAATGGAAACCCCTGAAGAAGCCAGACTTCAAAACTCTTATAAAAATATTGTGAAATATAATAAACTGACTCAGTCGTATAGATTGGAGTGGTGAAACAGTCAAACAAACCATTAATCCTAAGAATTGACTTTAATTTTATGAATAACTAACTTAACATTGATTCGGAATAATAACCATTAGGCATTAATAATTAAACAGCGTTAAACTATGGATAACTAAAGCTCATTTATTTTGATCGTAAATAAAGTTCAGTAAAGGAAATCAACTTAAGTTGTTTAAGTGAAGAAGTAGGTTAACTCCAAGGCCCTAGCTAGTTAGTAAATGCATAACCAACTTGCTACTTATTGCCTAAAGAGTAAAGATAGAACATGCATAAACACAAGACAACCAAATATTCCTTTCCTTAACGCTTAAAATGTAACTCATTATCAAAATAAAACAAGCACTAATAACCGTATTTAAATTAATTAAGTAGAAGAAGGGTATGTAAACTTACAATAACAAAAGCTTGCAAGAAAAACAATGAAATTTCCCTTCTCCCCCTTTGTTGCCGTTGAAAAGAGGGAAAGCAAATCAGACTATTGCATTGCATAACCATCCAAAATCAAATCAGGGAGTTATAAGAGTTTGAGCCAACACCCTTTCGTTTCCTCCATTAAATGACCAACCTAGTCCCTAGACTAGTTCATATTTATAATTACACACTTCTCCATCAACCCAAATGTGAATTCACCATGTATCCGTAAAATGCTATCGTTATATTATTATTGTTATTAATTCAAACCTTAACAATATAAACGTGTAAATTCTATATTCAATTTAAATAAACAAATAATATTTATAATCTCATAAAATAAGATTTATTTTAATCATGTAATCAAAATATATTTATTTCAAATCCTTAACTTCAAGAAAATTTAATTGAAAATAATAGGGTGATATACCTAGTAACACAAAGAGTTTATAAAGTTACAATAAGATATATACCTACACGTATCAGAAATAAAATTAATCTTGTAATAGGGCTCTACAACTAAGTAAGTATTGGCATACCGCATACCCGATCGACTATATGCTACATAGCAAATATGAACAATTTTAACTAGCATACCTCATCGAGTTTAGGTAATACCCAATTGGATATAGTGGAAACTCGATTAGGTCTTAAATACACTGAGCTATTACCTTGATGATGATAAGATAACCGACTAAGTATTGAGAAATAAGTCGATCGAGTCTAGGGCTACTTCAATTGTATTTTCTCCTTATCTTTGTAACTTTTATCCAATCAAAAGCTATCTATTCCAAACCTTCAAATTATTTCCAGATCTATAAATTTTGACGTAATACAAGTGGGGAAACAAAACTCTAACCAATTGTAAAATATAATCGAAAGTCATAAAAGTGGTATGTATCAGATTATGAAAGAAGCAAATTCTATATGTGATAAATGATATTGCTTGCTTTATTCAGTGAAGGAGGAAAGACTATATATACAAAGTATGAGAGCTATCTAGAAGCAATGTAAAGAAATCAAAAAATGGAAAAGTAACAAACTATACAATAGGGACCTACACGAAAACTGATATTCTAACAAACTAATAACGTGGCATAACAAATTCATATTCTAGAATAAAATAGAATGTTGAGCTTTAGTGAGGTGGTGGTGTACTGAATATGTTATCATCCCCTCTCAAGCTTGGGGTTGGAAAATACATGCCAAGCTTGGATAACAAGGGTTGAAGATGAGTAGAAGGCAGCACTTTAGTGAGTATATCAGCAAGCTGCTGGGAAGTGGGCAAATACCGCAATTGAAGGAGGCCATCCAAAATCTTCTCGCGTGTAAAGTGACAATCAATACAGATATGTTTGGTACGCTCATGTTGAACAGGGTTTTGAGCAATGTGCATAGCGGAAATGTTGTCACAATGGAAAGTAATGGGCTTGAGATCATGAACTCCAAGTTCCTCAAGAAAACGAACAACCCAAGTAAATTCAACGGCAGCGAAAGACATGGCCCTATACTCGGGAGAGTTGCCAAAGAGAAGAAGATACCCTGTAACGGAACATCGAGTATCCAAACATGCGATCCAATCAAAGTTAGAGTATGCCTTGAGATGAAGTTTATCAGAAGCGTTTAGGAGTATGCCATGACCAATTGTGGAAGCAAGGTAATTGAGCGTATGTGTCAAGGCCTGATAATGAGCCTCAGTTGGGTTTTGCATGAACTGACTAAGTGTTTGAACGGTGAAAGCGAGATCGGGACGAGTATGCGTCAAAAAATTTAGCTTACCCACTAAACTACGATAATGAGTGGGATTAGGATATAGAGGAGAATCAGAAAGATGGAGTTTAAGATTTAGAGGCAAGGGCATCACAACGCGCTTGAAAGTAGTGAGCCTAGAGTCACGAAGAAGATCTTTAGAAAATTTTTGTTGAATAATAGCAAGGCCATTAGGGAGGTAAGAAACCTCAAGACCAAGAAATTATTGGAGAAGACCCAAGTCTTTGATACTAAAAACTTTGTTAAGATGCTATTTTAGTTTGTGAATGGTGTAACAAAATCATTACCAGTCACAAGGATATCATCAACGCACACCGCAAAAATGGAATTAATGTTATATAGCTGCTAGCCTTTTTGACCGTGAGGATATCCCACAAAAACACAAGGGGTAGCACGAGCACTAAATTTGCCTTTACCTTGTTTGAGTGTAGAAGCAAAGCAAAGACACCCAAAGGAGCGGAGATGGTCATTATTAGGAGGAGTGCCATATAGTTTCTCAAAGGGAGAAATGTGACCGATAGAGCTCAAAGGCATGCGATTAATTAGGTATGTGGCACATTGGATGGCTTCACCCCAAAAACTTAAAGGAAGATTTGCTTGAAAACGTAGAGTACGTGCGACTTCAAGATGATGCTTATGTTTACGCTTGACGCGTCCATTTTGTTAAGACGTTTCCACACAACTAGATTGATGATTAATACCTTTTTTCGTATATAATTGCAACATGGCGCCTTGGCAAAATTCTTTTGCATTATCAGAACGAATGCATTTAACATTAGTATGGAATTGAGTTTCAATCAAAAGAAAAACACTAGAAAGCTTTTGAACAGCTTCGGCTTTAGTACGTAACAAAAATGTCCATGTAGCACGTGTGAAATCGTCAACAAGTGTGAGAAAATAATGACAACCATTAAGACTAGGGGTATTATAGGCGCCCCAAGTATCAAGATGCACTAATTTAAAGGCAAATGTAGCAATAAAAGGACTAGGCTTAAAGGCTAGTCTAGTTTGTCTAGCATAATGACATATTGAGCAAAAGAAAGAGTTCTTGATGACATTGACATCAATATTGGGATAAATCATTTTAATTTTGTCAAAGGGAGCATGTCTTAGCCGTAAATGTAGTAATTTGGCTTGTTGTAGCATAGAATTAGAACAAGCTAGTGTTTCCTTATTGTAATTGTTGATAGTGACAGCATATGGAGATGGAGAAACTCTTTTGTCTAAGAGATTATAAAGATCATTGGAGTATTTACCAAGAGGTAAAAGCCTCTACGTTATAAGTTCCTAGAGACAACAAGAAGTGAAGGTAAAACTAGTGAGCAATGATTATCAATGCACAGTTTCGAAGCAGAAATTAGATTAAATTGAAGCTTGGGAACATAAAGCACATTTAATAAGACAAAACCATCAATAAAAATAATATCACGTTGGTGCATAACTTTGTGTAAACTACCATCAGGGATGGTAATATGAGGGTTAGAATGAGAAATATCATGAATATTAACAAGAGAAGTAAGATCGTTACACATATGATCCGTAGCTCCGGTATCAATAATCCAAAGAGAAGAAGAAGATTAAGTGGCAAAGTAATAAATACCTGCGAGAGTTCTAGAAGAAGCAGAAACATCAAGATAGTATGCTTATCAAGCAACGCCATAGGAAGACGTATATAACTTCCTCTACTCTACCAAGCTTCACTTTATTTAAAAGACAGTGCCTTATCTTGGTGGAAACGTATATCCACACCACACCTATTGGGGACGAGGGCCCAAGACTACATAGGAAGAATTCAAAGACGATTTTAGGAAGCAATTCCTACCTGCTGATGAGGAGGATGAAGCACGAGCTAAACTGTGTCGCCTACACCACAAGGACGGGCATATTCGTGAGTATGTGCGGGAGTTTTCAGATCTCATGTTGGAAATACCAGACTTGTCTCCTAAAGAACCTCTTTTCTCCTTTATGGATGGTCTGACCCGATAGACTAAACTAGAGCTTCAACGTAGGGACGTACAAGACATCAAGATCACACTACGTGCGGCCGAGTCCTTCATCGAGTATCACAAGAAAGAAGGCTCCAAAAATAAGCGTAAAAAGACACCTTTGGACAAAGGTGGGGGAGACAAGGGTAAGTATTCCAAAGCAATATTTGAGGTTAGGACTTCTTCCGGCAACATGTCCAAGGGGGACAAGTCACAGATGTCCGATGGTTGTTTCTTATGCGGAGGGCCGCTTTTGGAACGCAACTGCACATGTAACACCCATGAATTTTTTACCCCTTATACGAAACCAAAAGTGCAAAGCACGGGAGAAAATTCAGGTGTTACATAAAGAAAAGAAAAGAAATAAAACCATAAGAAATTTTATAAATATGAGAAGAAATTTCGGCAGCATCTTAGCTAAAACTCGAACATGTGGTAGAGTAGTTAGCACAATAAAGACAGTAAACTAATATAAGGCATCATTGTGATCTTTAAAACCTCACGCCATGGCGGAATGATTCATCGTCGGCTTCTCAAATCGATATGCCAAGCATGGATCGTAGTTCCATTGTCAACGCTTACGTTTTAAAATGACTACTTGACTCTTTAGAACCATACAAGTTATAAACTACGCAACGAAAAAACAATTATACAAAGGACGACCCAAGGCCTCATAACAAAACGTATACAACCAAAGTTTACAAAAGATAAATAAGAGCTATAAAATCAAAAGATGACGGTATGATAATGGTTATGCTTCGCCCTCATCACTCTCCCACAATGCAATGCAATGCAAAAGAAGCTCCAATACCTTCTACGACTATCCATGATCTTCCCGCTGCTCGACATCAAACCAAAGGCCAATGTGTCATAGCAGCACAATCATAGAAAGTCATCAAATAATCAAAAAAAACACAAATACGTACACGTCAGAAACTAACATCATATCATAATAAGGCATAATTAGTATCAATATAGTATGTCATAATATGAGGGTGATTTCACAACACTCCAAGTGCCAATCATAACCACTAAACATCACTTCCTACTTCTCGTTGTCATTTCTATCTTCTTCACATCTTTTCGACATAATAACTTCTCGGTATCACTTGAACCAAGAGCTTAATCACTTTCAAATATCTATATACATGTGACTAGAGGCCATCTTATTGGGGTTTGCAAGACCCACATGGAAACACCTCAAACAAGGGCGGTGACGGGCCATACCTACGTCCAATGGTAAAGTATGATCATACCCCCGTACAGCGACCATATACAGTTGATCCATGCCTCCGGGAAGTAAACCCAATGAGGTACCAAACCAGTGAAGCCAACATACCTAAACGTATGTGACTAGAGGCCTCCATATCGGGGTTTGTAGGACCCACATGGCAACACCTCAACCAAGGGCGGTGATGGGAATTACTGGCTCCCAACGGCAAAGTATGAACATAGCCCCGTACAGCGACCATATACAGATGATCCATGTCTTCGGGAACTAAATCAACTGGGGTACCCTATCTAGTGGAGTCACAATAACCCAACAACTCTAATGCCTCATCAATAAGGGTCTCATTTCCTTTACAACCAACAACTTTCTTACTCCATCACTAAAGGACTCATTCCCATTCAAACTAACGTAAGTCAAACTCATCAATAAGGAATCCTTCCCATTCAAACTAGCAATAATCAATCTCATCAATAAGGAACCCACCCACTATTCAAACTAACAATAAACATTATCATTATTAAAACACTCGTTGCCTTTCAAACATAGAATAACCAATATTAATAACAAGGGAATCGTTCTTATTCTAAATCATTATCGACAATTAGCATACTAGTATTGTTCTTTATTAGTAAAATTGAAAATCATATAATCAGTAACTTCGATATTTCATTCGACGATAATTCATAGATAGTGTAAAATATATGTTTTAAAATAGTTCAATATCGATAATATACAATGCGAAATGCATGAAAGAGTTAATTACTGCGTGTGTGTACCTGAAGCTGTTGGCACTCTACAAAAGTCAAAACAATCACCAATACAGGGTTTTATAATCTCTTATGAAGTGACCACCTACCAAATTTAAAATAGGTCTTATAAGTCTACTAATCTCATTAAGAGATACTAATTACTACTAATTACAATCAAGCTCTCGCCACGCATACTTAAACTTACTTATAAAATATCGTATAGCGCATGACTTAAAATGCATATTTAGACCATCCAACTTTCTAAATAAATTCGATGATGAAGTACATTATAAGGAGAATTATTTTGTGAATAAAAGAAGATTTGCAATACATCAAATTGAAATATTGATATTACTTAAATATTATTATGTATTATTGATATATATGGAATTAAAGTTCTTTGTTCTTAGAATCGTAATAGTACTCATAATAACGATAACAAGCTAACCAAAAACTTATCCATAACTCTAATCAATTTCTACATTTATCATATGTGCTACTAATAATGCGTCAAAAATCATTATTTGTTCAAATGAAGCGCATCCAACTTTTACCCATCCAACATCCATGAAACAACACATTTAACAAAGTAAGATAACATTTCAACATAAAACTATAAGGAAATAAAAAGAGAAGAATAGCTCACAAAACTTTCTTAATCAAGAAACACAACTAGGACACAAAAAGTAGTACATACTACTATTATTTTCATTCCTAATATAATTTCAAGTCTATCCTTGTTCACTTCACCATCACTTCACTTACCCATAACAAATTTTAATTGATCCATGTTCAATTTACCATCACTACTCTTACACCTAACAAGCTGTACATCAATAGTACCCAACAACTACTAACAATAACAAGGAACTAATCTACTTTCAATAAAATCATCAACAAAGTTGTCAATGTACTCTAACACCATTGAAACACATTTTGAATATACTATTTAATCCTTATTCTCAATCTCAATCCAAACCCTAAATTAGAACATTCTTGAATCACAATTTTAACTCTTGCCCATAATAGCTCCATATAATTCAGTCAAATTACTAGAGAGAAAGCATGAAATTAATTACTCAAAACAAAAGAATAAAATAAAGAGTAGCTCACAAGTAGGGATGGTCACTGGTTCACGACCCTGTTGGACCCGCCCCAGATCCGCCCCTTTTTTAAGGGTCTGGGTCTTATTTTCTAAGACCCATTGGATCCAGGTCGGATCTGGATCTAAAAAATAATTGGCGGGTCCGGGTCCAAGATCCGGACCCTGGACCCGCCTCTTCGACCCTTATAAATATTAAATTATTCATTTCTATTTATCTTCTACGTATGAGTTCTACCTCCAACACTTATTTTCTTTTCATATAATCATAATATATATAAATAATATATATACTACCTAAGTGTTAACCCAATTACCCTTATTTTATGGACTCGAACTAGTGTTTATAATAGAATTTAAGCATATATGGATGACGTTATGCGACTTTAGATGTTAAATTAGTATTAAATATTTGTAAAATGCGATCATAACTCTCTTACAAGTATACGAAAAATATAATGACTTACAACTCGTTCAAATTTGACAAACCAAAGAGACTTTTATGTAGTATATACTACATTTCATCTCATTCAAACTCTTACCCAAATTAGTATTTTTACTTTCATGACCTAAATTAGCTTTGCCTACACATATTAAATAATTTCCTTTTATTTTGTCTAATTGGGGAAAAAAATCCAACACACTATCGATTAAGTACTTTGCAAAATAATGATATTAATAATATGTGTATTTCATATAAAATATAAATAGTAAATAAATAAAATTCGTTTGATTATTTTTAATGCAACACATTTTTAATTTTATTTATTATTTTAAATTGATTAAAATATGCACATGATGGTATAATATATAATCGGGTGTTACAGCCCAACTCGCACTAAGGTTGCCGCCTTGGCCCAAGAGCTGAGCCAAGAAGAGGAGAAGCGAGTAGCGTGTCTACACCGCTTGGATGCCATCTATGTAAAATCCAAGACACAAAAGGGATGCTTATATATGGAGGCCAAATTCGAAGACGGGACGAGATGGGTACTGCTCGACACCAGGGCCGACACAAGCTACCTAAGCGAAAGGGTTGCTTGCGAACTTGGGATAAGTTGGGGGCCAAGGAAAGGTTGTTTCAAAGGTGTTAACGGCACATGGATGAACCTGGTAGGGGAAGTCAGGAACGTTCCACTCTCTATTGGAACATGGTCAGTTACGACCAACTTTACCATCGTACCAATGGATGATTATGAGCTGGTGTACAAAATGGAATTTCTCGACCAAGTAAAGCCACTACTAGTTTCGGGTAAAGATACCATGTTAATTATGCAAGAAGACAGGCGTTGCTTGGTTAAGTTAAAGAGGGAAGGAGAACTTAGTCCCAATCAAGTAAAAAGGGGTGTAACCCATGGGGAAAGAACATTTGCTGCCATGGTGTTCGAAGAGGAACCGCCAACCGAAGAATCAACAAAGGAGGTAATAACTCCACTTATGATCGAGGACGTTTTGAAAGAGTTCCAAGACGTTATGCCCGACGAGCTTCCAAAGGAGCTTCTTCCGAGACGAGAGGTCGATCATGAAATCGAGAGCAAAGGCTGTGGCTAAAGCCCCATATCGTGTGTGCCTTACTTAGCTAGAGGAGCTCAAAGTCCAATTAAAGGAGTTGTTAGACGCATGTTACATTAGGCCTTCGAAGAGCCCTTGGGGTGCACCTGTGCTATTCCAACGCAAGAAGGATGGGACTCTTCAAATGTGTGTCGACTACCGGGCGCTAAACAGGCTGACCGTCAAGAACAATTATCTAATTCCTCTTATCGCAGATTTTTTTGATCGGCTACGACAAGCAAAAGTGTTCTGAAAGCTCGATCGTTGAAAGGAATACTACTAGTTAAGAATTGCAGGAGATGAACCAAAGACGACATGCATCTCTAGGTACGGGTCCTACGAATTGCTTGTCATGCCCTTTGGATTAACAATTGCTCCAGCAACATTTTGCACTTTTATGCAACAAGTACTGGTCGATTTCATTGACAAGTTCGTAGTTGTCTACTTGGATGACATAGTCGTCTATAGTAGCTCGATGGATTGAGCAAGTGGATCATCTAAGAGTCGTTCTCCAAGTTCTAAAGGAGAACCAACTTTATGTTAAAAGGGAAAATGCTCATTCGGCCTAAGGGAGGTGGACTTCTTGGGGCATAAAATTTGTGATGGGAAAATCTGAATGGACCCAAAGAAGATAAGGGCAATCATGGACTAGGAGTCCCCAACAAAGGCCACTGAATTAAGATCCTTCTTGGGGCTTGTCAACTATTATCGACGTTTCATCAAAGGGCATTCAACAATTGCTGCTCCACTAACCGATGTACTAAAGAAGGGGCATGCTTGGTGTTGTACACCTAAACACCAAACGACTTTGGAAGCCTTAAAACAGGCCGTCATACAGGAACCAGTACTTGCTCTTCTGGACTTCAATAAGCCATTTGAAGTCTGCGCGGATGCTTTCGACTTTGCTATTGGTGGAGTACTAATGCAAGAAGGTCATCCAATCGCTTTCGAGAGTCGAAAGCTTAGTGAAACGGAAAAACGATGGCCAACACACGAAAAAGAAATGCTCATAATGGTGCATTATCTAAGTGTATGGGAGCATTATCTAAAGGCGGCAACTCCATTCAAAATCAAGACCGACAATAGGGCTGTAAGCTACATCCAAAACAAACCAAAACTTTCGGGCAAGTAAGCAAGGAAGCTGGACTATTGGGCGGAATTCAAATATGAGCTAGAATATAGTCCCGGGAAAACAAACCAAGTCGCTAATGCTTTAAGCCGAAAGGTATATTTGGCACCGTTAGCGACTATCCCCGAAGGAGACTTGCTTGACCGCATCAAGGAGGGATTAAGCCATAACCCACAAGCACAAAAGTTCATAGAGCTCGCAAAGGAAGGAAAGACAACTCAGTTTTGGATCGACGATGGGGCCTTATATGCAAAAGGGAATCTACTCTTCGTTCCCGCATGGGGCAATCTAAAAAGGAAAATTCTGCAAGAGTGTCACGACACTCCTATGCTGGCATCCGAGAACACATCGCACCTTGGCAATGGTGCAAGAGCGCTTTTACTGGCCACGCGTACTGGAGGAAGTGGAGCAGCATCACCCGCATGGCTTATTCTCCCCACTACCCATACCAGACCGCATATGGGATAACGTTTCGATGGATTTCATAGTAAGCTTGCCACTCTAAGAAAGCTGCACTAACTACCTGGTCATTGTGGATCGATTGTCAAAGTATGCGGTTTTCATCCCAACACCGAAAGAATGTACAACAGAGGTCACCGCCAAGATCTTTGTGAAGCATGTTGTCAAATATTGGCGACTGCCTACATCAATAATAAGCAATAGAGATTCCAGGTTTACCGGGAGGTTCTAGCAAGAACTATTTTGCCTAATAGGGACAGAGTTAAAGATGTCGACAACAATGCATCCACAAACAAACGGGCAGATGAAGAGTGTCAATCGCTTCTTAGAAGTCTACCTCCGTCACTATGTAGCAGCAAACCAAAAGGATTGGGAAACACTCTTGGACATCGCCCAATTCTCCTATAACCTGATGAGGAGCGAAAGCACAAGAAAAAGCCAATTTGAGATAGTCCTTGGTTTCCAACCGTCAACACCAATGGACATTGTTGGAGGCTACAAGCGCAATAGGCCACCAACATAAAAATTTTCTAAGGATTGGCAAGAACGAGCAGACGAGGTAAAGTTATATCTCGAGAAGTCTGCCAAGAGAACAAAGAAATGGGCCGATAAGAAGCGCACGTATCGGGAGTTCGTAGAAGGGGACCAAGTACTAGTTAAGCTATAGGAACTGGGCGTGTTCGAGGTCTGCACAAGGGACTTATGCAAAGATACAAGGGTCCTTTCACAGTCATCAAGAAGGTGGGATTCGTAGCCTACAAATTCGAGTTACCCGAGGCGTAATGAAAACTCCCGCTTGTGTTTCACGTGAGCTTGCTCAAGCCACACAAAAAGGACCATCCAGGAAGATCGAAATATATCCACCCGTACTCCAGCAGGCATACGGGACCAATACGACAAGGCTGCCGAGGAAATACTTCCAAGAAAATCATGTGCAAGAGAAACGGGGCAGCCACCAAAGAATACTTGGTAAAATAGAAAGGCCTACCGATGAGCGAGACCAGCTGGGAACCAATCGAACGCTTATGGCAATTTCAAAAGCTCGTTGAAGCATTCAAAGCTGACAAAGCAACAAGGACGATGCAACATTCAGGAGGGGGAGAATGACACGATCTGACTCGTTTTTCCGAATCAGTCTAAGAGCTTTCCGAACTTCTCAAGAAGCTTTAAGAATTCTCTTGAATACACCAGAATTATGTAGAGCATTGTACATATCTGTAGAATCATCTAGATATAAGTGGAATGGCCTAAGGTAGGTGGTGTCCTAGAATTCTCTAGAGACACCCATGTAGAGTAGCTGGTAAGAATTCTCTAGAATTCTTTAAGGGCTTGGCTATCACTATAAATACCCCCAATCCCCCTTATTTGCAAATCACTCAAGTTATGTATAAACATTTCAATAATACAAAGTCTTTCCGCAAATACACTCTTCTTCAAGCATTTTCTTTAGTATCTTCAACTTAAACCCTTTAAGTTCTTCATACATAGGCACATTTTCAAGGCTGTGTTAGTGCAATCGTTAGCCATTGACACTAGTGTCACACAATTTTAACTAAGTTAATAAGTGAGCCCGTGACACTAGCAAGCCATTGACACTAGTGTCGCACGGTTTTCACTAAGTCAATAAGTATCATCACCATGAATTACCATTAATCAAGTAACTACCTCTGACATTCCACAACTGAAATGTATAAATACTTCCTCCATCTTCAATATCCAATGACGTAAATATATTCTCTAATACCGATATTTTGTTTTAATATTCTATCATTATACTTCTCCCTTTCAATTCTCGTTCCCGGTCTGACTTAGCATCAAAGAGGCATTCTGGAAAAATCAGACCCTAGACTAGTCTTCCCTGGTGGTTCCAAGATATGAATTTATATCTTGAAAGATTCATATCATCCTATATTTGAGGCTATTATTATCATTAAACCCTTTGGTCAGGTATCATATTAAATTCTCATCTTTTATTTATATATCTGACAGTTTTTTAGCAGAAACAGATAAAGATAAAGTATCATTGTAAAATTTATAAAACTAAATTATATTTATTTTTGATAAATTTGTATATATTATAAAAATACGAATAAATATAGAAAATATATAAATTTTACCTAAAAGATCATTTTCATCACAACATTTCCCAAATGAAAAATCAATTTACAAATTATGTATACTTCAATAAGTTCTAATTGTGTGAAATTCACCACATGGTCTATTAATTTATTGGGTTATGACTGGTTTGCAAATTGCATTCTCCGATTATAGTGATATGAAATATAGACCCACTGATTTAACGTGTACAAAGCGCTTGATTTCATTATTTGTATATATTTTAGTTTAAAATTAATTTAACTTGTAATTTATCTTTATTTTGAATTCAATTTTTATCTTCATTAACTAACTAATTAATCAATCAATAAATTAATTAATAAGCCATTTAAATAATAATAATAATAATAATAATAATAATAATAATAAAAATATTATTATAATTGACAAAACTCAAAGCCGACGTAACCCTTTCCTCACATATGATAAATCAATTAATTAATAATTCTATATAATTCATGCAAATCTTCTATTTTAGGAATTAAGTTATTTAATATTGTGAGTTTTTTGTCATTTTGAATACATACAATTATATATTCTTGAATGTTTTATTTTAGGTATTAAATAGATTAATTAAGATATAATTCATGAAAGCAAATTATATTTAAAAATTTATTACACTTGGCAATCTATTTTAGTGTATGACATGTGTTATTTTTCAAGGTTTTTTATAAAATAGTATTATTAGCAATCTATTTTAGTGTATGACATGTGTCATTTTTCAACGTATTTACAAAATAGTACTCCCTACAATTCACAACTATTGTCTCATTTACTTTTTCACACTTATCGAGGCAACATTTTAACCCTTAATATCTCTAATTATTCTGAATCAAAAATTATAAAAGTTGATATTAATAATCCTTGTATCGAGACAATCAAACAAGATCCAACGTGATTATATTTTAATTTATAGATTAAGAGTAAAATATAAATTATGAGTGATACGTGAATAGTGCCCAAAAACAAATGGAACATTTGTTTTGAATTGGAGGGATTATTATTTAAAAGGCAAATTTACCTAGAATAATCCAATCTATTCGTGATTTTCCTACAATAATCCCACCTATTGATTAACCATGAATAATATGAACTTTAAGGGGTATTTGCCTAGAGTAAACTTGGGCAAGCTGATGACCTGCTATAGTAGGTAATTCACCAAAAAATAAACTGAAAATTAATTTAAAATCCGCGAAATTCTTTTTAAATTTACATAAAAAATTCATACTCCCTCTGATCTTATTTGTTCTTCCCATTTGGAATATGGGAAGGAACCAAGGAACATATTATTGTTAAAGGGATTCCTTTATTTATAATGAGTGAAATAATTAAGGACATTGATATATGAAATCAGAACATTTGATGTAAAGGGGTTTTTGAAGGGTTTTTCTATTAAATCATTAAATTAAATATGAAAATTACAATTACAATACCCAATTACAAATCATTATTGGTTTTACCTACCATTCAAAATTAAATTCAAGGATTATGGGCTGTTTTGGAAGATAAAAAAATTACAGTCTTTAGATTACATTTACAAAAGAAATTCAAGCCATTAGATTACATAAACAAAATTAAACTTACTTTGATCCCTTACACTACACTAGTATAAATACCCAACAATGAAGATAAGGACATCATCAACAGCCCAATTTCAGGATCAGAAACCCAATTTCCTGTAGAGCTACTGTGCTTAACAGTGATACGTACTCCATGCCCATATTATTTCACACCCAAAAATAGCAATACTAGTCAATAACAGTAATCAAAAAGTAGCTTATTTTTGGCATAATTTCATGGAGCATTTATCAGATTATGATTGGAAGTGTGGTCCAAATTTACATGGAGATGATGAAGTGGAAGTTGCAATTGAAGTAAACCAAAATTTTGTTGAAGGGGACTTAAATGGTCAAATTGTAGATCATGAATTTGACCTAAATTTACCTTCACCATCCCCACAACAATCAAATGAACCAAATGAACCAAATGAACCAATTACACAAAATCAGCGAAATCCTCATAAGCAAAGAATTACCAACCAAATGCGACAAGAAATATTGCTTCATTTACTTAACATCTCCGTTAATGGTGTACTACCCCATGGTTCAATAAACAAAACATCTGAAAAGATCTGTTATAGCAGAAGAAGCATCAGTTTTTTATGGAACAAGGCAGAAAAACAAAAGCAAGCATGTCAAAAATATGATTTAGATCACAACTATGATAATTGTGGTAGAAAAAGGGTCTCCGTTCCATATGCAAACATGGCAAGCATTCAAATGGGGGATAGAACTTGTATAAGGGACTTGGCAAGTAAAATAGACTTAGCACCATCCACGGTATGGAGAATGAAAAAGAGCAGAGATTTGATGCCTCATTCTAATGTTATGCACCCCGAAATATCGATAGAAAACAAATTGGTAAGAATTCGTTGGATTCTTAGTTTACTTGATCATATTTTAATCACCATAACACCAAAATATAAACCTTATAGATCCGGTAAATCAAGTAAGTTCATTCCAAAGGTTATGTTTGTGTTTTGATTGTCGCTTGAGGAAATGTGAATGTGTTCTTATTCCCGCGTACGATTGAACTTTGTAGGAAGTCGATTCGTGACGGGGAATTGATTAGTGCACTTATGATTTTGTTTATCTTACTTAAGGTACATACACGCAGTGAAGTTTTGCATAATGTGACATGTTACTATATATGAATGATAAATAAAAATAGAGTATGGATATGTAATACTAATGATGTTATGTTTTCCAAATAAAGAGTTTCGATGTATTATTTTTATAAGTAGAGGTAGTATGACCTCACTAACTTTAAAGTGGACGTAGTATGACGTCAATTGGTGGAAAAGAATTACTTGCGGTATGTGGGGGCATTATGAGCCACCACGGGGGTATGCATACTTAACCATAGGCACCGAAGTAAGGCGAGTGTCTATGGTAGAGATTTGCTTAGGGGTTAGCTCCCCCTAATGTATTGTCTCACCTACGAAGTTTGGAGTTGAACCGGCAGTATGGCTGGAAAAAGTACAGCAGTATGGCTGATTAACATTTTCGAGATAGTTATAAATTATAAAAGCAAAACAAAAACTTATTTCGACAACTGGTAGTAATTAAATCTTTTTTTTCTTATATTTAATTAAATGACATGCGATGTTTTGCTTACGTGTACCTTTGGTCTTCACGATCCTGCAATGATGTTGTTTCTTTTTTTGGAAAAATAACTAGCAGTAAGTTAAGTTGTAGGTCTGGGGAGTGAGGACTGTCATTTGGAAGAATAAATCATTAGGGTACAGAATCCATGTTATGGACTTTTATTTGGTCTTAAGGATATTTTGTTTTTAAGAGGCGTTTACGTTCTCGAGTTGTAATAAACAGACTTTGACTTTACAATCTTATCTGCTGCTAGAATTTTCTTATATCCTAGAACTTTATAATAACTCAAGAACTCGATCCGCAAGTTTTGCTCGTTAATCAAATCCGTTTTAAACCGCCTTTCTGACATCCTGGTTTGACTCGGACTGTATTTAGTTTCTTTAAAACAGTCATCTTCTCTTTCAAAACGACCCGAGTTTTTCCAGGATGTTACAATGAAATTTTAAAGGCTAAGGGTTCCAACAACTATGATGTTCCACACAACAAGAAAAAACAACTTGAAGATAATGGAGACCTTGAAGATCAAGTAAAAGCACCTCGATGGGCTGTTAAGGATTGGGTGTCCTTAGCATATGGAGAAGAATACATTAATAATATGTTTGGTATGAATGTTTGAAAGAACAGATTGTATTATTGATCTTTTATTTATAAAAAATAGTCTCAGTTTAGCCCTCATTCATCATCGAAAACAAATATGATTGCAAATGAATAAGCTTCCTATGCTACTTATAAATACACACAAGTTTATGACAACAATCATTCAAATGCTTTATATTGTAATCTTTCCTCATTAAGAAAGACTCATCATCGACATACTTGAGAGAAGTAGTCTCAGTTTAGTCCCCATTCTTCATTGGAAATAACACAATATGCAAGTGAGTGAGCTACCTAGAAACTTGTGGTATATTTGAGTGAAATGGCAACAATCATTCAATGCATCACAGTATAATGTTTTCTCAATATGGAAGACTCATCGTTGACAAATTCAAGAAATATGGAAAACTTAGTTTAGTTAGTTAAATAATTCAAGCATAAAACTAATCCAAGCATACTTAGACAAATACCCAACGAATCATCAACAAACAGCGTGTTCTGGAATTTCAACAACATTACCAAGAATACCCAAAAATTACATCAACATTTACCAACAACATTTTTACCAACATTACAAAGAGGCATAACGATCAGCTAATTTACCTTTCTTTTTATAGTTTTTAAAGGAGTAGTAGTGCTAGTGGGTTGAAATTTTAGAGAGCCTTTTGAAAAAGATTACTTTTTTTCTTGAAAACCCTTCTTTTCTTTACCTTTAACCGATCTGGTGGTGTGTCTGGAACCACCATTGGAGTAGGAGACTCTTTTTTAACCTCTTCTTTTCCCATAAGTTTAGAAGAAGCATCGTCTTCTAACTCTTTTAAAAATTTCTTTTCATCTTCAACTGAACTTAGGGTCTTACGGAGTAAATCAATACTATAACTGTGAAATCTACCATTTTCTGAGCAAGAACATTGAGAACCCCATTCACATTCACCACCTCCTCTAGGGCTAGTTCTCAGTAGAGAAATCATGAACAAGAACCAAAAAACCGTTCGAAAATACTAAAACAACCAAAAATCACAAAATTACTCTTGTTTTGTAAAGGATGACAAAACCTGAATTAAAATGTAGTTTGTATTAACATTCAACTTTAGAAAATGGGTAGATCTTAAGAATTTTGAAGATTGAAATTTAGAATTTAAAGAGAGAGAAAAGCTGAGAATGGAAATGAGGGACGTGGGTGGGTGGGTTGGTGCAAATGAGTGGATTTATAAATAAAAAAAGAAGGTCATGATGAATTATTGGGAATGCAAAAGGATGTATTCTCTCAACGGGTATTTGGGGGTTAATTTAGTAAATTTTAAGGGTATTTTTTGTAAATATGTGTTGGTGGGTGAGGTTAATTTGGTTTAAATTTATGTCCAAAAATAGAAAGATTTTAAAGTGGGAAGAACTTTGTGAAATTTCATTTTGGGGAAAGTGGGAAGAACAAATAAGATTGGAGGGAGTAATTTTTTTTGAACAATTGTTTAACATTTAGTTCAACATTTTATTTTAATTTATCTTTTTTAATAAAATATAAAACTTACTATAACAAGTTATCTGGTTACCGGGTTTACTTTAGGAAAATACCCTTCAAAGGTCGAATTATTCATGGTTAATCAATAGGTGAGATTATTGTAGGAAAATCATGAATATGTTGGATTATTCTAGATAATTTTTCCTATTTATAAAATCTATAACTATTAGTAAAACAAAACATTGCTGACATCATCACTTTTTAAAATTGCTTACGTGTTGCAACCTCAACAAAAATTTCCCTCAAACATTCAATAATGATGTCATTGATTTTATGACTAGTTTTTTATCTTTGACTTTATTACTCACATCATATAATGTATTTGAAAATCATATATATTATTTTTTTTCAATTATTTATAAAATCTTTTTTATTTTATTTATTTTTGATAGATATTTTATCAATTAAATGAGTATTTATTTAGTGTATAGGATATTTCTAGATGGCTAAAACATAATATACTTTTATTAGGAATTTTTTATATGTATACAATTGGTTGCTTAAATGCAATGCTTAGTTCTAATATGATTCAGGTTGTGACTATTTTTAATTATTTAAGTCAATTATATTTTTCTTGACAATAACTGCTTTTTCATTTACTGTTTTATAAAATAATTTAATATGCTTTGGTGTTAAATTTGATTTCGAAATGTGTTATTAATAGTTGTAATACTTTATATAAATCAATGTAATTTATGTTGGAAAGTTTAATAAAATTGTGCATCGCACGGGCACTATCTAGTAGTATTATTATTACACTTGGCAATCCATCATACAGTATGACATGTGTCATTTTCCAAGGTATTTATAAAATAGCATTTTTATTAAATAGTATTGAAAAATGAATTTTTGTTATTTTCAATTGAACTTTTATCTTGGTTAACTAATGAATTAATCAATTGATTAATATTTCATTAATTAAATAATAATATTTTATAATTGATAAAACTCAAAGCCCACGTAGCCCCTTCCCTCCCATATGATAAATCAATGAATTAAGAAAAATTATCAATGGTACCCCGAGGTATGGGTTATTCTCAATGGTTTTTACAAGTTGTTTTTTTTTTCCAATGGTACCCCTAACATTTTGTGATAATTCTAACTGTGATCTTTTTAACTTTTTTCCATTAAAAATCCGTTAACTTTTCGAAATTAACCTAACCATGGTTAGTTTCTTCTTCTTCTTCTTCTAGACACCATTGAAGAAATGTTAGGGGTACCGTTGAAGAAAAAAAAACTTCTAGACACCATTGAGAATAACCCATACCTCAGGGGTACCATTGATAATTTCCCATTAATTAATGATTAATTAAGTGTTAATACATGTAAGCAAATTATATCCACTAAATACACTTGATAATAAAATAGTACTAATTTTACACCTTTTTCTTTTTCGTCTATCCCACTAATTTGTATTATTCTTATCATAGTATGGCCCACTGATATTACACATTTTCTTTTTGGCTATGTTTTCACTCTTCGTGCTACAATCAAATCTACAATTTTTTTTTTCACTTCATGTTAACTACTTATTAATTCTATATTAAACCTAATGTATAGTTCATAGTATTCACTTATTTTTTAAATGAAAGATAATTTTTGTATAGTAATTACAAATAGTAGAGATTGCGGATCTGTTGCTTAGTTTAGGAAAAGTTACCTAGAATAATCCAATCTTTTCATTATTTTCTTACAATTATCCCAACTATTGATTATCCACAATTAATCCCAATTTTGGATGGTATTTTCCTAGAGTAAATCCGATAACCTTATGACTTGCTATTGCAAGTTTTACTTTTTGGAAAACAAAGATAAATTTAAATAAAATATGTAATATTTATTTTATTTATTTATATATCGTACGATTACTTTTATACCTGTTGACTTTGCAATTTGTTGACATTGATCCTCTAATGACCTTTGCTTACGATCAAAAGTCTTTTGTGACTTTCTCCTTTTTATTGCTTGGCCTCTAAGGAAGTAACCTCCTGGAACCCTAAAATAATCACCCACTACCTATCATATCCCCCATGTCCTCCCTAAATAATTGCTCCATAATACCTCCATTAGCTACTATAAATACCTCCTTCAGAACTCACTAAGCCCAAGTTTTATCTTATACAACCACTACTCTTCTACAATCACCCACCTTTAATTGATCCTCAAACATTCTCATCTTCCCCAAACTTATAAAAACCGTTCGTACTTGTTCACATTGCATTCATTCATCAATCTTTGATCTCCGATCTGACTTGAGTATCGGAGGGGTTTTCCGGAAGATCACCCCCTAGGTAAGGCTATCGTGTTGTGTGCAAAATCTCAAGTAAACAAGGAAGAATAACTTCATCAACTATTCAAATACGATTGACTTTAGCAACGTTTCATCTTCAGGTGTTCACGTGGTCTTTTTTCGATTCAAGTTTCGTAACCGAAACATTTTGGCGCCGTCTGTGGTGATCTTATTTGAACGAAAAGCATGGCTCCCAAGACGAATCCTACACATACCGCTATTGTGCATAGTACAGATACAGACACTTCTGTAGGTTAGGCCAACAACCAAGCCGTGACCCGTCGTGATCTGGACATACTAGCACAAAACCTTACTGCTGCCTTCTCCGAGCAACTTCGTCCCGTCATGAATACCAATAACCCAACCCAGCAACGAACCATGGATGATATGGCTAATTAAATAAAGAGACTCCAAGATCGAATAGCTCCCATCCAAAATAACTCAAGTCCCCTTGTATCCCGTGATAAGGATATTAGGATGTCCTGTTCCAACAGAAGAAACAGGAGAAGGTCTAAGACTCACAAAAGTTTCAGCAGAGGTGACTCCCGAGAAGGGGAATCTAAGACCGCCTCCCGAGACGCCCGTACTTTCCTGGATAACAAAAGGCAAAAAATATCGGAGAGTTTTCAATCCTTAGTGGATAGGAAACGGGATGAAAGAAAGAGAACCTCATTCACCGGTTCCAGTCACCCCGTAA
The DNA here is from genome assembly GCA_019425755.1 of Amaranthus cruentus. NCBI lineage: Eukaryota > Viridiplantae > Streptophyta > Magnoliopsida > Caryophyllales > Amaranthaceae > Amaranthus > Amaranthus cruentus. The sequence goes on from CM033461.1 coordinate 19,639,125, forward strand.
ACTCGGTTGTGAAGCAGTAGGAGGCGTTTAGCCGAGGTGGCCTTCTGGAGGCCCCTATGTTGATAAACTCTCCACTTTTCGCTGAAGTCTTGGATACTCCCAATCCCATAAAAAATAAAAAATTTTGAATATGGCGGCCTTTGATGGGACGACTTGCCCCGAAGAGCACATTATGGCGTATAAGAATCTGATGCTGCTTTATACTTCTGAACCCGCACTACTGTGCAAGTTCTTCCCTACCTCTCTGAGGGGTAGCCTTGACATGGTATAATTCACTTCCCACAGGAAGTATCCATACATTCGCTCAGTTGGAATCCAAGTTTCTGGGCTACTTTGTAGCTTCTCGGAGGCAATAAAAATCAAAGTTCCACTTGCTCAATATAACCCAACAAGAAGGAGAGTCAATATCATCATACTTGAAGAAATTCCACGAGGCAGTATTGGATGTAACAGAATTAGAAGAATCAGTTACCCTGAATGCCATGATCAATGGCATGAAAGCTCTAAAATTGACGTTCCAACTAGTGGAGAGTCAAGTGAAGACATATTCGGAGGCAATGAAATAATGTCAAAGTTATGTCACGGCCTCTGAGATATGTCAGGCATATGACCCCAAGAAGCGAAAGTTAGACAGGAAGGACCCAACGCCATCCCATCACTCCTCAAGAAATAAGGAGGAACATACATCAAGGAGAGAAGGAAGTTGTATGTCGCGTCGTCTCGATCCTCCCTCCGATATGGGACCTACATGATCCAGACACATATACGCCGCGGAAGAGGGGCCAAGAACGAGGAACCTGCTTGATAGAGGTAATGATCCTTTGTTTAAAAGAAACCGAAAATACATTTTCATTGCCATTCGGGACGAGTTGCCGGTTCCTCCTCCTACTACTACCCCTTCAGATCGTTGCAACTTCAATTTGTGGTGTGACTACCACAAGGAGCATGGCCACACATTAGCTCAATGCCGCGAACTCAAGCGGGTACTACATCAACTTGCCAAAGAAGGAAAATTAGAAAGTTTTTTAAACCGAAGAGAATATGGTACCAGAAATGACGCGGAAAGACGGGCCTGGATCCCAAGGCAAAGATCCCCCAAAAGGGAGGAAACCAGAAGAGAGAGCTCCAATACTCAAGGGATAATACACCTGATATGCGGAGGCTATTACGAGGACTCCCCCACTATTTGTGCTGCTAAAGATAGTGATCACACCCTACTCAAAGGACCACCAAAAACTACGTCATCAGGGCTCATCATAAAATTTGATGCCACTACTTCTCAGCCGTTGCAGCAACCTCACACCGATCCGCAAGTAGTATCAATCAAGATCGGGCACATGAAGGTCAAACGAGTATTGGTGGATAGTGGGAGCACTGTTGACCTCGTCACCATGGAATGCCTCAAAAAGATGAAATTCGAAGAGAAGCACCTTCAACCACTGGACAAGCCCCTAATCGGGTTTGTGGGTGAAATAGTTATAAAAACGTCTTCATTAAAAATCATTATTTTAATGAGTAAAATGAATTTGTCGTTTTCAAATAAAAAATTTTCTACATATTAGATATTCGTTTTTTTAAATTTGGAGACAAATAAATTCTACGATAAAAATACGGATAGTTTTATACACCTTAAGTTTATTGAATGGGTAAGTGATGCTAACTCAATCGATACTCACCCAACACTCTACCCTTTTCCTCCTTCTTATACAAGTGATGCATTCCGATCATTTCTACAAACAAAAAAACATGAATTCCCACCTTCTCCAACTCTATAAGTAAACCCAAAATCAGAATTTCTCCTTCTCCAAGTGAACAAGCAAAGCAAAAATGATGAAATTTCATCTTTTCTCTAAGTGAGCAAGCCACTAAAAATCTGAATTCCATCTTCTTTCCCTTATGATTTCAATCTCTACAGAATTTATATGGAGTATAGAGCCTAATTGAAGTTCACCTTGGATTGTTTAGATGTTGTTGGAATTAAAGAACCCAAGTAGATAGCATCTTCATCATCATCTTCCATCCTTTTTATGTTATGTAAGTTCAAAATATCTTCATTTTTCATTTTGATTATGTGTATGTAAATAAAGGTTAAAAGGACCTTCAATTGACATTTATGTGTTTAATTGTTAGGGCTTTTGGTAGAATCTTCTTTTGGTAGAAGCTCTTTTAGTGGTTTAGAAGAAGTGAATCCCTAATTTTGGTGGATTGCAAGTATTGTGAAGAATTTGCTCATAAAGGTAACCCACAAACCTTGTTAAATTTACTTACAAATTGAATGTTTCAAAGTGATTTGAAGTTTTAAATGTGTAAAATGTATTGTGCAAATTCTGGGTTTCTCGCAAACAAAAAGTGAGACTTTGTTTTCTGGGCAAATCATCTGAAATCAAGTTATGGATCGTGAAATTGTGAAATTCGCGGCTCGCGAGATTGGTCGCGACTCGCGAGTTCCTTTGTTAAAGTTTCTGTCTTTATTTGAAAAGTTTTTGGAATGAAAAATAGCTTTGTCGCGGCTCGCGCTTTTGGTCGCGGCTCGCGAGTGTCTGGCAGTTTTCTGCCCCATTTTGAAAATGCGATATCTCCTTCGTCCGGACTCGAATATATGCAAATTTACAGTCGTTACGACCGTATGAAAGTCTAGTTTATCATAAAATTGGAATTACTCAAAAAACTTTATTGGAATTTTATTTATAAGCCTTTGAGTGAGCATGTGTCTTCATATGAGCAGTTAAAAGAGTTTAATGATTTCACTAAGCTTGGATATTGCTTGGGTGGGTGTGTAAACTTTATTATTGACTTGGGATTGATATTTAAACATATGATAGATGTGATTACTTTAGTTTAGTAATGGATTCTTGTATTGGGTTTAATATGAAAAAGTGTCATAAGTACCGTATTCGAAATTGATTCAGGAATCGGTTATGGAGTACATAAGTTATGATTTTGAGGTTCTTTATAAGTTTATGAAATCAAGAAAGGTTATAGGTGCAGATGTACTTATGTTGATTCAGTGATGAAAGATTGAGTTCGAAATTGATCAAGTTTGGAATGTATTTGAGTAATCCTTTTACAATGTGTCTAGAGTTATTATTTGTTCTTCAATTGAGTTTTATGGATGGATATTGTTGAGTTATGGGTTCTTATTTGGTTAGTTGATATTATTTGGGTTTGAATCAAAATGGGTATTGGAACTTAAGATTGGGGTAAAAATTGGTTAAACTCCATTGATGGTAGCCCAAGCTCTTACATGTGTTGTTGATGATGAGTCAATTGGTATTTTAACTAATTACTGACTATTTTGCTTATTTAATAATATTATTAGTTTCCCAAAATGATTTTTTTAATAAAATGTATTCATGTTATGAAAATTATATTTAATAAAATAAAGTATGTTAACATTGCTTTTAGAGATATTACAAAAGCATGTTTTACTTAAAGTTTTGTATAAAGTATTAGACTTTATAAATGTTTGTCGTTTTGGGAATTGGACAACGATACCATGTATCCGGTTTTGTGTGAAAACCCTAGAGCTTGATTCCAGATACCTTTTAGGATCGGCCTCGAGCACCCGATCCCGTTTAGTTCTTGCAAGAGTCGTTTAGGTGATGACGATCACCCGTTTACCAGAATGATAGATCAAGCCTATTTTTGGCGGTCACTAAATATTCCCTGTTTTCGTGTTAATTTTGTATTAAGTTTCAAAATACTGTTTTGAGTTTTGTTTTGATGGTTCGGCAAAGGTTGTGACTTTTGTGAGGAAATTACCTCAAAATGTTAGCTTTAAACTTGTGTAGTTCTTAGCCGTTTTCGATTTAGTAACAAAAGTACTCTACAATATTTTCCTATGTTTTAATATAAACTTATTTGAAAGAGGTTACAAAGTTGAACGAATAACCGAATTTACAAATGGTTTTCAATATTATATCGTTTGTTGGGTTACTCAATAATTATTATTATTGACTGCTTTTGATGGGGCCTACTCTTCCGGGAGTAGATCCATTTTTCAGGGTAGCTTTGTTATGGAGGTGATGACTATAAGTATTATGTGCTACATGCGCGGCAAGGATTTCCATTTTATCATCACTCCCTTTTGACTTTGTTATGTAAACGTTTTCTTAGTTTGGTATTGTAAATTAAGACTTTAAAGTTCTATATCTATTTTATAAATAATTTAAGTTAAGTTTGTAAAAAGTTTTCGTTAACTCTGATATTGGTTTGCTATGTTCATCGGATCATAGGTCAGATTCAGCCCAAACGTCTGCAAGTCTTCCGCTGTGTCAGTGGACAGTATTATTATATTATTTCCGCTCGTTTCGGCTGTTTCAATTGGTATCAGAGCCAATGTTTTTTAAAGAATATAAAAACGGATTTCAAAAATATGAGAGTTCGGTAGAATTGAGTCTAAATCAAGTCTGGGGATATTACGTGTAATTTTATGTGGTTACTTGTCTTATGTGATAGATACATCCCAAGAGTGTCGTTTTAACAATAAAGTATGTGAAGTTAGTATCAATGTCTACTGATGAGTTCAACCCTAGTAGACTAAACGATTGCTAGTAAAGCGTAAAGTTTATGTTATGATGCTATGAGTAGAATTTATAATTGATTTCTGCCTTTTCTATTTGATTATAGAGAAAACAAAATGTCCAGAGATCGCGGTCGTGTTTTGCCTAACGGGATGGAGAATGATGGCATGAATGCCCAAATGAGAAGGTTAGAGGAAACAAACGAGAGGTTACTTCAGATCCATGAAAACCAAAACCGTAGAGGTGAGTTAGACCAAGAAACTGAGTTGTGTAAGAGGTTGGGAGGCCATAGACCCCCATATTATGGTGGTGAGTCAGATCCAGTAAAGTTAGAAAATTGGGTTGATCAAATAGAGAAAATTTTAAACGTTGTTAACTGCCCGAGAGATCTTATGGTGAAAATTGCTTCTTTTTACCTGGAGGGAACTGCTAACTTGTGGTGGAAAACTGTAAAAGCTGAGAGAGATCATATTGGATTGACTTGGGAATAGTTCTTAGTAAGGTTGAGGACCAGATTTTATCCGATCTCCCTACAAAGGAGAAAGGAGAGTGAGTTTCTTATGTTGACCCAGGATAAGATGATTGTACTAGAGTATTCAACCAGATTTATGGAGTTGTCTAGGTTTGCACCAGATTTTGTGGCAAATGACCGGATGAAAGCTTCTCGGTTCTTTGAAGGGTTGAACCTGAATTTGCAAAAGTATGTTACTAAGTATAGAGACTTCCAAGATTTGCTTGATAATTCTTTAGAACAGGAGAGAGTTCAAGAAAAGAAAGAGAGGTTCGAAAGGGATAATGGTAAACAAGAAAACAAGGCATTTTGTGACGCTTTTTTTAACACTTTGCGACGCTTTAAAGCGACGCAATATGGCTTAGCGACGCTTCAAAAAAGCGTCGGTATTTTCGATGTCGCTATTTACCGACACTTCAAAAAGCGTCACAATTCTCACCAATTAGGACGCTTTTAGATGTCATTCTTTGCTACTTTTTCTGATGCTTTTAGTGTCAAAATTCACATTTGCGACGTTCTTTCACGTCACTATTTGTCATTTTGCGCCAGTTTTTTATGTCAAATTATTAGTTTACGACGCTTTTAAATGTCGATATTTGTCACGTAGCGACACTTGTTGTGTCGCTGTTTGTCAAATTGTCACACTTGTAGTGTCGCTAATTGTCTTTATACGACACAATTAAGCCAATATTTGTCATTTTACGACGCTATATAGCGTCACTATTTGTCTTCTTACGACGCTTATAAGTGTCGCAATCTACGCTTGTGTCATTTTTTACATTTACTATTCAGTCACTATAATTATATTAGCGGCGCTTGTTTTTCCATCACTAAATGTTTTTGCGAGACATTATAGTGTCACTATCTGCAATATTGACGCTTATTGACGTCATTATCTATAGTTTGTGCATGACGCCTTTATTCAATTACAAATTTTTTATAATGTCACCAATAATAGTTTAAAACCAATAAAAATTAAGAAATAATTCAAACATCAAGAATCTATCATAATTGTATAAATATGATTACAAAATACCAAACAACTTTTACAAAATTTTAATTTAAAATTAAGATAGCAACAACAATAACAATGTTTTCACACTTAGGATGACCGAGATGCTCAAGTATAATTGGCTTGCAATGTTGTGTGTAGAGCGCCTAACTATCTCGAATCAATTGACGTTGCTATGTACCTCTATATACTATGACCATATTCCTGTATTAAATTAAAAAAACATATTAATTTATGAACACACATACGATATACTAAAAAAGGAATTTATTCCTTTGTTAACACACATATTGAAAAAACATATCTCAAATCAATTGACTTGCAAATATAACAGACTTATTAAAAGAACATATCTCGAATCAATTGACTTACATATTAAAATCAGTTAGTTTTACTTCAAGTCAAGAAAGCTTATTAAAACAAGTTGTGAATCTATGATCATTGATCAATATTAATTACTCCTTTGCAAATGATTTGATGCATTGTTATGATCTAACTAGAAGTAGTACCTATATTTTTCTACAGCATAATAAAATCATTTATGTTGGTTTACAGAATGTCTTAGATTGTGAATCTATAACAAATTGCATTAGATTGCATACTGCAATATAAAACTTGCTTAAAGAATGCCTTGGTGCTCACAGTAGTATTAGAATGCAGCATTTGCATTAACCAGACCACTAGGAGTTGGGAGTTGGCAACATTGGGTTTAAAGAAAAAAACTTAATTCCTCTAAATCAATCATCTGCTACCTTACAGGCAAATATCACTCGGACAAACCACATTAACAATTGGCGACGACTTTCAGTATCAATATGTATTATATTTATATAACTGTTGAAGTGTTTTCAGTTAAGTCTATTAGTACTAGCGTAAAGATGCACATCCTTGTCCATCATCTAGCTAAATCAGCCTCACATTTCAATATTAAGGAAAGCAAAGTCGTTAACAAATCGAGTCAAGGCAGCCAACATTAACGAAGCTGCCACAGGCTATTGACAATTTAGCAGCAGCCTGGGCAGCACGCGATAGCAGCAGCAAGACAGAGACAACAACACACCACATCATCAACAACATTAGCACGAGACAATAACAACAATAAAACGAGAGCAGCTTGGGAAGTTATTCACTCATTTGGGACGTTATTCTGCGATAAATACATCGATCAAAAACAATACAATGCAACAATGATGCCGCATTTGACATGTTAGTGTTTTGATTCAAATGAAATTATAAAAAGGTGAAGGTTCAAATACCCGCAACAAAATATTCCGTTCATTCTGAAAGTTTAGCACTTCACTATTTGTAATTTTTTTCCTATTGCTACTATTGTGCCCCATAAGTGTGAAAAAATTATAACGACACGTCTTTAGCACCCTAGGACAAATCCTTATCTAATTGTTAGCTTGCATAATCTAACAAAAACTTCTCATTGCTGTTATGAGTTGAACTAAGAGTGTAGGTAATAATATCAAGTCATGACTATAAAAATGAAGGTTTAAAAAACCAAATAGATACTTACCCGGCAAGAGTGTAGGTAGGCTTCAGAAATCTGCAAGAGTAAGAAGTAACAAAGTGAGATACTGAGATTATTTTCATAGTATCATTTGCACCGATGAGAATCCATTAAATTTGTAAGCAAACGATAATTGAGAAATAAACCTAATAGGAAAGACAAATCAAACGCAATACCAAATCAACCACTTTTATAAGACCTTCAAGACGAGAATCATGCTTAATATTGATCCGATGAAACTATATGATCAGCCCAGACAAGCGAAGAAGGTTCAAGAATATGCTTGATCTTACCATTATAAACAGCAACAGGAATTCTATGAGGAATTTCAGAAATAAGATCCGCACAACAAAAAATCAGTTATGAACAAACAAACTAATTTTGAAATAAAACCAGTCAAAGAAAGCCTAATTAAATGCATCCGAAAACCCAAACCCTGATTGTAAATTAAAGATCCCATTTGGCATTCGAAATCCCTAAGTACTGAAGAAAAGAATAATGCGGAATTAAACGAGTTTAGGTTTGAATACTCTTTTGTATTAATTGATTAATGAGAAAACAACCCTATAAATACAAGATACAAGATCTAACTAAGGAAACTAAATAACCTCGAAAATAAAATAAAACCAGCTAAATCTCCTAAATATGGAAGAGAATAAATACAAAATATACATATATTCCAACACCCCCCTCAAGTTAGGTAGCGGGATTTCCAATGCCTAACTTGGATAGAGTAGCCTCAAAGACTTCTGCTGCAACTGCTTTGGTGAGGATATCTGCTAACTGATCTTCAGATTTCACGTGAGGGATCTGAATGATTTTGTTCTCTAGCTTCTCCTTTATAAAGTGTCTGTCTATTTCCACGTGCTTAGTTCGATCATGCTGGACTGGATGCTCTGAAATATCAATGGCTGCCTTATTGTCACAGAACAGAGTACATGCATCTGCTGGTGGGAAGTTTAACTCGCATAGAAGTTTCTTAAGCCATAGGACTTCAGTTATTCCTTTAGCTACTCCTCTGAATTCTGCTTCTGCACTTGACAATGCAACTACCTTTTGTTTCTTGCTTCTCCAAGTAACTAGATTACCCCCAATGAGAGTAAAGTACCCCGATGTAGACTTCCTACTATCTCGATCTCCAGCCCAATCAGCGTCGGTGTATGCTACAAGGTTAAGATGCTCATTTCTCCCAAAGAACACTCCCCTGTCACTTGTACCCTTTAAGTATCTCAAGATCCTGATCACAGCCTCCATATGTGGTGTTTGAGGCGAGTGCATGAAACGACTCACAACTCCTACTGCATATGCGATGTCTGGTCTAGTATGAGAAAGATAGATAAGTTTTCCCAACAGTTTCTGATATTGTTCTCTGTCAGCTCGTTCTCCTTCAGGTAAAGTTTGGAGGCGATGGTTTGTAACCATGGGAGTATCTGCTGGTTTACAATCCAGCATTCCTACCTCAGCCAGTAGGTCCAAGATATATTTTCTCTGATTTATGAATATACCTTTCCTTGATCTGAGCACCTCTATGCCAAGGAAGTACTTCAAGATTCCCAAGTCCTTCATTTCAAACTCCTTAAACAGTTTACTTTTAAGACTTTTGATTTCCTCTTCATCATTCTCAGTTATCACCATATCATCAACATAGATAATCAGACATGTAATCTGATTGTTCCCCTTCTTTAAGAACAGAGTATGATCTGAGTTACTCTACTTATACCCAAATTTCTTCATTGCTGCAGTAAATCTCCCAAACCAGGCTCTTGGGGACTGTTTCAAACCATACAGAGCCCTTTTTAATCTACATCCTTCCCCTTGAGCAAATTCATTTGAGAACCCCTGCGATGCATGCATATATACTTCCTCCTCAATTTCCCCATGAAGGAAGGCGTTTTTCACATCAAACTGATACAACGGCCAATCCTTATTAGCAGCTATCGAGAATAGAACTCTGATGGTGTCTATCTTAGCAACCGGAGAGAAGGTTTCGGAGTAGTCAATCCCATATGTCTGAGTATATCCCTTTGCCACAAGCCGAGCTTTGTACCTCTCAATGGTTCCATCAGCGTGGTATTTTATTGTAAATACCCATTTGCAACCCACAGCTTTCTTTCCTTTGGGGATTACACACTTATCCCATGTGTTGTTTTTCTTTAGTGCTGAGATCTCATCTTTCATTGCTTCTCGCCACTTTGAATTTTGGAGGGCTTCTTCAGTATTGCGAGGAAGGAAACTGGAGTATAGACTAGTTTGGAATGCTACTGCTATCTGTGCCAAATTATTCATACCATCACGGCTAATAGGATATCGAGATCTCTGTGATTCAAACTCTGGATCATACCTTTTAGGAGGAACACCTATTGTGCTTCTGGGAGGTAACTCATATCTGCTGGGAATATCAACACTAGGCACATCATCATTAGATATATCAATTAAGGGTTCAGGTGTTACCTCTTGTTCAGCTGGATGCTCATCAGAAGGGACTGGAACTGGGTTGGACTGAAGAGGAAATTCTATGACTTCAGAGACAACATCGGTAGTTTCGCCTACTTGCTCTTTTTGGTCCGAATCAATCAAAACTGGGTGTGTTTGCCTTAAAATTATGGCGCCATTATTTATTTGGAACTCCTTGTAAGATTTTCACAGATCACAAAAGTTTAAAGTACATATTCACCCAGAAGGAATTGAATATGAAACAGAGGCGGTGGCTTGAGCTCATTAAGGATTACGAGACTGAGATTCTTTACCATCTTGGTAAAGCGAATAAGGTTGCAGACGCTTTAAGTCGAAGGCCTCATGTCGGGTTGAATTCCATGAGAAGCTTACCGAGAGAGTTATGGGTAGATCTCCAGAAGATGGGTATTGAATTGGCGACTTTAGGAGAGACTCAGGGGATAATCAATGCAATATATGTGAAGCCTACATTATTTGATAGGATTGTGATGAAGCAACTTGAAGATCCGTACTTGGTAGAATTGATGTTGCGGCCTAGAGAAGGATCAACTTCTGAGTTTCGGTATGAGGAAAATCAAGGGTTGAAGTTCGGAAACAGACTATGTGTTCCAGAAGATGCAGAGTTAAGAAACGAAATTCTTCGCGAAGCACATGCTGGTGCTTATTCGGTACATCCAGGCCGAGATAAGATGGTAGATGAAATCAGGAAATCATTTTGGTGGAAAGGGTTAAAGAAAGATGTGGCTGCTTTTGTGTCAAGGTGTTTGGTTTGTCAGAGAGTCAAGTCAGAGAGAAGGAAATAAGCTGGGTTAACGCAACCATTAGATGTACCTGATTGGAAGTGGGATTCCATTTCCATGGATTTTGTGGTCGGTTTGCCAAGGTCAAGGAGAGGTAATGACTCCATTTGGGTCATAGTTGATCGTTTGACTAAGACTAGTTGGTTTATTGCGGTAAAGACAACTTGGTCGGTGAAGCAATTGGCTGAGATCTATGTTCGAGAGATAGTTAAATTACATGGGGTGCCAAGCACCATCATTTCTGATTGTGACTCCAAATTTCTATCACATTTTTGGAAGGAATTACAAGAATCCTTCGGAACCAAGCTAAGTTTGAGTACTGCTTTCCATCCGGCCACTGATGGTCAAACGGAAAGAACTATTCAAACCTTAAAAGATTTGTTGCGGTCTTGTGTTTTGGAATTCGGTAATGATTGGGAATCTAGATTGGCATTGGTAGAATTTTCGTACAACAATAGTTTCCATTCGAGTATCAAGATGGCACCATTTGAAGCTTTGTATGGACGTAAGTGCAGAACTCCCTTGTGTTGGGAATACTTGGACACTAACGTTCCTATTGGGCCAGATTCAGTTCAAGACACGGTGGATATGATAAGAGTGATCCAGGGCTTGATGAAGAGAGCTCAAGATCGTCAGAAGAGCTACAATGATAACCGCAGGTGAAAATAAGAATTCGAAGTCGGTCATAAGGTGTTCTTAAAAGTTTCCCCAACGAAGGGCGTAAAACGATTTGGGGTAAAAGGAAAACTAAGTCCGAAACTTACAGGACCTTTTGAAATCCTTGGGAGAATTGGAGAGGTCGCTTATGAATTGGCCTTGCCGCCAGAGTTGGATCGAGTACATAACGTATTTCATGTGTCGCAGCTGCGCAAGTATGTATATGATCCGTCGCATATCCTGAGCTATGAACCATTACAAGTAGATGAAACCTTGAGCTATGAGGAGAAACCATTGGAGATTATCGATCGAAGAGTTAAGGAGTTGCGGAATAAGTCAATTCCCTTAGTGAAGATACTATGGACTCACCATGGGGAAGAGGAAGCAACATGGGAGAAAGAGTCTGATGTGAGAAGTCGATACCCACATTTGTTTTGAAGGGTAAGTAAATTTCGGGGACGAAATTTCTTAAGTAGGGGAGAATAAAACAGTTATAAAAACGTCTTCATTAAAAATCATTATTTTAATAAGTAAAATGAATTTGTCGTTTTCAAATAAAAAATTTTCTACGTGTTAGATATCCGTTTTTTTTAATTTGGAGACAAATAAATTATACGATAAAAATACGGGTAGTTTTATACACCTTAAGTTTGTTGAATGGGTAAGTGATGCTACCTCAATCCATACTCACCCAACACTCTACCCCTTTTCTCCTTCTTATACACGTGATGCATTCCGATCATTTCTACAAACAAAAAAACCTGAATTCCCACCTTCTCCAACTCTATAAGTAAACCCAAAATCAGAATTTCTCCTTCTCCAAGTGAACAAGCAAAGAAAAAATGATGAAATTTCATCTTTTCTCTAAGTGAGCAAGCCACTTAAAATCTGAATTCCATCTTCTTTCCCTTATGATTTCAATCTCTACAGAATTTATATGGAGTATAGAGCCTAATTGAAGTTCACCTTGGATTATTTAGATGTTGTTGGAATTAAAGAACCCAAGTAGATAGCATCTTCATCATCATCTTCCATCCTTTTTATGTTATGTAAGTTCAAAATATCTTCATTTTTCATTTTGATTATGTGTATGTTAATTAAGGTTAAAAGGACCTTCAATTGACATTTATGTGTTTAATTGTTAGGGCTTTTGGTAGAATCTTCTTTTGTTAGAAGCTCTTTTAGTGGTTTAGAAGAAGTGAATCCCTAATTTTGGTGGATTGCAAGTATTGTGAAGAATTTGCTCATAAAGGTAACCCACAAACCTTGTTAAATTTACTTACAAATTGAATGTTTCAAAGTGATTTGAAGTTTTAAATGTGTAAAATGTATTGTGCAAATTCTGGGTTTCTCGCAAACAAAAAGTGAGACTTTGTTTTCTGGGTAAAGCATCTGAAATCAAGTTTTGGATCGTGAAATTGTGAAATTCGCGGCTCGCGAGTTTGGTCGCAACTCGCGAGTCCCTCTGTTAAAGTTTCTGTCTTTTTTCGAAAAGTTTCTGGAATGAAAAATAGCTTTGTTGCGGCTCGCGAGTTTCGTCGCGGCTCGCGAGTATCTAGCAGTTTTCTGCCCCATTTTGAAAATGCGATATCTCCATCGCACGGACTCGAATATAGGCAAATTTACAGTCGTTACGACCGTATGAAAGTCTAGTTTATCATACAATTGGAGTTACTCAAAAATATCTATTGTAATTTTATTTATAAGCCTTCAAGTGAGCATGTGTCTTCATATGAGCGGTTAAAAGAGTTTAATGGTTTCGCTAAGCTTGGATATTGCTTGGGTGAGTGTGTAAACTTTATTATTGACTTGAGATTGATATTTAAACATATGATAGATGTGATTACTTTAGTTTAGTAATGGATTCTTGTATTGGGTTTAATATGAAAAAGTGTCATAAGTACCGTATTCGAAATTGATTCAGGAATCGGTTATGGAGTACATAAGTTATGATTTTGAGGTTCGTTATAAGTTTATGAACTCAAGAAAGGTTATAGGTGCAGATGTACTTATGTTGATTCAGTGATGAAAGATTGAGTTCGGAATTGATCAAGTTTGGAATGTATTTGAGTAATCCTTTTACAATGTGTCTAGAGTTATTATTTGTTCTTCAATAGAGTTTTATGGATGGATATTGTTGAGTTATGGGTTCGTATTCGGTTAGTTGATATTATTTGGGTTTGAATCAAAATGGGTATTGGAACTTAAGATTGGGGTAAAAATTGGTTAAACTCCATTGATGGTAGCTCAAGCTCTTACATGTGTTGTTGATGATGAGTCGATTGGTATTTTAACTAATTACTGATTATTTTGCTTATTTAATAATATTATTAGTTTCCCAAAATGATTTTTTTTAATAAAATGTATTCATGTTATGAAAATTATATTTAATAAAATATAGTATGTTAACATTGCTTTTAGAGATATTACAAAAGCATGTTTTACTTAAAGTTTTGTATAAAGTATTAGACTTTATAAATGTTTGTCGTTTTAGGAATTGGACAACGCATACTATGTATTTGGTTTTGTGTGAAAACCCTAGAGCTTGATTCCAGGTACCTTTTAGGATCGGCCTCGAGCACCCGATCCCGTTTAGTTCTTGCAAGAGTCGTTTAGGTGATGACGATCACCCGTTTACCAGAATGATAGATCAAGCCTATTTCTGGCGGTCACTAAATATTCCCTGTTTTCGTGTTAATTTTGTATTAAGTTTCAAAATACTGTTTTGAGTTTTGTTTTGATGGTTCGGCAAATGTTGTGACTTTTGTGAGGAAATTACCTCAAAATGTTAGCTATAATCATGTGTAGTTCTTAGCCGTGTTTGATTTAGTAACAAAAGTACTCTAAAATATTTTCCTATGTTTTAATATAAACTTATTTGAAAGAGGTTACAAAGTTGAACAAATAACTGAATTTACAAATGGTTTACAATATTATATTGTTTGTTGGGTTACTCAATAGTTATTATTATTGACTGCTTTTGATGGGGCCTACTCTTCCGGGAGTAGATCCATTTTTCAGGGTAGCTTCGTTATGGAGGTGATACTATAAGTATTATGTGCTACATGCGCAGCAATGATTTCCATTTTATCATCACTCCCTTTTGACTTTGTTATGTAAACGTTTTCTTAGTTTGGTATTGTAAATTAAGACTTTAAAGTTCTATATCTATTTTATAAATAATTTAAGTTAAGTTTGTAAAAAGTTTTCGTTAACTCTGATATTGGTTTGCTATGTTCATCGAATCATAGGTCAGATTCAGCCCAAACGTCTGCAAGTCTTCCGCTGTGTCAGTGGACAGTATTATTATACTATTTCCGCTCGTTTGGGTTATTTCAGGGGGCAACCAAGTCATACCCTTGGGCACTATCACGCTACATGTACGAATCACGCAAAGAACCAAATGCAAGACAATGCCCATTCGGTTTACCGTGGTAGACCTAAAGTTCCCCTACAATTCAATCATGGGGCTCCCCTTCATCAACAAACTCAAAGCTGCGATCTTTCCCCATCAACTGTTATTGCAATTTGAACAACATGATGGCCAAGTGGGTATACTCAAAGTGGACCAGGTGACGACTCGTCAATGCCTCATCAACACTCTAAAACAGAAAGGAACTACTAAAGTTCCCTCCAAGAGAAAAAGAGAAGAACCCCGCTCCATCATGAGTGTGTACACGGAAAGCCCTAATACTTAAGGAAGGCCTCAACCTATTGAACATCACGAAGAAGTGGAAATGTTCGAAGGAAAGATGATCAAAATAGGCAAAAAGCTTTCAGAAGTAGTGAAACATGACGTCTTAGCTACTATAGCTGAGTTTCGTGATATATTCGCTTATTCTGTGGAAGAAATGCCAGGCATACCACCACATATCATGTGTCATAAACTTGACATCAAACCCGGCTATAAGCCAGTAAAACAGAAGTTGCGCCATCAAGGCACGGAGAGGATTAAAGCAACAAAAGAGGAAGTCGACAAGTTGTTGAAAGTCGAATTCATTTGAGAATGCAAGTACTCCGACTGGCTCTCCAACGTTGTCCTGGTAATAAAGCCCAACGGGAAATGGCGAATGTGCGTCGATTTTACAGATCTCAACAAGGCATGTCCTAAAGATGACTATCCATTTCCCAAGATAGATCGTCTAGTGGATTCCACGGCAGGACATACCCTGCTGAGCTGCATGGACACTAATGCGGGCTACCATCAGATCCCTTAGCCTAGGAAGATCAGCCTCATACAACTTTCATCACAAATGTGGGAGTATACTGTTATGATCACCAAAGGATGGTCAATAAGGTATTTCAATCTCAAATAGGACGGAACCTGGACGTTTACGTAGATGATATGATCACCAAAAGAAAATAAGCCTTTAACCATGTCGCGGACTTACATGAAACATTCATGACCCTCCGTAACTACCAGATGCGGCTCAATCCCGATAAATGCATATTTGGGGTTACTAGGGGGAAATGTCTTGGTTTCCTCGTTGACGAAAGAGGCATAGAAGCCAATCTAGATATAATTTGTGCCATAATTAACATGATCCCCACCCTAGTGAAGGAGGTTCAAAAGCTAACCGGATGTATAGCTGCACTAGAAGGATTATTTTCCAAATTAGCAGATAAGTGCTCCCTTTTCTTGAAAACCCTTAAGCAGGCAAAATTCGAGTAGACGAAAGAGGCTGAAGAATCCTTTAACCAGCTAAAGGAATACTTGGCTTCTTTACCCAAGTTAGTGTCGCCAATCAACTGAGAGACCTTAATCCTGTACGTCTCCGTCTCTGAATATCCTTGTTAGGAGTATTGGTTGTTGAGAGGGAAAAGAAACAACTCCCCGTCTACTATATTAGTCATGCCTTTCGCGGCTCAAAAGGAAATTACAGCGAAGTAGAGAAAGTCTTATTCACAGTAATAATGGCGAGTAGGAAACTGAAACCTTACTTCCAATCACATTAGATTGTATTAAGGTCCAATCAGCCCCTGAAGAAAATCTTAGAAGGAAAGAATCAATCATGCCGCGTCACCGACTTGGTCAACCGATTGCCAGATTTTGGAATTGAAAAGGAGCCACGAACATCGATCAAAGCCCCTAGCCTTGGCTGACTTCATCGCTAAAAGTACCATTCCAAACTCTCCTGAACCCAATCAAGAATGGAAGTTGTATATGGATGGTTCCTCCACAAAGTCCACAAGTGGGTGACCGGCTTACTAATCATATCTTCTACGGGAGTCCGCATAAAGATGTATCTGCAACATGTTAAGGAATTCGCCACAAAATTTGATAAATTCACATTGGCTCATATTCCAAGGTCAGAAAATGCACAAGCTGACTCTCTAGCAAGACTCGCAAGCTCAGCTGAAACATTCGCGGCTCGACACATCGTATGGGAAGTGCTTCCAAACCCCAGCATCAACTACATGGTTTATACCATCGATAGGTCTGAAACATGGATGGAGTTGCACATCCAATATCTGGAAAACGAAACTTTGCCACAAGACGAAAACCAAGCAAACCTCCTTCAGAAGAAAATAAAAAGGTTTGAACTCCACGACGGAACACTTTACAAAAAATCATACACGCACCACCTATTAAAGTGTGTAACTCCCGAGGAAGGAAATTACATCATCCGCGAAATACATGAGGGTGGATGCAGAATTTATCAGGGAGTACGAACTATTATAAGCAAAGTGCTGAGAAGTGGCTACTGCTGGCCTTCTTTAAAGGAAGACACTAAGGAACTCATCAAACATTGCGTCAAATGCCAATATTTCTCCAAGATAGACAGAACGCCATCCAACTATCTTTCAACCATTCAAGTTGTCTTACCTTTCGAAAAATGGGGAATGGATCTCCTTGGTCCCTTCCTGCCCGCCAAGGGGCAAAAGAAGTTCATCATACTAGACATCGACTACTTCTCCAAGTACATGGAAGTAGAAGCCTTTAGTTCCATCACAGATAAGAACGTCTATCAGTTCATATGGCAAAACATCATAACAAGATACAACATCCCTCGTGTCATCATCACAGATAATGGACGACAATTCATTAGCAAGAACACAACGGAGTATTGTGATAAATACAACATTCAAATCCGTTTCAGCTCAGTATCAAGGCCGCAAACCAATGGTCAGGTGGAGTCAGCTAACATAGAAATCTTAAATGGCATCACGAAAAAGATCGAGGGGGCAAAGGGAACTTGGGATGAAGAATTACCAGACGTTCTATGGGCTAGCAGACAACCATTAAAGAAGCAATAGGTCATACCCCTTTCTCTTTAGTATATAGCTCTAAAGTAGTGTTACCTGTAGAAATAGGCATACCTTCTACTAGGGTTACCTATTATACACATGGAGAAAACGAAGAAGGAAAAAAGGTTAACCTAGACTTGTTGCCTAAAACAAGGTGTAATGCTCTACTAAGATCTATGGCTCAGAAGAAAAAAATGATTCATCATTTCAACCATGATGTAAAAACTAGGCAACTCCATGTTGGTGATTTTGTTCTTCGCAAAATTGAAGCTACTAGCAAGGTCACAGAAAAAGGCAAAGTTGGGCCTAATTGGGATGGTATGTTTAAAATAATCCGCACCATCAAACCAGGAACATTCGAACTAGAGGATAGGAATAGCAAGAAGCTACAATGACCATGGAATGAAGATCATTTAAAAAAGTACTTCATTTAAACAAGATTTGCAAGGGGCAATCATTTGTAAGTTAACTGAAACAGCCGCATTATTAATGAGATTTCATTAGTCATTTTTTTAGCGCCTAATTTTTTTTTCTTTTAATATTTGTCATTCACTAATTAAAATTTAATTAGTGATGGTAGAGATTTGAAAAATTTCTACGATGATTAGAAACTTGTTAAATCGTAACGTGGTTATGAAGCATAACAAGAAACGTAAACTTTGGAGGTAAAACTTAAAGTTGAGCAACTACCGATAATAGTTCGAGAAAATTTTAATTATTACCCGAGAATATTATTTAATCTGATGGGAGTAAATTAAATATTTCATACACATATACAAGTGATTTTTAAACATGAAGTACAAGTTACATAACTTGTTACATGTACAACAATTTTTACCCAAACCTTAAACTATCTTAGATAAACCTTTCCTACACTATAATAGACTAAAATGAGACAAAAATCCCCTCCAAAACAGCCCCAAACAGCAGCATATATGGCTGTCCCATACTCTTTGTTCACTTACATACACTACCTAAACACTCTACCCAAAACCCCCTTTTGTTCTAACCTAGATTATACATCATTACAAGCATGCAAGAGACTAATATTTGAAGCAACAACAATCTATTTTCTGAATAAGAATTCAGCCATAAACACCCAACACATTGCTCCCAAGTTCATCCATGAACAAACACTAGCATCCTTCAAACATTCAACTACTAAAACACCTTCTTTTCTCATCAAATCTTCTTCAAAAACCCATCTAAAACTTCTGAAAATTTATGTTTATAAACTTAAATATTCCTTAAAAATAATCTTCATTTCAAGAGCTTTCCATAGACACCAAACTTGAAGAAATCCACCAAGCATAGAGTAAGTTATGATCATTTCTTTATTCCACTAGTTTTTGTTAAAACTTGTTCATGAAGAACACTCTTACATGAATCTTTCTATAAACTAAGATCATTTTAATATGGA
Organism: Amaranthus cruentus; assembly: GCA_019425755.1. Taxonomy (NCBI): domain Eukaryota; kingdom Viridiplantae; phylum Streptophyta; class Magnoliopsida; order Caryophyllales; family Amaranthaceae; genus Amaranthus; species Amaranthus cruentus. The sequence goes on from CM033461.1 coordinate 19,658,267, forward strand.
TACTTTTGTATCTAAAACTAAGAAAATTATCACATATAAAACCTCTATAAAAAAATAAAAAAAAATCGATTATAATAGAAAGTAAAAGAAAAGAAAATGTTCTTTTCACAAACTTATATATTTTCTTACTTTAAAAATTTAAGTAAAATTATGAGACTTGATTAAGTATGTTGCTCAACATAATAAGTATACTCCAAATATGTTAAAATCATCACAAGTATTAGTTTAACAACTCCAACTAAGGAAAGTTAAGTGCATGTTAGAAATCCAAAATTATTATTGATTTTTGGATGAATGCAATATGTTTAGTTGAAGAGTTGGAGTTGAGGCTTGAAGGGCAAGGACCCGAAGTTGGAACCACTTCTAAGAACGCATCGGAGCTTACGTAGGAGCTTACGAAATACTTATATAGGCTTGGAGTCGAGGTATGTCACATGGGGTGATTTTTAAAGGGTTTAAGAACAAGTTGGGAAAGTTTTGTATAAACTTGTTTTTTTATTTTTTTTTAAAAATAAAATTCCCAAAGAGAAGTTCTTAAATCTTGAAAAATGATATCAAAATGATAATTTTGAGTATGCAATGATTTATTACATGTATTATTATTGTGGGCATCATGCATGTTGATTTTAAGAATTGTTGTATGTTTAAAGGCATGATTTACACTACTTTGTGAAAGTAATTGTGATGGAAATGGTTTTATGGACTTAGAAAATATTTGAAATGCATTTAGAGTAATTTTCAGTAGCTATATGTTAAAATAATCTCTTGAATAATTTTGTTGAAATTTATTCGTTAAATCGATATTTTAATGGGTTTTAAGGTGTTAAATACTCTTATTATGAAATATGGTATTACATAAACTCTTGATCATCAAAAATAATTAATAAAATCATATTATAATATCTCCAAAAAGATTTGGCCAGAATATATTTAATTTGGAATTTTGCATGATTTTTGAGTAATCGTTAAATTGTTTATCAGTAAATTGTTAAATAGTAAAATATAAAATAATTACTAAATGAAGACATATGGATTTGAAATTTTTGTCACATACTTATATGGACAGTAACTAAATTTGGTAAAATGTTGAGAAGATTTTATTGACGTTTAAGGACCTTAATAATTTTTACTCGGTTAGTAATAATCGGTAAGTTAGAAAACGGTAAAATACAAATTAAATACTAAATGAGGTCTTTTGAGCATGAAACATTTATGAGACACTTATATAAACAGTATATACATGTCCAAAAATTTATATGTATTTTCGTGACCAAATATGGACTTAAATAAATTTTATTCGGTTTATCGGTAAAATAACAATATTAATTATTAAAAATACGCCACACGGTTTTTGATGGTTATTTAAAAATTTATATTCCTTAAAATAGTTTCTGGAACATCATAAAAGTTTTTATATTAATTTATTTAGACTTAAATAATTTTAAACCGATTTTATTGATTTATCGATAAAATGTCTATATAAAAAAAATATAAAATATTATACATGACATTTATTAGTTAAATTGAGCTAATAAAAGTATTATATGACTTCTAGAACTTTAGTAAAATATTATTAAGCTAATTATTGATTATTTACTAATTTATCAAATTAATAAATATTGCTTAATTATCTAAAGGTGTAATATTGTTAATTAAATTTGAGTAAAAATAGACCTATATCAAAAACTTATAATTTTGTTAGTAACCTACTGCCTCATAGTATAAAATAATTTTTACTTAGATGGCTTATAATTTTTTTTATGGACTTAAAATACCATTTAAATAACGGTAAATACCTAAATCGTCGAAAATAATCATAAAATCATTATAAGTGGCATAACCAATCATAATCTGATGGGACAACCTTAAACTCATTTTAATTAAGGTATTATAATGACTTGATTAATTTGAGCCTTGTTGGAGAATTAATATGTATTTTTGTAAATCAATTATCGATTTTATTATCGGCAAAACTATTTCGTATTTAAGGAAATAGTGTTTTATGAAATCTTTTGTCATAATGATTTTAAAGACTTATGAACTATATCATAGTTATTTTGAATTAATTTCAAAACTCTTTGATTGAAACTAAACATTTAAGTGGTTTCCTTGAAAAATCGTCTTGAATTTTTAATCACTTTTTGTAGCGATGCATTTCAACACATGCTAGTGATGCCCCAATATAATACAAATGTTATGTTTGATGATATGATTATGCTAAGCATGTTTTACCCATGTGGGAAATATTATGATTTGATTTTTACTATATTGTAAAGAAAGTATGTTTTGCTATGTTGCAAATAAAAGATGTTTATCTTAAGGAAAAAGTTAATATTTTTGACTTTTCAAATGCTATTGAAATTTCAAGGTATATATTATATAAAAAAAATATTTTAGCCTAAATGGCGGGTACATATGCCACAACAAATGTTGTGTGCATGATTAAACGGTTCACCAATGCTGAGCGCTTATTGTTCACAATACCATTGTGTTACACTTGCCGGACATGTCGCGGACGGTAGACCGACTACCAAACGAGTCACAGGATGACTCACAGAGTACCCATGCAAACTTATGATATGAGTTTGAAATTGATTGGATCCATTGAGATCTTAAGATTTATGATGAAATTTGAGAATTTGAAATTACTATAAAACCATTGAACTGGGTTTGAATGATAATATGATTTATCAAATGAAAAAGCATCTTTCAAAATGAAATTACTCAAATCAAAAGGTTTTGATAACTTGTTTGACGGACACTAGTGTGTTTATACTCAGCCTTTTTGCTGATACTATGCTTTGTATGTTTTTCCAATGGTTTTGTTTTTAGAGTAAACCCCTATGGCACCTCGACGAAGAATGGATATGCGAGCGGAAGATGAACCCGAGTTGGAGTATGACTCCTCTTTTGTTTAGATCTCTTTATTGTATTTGAGAGACTATTAGTTGGGTTGTTTAGGTTTGGACTAGTTTAAGGATGTATTTGAACTTTAGACTTATTTTGATATGGTTGTAATTTTCCTTTATTTTAGACAGTTAAGACTTCCGTTATTTTGCTTTGGTTTGGTTCAAGTATTTTACTTGGATTTTGGTTTAACCTCTAAGTAACCCCTTAATTGTGCTTGCAAAAGTAAGCTTCCGCTTGATTAATACTAAATTCCAATTAGTGTTTGCCTTCATAATTCAGGGCAGTTACATTAACCAACTAGCATTTCATACAATTTAGTCACTACAGTCACCTATTTTCAGATTATTTCATACAATTCAGTCACTACTACGGTCACTTACTTTCAGATTTCAGAATTTCAATCATTTATTTTCCGTTAATTTAGAATCAATCATGTAATTCAGTCATTAATTTCCAGAACTTTCAAATAGTAATTTCTGAACTTTAGTTCACTCTATTCGAAGTATTGCTACTCATGTTTATTGTCCAACTATAGTTCATGTTTATCAGACGTACATGATATTCCCATACGCATACAATGTTCGTTAAAAATCTAGTTTGTCAGACATACTTGACATTCATTAACATAAGATGTTCATTATAAATCATGACTAGTTCAAGTCTTATAAATCTTGTTAAATTCCTCATTTCGTGATCCGTATGATCGACAAGTCAGACTCGTTTAAGAGGGTTCTTAGGTAAAAATTATTCTAAGTTTAAATCTTTATGTTGGATCAACTGGATGTTATCCAGTATCAAATAATTATCCGCCGAGTCGATAAGTTGGACCCACTAAGAGAAAGTCCCTAGATAATTATATTTAAGTATCAAACTAACACTAACAAATTACTTAAATTCCTTGACAAGCTTAATATCCGCAATATCAATAATACTTTTTTCAAACTGTCAAAATATAAAGATCAAATGTTGAAATGATTTTTACAAATACACTGCCATAAGTAGTCAAAAAAATTACATCCACGGCTCGTACGGAAATGAGTCTATAACAACCCGTAAAAGTACCATTTAAATAAATATTTATTTAATATATATTTAATCGATTAAAAATATTAGAATACATAATTAAAAATATAAAAGTACATACTACCTCCGTTCCATTTTACTTGCAACACTTACCAATTTTGGAAGTTTCATATTACTTGCAACATTACTATTTTTGGCTAAATAATCTAATTATTTTATCCTCACTTTATTCATACCCCACTATCACCATCAATCATACACCATCCCATTAATTATTTAATATACCCACAAGTCACAACCACTATCTACTTATAATAATTTTTTTTTTATTTCTACCCCACATATCACCATCAATCATATATCATCCCTATTTTTACCATATGATTTGACGACCCTTAAAAAACGTGCTAAATCCAATGGTGCAACTAAAATGGAACGGAGGAAGTACATTTTAATTTGACAACGTTTAAGCTTTCGTTATGAGCGCGTTTCGTCGCGTAATGAGTTTATCGCATAACGTTTTTGTTTCTTACAATTAAATTGATTGATTAAATGAAAAAGAATAAAAAGATAAAGTAGGTGGATATACCAAGGGTTGGCCGGTTGAAGAGGCATATTGGAGGAGTTTATGTAACTCCTCCCTTAATGCCTTTTATGGGCAATTAACTTAGGAATTAATACTTCAAAAAAAAAACTTAGGAATTAAAGTTTAGGCATTATGGAGATTTAAACTTGCATATGAATGGTTTGTTGAAGGTTAAAAATTCAGAAACTTTTCTTCATATTCTCAATTCATTAACCTACATCTATAATCTATCTATATCTATAATCTATCTATATCTATAATCTATAAACTATAAAGAGAGAGCAACATTTATTTACTATTCACAATTTATCTATGAAGAGTGAAATTACTGCTCACTTTCTATAAACCACCCAAGTCAGCTTTTCCTTTCATTCTCGCTCATAAACCCACTTTCACTCTTCTCTCTCATTTTCTTCCTGGTTCACTCTAGGTCATTTTTTCAATTTTTCATAGTTTATCTATTGCATGCAGTCTGAGTTTGATTTTGAAATACATATTAATCAAGTTTACTTTTTCATGAAATCAAGTGTTCTGTTTCATGAAATTCACTTTTGGTTGATCTTTCATACTTGGTGTACAGAATTTGATAGAGATGGAATTTAATGGAGGAGAATTGATGGTGGTAAATGACCAGAGACCTGGAGCATTGGGTTTCTTCCAGATGAAATACCTTGTGATATTATCCCTTTACTCTCTATTACTCATTAGTTTTTTAGATTTCTGATATAGGGATTTGATCTAACAGGTATGTTTTTTTTACTCTTTTTGTTCTTTGTTTTTTATGATTAATAAGGTAAAATTGAGTTTTGATTCTTGATTAATTTCTTAGGGTTTAAGTAGATTGGGTTTTGTGTTAATTTTATTGATCGCTTTTGGTTCTTGATTAATGTTTTTAGGGTTTGAGTAGATTGGGTTCTTGATAAATACCCATTTCTTGGATTTCGATTGGAGTTTAAAGATTTATGCATTTTCGTGGATTTCAAAAGCAGTTCATTATTATTGATTCATGCATTTTCCTGGTTTTCAAATGGATTTTCATTCATAATTATGATTTTGTGTTGACATACTAAGAATTAACTTTGTATATGTGTAATTATCGGTGTTAACATGTGTTTTAATACACTTGCAGATGTGGTAAGTGAGTTCATCGAGATAGGAGGGTCATTATCACCTTATGGTTTGATAATACTCAAGAAGATGGGTGTTTCTCGTTGTTGAATTCAGAAACAACAATCTTAGTAATGAAACCCAGGCCTATGGGTTGATGTTTGATGAGCCTTAAAAGGTTAGTTTTTATTTTTATTTTTTTTATTATTATTATTATTATCATTTTCCCTACCTTTTCCCATTTTTTAAGCTACTAATTTCTTTACGCAAACGTCCACATTGTGTATTTGTAGTTTTAGATCTTCATTTTTATCTGAAGTTTAGGTGCGTTTATCATATCTTGGATCATCAAACCATAGATCAATTTTTCACTTTTATGATTTTGATTCTGATTCAACCCTAATTTCATTTATGCTACATCATTTTCCAACTTCAAATCAATTGTTTCTTGCTTGCTAATTCCAACTTTAAATTCTTCTTCCAATGACAGTATCTTGGTAAATTTTCAATTACATGCAATCTGAGTTTGATCATCTTAGTTCCAATACCAAGATCTGCTGATTTTGACTTAATCTATAGTAAAGTTTCAAACTTTATGTAGTAATTTTATGTGGGTTTTGTTTGAATTTAATTGTAGTAATATGTTTTGTTGTCAATTTGTATGGTTGTTTCTGTGAAATTTGGCTGATTTTATCAATTGATTCACATTATTTGATAGAAAGTTATGTGCTTGATGAATGGAAATTCAAGCATTCGCATTCTACATTATATTTTTCTGACCATCAATACTACTAAGAATTAAACCCCATTAAGGGGTCGCTTGGATTGAGAGTAAATATTTAAGGGGTAATAAAAGTCAAACTAGGAATTTAAGGTTAGTTAGGTAGATGATTAAAGGAATTTGATTGTTGGAGAGGTGGAAGAATGAATTAGCAGGTAATGAAGAATAGAGAAAATAGCAATAAGTTTCCTTATTTTGGGGTATAAATTTACCCTAGGGGAGGTGGAGAAATTCTTTACCTCCAAATGAGTGAAATCAAACCCTTTTTTCTATTCATTCTTTTTAATCTACTCCTATTCTACCTCTATCACAATTATTTCAATAACTTCATTTGCATATCTAATTACCTTTATTACATTAGTTTGACTTTTTTTACTACCTTAAATATTTACTCTCAATCCAAGCGACCCACAGCTTCTCCTTTTTCTTTATACTTTGCTTATTGTGCTCATTTTAGGTGATTTAAAGAAGAATAAAACCCCTTCTTTCATCCTACTCATCTTTTTCCCCCTGTTTTTCAGGCTGTTCAATAATCAAGCAAAATGGTGCTGATCAGAGTTCGTAGTCGTGAGGGTGTTGAGAGAGTTTCAATCGATAATCCTAACATAACAATTGGTGAATTGAAGACCCTAATTGAATCTGAGTTTGATTATCTTAATTTTAATACCAAGATCTGCTGATTTTGACGTAATCTAAAGTAAAGTTTCAAACTTTATGTAGTAATTTTATGTGGGTTTTGTTTGAATTTAATTTTATTAATCTGTTTTTTTTTTCTTTATGATTTTGGATAGAATTTGTAGAAATGGTCAGATAAAGAATCCAGATCAAGAAGATTGATAATATAATAAAGGTGATCAACAACCATGGAAAACTATGCTTGGGTGTTGCTGCTGCTACTGTCGGCCTCAGGTATTACATTTTTGCGTGGCTTAAATTGTTTTATTGAAAGTTATTGTTTTGGTCTTGAGAGGATGAGCTTTCTAAACTTACATTTAAAACTTGGGATTGAATTTGATTGTTGTGAATTGACTTGATGATAGTTTATAAAACTGTAGATGTGTGTTTATGTTGATTCTTATCTAACAAAACCAGATTAGTTTACAAGAGATCTTTTAACCGGCACAAAAATAAATCTTATTTTCAAAACTCTAACATCATGTTTACTCATTCTCTTGGCATAAATCTTCTCGTAAAAGTTTCTATTGTTTCACTAAAACATTATCATTTGGGTTGGAGCCTGACCGACTTGAATATTATAATATTTTCTCTTTCCTTGCCGCATCACTTCATCTTCTTCAGGTAGTTTCTGTTGTTCTTTCTTGTGTGCTCACTCATGAAGTATTTTTACATGTCTGGAATATGTAGTAGTATTAACTCAATATAGTTCTATATAGCAAAAATGAACAAAAACTGAATTTTTTTAGCTATAACAATCTGGGTTTCTGAAATATACAACAGAAATGAACAAAAAAATTAAGCTTTGTGGTTAAAATAATGTGGGTTCTGAAATGTACAGCAGAACTGAATGGAGTGAATCTATTTATAATTATTACAATGTGCCTATGAAAATTTAGCAAATTTGAATAAAAATTGAATCTTTATAGTTATAATTGGATCATTTTGACTTTTGAGAATGTTTTGAACACTATTTAATTGATTCTTTGATGCCTAACCATTTCTTTTTGCGCATGTTTCTTTGCTTCAACTTAGTTTATTTGCTGATTTCTGTTGTGTTCATTTGTTGTGTCTTTGTTTAAAACCATATTTTTGTGTGATTTTAGTTTAGGGTTCTATGATTTAAGTATTTCGAAACCTGCATTTTGGGTTCAATTTAGGTTAAATAAGCATTATTTAGTGTGTTGAAGAAAACGTTCTTTATTATTAAGGCTTCATAGTAATGGAAAATAGAAGTACAAGCAATGAGTTGCCCAATGGCAGCACAAGAACCCTTCTTCCTCTAAAGGTGCCATTTATATATGATCTTTTCATATTTTTCTCTTTATTTTCATAAAATTTTGTTAATTTTTTCATTATGTTGTGTTTAATATTGTGCGAAAAGCAGATTCAGCGCTGTTAATTTGTGGGAAGACCAAAAAATCTATCCAAGAATTATTCTATTTGGTAGACAGTCGAATAAAGATCAACATTAATGATTGAGGCTTATTTTATTACTTATGTGGGATGAACCCTACATGAAAGCAACTACTACTTTACTACCAGTGTAAGCAAGTAGTCATGCATGCTGTATCAACAGACTGCATTTCTTCTTTACCTTAGGTTATATGTCTTAAATAGAATTATATATGTCTTAAATTGAGCTATGTAAATTAGATGTTATGAATGAGTGTAATTAGAAGATCAAGTAATTACTTTGATCTTATAATAGTGTTCTGTGTACCATCAATTCTAGCCTATGCTTATTACTTAGGATGAAAACTTAAAAAACTAAGCTTAATATAAGTGCTTTAGTATCTTGTATACTTGAGCAAGGACTTTTTAAAGTGAAAACATTGAACTGCTCACATATTACTCTTTCCCTATAGGTAGGCACGAATATTTGAAATAAATAAGATTATTTATCAAAAAAAACATACAATAAGATCATAATCAAACTTATTCCAAATATAAGCGCCTGATACCCCAGAGCACCGGGGCTGTTCGCACTTAGTAAGTGCGAACATTAATAAACTGGTAAAAAAAATCAAGTGTTTGTTCGCACTTAGTAACTGCGAACAGGTCAAACAGCGGGCCTTTACATAGGATGAGTCAACAAAAATCAGCGAAGTAATTGGCCGCTCTTACTAACAGCGGCCGATTAAGTTGGCTTTTGTTGACTTTTGTTACTAACAGCGAACAGCCTGTTTCAGTTTTTCGGTCTGTTCGCACTTACTAAGTGTGAACAACGCGAACATAAGGTTTGCGGATTACACGCTTAGTTTTGGAATAAGTTTGATTATAATTTTATTGTATGCTTTTTTTTTTAATAAATAATCTTATTTATTTTAAATTTTCGGTAGGGACAGTAGAATATCAATTTATAGCTACACCACATCCTGGCAAAAAAACTTGGAGGAGGAAGAATGTGGTAAACTGTGGTTTTTTTCAAACTTGCCTCAAAATGGGAACTACTACTACTCGATGTTGTGGGGGCAATTTATTTGAATCTGGATTATTTTAAGTAGACAACAGACATAATTAATAGAAACTGGAACAAAATTGTTATTAGCACCACCATTATTATCCAATTCCACCTATATTCTACACAAAATTATGCTATGGTTTTCCAAATGTTCATGGCATTGCATCATGAAACCCGAAAGTATATCTTGGGGGACTGCGTGCTTCCGGCCCCACAACTAGTGAGAGAAAAAGGGAGAAAAAGAGAAAAAAATTCAAGTGTTGGTTTTGGTGTTCAAGTATTTATAATCCTAGCCTTTTGATTTTTGATTGGTAAGTTTTTGTAATTTATAAACCTTTAACAAAATTTCAATTTGTTTAAAGGATTGTGTTCATATTTTTTTTATTTGATTTGATTGACATAGAAATAAATAATATTGATGAAAATATGTTTTAGTTGACTAGAAAGTATATGTTAAATTTGATTCATGGTTTGATATGATGATTGAAGTTTTGTATATATGTATATTATTAATTTACAAATATGCTTTATATGATTAGGGATTTAATAAAAAAAATTGCGTAATGTGAAGGTTTGGAAAAAATGAAGATATATGTGTCTTCCTGATATATGGTACTTGTTAATCATCATACAAGCAATTTTATTGTTTTTGATTTCTATGGATTTTGTTGTGATTATGCATATATAAATAGATATGAAATATAATGTATATATAAAATCATGAAACACGGAGTAAAAAATATATTTTTTCTTTTTTGACGAGATTATTTATATAAATAGATATGAAATACTCCCTCCAATTCACAACTATTGTTCAATTTACTTTTCCACACTTGCGAGACAAAATTTAAACCCTTAATATGTCTAATTATTCTTAATCAAAAATTATAAAAACTTGATATTAATAACCTTTGTATTGAGACGAATCAAACAAGATCTCATATGACTATATTTTAACTTATAGATTAAGAGTAAAATACAAATTAAAAGTGATACGTGAATAGTGCCTAAAAACAAATGGGACATTTGTTTTGAATGGGACGGAGTATAATTTATATATAAAATCATGAAAAACGGAGTTAAAAGTATATATTTTCTGTTTTGACGCGATTATTTATAATTATTATTTGATTTAATTTAACTGATATTTGGGTAATAACGTATATACGTTGTGTTACGATTTTTGCATCGTTGTTAGATTCCGATGAATTGATAAATGTGTTTGAAGGAATTAAAATATACATAAATAAATACATTACTATTTTTTTGGAGAGCATGTTCTGTCTCGAGAAGCACGCTTTATGCCTTAGTGGTTCGGGTGTGTTTTGTTTTGTTGTTTTACTCCCGATTGAATTAAAAATAAGCTTTAACGCTAAAATCGATTAAAAATAGTAAACAAGTGTTAAAAATTATGAAATTTGGTATCCAAGGTAATTGATACCTTTCGGACACATTGGTGAAGTCAGATTTTTTGTTTGAAATTTGTAACTTGTCCAAAATGGGTTGTAAAATTACTGGTTATTTTTGAATTAAGGAACATTGAGTTTTATTGGTTTAATCATTTAATATTATGAAGTATAGTAGTGCCTTGATGGCATAGAGTGGATTCATTGTGTGAACACGTACTAATACGTGATTTTGGGTGTGTGTTGGTATTTAGGACCTCGGTTCATAAGAGATTGAAATACCGCATGTATGGTGATTGTGTATTGGGTTGTTGTGCTATTAAGGTACACGCTTAGACCATATTGTTTATGTGGTTTCTCAAGTAGTGTTGTTTCATTATTAACTGTGGCATTGTAAATCACATAAGGATTAGACACCTCAAATAATTTGAAAGAAGATAAACTTGGAAATTAAGGATTTATATGTTTGTTACCCAAAGAGGTTAACATTTTGGATTAGATTATACAATCACGTGGCAGTTTTGGATCATTACGGTCACCTTGGGGGTATGCATACTTTTTCTTCTGACGACCCGCACAGGACGGGCAACGTCTTAGGTCGGAGGTTTCCTTGGAATTAGCTCTCCCATATGTATTCCTCCAAACTTTGATATTACTCTAGCGACCCGAACAGAACGGGCAACGACATGAGTTGGGATTTGAAAAGTCAAATATGACATCTAATTTATTAGAGCCTTTGCATGATAGGATGAACTCATTGCTTGTATATAACCTATATAATGCAGTGTATCAAGTCTCTGACGTGTACTTGTTTATGTTCTTTGGCATGTGCTATGTTGTTGTTATTCGACGACTAACGGGTTGACTTTCAGGTAGGGTTGGTGTGTGAGGAATCAAGGAATTAAACTAGTAAACTTATGTTATTTTTGCCGAATGAACTTAATTATATATTTTTTTATCGCAAGTATGCTTTTATTTTGAACATTAATTAGTTTTGAATGAGGCCAGTAGGTTCTCAAGTTGTAAACCTTAAGACTTCCGCTGATTTATTATTTTCGTTATTGTTATTATTTCTTTATCACTAGAACGTTGTCGGTCCTAGAAACGATTCAACTTAAACGTCCCACGTGTGACCCGAAATTCATATTTACATGTGAATATGTGGTTTGCATTGACTCGGGCTATTACAGAGTCAAATGTACAGAGGAATCAAAAGTCATCTAAAGTTTTATCAACATTCACATCATGGTCCTCAGGCTGCGGCTTGGGGAGCACGTCATCTCTTTCTTTCGGGCCAGGCGAGAAACTCACATACTCTTCAACGTTGAAAGCCTCTACACAACGTTGAAAGCCTCTACATCAACTTCAGCCAGTTCTTTGGATAGGCATTGGAGGTCCTTCCCTTCATCAATCAGCAAATTTGATAAGTCTAAGCTCATGCCCTCCAGCTGGGAAACCACCATGTTATCCGGGATATCAGGAATGGAAGGAGGGGATACAGTTAATTTCTCAAGATCAATACATAAAGCCTCTTTCTTGGCCTCTTCACTTATTTTCTTTGCCTATTCCTCCCTCTACTTCGCATCACATACCGGATCCACGAGAACCGCGGACTCCCTATCTTGTTTGGCCGACAAATTTTGTAGAGCCTCCTCTTCTTTCTAGATGGCGAGTTGATGGATAGAATCAAAATCTACGCCCATTTTTGCGGCTGCCAGACGGTACCTTTCATCACCTATCACGGTGCTGGCTTCCATCATCTTTGTGGTCAAGTTTCCTAAGAAACTTGTCGCTTCGGGTTCATCAGATGTTAGCCAGTCCAGTGCATTTCGTGCCTGCCTCTTCGACCGAAGTTTATGTATCTTGGCCACCTCCAATAACTCAATGAATCTTTCCATGTCATCCGCAACTTGTTTGGCCATAAATTGATTCTGGTGAACCAATATGTTATTTACGTCCATCAAACGACCCGTCTCATGACCGATAGCCGCAGATTGGTTGGAGCCCTTGTTTAAATTGGAAATGGTATTTTCCAGCTGCTTTTTGGCCGTCTCTCACCATTGTTTAGTCTTAACCAAGCGCTCCTTTAATTTCGAGCACTTGGCAAGTTTAGCCTTTAAGCTCGGCAGCTCCCCTAAGTCCTCACGAAGCCTCTTTAGTTCTTCGTTTTGATCTTCGCAACGTGAGGTTAAAGCTTCCAAAGTTTCCCTATCCACGGCACTCTGTCGATGCAAGTTAAGCTCGAATGACATCCTCGGCAAGGTCTGCAAAAAGAGAAATACTTGGAACATTTCTTAAACGTAAAAAAGATCAGGAGGAGTAGTTAAGTTACCTTCGCCGCCGAATCCTTCTCGGTGACCAATTGGGCGGAATCCCGGTTAAAACGGATCACTATACCTTTATAACCCAACTCCGAGACAAGAGTGTCATGATTAAAAGGTACGACTTCCCGACGATTGTATACTGCCTCCTTTGGCTTGACAACCGGAGTGGACTCATCCACTTTCTCTTTCCCTTTGCCCGGAACAACCACTTTAACGGGGACAGAAACCTCCTGTAACACCCCGATATTTTTCCGATATATTTAATTATTTACTAGTAATATTATTTTATATAAATATATTTTTATTATTTATTTTGGGCTTGACAATGAACTTTCAATCCTTTTTAACAATTTAGATCATTTCGGGCCCAAATTTTAACCCATTTTATTATTTCAAAATTTAAAAAAAAAATAAAATGACAGGGAAAAGTGGAGTGATGGCCGGCCCTATAGTGCCTCTTGGCATGGGTGTAACTCCCATTTGGGAATTGGAAAGATCACATAGTTATTCGTGCATTATTTCTTTCATTATTTTTCTTAATCATTTCTCATTTCTACTCTTTATTTTCTAAGAACTCAAGAGAAAACCCTAGCAATTACCATCCTTTCACACGCCAATTCTTCCATTTTTACTCATCATTTTGGTGTTCTTTCATTGAAATTGTAAGTGTAAATTCTTCATTATTTTTATTATAAAGTTTTAATTTAAATAAAATGACTTGTTGCATGTGTTAATTTATAATCTATGGTTATTTTCATGATTTAAAAGTAAAGATATGAATTGTGGTGTATTTCTTTATCAAATTTGGTGTAGGGTGTTTTTAGGGTTTTGTGGTGTATGAATATGTAAAGGATAGGATTTGTTGTGTGATGAGTGATTTTAAAAGAAAATATATAAATTATGATTGTTCATAGAAAAATGTGTGTAAATGGTGTAAGAAATTTTTTAGTGTAATATGAGAATTTTATAATGTGTTAGAGAAGAATTTAAGATAAAAAAAATGTGTTTGTGCAAAAAGAATTATTTTGAATCATGAAAATTATTTTGATATGTGGTTATGGAATTATGGTTTTGATAATATGGATTTAATAAGAAATTTAAATATTGGAATTTGTGTGCATTTTTAATTGGAATTGACAAATCCCGTAGGTTAGGAAAAATTGATAAAAATGGGTATTTTGGTGCACTTTTGGCTTTAAAAATAGGTTAAAAATACTTATATTATATTATAAATCATGAAAATTGGTACCCAGGGGTTTTCACGCCTTTCGGACGCAACGGTGAAGTCGGAATTTCAGTTTGACAGTGTTAACATACTGTTCTGGACAGAATACTAAATCTGAATTTTATTTGATGTTATGTTGTGATGAATTGTGTTGTGCGATCATGAATGGGTAGCAAGAGTGGCTTGGTGATAGATGTGTGTGTGCGCTTTGATTGTGGCTTGAGAAAGTATGAATGTGTGCTTATTCCCGCGTACGATTGAACTTTGTAGGAAGTCGATTTGTGACAGGGAATTGATTTGTGCACTTGAGATTTGATTTGTCTTATCTAAGGTACGTACACGCAGCGAAGTTTTGCATTATGTGATATGTACCATATATTAATGGTGAACAAAAGTAAAGTATGGATATATAGTACGAATGATATGTTTTCCGATTAAAGAATTTCAATAAATTATTTTTTTAAGCAGAGGTAGTATGACTTCACTAACTTTAAAGTGGACGTAGTATGACGTCAATTGGTGGAAAGAATTACTCGCGGTATATGGGGGCATTATGAGCCACCGCGGGGGTATGCATACTTAACCATAGGCACCGAAGTAAGGCGAGTGTCTATGGTAGAGACTTGCTTAGGGGTTAGCTCCCCCTAATGTATTGTCTCACTTATGGAGATTGGAGTTGAACCGACAGTATGGCTGGAAAAGTACAGCAGTATGGCTGATTAACATTTTTCAAGACAGTTATAATTTATTAGCGTGATCGAATCTTATTTCGGTAACCGATAGTAATTAAATCTTTCTTTTGTTGTATTTAATTAAATGATATGCGACGTTTTGCTGACGTGTACTCTTTAATCTTAACGATCCTGCGATGATGTTGTTTCCCTTTTGGGGTTAATAACTAGCAGTGAGTTAAGTTGCAGGTTGGGGAGTGAGGATTTTCACTTGGAAGAATAAAACAGATAGAGTACGGAGAATTATAATATGTACTTTCATTTAACTTTAAGAATGGATTTATCTTTAAGAGGCGACTTCGCTCTCGAGTTGTATTACTTAGGCTTTTGAATTATATATTTATCCGTTGCTAAGATTTTCACATCGCTAAGTACTTTATAATAACTCTAATAGAACTCGATCCGCAAGTTTTACTATAAAAATTTGTTTTATCATGCCTTTATGACATCTTGGTTTGACTCGGGTTCTACCCAGTTTTTTAAAAAAAGAATCAAATTCTCTTTCTAAACGAACCGAGTTTTTCCGGGATGTTACACCTCCCTTTCAACAGACCCAATGGCAAGAGGCAAGGCGGTCCTTACTGTTTTCGCAGAAGCCTTCTTGGCCACGGTTTCCGCGGAAGAGGAATCCCTCTTCCTCTTCTTCTTTTCCTTCTTCTCTTTCTCTTCCTTCTCCTTTTCTTCCTTTTTCTTTGGTGGAATGACCCTGTTTGTCTCATGCGGAATGTAGAACTTCTTCCTCTCTTCTAGGAGATGCAGAGACTCCTTATTTGAGGGCACAACGTCTAGCCCCTTGGTGGTGGTTACCGAGTCTTGAATATGGAGAGAATAGATCAGTAATAGATCATTTCTAAGCACAACTGGTGAAGGAATCCAATTGAACTGGACGTTCATGCGTTTCCTATCAAGTTGCACGTCCATGTTGGCGTATTCAATGATCACCGCGTCACTTACCGAACATTGGTGGATCCCATTATTAAAACCCGTGAGATTGGGCTTAATATCAAAAGAAGTCTTAATGTTCCATCTCTTGGAACAATACAAATAAGAGAATTTAGTCCTATAATTTCTTTGATTATCTGGAAGGTTATGAACTATCTTCATTCCACGACGGCAGGTAAAAGTAACCCATCCGCAGCCATAATCTTGCGAGTTACACAGCCGCACTCTAAATATATACCTAAAGGTTGTGAGTGTCGGAGGAATGGACAAAACTTTACATAGTATCAAAAAAGTAACCATACAACCCCAAGCGTTAGGGTATAGTTCTGGAACAAAAATGTTAAGAAAATCTAACCCTTATCTAAATAAGGGATGGAGAGGAAATCTAAGTCCCATGTTAAAGGCGGGAAAATATACAGCTATTCAATGAGGAGGGGGAAACCTAACAGTATCGTCATTCCCCAGAGTTATTATCTTGAAGTCCTCCTTCAAACCATACTTGGTGGTGATCTTATCTCTTTGCTTGTCCAAGTCCCCTTTGGTTTGTAGATCAACGAAATAATTAAGAGGACCACTGTCCGGTATGTAGAAAGGGGGAGGCGGTTGCACGACGATTTCCCTTCTCAAGGATTCAATTGATTCTTCCATCTTTTCCGTATCTATATACAATAACTCTTCTAGGTCAGGATTTATTCTTGGCAAGTAGTTCGAGAAGAAAGCAATTCTCAATTCCCAAGGAGCAGGCTGGTGTTTCTCTGGTATGTAAATGGGAGAAACAAATGACTCTTCCCCAGTCTTAATAGATTCGCATTACAGGGTAATTTTTATATCACTACTATCATCCGAGTCATCTAGTACAATGTCCTTATTGTCAACATGGGTACATACAACTAAAGGGGGAAATATTGCCGAGTTAGTATGGTTAGTGTTAATGTTAGCCGCGACATTATTGTCAGCCATAGTCAAAATAAATCAATACGTGAAATTTGTCAAAGATAAAAGTTAAGTTCATAAAACAAATTCAAAGCCTTGATTAACAAACTTAAAGCCTTAATGAACACATTCAAAGCCTCGTGAACGAATTCAAAGACTATGAAGAACAATTTGAAGAAATTCAAAGAAATTTGAAGGATATTTGAATACCTTGTTGAAGATCTTGAAGATTTTTGTCAGAGGCTTGAAATATTGTCAGAAAAATTTGAAGATTTGTCAAAAACTTTGAATATCTTGAAGAAACTGTCAGAAAGTTTGAAGGTGGGGTGAAGGTTGTCAAAGCGTCTCTCTCTAGTTTTCTCTCACTAAAATAAATTAAGAATACAAATGAAAGTTAGGTAAGAGGAACAGTTCCAAAATTCCACTATTTATTACAATAATAAATGCTCAACTGCCATAAAACTCTTGAAAACATTCTAAGCTTAGAAGATGAAAAGTCTCAACGTTATGACGTGAAGTAAACCCTTTCCAAGAGGTCAATAAGTCGGACCCCCCCAAAAGATCTTGGATTTGGAAATCTTTCTAAGTCCTAACCTCAGCATTATCTTAAGGGGCCCGCCAAGTCGATAAATCGGACCCTAAAATGAACCTCCATGATTTAAAATTTTCTAGGTATTGGAGATCCTACACCTTGTTGTCGGGTCGATAAGTGTAACCCTAAAATAGACCCCTAAAATTGAAGATCTTTGATAATATCCAAAGTGTATATACTGTGATTTGAGATCCAAGAA
Organism: Amaranthus cruentus; assembly: GCA_019425755.1. Lineage (NCBI taxonomy): Eukaryota > Viridiplantae > Streptophyta > Magnoliopsida > Caryophyllales > Amaranthaceae > Amaranthus > Amaranthus cruentus. The sequence goes on from CM033461.1 coordinate 19,676,165, forward strand.
TCAAAAATATTTTTAAGTATAAATATTGTTAAGTTCCATTCCATCTGCATAAGCCGCGGCAAGCCTTGAAAATACAATGGGAAGTATCAGTGGTATCGATAAGTCGGATCCAATGTTGAATTCCTCAATTGTGGAAAATTCTACGTATTTTGAAATTTTATCTAGAAGGGTGTCACTACATCAATGATTTGGACCCCTCAAACGATGGCTTCCCTAGAAGTTTTTCTAAGTTTGAATCAGTTAGGACTCAGTAGTAGTGACATCGGGTGTCGCGACATTTGTATCTATAAGGACAGGCACTCTCTTCATCAATATGTTGTCGTAGGGTCGATAAGTCGGATCCCCTAACTGATCTGGTTTTCAAAAATATTTTCCAAGTCATAAAATCCATATAATATCCGCGGCATAAATGTGTATGAGATGTTAGGGCTTGACAGGGCATCTTGCTTACATCATTCCGCGGCTCTTCTAACATATTGTTCCGCGGCAACTTCGTTTCTGAGCTTCATTTATTTTGAGGCAAAAGACTCCGGATTCATAACCATACGGGGCTAGTTCTGTATTCTGCGGCTTGTTGTTTTACAATACTCTTCTTAAGTATCCGTGAGGTAGACAATTCGAACCCTGTGATGGCACTTTTTCATGAGTTTTGGATAATTTAAAATATTTTCGTGGCATTGTCGCAATAATAAGCTACAACATGGTGGACGTATAATCCTTAGTTATGAATTGTGGTTAGAAAGACGATATCATCCCTACTTGCGGTGAACTCGATAAGTCGGACTTAGGCGATCCATCATTGAAAATTTCTCGAAGTCTTCAGTAATTCTCACTACAAATAAGTATTAAAATAGCGTCGGAAAATAGCGTCCAAAAACACTCATCGCCAGAGGCGACGAACTGGCGACCAACATTTTGGACGCTAAGTGTATGACGACCACATTCTCGACGCCATTTTAACGTCATCTGGTCAAAAGTAGGGGCGACAGATGATCATGGACGCCAACTCGACGCCAATTAATTACAACGGTCAACAATTTTTTTTTAGAAGTGGCGACCATAATTGTGGAAGCCAGTTGGACGCAGGCACCAAAAATTCTGACAGCAAGTAAAGTTTGTTCATTTCCAATGCATGGCTAATTAATTTACTGATCTTCCTCTTTTCTCATTTTCTAAAGATTGGCATAAATCTTTTTTTTGTACTCAAGTTCTTTCACACTCTCTCTCTCTCTCCTGATTTCAATCCTTTTTCTTCAACCATGAAAACCTTGAAAACCTTCAACCTCATTCAAACTTGATTTTTTAGAGCTTGATTTTTTTTCCAGATATTTAGGGTTGTTTATGGGCAATGATTTTATGGATCTTAAAATTTTAATTTGGGTTTTTAGAAATAGGTTTTGATTTTTATTAGGTGGCGGCGGTGGTGATGTGGGCGGTGGTGGCAGTGGGTGGTGGCAGTGGGCGGTGGTTTTGATTTTGAGTAATGATTTTATGGATCTTAAAATTTTATGGATCTTATTCAAAGGTTAGTTTATATTGTTGATTTTTTCTGAATTTTTTTATGTTCATATTGATTATATGTATCTTTTTATGTTCATACCTTCATCTTTTTATGTTCATAACTTCATCTTTGTATGTTCATATTTTTTTATGTTCATATCTTCATCTTCTTATATGTATCTTTTTTATGTATCTTGATTATATGTATCCTTATTTTTTTTAGGTTCATATGTTCATCTTCTTAACAACAAATTATGGCAAGCAATGCGTTCCGGAAATTCCACTAATGCGTTTGCCATTCATGAACTGTTGACGCAACAAAATAAAGATGAACCGCAAATTTTTAGGAATTTTCTTCAACAGTATAATTTGTATCAATCCCCACCCCTGCTTCTAATCAATGATTAAATTTATGTAATTTTTGTGATTGTTGTATAAATGCAATTTTTGTGAATTGGTAAATCTTTATTTGTTTATATAATTTATTTTTTGCTTATTTTTATTTATTTTGTTAATTGTTAAATCTTTACCTATATACATATAATATAATATAATATATACATAAAATATTTATATATAATATACGGATAAACCAAAAAAAATAATTCTAAAACAAAAAAATAATCTGGACGCTATGTGGACGCTAGTTGGACGCCTGCCAGCTTTAATAGGGGCGACGAAACTGCGACGACTATGTGGACGCTAGTTGGACGCCATGTAAGTTCGACGCCAGTTGGACGCCATGAGATTGACCATAAGAGGCGACAACTTGGCGTCGATTTATTATTTAGCGTCCAATGAAATAGCATCGAACTCGAAGTCGTCGCCATCCCGTCACCATTTCCACTTTTGACCATTTAGCTTCCAAATGGTGTTGAAATCGCTGGTCGCCATTTTATCATTTTTTTGTAGTGTCTGCAGTACCATCTAAGCGTAAGTCGCAGCTCTTTAAATGTTCATGGATGCCGCGAAATCTTACTTATATTTTGTATGTTATATTCTGTAAAAAATGTAGAAAAAAATTCTGATTTTTTAATTATTAAGAATATTTTATGTAAATTATCAATATTTTTCTCTAATTATACATTAACTTTCAGTTTACTTTTTTGGTGAATTGCCTACTATAGCAGGTTATCGTGTTACTCAAATTTTCTCTACGCAAATCCCCTTAAAATTGGGATAATGGTTAATCAATATGTGAAATTATTGTAGAAAAATCATGAAAATGTTGGATTAATCTAGGTAAATTTTCTTTTATTTTATCATCACTAATTTATAGCTTTTTCGCATTAAATTGTTTTGTATTAAAATATAAATATTTATTGATATAAATAATGACATTATTTTAATAAAATTAATTCATTTAGAACACAAACCTTAATTATTAAATCTTTGTATTTGTTATGATATTATATTATCAAAGTGAAAAAATAATTTATTATACAATATTAAAACATACACTCATAGTAATTGTTCATAATTAGACAAATAAAATTTGAAAGTTTTCAACCATGATAGATAGGAGGGAGAATTTAGTTGAAATATAGTCAAATTAGCTAGTTGATTATTATGTGATAATGATTTACTATCTAAGTTAAAATAAATATTTTCATGTATATTATTTTTTTGTTTATATAAGGAAATATAGTAATTTCAATAAATCATCACATATAGTTATAGTCAATCAACAAATATTACATGTTTTAGTGAGTTAATTGTTTCCTTAATATCAAGTCAAATATTAAAATTTTCCCTGCCAATAATAGAAAAAAGGTGAGAAAATTTTTAATAACAGTGTAACACGTATTTCAAGTCATTTCTTAATTAGTATATTTTGTTATTATTGATTGGAAAGCTAATGTTTATCTTTTTTTCCTTATTTTGTTGAATAAAATTTTATTATTTTATTTCAATTGATCTTTCAATACAAAAATTGATTAAAATTCACTTTACCTTATTTACTCTAAATAAATATAGCAATAAATATATCAATTGATTATGGCAAACCTTTGTGAGCATCACATGTGAAATTTTTCAATGCTTTTAGTTAATTGTATGAATGAGTTAATTGTTTCCTTAGATATAAAGACAAATATTTAAAGTTTTTCTGTCAATAATAGAGAAATGCGGGAATAATTTAATTATAGTGTGACACATGTCTCAAGTTGTTTATTCATTAATATATATATATATATATATATATATATATATATATATATATATATATATATATATATATATATATATATATATATATATATATATATATATATATATATATATATATATAAGAAAAGTAACTATAACAAAATTTTAGAAGGAAAAATTACAAAAAACTATTTATTGTATAGCGCTACTTGCAAAAAATTACCTATTCTAATTTTCTTTGCAAAAAACTACCTTAAATGATATAAACGTTTTCAAAAGACTACCTGATACGGAATCAGTTAGTTGACCGTCAGTTGACCAGCACATAGGGCACGTGATTTACTTAATTCTTTGATTTAATATGTTTTAAAACACGATTTTTCCTCAATCCTTTCCCCTTTCCCCTAATTCATATGAACCCTAATTTCTCTTTCAAGCCCAAATCAATTCATGGATGCTTGTCAAACAAAAAGATCGAAGTTCGACAGATGTGCTTGCGGATTTCCTTTTGCACAGAGAATTTCGTGGACTAAGGAAAAGCCAGGTAGACGTTTCAATAGTTGCCAATTTTTCGATCCTGACACAAATTGGAGGGGATGTAAGAAGTTCAAGTGGATTGATGAACCTGAAATGGTTGATTGGCAAAGATAAGTCACGAATACACTTGTTGAGGAAAAAACGACATTTATTAACTGAAATTAAGATATTGACTTCAAGGCTTTATTGCTTGGAACATGAGAAGGAATAAGCAATTTCAGAACTTAAAAGGCTTAAGAAGAAATTGATGAACGAGAGAAAGCTTGGAAAAGAAATATCAAGTTTTTTATTAGGGTTTTTATTTGGTTTTTTCTTCTTGTTGATTGTACTAATGAAGGTTATGTAACCTTCAAAGAATAGTTTCAAATTCAGTTTTATGTATGTGATTAGAGAATGTTGTAACACTTTTGTAAACATAAATGATGAAGCTGATTTTCTTGCTAATTATATAACATCAACTTTTTCATTACTTTGTTCCATAAGATACAACATAGTACTTATATCATACATAACAGTAGCTGCTTCAAAATAGAAAACATAGTAGTTCCAACTACATAGACAACAAAACATAGTAGTTCCAACATAACATATCATACATAACAAAAGCTGGCAAAAAACATAGTGCTTCCAACATATAGACATTACAACTACATTTTTCCACTTTGTTGTTGAGAGCTTGAAGATCCTTGAAGATATTACAACTACCCCAGAAATCAACCTCAGGATTGAAGGTTGGATATGATGTTTCCCCTCCTCACAGTCCTTCAAAGTCTCTTCATCATCGCTGCCTACTTTATCATCATCTTCATTGAAGTAGATATCCCTATTGCGCGCTTTCCTCATTCACCTCCTTATCAACTGCATGCCTAACTTCTTCATCACCTAACCCTACTTCATTTAAACCAAACTTTACATTCTCTGCAAACAAATCAGCATCACCATCATCCTCTGACTCACTCCCAGAACCATACATATACTCACAGTCACTGCTCTCATCCATTACAGCACCATCCTCACTTGCCTTAATGTTTTGTGGAGTCTGGTTCGTTGGATTTTGAGAACCTGGTGTTTTTGGTGGGTTTTCTGAGCATTTAATAAGGGTTTGGGTAGTTGTCTGGGTTGATGGTAATACCCTTAAATGCCTTTTAGATCTAGGGTTTGATGTTGAGGGTACATTTACAACATTGTCCTTTAGTGGTGATCCCCTCTTTAATTTACCACTAGAACTCTCCACATCAACACCTACCTTATCTCCCATATTAGCCTTATCTATGACCAACTCATCACCCCATATGCACACATCATCATCCATTTCCATGTCATCTACCACATCAACTTTAACCATTTTCTTTTTTCATTTTTTTTTACTGATTTCCTCACCTCTACCATCACCCCTATGAACAACATAAAGATGGCACCAACCATCAGGTTCAGGGCTTTGAAGGAAATCTGGGATGCTCTTGTCATCCTTGATCGCTACCCTACCTGCATACATACTGTACCCATGCCTCTTGTACCAAATTCTACCAACATCAGCATATCCTAGCTCATTTCTAATCCAGTAAGCCATTTCAAAATAACAAACTTCTTCTACATTTGGGTGCAAGCTAAGGCCTAAATATCTATATTCTGTTTTGCAATTTTTGGTAACAAAATACCTACCAAAATACAAACGAATGTTGACTGGCTTCATCATCTCGAATGTGGAGTAATAATGTGCAAAATTTCTACCGCACAAAATTCAATTGGAAGCAGCACATACAGAAATTAGAACACAACACATATACAACAATCATAAGGCAACATTAAATTCAAGAAAAACAGAAACCCTAGCAAAAAAAATCAATTTAAAAGTTTTTTTAAAAGAAGAATTTACCCTTGTTTAGTTACCCACTTGAAATCAACCCTTTTTTCCCTTGACAAAGACCTTTTTTTCCCCATAAACCACAAAATGATTCAACAGAACTTGAAATCTCAAACGAAAACAAAAGGAAGATTACAAGAACAAATCAGAGAATGGAGATTAGGGAGTAGATTAACGAAACAAAACCATGCATATTAAACTGAATAAGAGAATTTATAAGACAAATCGGAAAATTTGGGGTAGATTATCGCAATAAATAGCAATTAAAGAAGTTACCTGATGATTTGATTTATGGATTAATGCAGCATTCAAGTGTGATTGAGTGTTGATGGGTTTAAACTATGCACAGATCAAAGGAGAAAGGAGGGAAATGAAAAAAATAAAGAAATTAAACGTTTTAGGGAAATAAAAGGGAGTCACGTGAAAATCACGTGAAAGTCAAACAAAATTTTGACGGTCAACTAAATGATTCCGTCATCAGGTAGTCTTTTGAAAACGTTTATATCATTTAAGGTAGTTTTTTGCAAAAAAAATTAGAATAGGTAGTTTTTTGCAAGTAGCGCTATTCAATAGGTACTTTTTGTAATTTTTCCTTTTTAGAATGTTCAAAAAAGTTTTTCCAGTTTTTAAAAATTTTTATTTGATCCTACATATATATATATATATATATATATATATATATATATATATATATATATATATATATGTATGTATGTATGTATGTATGTATGTATGTATGTATGTATGTATGTATGTATGTATGTAGCTGTGGGTATCTTGGTAATATTGATGACGTGGCTAACAAATCACTTTTCTAGAAGGTCTTGGTAATATTGCACTGGGATGTAGTTGTGGGTATATTATCATCCCCCCGTAAGCTTGGGGTGGGGAAAAACATACCAAGCTTGGACAATAATGGACGTAAGTGAGTAGAAGGCAGTATCTTGGTCAAGAGATCAGCAAGCTGTTGTGTAGTAGGCAAATAGCGCAGTTGCAGAAGACCTTCCAATATTTTGTCGCGAGTGAAGTGACAATCAATGGAAATGTGCTTGGTACGCTCATGTTGGACAGGATTATGAGCGATATGCATAGCAGAGACGTTATCACAATGAAGGGTGATAGGTTTGAGGCTAGTAACACCAAGATCTTCAAGGAGACGAACGACCCAAGTGACTTCAGAAGCAGCAGAGGACATGGCTCGATATTCGGCTTCAGCGGAAGACTTAGAAACCGTAGATTGCATTTTAGATTTCCAACTAATAGGAGAATCCCCAAAGAGAAGAAGATATCCGGTGACAGAGCGGCGAGTGTCGAGGCAAGCGCCCCAATCAGAGTCAGAGTAAGCATTGAGATGGAGAGAGTCAGAGGCCTTCAACATAATGCCGTGTCCGGTAGTGGAGGAAACATAATTCAGAGTATGAGTGGGAGCGTGATAATGAGCCTCTGTAGGATTTTGCATAAACTGGCTGAGAGTTTGAACGGTGAAGGCAAGATCCAGCCGTGTATGAGTTAAAAAATTTAGCTTATCACTACAAAAAATGTTGCAAATAGCTACAGTTATTTAGGCACTCTTATTTAAGCGTGGCAATCATTTTTCATTTAGACTCACTTATAACACTTTAGGCACGCTTATTAAGCGTGAGACTTATAGTATCACTCATAAGCGTGGCTACACGTTATTTAAATATTATTAAGATATTATATATTCAGGCACACTAATAAGCGTGGCTAAAGAACAATTAAAAAAATATATAATCTATTCAGCCTTAATTGTAAGCGTGGCTAAAATATAAGTAAGAATATAAATTTTCAACAAAATCAGCCACAAAAACAAGCGTGGCTAAAAACATTTTAAAATATAAAATATAATTAGAAAGATTTGAAGCAGAAAGTTCATTTCGCGCGCACCCTATTCATCTTCTTCTACTTCTCACTGTAACCTACCCTAATTTCGACGGCTCTCACGGCTCTGCCCTAATTTCGACGGCTCAATCTCCTTCCTTTAATCTACAATCTGTCTTCTGGGTTCATATCTCTAAGGTTTGTAATCAAATTATGCATTATTATTGTTGTCTTTTGAAGTTATTAAAGATGAATTTTAATGGCTCTCCCCTCTTCCCTTGAACCCTAACTCTTGAATTGTGGAAATTATGAATTTTTTGAATAATCTGAGCATCATCACTGGTTTAATTTGTTTAAATTGTGAGAGTACATCTAGTTTAATATGTAGTTTCGTCACTCTCTGTAATCGTTCGTCACTCTCTGTGACAGTACATATAGTTTAATTTGTTTTATTTCATCAAAAGTCATCAAATGAAAAAGTATACAGATTGTAGATTAGATGTGTGAGAATAATTTGTTGAAATTTTAAGGTGTTTTTTGGTTTAATTTTTAGGTTTTATGGTTGAAATTTTCTGGGTTTTGGTGTAGGTTTGATCATAATTAAGATAAATTTGTTGGCATTCGCTGTTCATCTGATAAAGAATTGTGGGTGAGTTAAAGTTTGCTTCTTTCTTGTATTTTTCTTAATGTATTTACAGATTGATTATTTGGTTTTTTGTCTTTTACTGTTTGTTGTTCATTGACTGATTTGTTATAATTTGAAGTTATCTTTTCTTTTATGTCATAATTCTTTGATGGAAGTTGAATAGTTTCATTTTTAATGATGCATTTTTCTGATACTTGTTCTATGAAGGGATTGAGATTTTTTACTGTTAATTGTTTCCTGTTCTAAAATCAATAATTATGAAATGTAGGCTTGAAATTCTTGATTTTAGTCATTATATCCCAATGAATTTGCACCCTGCTGTGGTCCGTTTGTTGCTGTGTTGTGCTTCCTTTTACACTGGTGTGAAGCTGCTGTTGTTTGCTGCTGCTCTTGTGGCTGTTTTGTGGTGAGCTGGGGCTGTTTTGCTGCTGTTCCTCTAGGCTGGTGCTGCTGGTACCTGCTGTTGGTTCCCCTGCATTTTTGCTGCTGCTGTTATCCTCGTGTGCTGCAAGCTGCTGGTACCTACTGTTCTTTGCTGTGCTTTACTTCATGATATATTGGTGATGCTGGACGAGCTATTGGCTTTGTTATGGACTGATTTGGTGCAATGAATGTATGGAGCTGTTGCTGTTGGGTTAAAGTGTCTAATTTGTTGGCTGCTGCTGCATACTAGTGCTGATTTGCTGGTCATTATGATGGTGCTGTCTGTTTGCTGTTGGTTTTATTGCCATACTGCTGTTTTTTCTGTTAGGGACTGCCCATAAGTTCTGCTCATGATATATCGACAAGACTGCGGTAATGAGTTGGATTAGAATATAAAGGAGAATCAGTAGCGTGAAGCTTAAGATTAACAGGCAAAGGAGTGGATGCCTTTTTGAATGAAGAAATACAAGAACAGTGAAGAAGATCCTGCGTAAACTTGTGCTGGGTAATAGCAATTCCATGGTCAAAGTAGGAGACTTCGAGGCCAAGAAAGTATCGTAAGGTGCCCAAGTCTTTAATACTAAAGGCACGATAAAGATGGGCTTTGAGTTTATGAATGATAGAAGTATCATTGCCAGTGAGAAGAATGTCATCGACGTATATGGCAGCGATGGTAAAAGATGTAGGAGTACGTTTAGTGAATAACGAATAATTGTTTTTAGATTGAATAAAACCTTGGTGTAAAAGCTCAATAGTAAGTTTAGCGAACCATTGACGACTGGCTTGTTTGAGGCCATAGAGCCGAGTTTTTGAGTTTACAAACCAAAGTAGGAGCATGGACAAGACCCTCAGGGGGTTTCATGTAAACATCTTCGTGGAGATCGCCATGGAGAAAGGCATTGTTTACATCAAGTTGATGTAAGGGCCAACGTTTAGAGGCGGCAAGAGCAATAATGCAGCGAATGGTAGTCATCTTAACCACCGGAGAAAAAGTTTCATAAAAGTCAATGTCATATTCTTGGGTATAACCCTTGGCAACCAAACGTGCCTTGTGACGTTCAAGAGATCTATCGGCTTTGAGCTTGAGTTTGTAAACCCACTTGCAACCCACAACACGTTTTCCTAGGGGTAAAGGAACTATATCCCAAGTGTAGTTTTGCTCAAGGGCTGCAAGTTCGTGTTGCATAGCAAGATGCAAATAGGGATCAGAAACTGCTTGTTTGTAAGTAGTAGGTTCAGTCAGAGTGAGAGCTGGAGCAGAGGTAGAAGAACAAGCATGAGAAGAGAAAACATTACACACATAATCAGAAAGATAAGAGGGGTGATTGTGGGATTGTGAGGATCTGCGAGAAGGCAATGGGACAACAGTGGGGGCAAGAGGAACATCAGGAATATGAGTTGTGTCAGGATTAGGAGAATCATTAAGAGATGCCTCAAGAGGAGATGAAAGGGGAACATTAGTAGGAGGATCAGAAGAAGAGGGAACAAAATCAGAAGGAAAAGAAGAAGGGCAAATGGGGTCATCATAGGAGAAAGGATGATCAGTGGTAGTTGGTAGGTAGAATTGAAAGGAAGGGGAGTCAGGAAGAGATTTGATATGGTAGGGGTAATAATACTCTTGAAAACGAACATGGCGAGAAACAAAAAGTTTCTTGGATGCTAAATCATATAGTTTAAATATTTTTTTATTATAAGGATAACTAAAGAAGACACATGGAGTGGCTCGAGAATCGAACTTGGTGCGTCCTTGTTTAAGGGTAGACGCAAAGCAGAGGCAACCAAATGAACGGAGATGGGTGTTATCAGGAGGAACGCCATAAAGTTTCTCATAAGGAGAAACACTACCAATGGAGGTAAGAGGTATACGGTTAATGAGATAAGTTGCACATTGAATGGATTCGCCCCAAAATTTTAAAGGGAGATTAGATTGAAAACGCAAAGCGCGAGCAACTTCAAGGAGATGCTTATGTTTTCGTTCGACGCGCCCATTTTGTTGGGGCGTTTCAACACAGCTAGTTTGATGGATGATGCCTTTGTCACAGAATTCCTTCGCATTGTCGGAGCGAATATATTTAACTTGAGCATTAAATTGTGTAGCAACAAGTTGAACAAAATCAGAAAGAATCCGAGCAGAATCAGACTTGGGTTTTAACAAAAAAGTCCAGGTTGCACGAGTGAAATCATCCACTATGGTTAGAAATAAACGACAACCAGTAAGAGTGGGGGTATGATAAGGTCCCCAAGTATCGATATGCAACATTTCAAAAGCAACAGTAGCATTAAACAAACTTGGTTTGAAAGCTAGACGAGATTGTCGAGCATAAGGACAAATAGATCAAAAAAACGTATTCTTAATGGCATTAATGTCAATATCAGGATACATCATTTTTAGCTTCTCAAAAGGAACATGTCCTAGCCTTAAATGTAGTAGCTTAGCTTGTTGTATCATAGATTGGCTACAAGTGAGATTAGTCTTAGTTAGAGTGCTGACATTGCCTGCACATGTATTAAGGGAAAAGCTTTTGTCCAGTAGATAATAGAGTCCTTTGGAAAAATTACCAAGAGGTAAAAGTGTCCTCGTTACACGGTCTTGAAGAAGACAAGAGGTAGAGTTAAAAATCAAGGCACAATTATTATCAATACACAATTTAGAAGCAAATATAAGATTGAACTGCAACTGTGGCACATAAAGGACATGTCTCAAAATGAGATTACTACGAAGAGCAATATCGCCCTGTTGGAGGACAGTAAGAAGACTTCCATCAGGAAGAGTGATATGATGATTAGTATGAGATATATCAGTAATGTTAATGAGGGAAGTAAGAGCATTACACATATGGTCCGTTGCACCAGTATCAATGATCCATTGTTAAGAAATAGATTGGGAAGCAAAACAAGATATACCTGCTATATTAACAGTGGTAGTAATGGACTGATCTGCTTCAGGAGTTTTCTCAGAGTCTTTCTTGCTAAGAATATTCAGTAAGTGATTAAACTGTGCTTTAGTGAGGCCAGTTTCTGTAACATCAGTGGAGGAATCAAGAACATCAGTCTGTGTTAGTGCAACAACCTTTTTGTTGAGATTACGCCTTGAATGAGAGGGATAGCCATGAATTTTGAAGCATCTTTCAATGGAGTGCCCCGGGATCTTGCAATGATCACAAAAATAGTGTGCATTCCATTTTATACCAGAGGTAGTTCTTTCTTGAGTGTTGTTGTCATAAGACTTATAATAAGTCTTCCTTCTATCAACGACAAATACCATGGAATTAGTAGGTGTTGTTGTGAGTTTACTAACCTCCTTGTGACGTTCTTCTTGTTGTAGAAGACGATATATAATAGAAGCAGTGGGTAAATCATTCATCATTAGTATGTTAGTACGCACTTGATTATATTTAGAGTCCAATTTCATAAGAAATTGCATAATTATGTGATATTGCTGCAATTTAAGCATTTGTTTTGTTAATTTGCATGAGCAACCATCACAAGTGCAGGTAGGGATATGACTAAGATTATCTATCTCATCTCATAGAGACTTAGCTTTAGTAAAATATTCAGCAATGGTCATTCCATTTGCCTGATTTAGAGTGGCTAATTCTTCTTGTAAAGCATAAAGTTGAGAATAGGATGACTGACCAAACTGATCTTCCAAGTCCTTCCATATCTCACTTGCTGTGCAGTGGTACATTATGATTTTGGCGAGATTACGATCAAGGGATGCAATTAACCATCCTATGACCATATTGTTACACCGTTCCCATGCCTTTTGATGAACTGCATTGTTTGTAGGTTTAGGTAGTGTATTATCAACAAAAACCATTTTGTTCTTGGCTGTTAAACCAATGATGACTGATCTTTTCCAATCTCCATATCCTGTGCCGTCAAAGAGATTTGAAACGAGCTTTGTACTCGCATGATCTGAGGGATGTAAGTAGTACACACTTGCCGGATTTTGCGTAGGGTCAGGTGTAGATACGGATTGAGATTGTGATGAATTTTCAGAAGAAATGTCAGCCATTGATGCAGGTCTCAGAATCAAGAAAGCAAGAATTCAAGAAATTAGAAAAAAAGTAGTAGAGGATCAGAGAAAGCTCTAATACCTTGACAAATTCATGAAAAGGAATTGTTTACTGATTGGGAAAATATTCTTGCTGCTTTATTCATTGAAGACAACCACACATATATATTTATATATATATATATATATTTATATATATTTATATATATATATATATATATATATATATATATATATATATAATATATTATAATACAAGGGAAGAAGAGCCTGACGTTGCTCTAACAAACTATTCTGGAAAGGAAAAGAAATAAGAAAAATAAAGATAACAAACTTTGATGAAGTGGCTAACAAATCACTTTTCTAAAAGGTCTTGGTAATATTGCACTGGGATGTAGCTGTGGGTATATTATCATGTATGTATGTATGCATATATATATATATATATATATATATATATATATATATATATATGTTGGAGATTTAGAGCAAGTAGGACATATATCCAAAGCTTAGAGACGTGTTAAAAGCATAAACTAAGCATAAACATAACAACGGAACAAAACAGAATGCTTCTGTTTGTTGTTTTGGCATTTGCTCAAACAGTGTCTTGTTTCACGAAGCTAAAGCTCTCATGGAGGATTGTGTTGTTATGGACGGTGTTTTACATCACAAACACTCTAAATGCCCGTAACCACCAAGCATTGATTGGATGAAGACATGTGACTCTTCACACTCTATATATAGATGTGGGCACATGCATATCGATCACTCTTTGATAGAATAAGAAATTCTATTGTTCTTTCTCTCATTTCTCTTGATTCATGAGAAGAGTAATTAACTTCTCCTTTGTTTTTCTCGATTTCATTTTCTTTTGTAAACTTTTGTTGTTTAGATTAATCGGTTTGTACTCACGTTAACGTGGTTGATGTATCTCGCTTGTGAATATCCATCATCGTAACTCAAGTACCTTTGTGGGGATATATCACAAAAGGAAAGTTTGTAACGCTTCAACCTTTTATCAAGATTTCCGTGACCATTGTGTTGCAAAGAATCTTCTACGTGTTCATCTTGTTCGTGACTCATCCTTTGAAGAAGATCGCTGCATAAACACAAAGGCGTATATATTTAGTATATAGTCGTAGTGTAGTGTAATTTGTAATTTACAGACTTTCCTTTGTACATTTTATAACAATCTTTTGTGATATATTTCTGTAGAAATGGCAAGTGTGAAAGATCTTACTTCAAACTTTATGAAGTTAGACAAGTTCCTCGTGTGGAGTTCGCTCTTGGCAAAAGAAGATGCAAATTTTGTTAACTTCCCTCAATGTCTATTATGTGATTTCCACTCCCAAACCTAAGAAAGGAGGATGAAACCTGGAGGATGCAAGGAAAAGAAACAAATGGGAAAACGATGACTTCATATGTCGTGGACATATTCTTAACTGTAGTAGCATTCTCTATTTGATATTTACCAATTTCATGAGTCCGCTAAATTATATGGGATAGTTTAGAGGATAAGTATATGGTCAAGATGCTAGTTCTAAGAAATTCTTGGTTACGAATTTTAATAACTATAAAATGTTGGACAATCGTCCTGTGATGGATCAATTCCATGAGTTGCAACGCATGTATAATAACATGAAAATGCATGACATTTCTATGGATGAGATATTCATTGTATCAAGCATCATAGATAAGTTACCCATCTTGGAGGGATGTTAAACATGCCCTCAAACACAAGAAGGAAGAGATAACACTTTCGGGACTTGCTCAACATCTCCAAATTGAGTCAAGTCTAAGAGAACTTGAAGGTTCAAAGGGGGATAATCCCAATCTCTCATCTGTGAACATGGTGATTGATGATTCTAAGGCCACTACAAGTGGAGACAAGAAGAGGAAACCACACCATCCCAAGGGTAAAGGCAAGAACAAAGTCAATGACAATGTTTGTTGGAATGTGGTAAGCCTGACATCGCAAGAAGAATTGCTTTGTGCTTAAGAACAAACTTAAGAAGATGAAGGGTGGTGCTTCTTCAAGCAACAACCCTCCTCCTACTAAAGGTAATCTTGCAATTTTGGATGAAAATTCTAACTTGAATGTTTCTTCCATGGATTCTAATGTGAATGTTGTGCAGGATGAAGACATGTCTTGGTGGGTCGATTCGGGGGCCGCTAGACATGTATGCAAGAGTAAACATTGGTTCACAACACTACACAATGTTGTGGATGGAGAAAGTCTCTACATGGGAGATAACTCATCTATCAAAGTCCGTGGCAAAGGACAAGTGGAACTCTTGTGTACGCTCGGAAATAAATTAGTCCTTAAGGATGTTTATTATGTACGATATTAGTAGGAATCTCGCTCCGGTCCTATCTTAAATAGATTAGGATATAAGCTTGTTTTCGCCGATAGATGTATTATAAGTAGGGTAATGTGTATATTGGTCGTGCTTACCTTTGTTGTAATTTGTTTAAACTTTCTTTGGCATGTAAAAACGTTGATTTGGTTTGTAATGTTAATATGCATCATGATTTACATTATTTATGGCATCTTAGATTGGCACATGTTAATTTTGGCAAAGTTTCATTTATGTCAAAGCATGAGATGATTCCTATGTGTGAACAAAAATCGAATTGTAAAACATGCATGCTAAATAAGATCACCAAAACACCATTTAAAAGTGTAGAGAGAAAATCTGAAATTTTGGATCTTGTGCATAGTGATTTATGTGATTTTCACAGCACTCCCTCTTTAGGAAATAAGAGATATGTTATTACTTTTATTGATGATTATTCTAGATTTTGCTATGTGTATCTTTTGCATACAAAAGATGAGGCACTTGATTTCTTTAAGATTTACAAGAATGAAGTTGAACTTCGATTAATGGTAAACTTAAGAAATTAAGGACCGATAAGGGAGGAGAATATTATGATCCTCATTATTTCCAATCAATGGGAATTATACATGAAACAACCGCCGGTTATGCACCGCAATCAAACGGCGTGGCGGAAAGGAAGAATAGAACTCTTCAAGAAATGGTTAATTCCATGTTGTCATACTCTAATTTGAGTGAAGTTTTGGGGTGAAGCAATGTTGACCGCGTGTCACATTCTTAACGGTTCCTAATAGAACCAATAAGGAATCTCCTTATGAGTTATGGTACAAAAGAAACCAAATTTAAGTTATCTTAAAGTTTGGGGATGCTCGCATTGTTAGAATACTCTTTAAAGAGAAAGAAACCTCGTGAACGAGGTATCGAATGCATATTTGTAGGCTATGCTAATCAAAGCAAAACCTATAGGTTCTATGTAATAGAACAAAATGACTATATTTCGATTCATTCGATAATAGAGTCAAGGGATGCGATATTCGACGAGAATCGATATACATCAATTAGTAGACAACGAGATCTACGTGTAAGTACCAATGATGACGATGTTGAATTCGGTAATATTCAACATGAAAACCCAAATGAAAACGATGAAGTTGATGAGAATCAACAAAACATCGAAGAAGAAACTCCCGACGATGTGGAAGAAATTCCTAGAAGGAGTAAGAGACAAAGGAAACCAAAATCATTTGGTTCCGATTTTCATGTATATTTGGTTGAAGGTACTAGAACCGACATTCAATCAAGTTTTCCATATTTACTAAATGTGGAAGGAGACCCATTGACATATAGCGATGCTATGGCTTCTCAAGACAGGCGCTTTTGGAAGGAAGCGATTAATGATGAGATGGAATCAATCATGGAAATAATACGGGTATTGGTAGATTTACTCACATCTTGCAAACCGATTGGTTGCAAGTGGATTTTCGCAAGAAAATGAAAATAGATGGAACTATAGATAAGTTCAAGGCCGATTAGTGGCACAAGGTTTTAGACAAAAACCGGGTATCGATCATTTCGATACATATGCACTGTTGACAGGACAACCACCATTCGTTGTTGATAGCTTTGGCTTCGATATCACAATCTAGTCATTCACCAAATGGACGTAAAGACGCGCTTTTGTATGGTGAACTAGATGAAGAAGTGTATATGAAACAACCCAAGGGTTCGTTTTGAAAGGGCATGAAAACAAGGTGTGTAAACTTGTTAAGTCGTGTATCTGGACTAAAACAAGCACGAAACAATGGCATCAAAAATTTGATGAGACAATATTGTCCTTTGGATTCAAATTGAATCAGCTGGATAAATGCGCTTATAGCAAATTTGATGAGCAAGGCACGAGTCATAATATGTCTCTACGCTGATGATATGCTCATCTTGGTATCGATTTAATGACGGTTCAAGAGACAAAAGAATTTTTGTCTAGTTCCTTCCAAATGAAGGATATGGGGAGGCCGATGTGATCTTAGGCATAAGGATCATTAGAGACGCAATGGAATCAAATTAAGTCAATCTCATTACATTGAGAAAGTACTTAAAAGATTCAATATGCTCGAAGTCAACTCCTATCTCGACCCCATGGATCCTCATGTCAAGTTGTTTAGACATGATAAAGAACCGTTCTCAATTGTCCTATTCGAAGGTAATTGGATCGCTAATGTATGCGATGACATGTACTAGACCGGATATTGCGTTCTGCTGCAAAGTTGAGTAGGTTTACTAGCAATCCGGTCCGCATCATTGGAATGCGATCGAAGAGTATTAAGATACTTGAAAGGTACCTTAGCCGTGGTATCATTTATAGTGGTGACCTCCGTTTTGGAAGGTTATTCGATGCAAGTTGGATCACGAATGAAGATGATAATTCTTCAACGAGTGGTTGGGTGTTTGTTTATGGGGAGGTGTCATTTCATGGTCTTCCAAGAAACAAGCGTGCATCGCGATTCCACTATGGCTTCCGAAGTTTATGCGTTGGCATCCGCGGAAGGAAGCGGAATGGTTAAGGGATCTCATGTTTGAGTTACCCATCTTACCAATGCCCATAGCACCGGTGGCAATTCATACAGATTGCAAAGCGGCATTGGCGAAAGCTTATAGTCAAGTGTATAACGGTAAATCCCGTCATATTGCTCTTAGGCACAGCCTAGTGCAAGGGCTTATCGTTAATGGGGTCATAACTCTTGATTATGTGAACACTAAGTTCAATTTGGCTGATTTCTTTACGAAAGCCATGAGTAAGGATTCAATTGAACAAGCGTCAATTGCAATCGGTTTACGCTAAAGAATTCATTTAGAAAGCCCAATTCACGCACAAAGAAACACTGTGTCTGAATTCAATGTGGTGTAATTCTCTATGGATTTTGTAAGCAACAAAGTTTAGTGACCCATCGTTGCTTTGGAACCGTGAATTAGCGAGGTAGTCCCCCTTGAAAGTTCTCAGGCGAGTAGAAGAGTCTTGGTGATATCCACTCCGGGATATATTTTACGTAATGAGAACCTACCTATATAAGTTTGAAGTGTGGCCGCTAAGTAGTCAAGATTAGCGTATCGACTATGATAAACTTATGAATAGATATGGACACGGCCGTTATAATGTGTCAAGAAACGACAAAAGCGTTAGTTGTTCTGTGTGTACTTCATCTTCAAATGGTCAGATGTGTTATGTGATTCAATCCGCAGGGACATCATCATTTCACGATCATTTGTCAAGTATGTTGTTATGTGTTAATTCAATCCGCAGGACATTAGCATTATGCATGGAATGTGATTAGAGATGTTCTTTTGAGAAAGGGAAGAAATGTCCTAAAGGCTCTAATGGGAGGATTGTTGGAGATTTAGAGCGTGGACATATATCCAAAGCTTAGAGCGTGTTAAAGCATAACTAAGCATAACATAACAACGAACAAAACGAATGCTTCGTTTGTTGTTTTGGCATTTGCTCAAACATGTCTTGTTTCACGAGCTAAGCTATGCTTCTGGAGGATTGTGTTGTTATGGACGGTGTTTTACATCACAAAACACTCTAAATGCCGTAACCACCAAGCATTGATTGGATGAAGACATGTGACTCTTCACACTCTATATATAGATGTGGCACATGCATATCAGATCACTCTTTGATAGAATAAGAAATTCTATTGTTCTTTCTCTCATTTCTCTTGATTCATTGAGAAGAGTAATTAACTTCTCCTTTGTTTTTCTGATTTCATTTTCTTTGTAAACTCTTTGTTGTTTAGATTAATCGGTTTGTACTCACCGGTTAATGTGGTTGATTGTATCTCGTTGTGAATATCCATCATCGTAACCCAAGTACCTTTGTGGGGGATATATCACAAAAGGAAAGTTTGTAATCGCCTTCAACCTTTTATCAAGATTTCCGGTGACCATTGTGTTGCAAAGAATCTTCTCTACGGTGTTCATCTTGTTCGTGACTCATCCTTTGAAGAAGATCGTTGCCATAAACACAAAGGCGTATATATTTAGTATATAGTCGTAGTGTAGTGTAATTTGTAATTTACAGCACTTTCCTTTTGTACATTTTATAACAATATATATATATATATATATATATATATATATATATCAATTAATAAGTAATATTTTTACGGTTTTTAAAAAAATTCAATTTATAGTTTTAATATGATTGAGGAGTTATATAATAATAACTTAATTACATATATAAAATTAATATTTTTTATTTAAATAATTCATAAATCATGCTTGGTACGAGAATATATCTAGTTTTTGATAAAAGAAAGAAAAATCAATGGCACCTACATCCCACGTAATTGACGTTGACAAATTGTGAAGGAATTAACCAAGTATTCATCTAAACAATACATGCATTGTCACACCTTACGGGGTTCCTACTAGGCACTAAAAATAGTAGCCATCCTATCAACATTAAAAATTAAGCTTTACTAAAATGGTCTTTTAAGTATATTTTATGTTTTCATCTCAAAAAAATGTATATTTTATGTTTGAGAATCATGTTTGATTTAGGTTGGAATTTGAATTCGATTCTCGTTAATCTTTTTTCTTTCTTTAATTTACCATATAATTAAAACCAATTATCTTCATTATGCTATAGATGAATTCAACATAGTAATATATAGTTCAAGAAAAGTAAGTGTGGTATAAACACTATTTTTTGAAAAACATTATTGGCCGAAAAAAGTAACAATTTAAGTAGTATGTATTATCAATTTTCAAAATGTTAAAAGTTGTAGCATTTTAAAATCAAAGATGGCATTTAAAGTTTTACTCAATATTTTTTTCCCAAAACAAATTATATTTCAACCACTAAAATGAGATTATAAGTTGTACATAAATATAAAAAAGTTTTAAATTGAGTTAATAATTGATTATGGGTTGCATCATCGGTCGAATTTAGGGCGAGTGTAAAGGATGGATTTGAAGATCATGAATACTAAACACATTTATTTTGTAGACCCAAATCTGATTCAAAAATCTAAGTTAAAAAGATATAATCTGAAACGGATTCATGCTATGTTTGGGAATGACAATTTCATTTGAAAATATAGATTTGACTCAAAATTAGTGTTTGGCAAATAGTAGAATTTCAAATTTGGATGAGTCAAATCAATAATTGTTATTAAAATGATTTAAAGATGAAGATTTGAGAATGATCTCGCAAACCTTATCATTCTCAAATTCTACATCCATAATTTCATAATTGAAATCATTAAATTGAAATAAAATGCTAATTCCCAAACACAACCTCAATAAATTTTGAAACCCATATAACATTTATCACTAACCCATGACCAACATCCTAGGAGCAAAATTAGAAATGAATAATATCGTCAAGTCTACATAGAAGAAATAAAATTAGCTTCTAAATTGACTTGTCGTTTACTTTAAATAAATTAAAGTTATAATTAAGTGCATTAGTTTTTCTACACATCTCATCAAACATTTCTAAAAAGAACAATATGCTTACATAAATTTAGAAATATCCATTTCATTTAATTATACTAGTATAAACCAGTGTAATGCGTAGATAAATATAAATTTAATTTATAAGTAATGCAAATATATATTATCGTTATAAAATTGTCTACTTTGGATAAAATGTGATTTTAGAAATAACTATTAATGACAACGTGTGATTGTGATAAATTCTAAAGTAAAATTTAAAAAATCATCATTCTTGAGAAGAGAAAAAGTAAGAAGAGAAAAAGTAAGAAAGAAAAAGTGTAAATAAAATCGATTTAAATGAAAATAAATTATTTTTACTAACATTTACTTAATGAAACACACTCCTAAAACTAATTTTAAATTAAGCTTGTAAGAAAAACTTTGTTTTCATCGATAATTTAGACACATAAATGAATAATAAAAAAAACTTTTATATTTGTAAAGCTTTTAGGGAAATTTGGATTGAAGAAAAGATCTTTAGTTACATTTTTTTGTAGTTACATTTTTTTAGTTGTGATATTGTACAACTACTACACATAAAAACATCAATTAAAAAAATGATGTATATGAATTAATTATAAATCTAATCCTAAATTTAAAAAATTATAAATGATGAGAGAAGATTTAGAAAAGCCTAGAAAATGAAAAGAATTAGTATATTATTAATTTATAAAGATGAGAAATATATATTCAATTTTGAAAATATTCTTATATTACAAAGATAGTTTCAAATTGAACTTGCAAGAGAATTTTTTTAGAGAGCAAACTTATTAGATTGCCATAAATTAATTGACATTCATTAAAATACCACAACAATAAGTAACCAATAGTTTTTGCCAAATCATTATTTAACGTGAGATTGCCACTTGGAATTTTCCAGGACTTTTAGTATATAGTATGATATGATTTATAATGATGAGAAATATATTCAATTATGAAAATATTCTTGTATTACAAAAGATAGTTTCAAATTGAACTTGTAAGAAAATTTTTTTAGAGAGCAAACTTGTTAGATTGTCATAAATTAATTGACATTTATTAAAACACCATAACAATAAGTAACCAATAATTTTTGCGAAATCATCATTTAAAGTGAGATTATCACTTGGAATTTTTCTGAACTTTTAGTAAACAGTATGATTTCCCTAATGATTATTAGGTTATTCTCACTCATGATAGAATTTAAGAGAATGTGTAACCTTATTGTTGTAGCATTAACAAAAATGTCACTCTTCCTAATCAATCTGTAGAAGTAAACATCACGTATAAATGATACTCCCTCATATTCTACCCATTAGTTACATTGATTTTTTTCACTATTTACTTATCACTCTTAATTTGTGTTTTATTCTTAATCTATAAGTTAAAATATAGTCATGTGAGATTTTATTTGATTCGTCTCAATACAACGATTATTAATATTTAATTACAAACAATTAGAGATAGTAAAAGTTAAAATATTGTATGGGCAAGTGTGAAAAACCAAATGAGACTAAACAATGACAATGACAATGACATAAATTTAGTAAGTGATTATATACTTCATTATCCAAAACTAAACAACTACAAAACTTTGCCCATACAAAACAATGACATAAATTTAGAACCATGTCAAATTGAATTTAGACTTAGTAGTCAATAACAAATGGCTTCAATTCTTAGATCATAATCCGAAGAATATCCATCATTATCAATTATTCATAAACTTTAGAATTACTCCAAATATCTATCTTCAAGGAGTGACATCCCAAGTCATTTCCATCCCTTTTTTTTTCTCTCTCACTCATCTTCATTACAACAAATAATTGAATTAAAGCTGAGTACTTCTCAAAGACAAGTATCCACGACCAGTTTTCATGGACTAGTTCAGCTTCTAATCTTCTATAATACCCTGAAGCTTTCCATTTTCTAGCTATTATTTCCTATTTTTTTCTTCAAAGTTCATTGCTTTTTGTTTGAATTTGGTTGGGTTTTTTCTTGATTGATCCAGATTTATTGGGTTATTTTTTCTTAGGCTCACCCCAGTCCTACCAACTGGGGGAGCTCAATTCTCATTACAATTGTTTGAATGATTGTTGGGCAGGTTTGTTTCCTTTAATGCATTACATTTCTGTTAAATGTGTTCTATTAATGTTTCAACCATTAGCTTAAGTTGATGTGGAATTGGTTCTATGATATACCTATCAAAGATATGCACTCTATCAATGATATAATCAATGTTAAATGGGCAATTATTCTTTTTCCTTATATCTTTCCTTTTCAGTATGGTATTGATGATTTATTTTTTTCGATTATGGTAATATGATACTTATGATAATTGGTCCCATCTCATCTCAATTAAAGATATTTTCATATTTATTGTTTCAGTGAGATTTTGCAATGAGGATGGATACATAACAGTCTTCTCTTCCTCCCATCCAATATAAATACAAACTCAGCAATGAACTAGTCTACAAGTATTATCATCTCTTTCAATTGCATTTCATCCATATTTCTAGTTGTCAAAAGGTAAAGCTCTAAAATATTTTAAAGTTTTGATCTTTTCCCCTTTAAGTCAAATGTTTACTTTTCAATTTGACCTACCTTTTCCCAGAAAAAGCTTGATGCTTTTGTTTTGTTTTGAGTATTGCTGAATCTTAGTTTGTTCCTGTATAGCTTTTATTCAAAAGGGATAAAAAGATTGAATCTTGAAAAAGCTATCTAGTCTCTATTGATGTTGATTGCCAATTCCTGATTCCGATTTACCCCCTAATTTATAATTTTTTTTTTTAGAAAATCAATATATATGCATTTGGAACTATTTATCTGGACGTATATGTAAATGAATACCTTTTAAATTTTTCATGGATTACCCGCTATTAGTTTTTTGAAATGGTGAGAATTAGTTGTTCCTTCTATTCCTTTGAATTTTCTAAACAATATCCCTAAAGTTCTCATTTTGATTTGTGTGACGTAGCAAATTCAAAGGGATCGTGGACTAATGAATTGTCCTTGTTAAAATGCTGTGATTCAGTTTAATGTATAAGTTTAGTAGATCTTGTGTCCTTTGATTCAGTTGCTTGTTATTCATGGTTTACTATTTTGGTTAGGTTAAGATTGAAGTACAAAACAAATCTGTTATCATGAAAGGTGCTGTTTTTGTTGCTTTGGCTGCAACAATTGGTAATTTTCTACAGGGATGGGACAATGCCACCATTGCTGGTAACATTTCTTGTTCTTTTGTAAACTTTCCTCTAATTTTCTACAGGGTAGGGTTTGCTTCTATTACACCTGTTGTGGGACTCTTTCCTGGACCATTGCTTGGTCTGCACGGACGCTTTGTGCATCAGACATTTTTTTTAACACTTATTTGTTTATCTAGATTGAATTGGGCAACCCATAATTTTCCTTGATGATTTTTCTTTAGGGTCTTTACTTTACATCCGGAAGGAACTTGAGCTCTCCACAGGCATGGAGGGACTTGTTGTGGCAATGTCGTTGATTGGAGCAACAGTTATCACAACGTGCTCAGGGGCTATCTCAGATGCTGTTGGTCGACGACCTATGCTCATACTCTCTGCGTCACTTTATGTTGTTGGCAGTTTGGTAATGTTGTGGTCACCTAATGTTTATATATTACTTTTGGCTCGCTTATTGGATGGTTTTGGAATAGGGCTGGCTGTGACACTTGTCCCTGTCTATATATCCGAGACTGCCCCACCAGAGATTAGGGGATCATTAAATACACTTCCTCAGTTCACTGGTTCAGGAGGTATGTTTTTGTCATACTGCCTGATATTTGGAATGTCACTCATGGCTTCACCCAGTTGGAGAATAATGCTTGGTATCCTGGGTATCCCTGCCGTCTTCTATCTTTTGTTTGCATTCTTCTACTTGCCCGAGTCTCCAAGGTGGCTTGTCAGTAAAGGAAGGATGTCTGAAGCAAAGAGGGTTCTAAAGAGATTGCGTGGTACCGAAGATATTGAAGGTTGATCTCAACACTAACCTTTCGCTTTATATTAGAAGTATATAATGACTGTCTTCTTTTTTAATTTTCTCTTGTTTTTTTTGGCTTCTAGTAGTTTTTAAATAGTCAACCTAACTAAGCATTCAAGACGTACTTGCCCAGTGAAGATTTTGTGATACGCTATCTAATTTTTAACGAAGAATTCTCGAAAATCAATTCAGTAATTGATATTTGATTACCATTTTTTTATTTAGAATTATAATCAGCTTCAACCAAATAAATAGGAGTATCTAATAAAGTGAACCTAAAATGATTGTTTCAATCTTGATGTTTGGGTTCTAGTAATTCTTTTTAGTAACGAATTTATTGAGATTTAATCTAATATGATAGGTTTAACAATAACAATTAAGTAGCGTTGCGAAATCCAATCAAGAAATGTATCACAACATAGTTATAGATCAATAAGAATAACATGACTCCAAAAAGGAGATTTTGAGAAACTTAAGTGTTGGAAATAAAAACATATCACAGATGAAGAGGCTATCTGAAAACAAAATGTAAGAAATAACATATTTAAAGGAGCGATGGAATTTGGAGCTTCTCACCAGTGAAAGTCATTGATAGTCCCCAAAAAAATTAATTATGGTGGACAAGATCTTGGAGAGGAAAAGAAAACATTAAGTAACATTTGGATAATAAATGATTTGGTACATAATAATTAAATAGCTAATACTAAAACTTGCGTTAATCTGAAATAACAAATTACATAGCTAATACTAAAACTCCTCAAGATATACTGACAAAATTTATACACAATAACTTGCATTTATGATTTTAACTATAGTTTGTACTATAGTTACGTTTTTCTTGACTCTAAACAAATCTGTAACCTGAGATTAGCTTTTAATACTTAATTGGATGATCACATAACATTGTAACATAAAACTATAATCTTTTATCAGTGATTTAATAAGCATTTACTTTTCTAACTAGTGATAATTCATCTCATTATGTTTATATTTGTTCTCCATGTCCTTTGTGCAGTCTTCCATGTATAGATTTTCAAGTGCCTAGAACCTTTTCCCTCTTTATAGATTAGGTTTGTTTTTTCTTATGAGATATGCTTCCTAAATTTTAGATGGAAGATTTCTTATATCATGAACTACTAATAACCTTGAATAGTCAAATCTTGGTTTGAAATGAGAATTCATGGCAATGAAGGCTTAAACATTATACATATAGATTTGCCTTAGTTTTAACTAGGTTTTGGCTACGGTATTGATAATTTCTATCTTAAATACTTGTGAAAATTAAGAAAATTGTCCTGTTCTTGAGTCGAAGAAAATATTATTCTTATCCATGCATAAACCGATGAATTATTTATCTTTAATTTTAAAGAATTATCTAGCATGAATAATAGTGAATTCATTTAAATTAGTAATTTGTGATATTTAATAAAAAAAATAATGAAGATGACATCAGTATGGCATTTTGGAGACAAAAAATTTAAAGAAACCGTGACACATACGTATTTTTTTAAAAAGATGATGTCAACAACTTTTGTTTTAGTTATATTTATTAATAGATTTTAGATCGATTTTGTATTGCACAGGAAAGTCCAGAATACAACTATGTGTAAATTTAATAGTGGCCATAAACCCTGTGTGTAAATTTAACGGTTAACATGTTGTGTCTAGAAAAACGTTTGTGGTGATTGCTGGCTTCTCAAAATTAAGGCTTCAAAAATGATGACGGCAATTCGGTATTAGATAGCTTCTAGGACTATCATGCTAATTGAGGAAGCACATTGTCGAATTTTTTTTCATACATCTGTAATATTGAGGCCGCAATCTTACTTTGCATACATGACACCACCTAATTGAATTTCGAGTGTTTCCTTGAGAATTCATCTTGCTGTACGAACCACATGATTGCCTTACACAATACATAATAGAAGTTTTTGATGTTTCCGTAATGGTAACATGCTGGGATATTAGTTCTGTTTATCTTTGATAATGCAGCTGCACTTGCACAAAACCATTGTTTCCATTGCTATGACTTGGCAGTAACGTTTCTGTTGCTTGAGACAAGTTTCTGTTACTTAAACATGATCTCGTTCATTTGTTCTTATTCCTAATTGCTTAATAATTGAGGTTAAAATTTGAAAGCACCTAACCTAATCAAGAAACTACATTTTCCTATTGCTTCTATATCTATTGTTGGGATTAAGGCGTTGACATTCTTATTGTGTTTCCATATTTGTCTTAATATTGTGTTTGATGAATCCAGCGGTGTTGAATGTTGATCTTGTTCGAATTGGTTAATCATAGTACATTAGGTATATTGTCATCTGACATTTATACTTTTCAAAGTATACGTGCTCATTAAGATTCAGTTGCATTATCTAATTTGTGCTGTTTCCTTATTTTTTTAATGATTTGATACTTTATCCTTTTTCTGTTGTATATACTAACATGGTATCTTTTGTCGGTCATGGCCAAATTCAAGGAAATATTGATAACTTCTATTTCCATGAAAATATTCTGCATGGAAAGTCTTTGCCTTGCATTTGATGCTAGCTGTGATACTTAGCAGTGGATTCTGATACGTTATATAGGCTATATTTTCAATATTTTTTGATAATTCCGAGATTTAATGTTCATTTTAGAAAGAAAAATATTAGTTATGATGGACTATACTAATATAGTTTACCGGAAATTTCTACTTACTGTGAAGTATCAGACAGTTGTTACCTTTATGATAAAGAACATGGTTCTCTATCATCTCAAAGGTAAACATGTGATGTGATCATGCTATGTATTTACATCCCCCTCCCCCCAAAACAAGTTTGAGCGAAGCTACAAGCCAGGTTCACGACATTGGTCTTAGATTGATCTGACAGCTTAGATTTGTCATCACCTGTTTAAGCTTCTTAATGATTTTCTGTTTTGTTTCTAACACAATAGTTTCGTTTCAGGTGAATTAGCTTTGCTAGTTGAAGGCCTTGGTATTGGGGGTGAAACTTGTATAGAAGAATTCATGGTAGAAACAGCGGAGGGTCAAGAACCAGGCACTGAGAAAGACAAAATAAAGTTGTATGGAGCAGCAGAAGGCCTTTCCTGGATTGCAAAACCTGTCACTGGACAGAGCGCCATTGGTCTTGTATCGCGCCATGGAAGTTTGGTGGGCCAGAGTTTAGTTGACCCTCTTGTGACTCTCTTTGGAAGTGTTCATGAGAAGCTTCCTGAACAAGGAAGCATGAGAAGTGCACTTTTCCCTAATTTTGGGAGCATCCTTAGCAGCACGGATGTTCATGGTCACAGAGATCAATGGGATGAAGAAAACCAACAGAGGGAAGACGACGATGAGCCAACCGGTGAACCTGTTGAAGGGGAGGATTATGATGATAACTTGCATGCTCCATTGATTTCAAGGCAGACAACAAGCATGGAGAAGGACATGGATGTTCCTGCTGTCTCTCATGGTACTGTTTTAAGCATGGGACACCATAGCAGTCTTTTCCATGGTGCAGGTGAAACTGTTACTACTACTGGTATTGGTGGCGGTTGGCAATTGGCGTGGACTTTGGATCAAGGGGATGCTGACGTTGGAAAGCCTAAAGAGTTCAAAAGGATATACTTACATCAGGATGGTGGGCCCGCTTCCGTTCACGGGTCTCTTCTTTCGCTTCCTGGTGGTGATTTCGCAGGGGATGGAGACTGTGTACCGGCTTCTGCTTTTGTTAGTAATCCTGCACTTTATTCCAAGGAGCTTTTGGATCAATGCCCTGTAGGGCCTGCAATGGTCCATCCATCTCAAATTGCTTCCCAAAGTCCAAGCTGGAAGGCTCTACTCGATCCAGGAGTCAAGCGTGCATTGATTGTTGGAGTTGGAATTCAAATGCTTCAACAGGTAACATATTCCATTTACTCCTATCAGCCTCAGGTTATCACAGCATCTATTTTGTTTATTCAGAAATGTCATTTTTTTTAGCGTTATTTTGTACTTTTGGTATTTGATCCTGGCACGGGTAAGTTGCTTGGGCTACATTCCCTTACCCCTAGGCTTTATAAGTGCGCATACTACATAGAGGTGGTTTCAGTGTTCTTTGCTCCTTTACAGCAGCATTTTTTGTCAGAGACTGTTAGCACTTTGATTCAATGGAAATCGGAAAAGACTTATGGTAAAAAGTTGAAACCTTGTCGAGTATGATAAATTGTCTATTTCTGATGGAGCCAAAGATATATTTAATATTGTTGGGTAGCTTCCATATTGGAAAATCGACGTCCACGGTAATGCTTGTTCACTTCCAAATATCCTTTTTTTTAACATAACTTTCCATAATCAGTTAATTTCACCTCCGAAGTGGTGATATTGGAAATTTATTAGGAAAAAGATATCTGGAAGTCGAGATGATAATGGACGTCGACACAAGTATGAACTTAGAAGTGGGTATTATTGAGTAAACGTATTAAATTCATGATTGCTCCGAAGAAAGTATTTGACTGCACGTGTTTTGTTTATACAGTTTGCTGGTATCAATGGTATTCTGTATTATACACCGCAAATTCTGGAGGAGGCAGGAGTAGGAGTGCTACTTTCTGATCTTGGGATCAGTTCAACATCAGCCTCATTCCTTATTAGTGCATTAACAACCTTTCTGATGCTTCCCTGTATATCTGTTGCTATGAGGCTCATGGATATCTCAGGAAGAAGGTACTTATCTTCCTCATACCTTCTTCTTCTCGCTTTCGGGTCTCTGTTGATTAGATATGCTTCCTTTTCAGGTCTCTGTTGCTAGCAACAATTCCGGTTTTGATTGCTTCATTGGTAATTCTAGTAATCAGCTGCACTGTTAAAATGGACAGTGTAATTCATGCAGTAGTTTCAACAATATGCGTTATTGTCTACTTCTGCACATTCGTTATGGCGTATGGACCCATACCAAACATCTTATGCTCCGAGATCTTCCCGACTCGAGTCCGTGGTGTTTGTATTGCTATCTGTGCCTTAGTATTCTGGATATGCGACATTATTGTTACCTACAGCTTGCCTGTGATGCTGAGTTCTATTGGTTTGGGTGGTATCTTTGCTATCTATGCCGTGGTTTGCGTGATTTCTTTCATTTTTGTGTATCTCAAAGTCCCTGAAACAAAGGGAATGCCCCTTGAAGTTATCACAGAGTTCTTTACAATCGATCCAAACCAGTTGAAAGCCGCTAAAGAGGAGTAGCAAGTACAGATGTAAAGATTATTCAAACTTGTAATGCTTTGCTTTCTGCATATCAATATTTTGTTCTCCTTCAATTTGTTATATGATCATCAAAATAATTGAACCTTTTATATGAAGTATACATATGTGGTCTTACTTACAATTCATGAGAAACAAAAAACATTTCCACAAAATAGATGCAAACCAAAATGTCGAGGAAACTGAATCAATACTAGAACTAGAACTAGAACTAGAACTAGAACTAGAACTTTAGGTCATCATGGACCTTAATTTGACTTCCCTTAATAGCATGAAATATGCCAGGCTTTGGCACAAATACAACTAGAAGTATCATTATTTCATCCGGTCGAAAAGCCGAACTTGGTGTAAGTATGTGATCCGATCCATATTCGGCATATTATTTGGTGGAAGTCTCTTGTGTGGTCGCTCTATAATAGAATTTAGAAAATGGGCCTGGGCAACCCAAACAAGGAGGAGGAGAAGTAATTCACTCATAAACTCAATGAAGGTTCACTACTAAAACCAATTGGAGTTAGTAGGAGTTATTTCTTGAGTTTATAAGGTGATGATACTCTTCTATTTCTGCGATGTGGGACAACTCACATGTGGGTAACACATGGGCACTTCAACATTTTATATTTTGGATATGGTAAACGGGTCATATGTAATCAGTTTTAAAGCTTGTGTATTCACTTTTTAAGACGTATGATCACCTTTAAGCCCTATGTGATCATTTTTAATATACTGTGTAATCATTTTTAAAGTTTATGTGGTTATGTTTAAAGCATATGCGATCACTTTTACGGCCCATTTGGTAGCAGTAATAAACGGTGCTAATGAGAAAAATTAGTGTAATTTTAGTAGAAAAGTCTCTTGGCTATCTTGATGCTCATGCTCGTCCAATATCAACCATATCATTTTCTTTATAAAATTCATTCAAATGCATTGTCATTGGGAGAGGTGGTATTAGGTGGTAATAAAAATGTGTATACACAAAAAAAAATTTGTGATCAAAGTCTCATCACCATGGGAATGATACGGAACTTTTGATGAAATTTTACACTATAAATCACTCCTATTTCCACTATTTAGTACAACTAACCAAACAGGTCGTTAAGGCTTATGTGATCACTTTTAAAGCATGTATGATATCACTTTGACTATTATAAGTGATTACTTTTAAAGCCTATGTGATCACTTTTAAGACCTATATGATCACTATAAAGACCTATGTGATTGTTTTTAATTTTCAAGTCCACCACCAACACCACAAAACACAATCTCTGTAAACTTTAAAAGTGATTGAGTAAGCCTTCAAAATGATCACATGAATAGATAACTCATTTATATCCTTATTTAAGCCTGGTAATTTATATTGATTCAATTCAACATTAAAAAAAATATTTTCCTGTTTTACCTTTTCTAATGCTTCCTTTAACATTACGTATTGATCTAATAAATCAAAGAATCTATTTTGCACATCCGACCTAAAAGAATTTAGGTAGGAAACATGGTCTTTACTTGTTTTAATGTCTTTTTCAATTTGGAGACAGGTGCCAGTTTTTTCATCTAGTTTTTCTTCTGTCTCAATGAGCAACTCAATTAATTTATATTTATCCCATTTCAACAAGTTGTTAGGAAATCATATAGAAAACAATACCTCTTTTCCTTTGAACTTTTCATCGTGAGTGGCCATGAAACATAGATTGGCAGTTTCTTCCTCTACAAGGGTTTCTGTCTCTGCTTCACTCTTGGATTCTCCCCATGCAACTATCATGGCTTTACGAAAGTTTGTTTTGTTGAGATTTCCTTTCATAGGTTGTCTTCCTAATTCTCTTGCCTTCCCCTTGCCCTTCTTATTTTTCCATTGAGGTAGTCTTTGATGAAGTGGTCAATAGTTCCACATTTGTGGCATTCGAAGTTGGACATTGAGTTTGTAGATCCATTTTCTTTGTTGTTTCTTTGATTGTCATATCTGCTGTTCCTAAAGAACTTTTTGAAGTTTCGAACCAACATCGCAGCCTCCTCTTCATCACATTCTGACTCTTCCTGTAACACCCCTGAATTTCCGACCCCTTGTACGAAACCAAAATCATAAAAGATGGGAGAAAATTCAAGTGTTACATAAAAAGAAAAGGAAAAGAATTTAGATAAACGTTAAAAGTTAACTTAAGAGAGGTGGATGAAAATTTCGGTAGCATCTGCCCTAAAACTGTGCGACCTTTGTAGAAAAACAGAAGTTATTTAAAATCTAATGAAGGAAGGACATCAATGGCATATCAAAACTATTACGGCGGAATGATTCATCGCCGACTTCTCAAATCCACATGCCAAGCACGGATCATGGTTCCAAAGTAACGCTTGAGTTTAAAGAAGAAGAACGATAACTATTTAAATCATTTAAACCACAAAACAACGCAGCGGAAATAACTTTTACAAAAGGAGGACATATGCCTCAAGCCAAAACATAAACAATTTAAATGCACAGAAACTACATGTAGCGTCAAAAACAAATATACATTGCACGCTTCAAGGTTCTCACTCATTCCCCTCGTATGCAATGCTAAGAAGCTCCATCACCTGTAATGTCTACCTATTATGTCCCCGCTGCTCAACGTAAGATCATAGACTAACGCATCATAGCAGGGCCATCAAAGACGAGCCATCAACAAAGAAAACAAACAGTACACGTCAGCAATTAACATCATATCATGATAAGGCATAATTAGCATCAATAGAGTATGTCATAAAATGAGGGTGATTTCACAACACTCCAAATGCCAATCATAATCACTGAACATCAGTTCCTACTTCTCATTGTCAATTCCATTTTCATCACTTATTTTCGACTTCATAACTTCTTTTCGACTTCATAACTGCTCGGTATCACTTGAACCAAAAGCTTAACCACTTCAAATATTTATATATATGTGTGACTAGAGGCCACCATATTGGGGTTTGCAAGACCCAAATGGCCACACCTCGACCAAAGGGCGGTGACGGGCCATACCGGCGCTCAATGGTAAACGTATGAACATACCCCCGTACAGCGACCATATATAGATGATCCTACCTCCGGGAACTAAAGCCACTGGGGTACCAAACCAGTGGAGCCAGCATACCTAAAACGTATGTGACTAGAGGCCACCATAGGGTTTGCAAGACCCACATGACAACACCTCAACCAAGGGCGGTGACGGGCCATACCGGCGCGCAATGGTAAAGTATGAACATACCCCCGTACAACGACCATATACTGATGATCCATACCTCCGGGAACTAACCCACTGGGGTACCCTAACCAGGGGAGCCACAATAATCGAACAAATCTGCTATCTCATGAACAAGGGTTCCCATTAGAACCAACAAATTTCTTACTCCATCACTAAGGGATTTATTCCCATTCCATTTCACCTTATTCAATACTTTCTTACTCCATCACCAAAGGATTCCTTCCCATTCATAAAACATGATTCAACCACATCAATAAGGGGACCATTCCCTATTCAACTAACATGAATCAATCTCAATAACAAAGGAGTCCTTAACATTCAAACTAACGTATGTCAAACTCATCAATAAGGAAAATCGATCCCATTCAACTAGCAATAATCAATATCATCAATAAGGAAACCATTCACTATTCCCAACTAACAATAATCAAATCTCAGTAATAAGAGAATCGTTCTCATCGGTAAACTTGAAAATCATATAATCGATAACTTCGACAATTCATTCGACGATAATTCATAGATACTGTACAACATATGCTTTGAACAATTCAATATCGATAAATATACAATGCTAGATGCATGTAAGGGTTAATTACTGCGTGTACATACCTGCAAGCGTCACTGCACGACCAATAGTCACAAAATCGCCCAACTAAAGTCCTACTTTCATTTTATGAAATTGTAACCTATGCAAGTTTGAAGTAAAACTAATAAGCCTATTTTTCTCCGCTTAAGAGCATCAAAATGCTAGAACAAACTATCATTCATCCATTCAAAGTCACTTCCACTTATTCTAACTCATGCTTAACCAATTAACATTGTTCAGTTTATTCTTGTTCATAAGTTATGACATTAATTCAACAATCAAATAAGCTTTTACAACAACAAAGAGTACTTTATGACTATTTCTTTGAACCCATGAGACTCAGTAAAAGACCACTTAACTATGTAATGTCACAAAGTAACACCACTTGTACAACAACGTTAATACTAATAAATTATAATGATGTCGATATTAGTGATAACCCCAAGTTGTGGTATAATTTGCTATAACATACAAAATTACTCTTGATGATAAAGGGACATGAAAAGTAACACCTCCTTTATTAATTTGCAATAATAATAACAAGTTAACAACCATAATTTCTTTCTACTTCACAAATATGATATACAACTCAAAATAACTACAATTATACCATAATTAACTCAATAACATAACCAATATCCATCATCATCTTTATAATACAAAAGACATGTAACAAATATAATATTCTACTAATCCCAACCATTTACAACTACTATTATCATCACCCACAACATAATCACACATTCAAAGCTTATATAAATCTATTTAATTTACAAAACATCCTCAAACACAAATTAGTACCACTTTCATCATTTCCATTCATACTTTAACCCTAATTTGTGAACATATTCAAATCATCACTTAGACTTTTACCCATAATAAAATTCCATGAAATAATATAAAGTTTACCACTTTTCATTCATATTTCAATAAACTAATTCGTAAGTACATTCAATTCATCAATAAAATTCTTACCCATAACAAGATTCAATAAAAAAAAAATAATACAAAGCTCAACACCTTACTCATAAGCTTTATAAATTTCAATTGCAAAACAAGATGAAATCAAATAGGAGAAAGGAGATGGCTCACAAAAATAAAACTAGCAAGAGGGTGAAGAAGTGAGTGGAGGTGGTGGTACAAGGCCAAGATCCGGCTGCTTGGGTCCCGTTTGCTAGCGGCAGGCGGGCAAGGGAGCTACTCCAATGTGACTCTTCGTGGGGATGGGGAGCTTGGTCGGCTGGTTGCTGTCGCAGAGAGGAGGGGTCGATTGTGGCTGCTAGGACCGCCTGCTGCTGGTGGTTCTAGTGGCTGCTAATGGGGAGAAGGAAGAGAGGGAAAGAAGAAGAAGAAGAAAGGGAGTGACGGCTGGTCCTCTTGAGCTCCTAGGGTTTCAATCCCTTATTATTATTATTATTATTATTATTATTATTATTATTATTATTATTATTATTATTATTATTATTATTATTATTATTATTATTATTTTCTTGTTTCATTTTCTTACGAGAATCAACTAAGAGACTCACTTTCGCGTGCTCACATATTTTAATAAAATAATCATTTTGATTCGCATCTCTTTATTTTAGTACTTGCACCTCTATTTTTAATGTAGACATGTTAATATTTAAATTTGTATGTGAAAAGAGATTTTTAATGAAACTAATTTAAAGTTAATTTAATATAATTATAAGATCATCGAAAGTCATTAAAATATTAAATAATTACGTCATAAAAACTCAGGGTGTTACAGACTACCCCCC
Organism: Amaranthus cruentus; assembly: GCA_019425755.1. NCBI lineage: Eukaryota > Viridiplantae > Streptophyta > Magnoliopsida > Caryophyllales > Amaranthaceae > Amaranthus > Amaranthus cruentus. The sequence goes on from CM033461.1 coordinate 19,711,741, forward strand.
TTAAAAGGAGTTTCTTCCCCGAAACTAGAGTAATCAAGGTACTAATCATGAAAGAAATTGTATTTCTAATAACTCAAGAAGGTTTTCTAACCATTTGAAGCTTAGGCATTGACTCAAAGATCATGACTTATTGGCACTATTAATGAACGAATGCTCAATCTATCAGAATATTCGTAGATATTTCAGTTTGAGTATTCATAATCGCCAAAATTGATACGAACGATGAAGCAAAGCATGAAATTATGACACAAATTAACTCAACAAGCCATTGAAAGCATGTAACTATCACACAATTGACTCAACACGATCAATCAAAAGCATGTAAATATCAAAAAATTTGGTTCAAAGAATCAATCAAAAGCATATAAGTTTGTAACAGGTTGCTATCATAGAGTCGAAAATGCGTGTAAAAGCGCAAAATTCTATCGCATTCTACCCCCCTTAAAACTTAGTTACGACCCCGTAACTCACTAACCTCGAAACTTAGGCTAGGATAGTGTGGTTAGACCATAAAACTCTAATTATTTAATATTTCTGATCGCAGTACTACACACCTTAGTATCTAGGTTTCAATATGTTCTCTTAGTAAGACAACTCTCCTCAATGTTTTCAAAAGTAAGAGTCTAGCACATGTGGCTTATAAAAAGGGCATCACTCGAGCCTGTAATAACGCGAAATGTCATGTTATCTAATGTAATTATTTAAACAACTTTTCCACTTCTATGTGACCACCTAAGGTCGTACATTGTGATAATCTTCCATTGTACGAAAGGTTCAACTATTGTAATTTAAACTATAAATGACGGTAAAATATCAAAACATTAAAGTCTTAAAAGTAAAGAGCACGAAGTTGCTCAACACTTAACTCGTATTACAATTCGGCACCCTAAACCTAAGGATACCTCAAACTTACAAAACTGATTGGTTATCAATCCCAAATTGATTCACTGCTAATTTTACTTGTCATAACATAATCCTAATCTTTTACTTAAGATGAAATGTTCTTCCCATTAATCATATATGATCAAATCATTTTATAACATATTCAATCATACACCATGACTCGATATGTAGATTAAACAATTAAATTGATAACTCTCAGAACATAATACATATTTCAAGTATATAGTCGAATTATATACACCACATTTTTAGCAAGTTACTATAGTTAATAATCATACATTCACGGCCATGGTAGTAATACACATATTATAACTTTTCAACAATAACATCCTTTATCCATCATAATATCAATTTTTTTTATTATTCTTTTTTTTTGCTATTTATTTACCATATGTCTAGATATGTTGAAATTATAGAATATATATCAAAATAAGATCACAAACTAATATATGACTAAAGTAATACCTCATGTACATATATAATAAATGATAACAATGACGATCATCAAAGATGACATTTTATGTATTCAAAAAAAAAAAAATGCAAGATGAAAATTAATTGATGAACACACCTACATAAAACACAATTTCCAATATCAATAGCAAAACAGTCCTCAATCATACAAGTTTGATAAAGTTGTGATACAAACACTAATTTCACAATATCTAATCTACACCATAACATATCCATCACAACACTACCTCTAACTAACTATAACACCGTTATTTCAACCATATGGCTGTTACATTAACAATCCTAACACTATACCAATGTACAACAACACAAAGCTGACAAAATAACCCAACACTTGAAATATGCATCACAATTATTCCTTCGCAAACAAGTGGGATTCAATCACCCTTCGACATAAGGTGCGAAACTTAGAACTAACAACTATAACATAAATGTTTGAATCAAAACACGTCGAAATTTCAAAACTCTTTCCATCAAATACTTAATACGATCCATTGAATTAGCAACATCAGATTAAAACTCTTCTTAACACGAGTACTAATATTGTTTAACTCTACTTGTCGCATAATAATGATTTTGTATAATAATCGTTTAAGACATAATCCTTTATCTCGATTCATTTCTCAAATTATAACTACTCGCATATTCGTTGTCGTTTCTTCAATGTTTCGATTTTAAAACACCTTTTGACTTTTATTAGGACCACATTATCTTCATTAAGTCACTCTCCGAACTTAAGTTACCACGTATCACATCCATCATTACTAAAACAGTATTGTATACAAAGTCAGTTTCATTTGGAATCTCATCTAAGTCTTATCATTTCAATACACTAGCATGATTATTGAATTGGTGATCAATGAGATACTCTAAAATACTTAAAACTATTGACTGCATATTATGTGCACAAAGACGCTCATTCCACCTCATCATCAGATTATTTTATTCTTGTCTTGTAACTAGCCATAAGGGCATGAGAAAACAAATTATAATATCATTGATTCCTTTTCAAATTTCAAATATCATTCTATCTAGCTAACGATTAAAAACCCTCACAATTCTTCTTTACATTATCAGTCGATTAAAACATTCATCACTACATAAAAGCATTTAATAAGACGCAATTATCAGTCTTAACTCAATAGTGCTCCCTCAAATCAATCCTTAGGCCCTTAACACGCAAATTTGTTTATGATGATTATCCTTTAACGATCCACTTTAATATAAAGTTACCAACTTATGTATCAACTTATATATGAAGTGATATAACATGTCTCAACGAAATATAAAACTCAAAGGACATGCGAATAATAATTTTCTCCTTTGATATTCAAACTCATGTGTCTTTAAGAAGGAGAGAAAAAAAAATCACCAATATTTTGTCCAAAGAACCACTTCAGCTAGTTTTTGACAAAGTAGTGATTTAAAGGTCATTATCAACATACATGAAATACTATACTCATTATGTTGAGAGTTGAATGCTTACAAAATCAAAATGAATGACAGGGGGCCCTTATAGTATATAATTCAATATATATATAAAGTGATTAACTCAGGCTAATAGGTTGACTATAGTTTTTACTCTCAACTATTACAAATATATAATACAAATATAAATTACAAACGGGAATTTATATTATTCCTTTATTGATGACAAAATGAAATTACAATAACAATGCTAAAATAAATTTGAAGATTAGTTTGTAACGACAACCGTTACCCGGAAGCTTGATACTTGTTGTAGGCGTGTGATCACTTTCCTTTTGTGATATTTCCCCCACAAAGGTACTTGGGTTGATGAACGAAAATTCACAACGAGATACAAACAACACAATATACTCTTAGTACTTAGAGTATACTCTTATTACTCTCTTGACAAAGCACAAGCAAATGAGAGAAATGAGTAGAAGAATTCAAAAAATTGGTGTGTTCAACTCATCACCAAAGACCCCTATTTATACAACAAGAGTATAACCTAAGGGTCATGGCACAATAATCACTCTTAATGATCATATTGATGATCATCCAATTCAATGCCATTCATGAGTATTATTCTCCTTAATCCTCCCTTATAACTCCAGAAATCAAGAGCCATAAGTGAAAGAATCCAAAGCAATTACTCAAAGAAAACGGGAAAAAGACCAACGGTCATAACAGAGGTAAAAGCCGAGTCGGCTTTTGCCCCAACACCAGCAAAGCCGAGTCGGCTTTTCCTGCTGGACAAATGGGACTTTCCAGAACTTAAAGCCGACTCGGCTTTAGGCTCCCACCCATGGACAGCCGAGTCGGCTTTACTTGCTGACTCGGTTTTCCAACTTTTGTTTTGTCCTATACTTTGAACCCCTTTTTGGACCACGTAATTTAATACATATTGTCCCACTACTTTAGTAGTACTTAGTGATTATTAACTTAGGATTATTAGACACTAAATGTTCAACAATCCTCCCCCATTTTGGGTATAATAAGCCTCTCATTTACCAAACAAAACTTATAATACATTCCATGCATCAATGCTAATATCCCTTCGGATGGAATTAACGCCTAGTACGACACACTTCACAAGTGATCGAGCCAGAATTGATTTCCGTACGGATTTGAATCAAATGACCCTTCCAATCACTTGAAGATGATGTACGCATAAAACAAATAACACAAAGTTATTAACCTGACACATTATAAGGCCATGTCCGTATCTTATTCATAAGTTTATCATAGTCAATATGCCAATCTCGACTACTTGAAGCGGCCACACTTCAAACTTATATGGGTAGGTTTTTAATACGTATAAAACATATCCCCGTGATTTGGATATAACACCAAGAGCTCTTCAACCCTTGATCTTGAGAACTTGAAAGGACGACTACCTTTTTCATCACGGTCCAAAGCAACGATGGGTCATTAAACTTGTTGCTTACAAAGATCAATAGGACTTTACCACATTGAATTCAGACACGATGTTACTCATGCGTGAATTGGGTTTTCCCAAATGATCTTATTGACATAAACCGATTGCAATCGAAGCTTGTTCAATTGAATCCCTACTCATGGCTTTCGTAAATGAATCCGCCACACTGAACTTAGTGTTCACATAGTTAAACGTTATGACCCCGTTAATGATAAGTCCTTGCACTAGGCTATGCCTAAGAGCAATATGACGAGACTTACCATTATATACTTGACTATAAGCTCTACCTAAAGGCGACATGCAATCCGCATGAATCGCCACCGGTGAAATTAGCTTAGGTAACAGAGGTATCTCAAACATGAGATTCCTCAACCACTCCGCTTCACTAGATGCTGAAGCAAGAGCTATAAACTCAGCTGACATCGTAGAATCAGCAATGCACGTTTGTTTCTTAGAGGACCATGAAATAGCACCTCTCTCATAAACAAACACCCAACCACTCGTAGAAGATTTATCCTCTTCATTAGTGATCCAACTAGCATCGGAAAAACCTTCTAAAATAGGTGGTTCACCGCTATACGCAATACCATAATCCTTGGTACGCAACAAGTATCTTAATACTCTCCTCATCTCCATCCAATGATGGGGACTCGGGTTGCTAGTAAATCTACTAAGTTTACCAACCGCAAAAGTTATGTCTGGCCTAGTACAGGTCATGGCATACATCGAAGATCCTATGACCTTTGAATACTCCAATTGAGAAATTGGTTGACCGGTATGTTTAGCAAATTTCATACCCGGTTCCATGGGAGTAGAGACCGGTGCTTTATCAAGCATACTAAACCGCTTAAGTATCTTCTCAACATAGTGAGATTGACTTAACTTAATACGGCTACCTTGTCTTATGATCTTAATACCTAAGATCACATCGGCCTCCCCCATATCCTTCATCTGAAAGGATCTAGACAAAAAATCTTTTGTCTCTTGAATTTGTACTAAGCTAGTACCAAAGATGAGCATGTCATCTACATATAGACAAATGATAACACCATTACCATGGCTATCGAACTTGATATAAATGCACTTATCGGCTTGATCAATTTGAATCCAAAGGACAAAATCGTTTCATCAAATTTTTGATGCCATTGCTTAGGTGCTTGTTTGAGCCCATATAAGGACTTAACAAGTTCACACACCTTTTGCTCTTGCCCTTTCAAAAGAAACCCTTCGGGTTGTTTCATGTAAACTTCCTCATCTAATTCCCCACATAGAAATGCGGTTTTAACATCCATTTGATGTATTTCTAGATGATAGACCGTAGCTAAAGCTACCAATAACCGAATAGTGGTTATTCTTGCAACTGGTGCATATGTATCGAAATGATCGATACCAAGCTTTCCTTGTGCCACTAAACGGCCCTTGAACTTGTCAATAGTACCATCAATTTTCATTTTCTTTCGAAAAATCCACTTGCAACCTATTGGTTTACAAGTAGGAGGAAGATCCACTAACACCCAAGTGTTATTACCCATGATGGATTGCATCTCATCATCAATAGCTTCTTTCCAAAAGGCGCTATCATGTGATGCCATAGCGTCACTATAAGTCAATGGGTCAGCTTCCACATTAAATAAATATGGAACACTAGAAGATACTTCACTTCTAGTACCTTCAACCAAGTATACATGGAAGTCCGGGCCAAAGCTTTTAGCTTTCCGTTGCCTCTTACTCCTTTTGTCAATAGGATCAACTAATTCTTGTTCATCTAGTTGTTGATTTTCATCGACACCTAAAGGTGAACCTTGTTGATTATCATCAACATTGTCATTGGTACAAACTTGTAGATTTCTTTGTCTACTCAATGATGAAAATCTATTTTCATCAAAAATTGCATCTCTTGACTCTATGATCGAATGAATCGACATATAGTCATTTTGTTCTATAACATAGAACCTATAAGTTTTGCTATGAATAGCATAACCTATAAAAATGCATTCGATTCCGCGCTCACCGAGCTTCTTTCTTTTGTTGCCGGGCAATCTTACAATAGCCTTACAACCCCAAACCTTAAGATAGCTTAAGTTTTGTTTCTTTTTGTACCAAAGCTCATAAGGAGTCTCCTTATTTGTTCTCATTGGAACTCGGTTAAGAATGTTACCAGCCGTCAACATTGCTTCACCCCAAAATCCATCAATCAAGCCTGAGTAGAATAACATGGAATTAACCATCTCTTGTAGAGTACGGTTTTTCCTCTCCGGTGCGTATCCGGCGGTTGTTTCATGTATAATGCCTAGAGGTGTTCATTCGGGTGATCGGGTCGGTTTCGGACGGGTGTTATTCGGTTCGGTTGTATTTCGGATCGGCTATTTTTCGGTTGCGTGTCACAACGGGTCACACTCGGGTCGGGTCGGTTAGTCGCGGTTCGGTTGAAGATCGGTTATTCGAGCTATCGGGTTAGCATCGGTTCGGTGTTTGTTGAAGTTCGTGTCGAGTGTTAATCGATGTCAGGTTGTCATCGGTTAATAATTGGTTCGGTTTTGTCGAGTACAGATCGGGTTCGGGTTTTAATTACTATCGGCTACGTATTACTAATTACTATCGATCGAGTCAATATCAAATTAAGTTGTTAGTCATTTTTTAATTGATGACAAGATTCCCTATACTTAAAGCAAAATAGTTAAAATGCAAATCAACTAGTGATCATTATTACTTTGTTACTTTTACTTGTTTGACCGGAAATTAAAATTATAAAGTTCTATCAATTTTCATCTAATACGATTAAAAGTAGTTAAATATACATTGACCATTGATTATTAACTATAAACATATGAAACCATGTATTTATAAAATTTAATTTATTAAAATATCTATCACTTTATTAGATTAAATAATCAAATGATTGAATATGAGTCTATCATACTTCTATGTTAAAAATTTGCTCGGGTTTAGTCGGGTTTTGTCGGATCGAGTTCGGTTTCGAGCAAGATTCGGGTCGGATATGACTCGAGTTGGTCAGTTTTTGGTTCGGGTAATCTCGGTTAACGGTTAGGTGTCGGTTACAAAATTCGGTTACAGTTCGGGTTCAGCTTTCCCATTTTCGGTTGTCAATCGGTTCAGGTACAACTTTGGTTCGGGTATTGTCGGTTCGATAAACCTAAAAACGGAACGCATTTTCGAGTTGGATTACTTTCGGTTTCAGGTCGGATTTTCGGGTCGGGTCACTTTTGAACAGCTCTAATAATGCCCATTGAATTAAAATAGTTTGGATCATAATACTCACCTCCTTTATCGATTCTTAACCTTTTAAGTTTACTACCAATTTGTATTTCTACTTCATTTTTGTAAACCTTAAAGTGATCAAGAGCCTCATCTTTTGTATGTAAAAGATATACATAACAAAACTTGGAAAAATCATTAATAAAAGTTATAACATACTTTTTATTTGCCAAAGATGGTGTACTATGAAAGTCACAAAGATCACTATGGATTAATTCCAATATTTCAGATTTCCGTTCAACACTTTTAAAAGGTGTTCTAGTGATCTTATTTAGCATGCACGTTTTGCAATTTTTATATAATTTAACACACATAGGAATTAAATTATGCTTAGACATAAAAGAAACTTTATCAAAATTCACATGTCCTAATCTAACATGCCACAAGTAATGCAAGTCATTTTAATCATTCATGCTTGAAATATTACATATAGAGTTCTTAATTGAGTCTAAAGACAACTTAAATAAACTATTACAAAGGAAAGCACGTCTTACAAACAAGTTATTTTCGAGATAATACACCTATCGACTTCAAATACTAATTTGTAGCCCAATCGATTCAAAATAGGACAAGATTTCTACTAATTTCGGGTGCAAAATACACATCCCTTAAAACTAAGAGATTCCCCGAAGTGAACAATAGCTCAATTTGTCCTTTGCCTTGGACCATGATAGGTGCATTGTTTCCCATGAAGAGATGCTCCCCATCAACAACCTTGTGAAAGGATTTGAACCATTTTGTAGAATTGCATACATGTCTCGACGCCCCCGAATCGATCCACCAAGACAAAGAATCATCCTGCATAGCACTAAAATTAGTATTCATTGAAGAAAGATTCATAGAAGAATTTTCATTCAAAATTGCAAGATTACCTTGAGTGGAAGGTCCTTTGCTTGTTGAAGCTTGACCATTCCCCTTTGCCTTCTTTTGCTTGTTTTTGAGAACAAAACAATTTTTCCTTCGGTGTCCGGGCTTACCACATTCCCAACATACCGTTTCGGTATTAGGAACAACGGCCTTCCCCTTTGAAGAATCAATTCTCTTCCTTTTATCTCCGGAACGGGATGGTTTCCCTTCCGCAACCATGTTTATGATTCCGACATTAGGATTATCATCCTTCCGATTCTCATGAATCCGTATGCTAGACTCCACAACTATATGTTGTCCAAGATCGGAGAGTGTAATCTCCTCTCTTTTATGCTTTAAAGCATGTCTAACATCCCTCCATGAGGGAGGCAACTTGTCTATAATGCTTAGAACAAGAAAAACTTCATCTATTTCAATTTTATGTAATTTAAGGTTGGCATGCATTCTTTGTAATTCATGACATTGATCAATTATAGGGCGATCTTCTACCATCTTATAAGAATTAAAATTACTTACAAGAAACTTTTTGGAACTAGCATCCTCCGCCATATATTTGTTCTCCAAAGCATCCCATAATTCCTTAGCGGACTCATGGTTTTGGTAGATATCAAAGAGCGAATCTTGCATTCCGTTTAGAATATGGCCCCGGCCAATGAAATCATCATTCTCCCATTTGCTTCTTTTCCTTGTTTGTTCAAGAGTTTCATCTTCCGATTCCGCCGGCTTAGGGGTACTTATCACGTAATTAACGCTCAAAGTAGTGAGGAGGAAAAGCATCTTCTTTTGCCAACGTTGAAAATCGACACCGACAAATTTCTCTAACTTAGCAAAGTTAGATGTAAAGTCCTTCATGGTTGCCATCCCGAAGAGTTATCACAAAAGATTATTACGAATATTTAATGCAAATATAAATTACAAATGGGAATTTATATTATTCCTTTGTTGATGACAAAATGAAATTACAATAAAAATGCTAAAATAAATTTGAAGATTAGTTTGTAATGACAACCGTTACCCGGAAGCTTGATACTTGTTGTAGGCGTGTGATCACTTTCCTTTTGTGATATTTCCCCCACAAAGGTACTTGGGTTGATGAACGAAAATTCACAACGAGATACAAACAACACAATATACTCTTAGTACTTAGAGTATACTCTTATTACTCTCTTCACAAAGCACAAGCAAATGAGAGAAAGGAGTAGAAGAATTCAGAAAATTGGTGTGTTCAACTCATCACCAAAGACCCCTATTTATACAACAAGAGTATAACCTAAGGGTCATGACATAATAATCACTCTTAATGATCATATTGATGATCATCCAATTCAATGCCATTGATGAGTATTATTCTCCTTAATACTCCCTTATAACTCTAGAAATGAAGAGCCATAAGTGAAAGAATCCAAAGCAAATACTCAAAGAAAACGGGAAAAAGACCAACGGTCATAACAGAGGAAAAAGCCAAGTCGGCTTTTGCCCCAACACCAGGAAAACCGAGTTGGCTTTTCCTGCTGGACAAATGGGACTTTCCAGAACTTAAAGCCGACTCGGCTTTAGGTTCCAACCCTTGGACAGCCGAGTCGGCTTTACTTGCTAACTCGGTTTTCCAACTTTTGTTTTGTCCTATACTTTGAACCCCTTTTTGGACCACGTAATTTAATACATATTGTCCCACTACTTTAGTAGTACTTATTGATTATTAACTTAGGATTATTAGACACTAAATGTTCAACATGAATAGATTCTTAAGGTCTTACTACAAGCATAAGATGTTGGGCTTAGAACTAACAATTTATTAGTAGACACGATTATGCCACCCTAAAACTCAACACCAATGTTACTATAGCTAATTACGAAGGTCAAAAGCCTCAATCTTACCCAATTCATGACTTACTTTAAACAACATCCACATAATTTCTAAAGCCATCTAGTAAGAATTATAACTTAACATGAAAATATTAAGGCGATTCTAGTTTGAACAATACTAATGAGATAATCTGGTTCAACTAATACAGTATAATCTTTAAACACTTTGAGACGTTGAAAACAATCTCTTAACTTCAACTTATCACTAAATGAAGAATATATAAATAATACTCTTACAGATCACGGTCCGAAATTAGGGGTTGAATTCTCAAACTCTAAACTATCAACATGCTCTCGAACTTCTCCTTAATATTTAGGTTTTAACGCCATCTATACTTTAGCTATGACCGCATTATTATCATCAACTTGTGATTAAAACTTTATTTACAAGGTATCGCATATAAGACCCTTCTCTTTAATTTATAATAATGATATATCGAATTCTTATTACACTTTAGCTCATGTCTTTATTCTGGTTCAAACTACTCACTCTTCGTTGGATGCTTATTAGCCATATTGAGAAGCCTTGGATCAAGACTTTTTATGCCGTGAAGACTTAATAGGCATGACTAATTGATATGTTTGAATAATAACTACACAAAAAAGCCTTTATTGATGCATATACTAGAACGTGTGATCATACATACAAGTCTGAAATTCATATTGGCATCAAAATCAAATATGATCACAAAAGATCGTTTGGTTCACGATTTCTATGTCGTCATAAACTAGTATCTCCAAAAGTACGAACTATTATAAAATCCTTATAACTAATCGATTGCTACAATGACTATCACTAATGCTTAATGATGCAGAAATGTTATCTGTATATTTAATTAAATCCATATTCACATCATAGTAATTATGGTCGACTTAAAGTAGTAACTCTCATGATCATGACACATACCAAATCAATGAATTTCCAACATACAACATGCAAAGAAAATCAAAATGCGTGGAGATGTGATATGTAACTAACCCATGACTACCCCATACTCTCAACAAATAGTTTTATTTCCAAATCAATTTCGAAATTCAGTACAAAGATATCCCAAGACGTTAATTTAGGAACCACTGGCTCTGGTAACCACCTGTAATACCCCTGAATTTCCGACCCCTTGTACGAAACCAAAATCATAAAAGATGGGAGGAAATTCGAGTGTTACATAAAAAGAAAAGGAAAAGAATTTAGATAAACGTTAAAAGTTAACTTAAGAAAGGTGGATGAAAATTTCGGCAACATCTACCCTAAAACTGTTCGATCTTTGTAGAAAAACAGAAGTTATTTAAAATCTAATAAAGTAAGGACATCAATGGCATATCAAAACTATCACGGCAGAATGATTCATTGCCGGCTTCTCAAATCCACATGCCAAGCCCGGATCGTGGTTCCAAAGTAACGCTTGAGTTTAAAGAAGAAGAACGATAACTATTTAAATCATATAAACCACAAAAACAACGCAGCGAAAATAACTTTTACAAAAGGAGGACATATGCCTCAAGCCAAAACATAAACAATTTAAATGCACAGAAACTACATGTAGCGTCAAAAACAAATATACATTGCACGCTTCAAGGTTCTCACTCATTCCCCCCGTATGTAATGCAAAGAAGCTCCATCACCTATAATGTCTATCTATGATGTCCCCGCTGCTCAACGTAAGATCATAGACCAACGCGTCATAGCAGGGCCATCAAAGACGAGCCATCAATAAAGAAAACAAACACCACACGTCAGCAATTAACATCATATCATGATAAGGCATAATTAGCATCAATATAGTATGTCATAAAATGAGGGTGATTTCACAACACTCCAAATGCCAATCATAATCACTAAACAATAGTTACTACTTCTCATTGTCAATTCCATTTTCATCACTTATTTTCGACTTCATAACTTCTTTTCGACTTCATAACTGCTTGGTATCACTTGAACCAAAAGCTTAACCACTTCAATTATTTATATATATATGTGTGACTAGAGGCCACATATTGGGGTTTGCAAGACCCACATGGCCACAATTCGACGAAAGGGCGGTGACAGGCCTTACCGGCGCCCAATGGTAAACGTATGAACATACCCCCGTACAGCGACCATATATAGATGATCCTACTTTTCCTTTTCTTGAATGATCTCTCTTGACTTTCTTGATTAGGGCACTCTCGCACATATGGCCGGTTACAATATCTCTTTTATATGAGATAGGACCATGTAAGAAAACCATAATCCCATTATCTTACGATGTGGGAAGGTGGGTAGGAGATTTGGGACTTACGGTTAATTAAGCTAAAAATAGTAAGTTGCTATTTTCGTGGAGATCAATTAGGAAAGATTATTTTTAACTCTTAAATTAGTAAATTAATTTTTGCCAATTAATATACCCATGCAACCTCTAGTTTTATCCGTACAAAACAACTAAATAAAAGAAAAACTTATTTTCCTATTTTAGTTGACTCTATTCTCAGACTGCTTCGCTAGACTGCTTCGCTAGAAACTCTGCACTGTCTTCATCTGATCTTATTTCAGTTTATCAATCTTGGAACTGGGACAATTTGTTTGACTTTTTATTTGACCTTTAAGATTGACTCTTTTGACTTGACCTTGACTTTGACACGCAGCATTCTTCCAACAAGCTTCTTAGGTGCCATCTACGATTTTGACAAATCGGATATACGACCTACGACACAATCTCTAAAACTTTGTTTGTTTATAAATGTTAAGTCATTATCAAAATTCACTTGGGCCAACAAATTTCCCCTTTTTGATGATGGCAAACTTTATAAACAAACTTAATTAAAAATAGAGTTAAATAAATAAACTAGAACATGCTAGAGATTAAAGCAAGTCTAAGTATATTTAGCAAATTAATTCATTACAAAATAATTTACCAAGCATTCATCAAAACAGTTTACTCTAAGATTATACTTTAAAACATAATAATGACATGTGACTAAACATGACTTAAGTTTTTAAAAGTAATCATATTCCAAAAAAAAAAAAAACTAGAAATAATAAACACAATGAATCAAGTATCAAATCTCTACTTAAGTGTAGTTTTGAGAAGTTTCTATTCTAAACATAGATGATTATAGGTAAGTAATTTGAGACAGTAGCTAATCAACAATAAAACATTTAAAAATCTAAGCAAGCTCATACATTCAAGTATAATTTGAACTAATACTTATTAAAACTGAAGTGTAGCAGATTTAACATTTTAAACATAGATAATTTGGCTTTAGCATTTAACAAAGAATAAGTGAGAGCATAAACATTCACAAGTTCAATTAAGTTTGTTGCATTTCTTCCCCCTTTTGACATCAATCAAAAAGAAGGGGATCGATCAAACCACAGCACTAACGCAAGCATTAGACAAATTGAGAAAGTAAGCAGCACACTAATCCAGCAAATACCAAAACATATTCAAGATATGCAATACTAAAACATCATAGACCATAGAAAATAAGCAGATGAAAAGTAAGTAGTAGCATAATTGTTCAACAAAATAAAATTACAAATTAGCGTACCCAAGCTGGTACTCAAAAAAAGAAATTGTTTAATTGTGAAGAGAAACAGACGGTGAGGCCAACAAACAAACATTACGTAAACTGATCAAGGAAGCAGAAGAAGAAATCATTGGGCAGTCTCCTCATCAATAAATTCAGTCTGCACTTCTACTGTATCCAGTTTAGCTCCAAGACGGGTCTCCATCTAGGACAGCTGGTCAGTAATGGAAGCAAGTGAGACTCGAACTTCATCTTGGAAAGCGTAGAGTTGAGACTGGAGATTAAAAAATTTGGAAAGAAGAAGATCAAGATTAGCAGGAGGAACAGAGGGATTAGTATCAAAACCAGTGGTGGTGTGTGGAGGTGATACGTGTGAGGTGAATGGTGGTGGAGTAGTGGGTATGGGTGATGGTGGTGGTGAGACTGGTTTTGGTGAGGAAGGGACATTGATAGGCTCATTTGTGGGATGAGAGGCAGTGTTGTCATCCAAACCAGCATGACGTTTTGAGGCTAGCCTGCGACTCTTTCTAGGAGTCAGCACAGGCTCCTCATGAACATGTTTCGCCACTTCCTCTTCATCTGAACTATCACTGGAAGCCTCTTCCTCAAGCTCATCACCTACTTCTTCCTTAGAAGCTTCCCCCTCAGTACAAGCTCTCCCCTCTTCCTCATTCACCTCTGCCTTATCAGTACTAGTAGAGGGAACAACTTTCTGCACCTCTTCTCCTTCCATCTCCTTTTCTTCGCCCTCTTTCACTTTTTCTACCTCTTCCTTGTCTGCCCCCTCCTTGTCATCATCAGAATTAACCTCCTCGACCTCCTCTATGGTGTCTTCTAAAATCCCCTTTTCATTTAATTTAAGGTGCAAGTTGTTGATGCATTTTGCACCAATTTTATTATTTGCACTGATCGGGAATTCTAGGCCGTCTAGAGGTACTCCAAAATTCTTAAATATATGAGTTAACAGACCACCATAACCTACCATGCTTTTCTTTTCAATGCAATCAGCTAAATGGGATATCATTAAAGAAGGAAAATTGATTTTTATGTGATTAGCCAAACAGTAAATCAGGGTTGCATCACGAAGGTTTACCTCACTACGCTTAGAGTTGCGTGGCAAAATAAATCTCCTGGCAAAGTTTGTGGAGTGGAGATAAAGAATTATGGCTAAAACGTTTTTTATCATTTATACCTAAAAATTTTAGAACAGTTTTCTCATTGATTCCAGAAAAGACAATTTTTGAACCCACATAATATGTGTCAAAACCAACAGCGGGAACCCCAAACCATTCCCCTCACATCAGACTGTTGAACTCAATTTTAATATCCTTTACGGTGCTTGAGCACACCCCATTATCAATAGAAAAGTTTTGAATAAATTCTCTCATAAGGTGAGGGTAAATGGAATTGCAAGAATAGTTACACATTAAGACCTCCCACCCTTGATTACTCAAAATTGCATGTAATTGTGGGAAAGGATTCGAATCATAAAAATATTTATCCAGCCCAAAGCCCACGGACATCTCCTTGACTAACTCTTCGGCACTGTTTGGGTCCACCTGTTTGATCCTTTTTTCCGGTCTGGATGACGAACTCCCCTTAGGGTTAGAGAAGGTTCTTTTCGAACCGGCATGCATGGTTTTTGTGGATTTGAGTTTTTGTGACGATGGCTGTGGAATGTCGCTTGATGGTGAGGGATGGATGATTTGCAGAGGTTCTGATTGAACAAATTTTGGGGTTTTTCCTTTGATGTTTTTGCTAGATGATGAAGATTTGGGAGTTTTCATGGCTTAAAGAAGGATGAAGATGAAGGATTGAAGGAAAGAGAGAGAGGATGAAATGGGTTGACGGTTTTGGTAATAAGGAGTAGTACTTGCTTTTAGGGAGTGATGGGTTGTGTGAGTGATGGATGGGAAGTGAGAGAGTGGGTTTGAAATGAGTGAAGGGACGGTTATATGAAGGGTTTGTACTACTTCTTGATTCAGTTTCTTGCGTGTGAACGTGGTGTGTAACGAAAAGTTCGCGGGTAAATTCATTGAATAGAATGGTTAATAACGATATTTCGAGACACTACGATGATCCGTCTTCTACCAATTTTTAAGTTGACCAACCGAAAAATAAAAAGAAATAAAATTCTGGAATTTGTGGAAAAAGAAAAATAAAGAAAATTTAGAAGATAGAATTAAAGAAAACATATGTCCTCTTTTTTTTTTCGTTTTTAATATGAGGACATAATCACATAAGACGAACAAATGCTACTTTGTCGAATCAGCTAAGCATGCAATCAAGAAAACATTCATGGCACATACTTAAGATAGTTGCATACCTAAATCTCGCAATAATTGATTTCTCAATCATGATTGTTGTGGTTGATCTAACCCTTCCAATTTTTCTCATTGCTTTGAGGAGGAATCCTGGCATCAAACCTTAGTGAAGCTTGATCATACCTAGCTCCAACCTCATCTTTTCATATTGTTCCCTTGGAAGCTGTTTAGTCATTATATCAAAATCTCTTAGTTGTTGTTTGATCCAAAGCATCTAGGAACAGCAAGCTGCTGCTGCCACATATTCAGCTTCAGCGGTGGATAAAGCAATTGTGTTTTGTTTCTTGGAACACCAAGATACTAAACATGAGCCAAGAAATTGTACCATTCCTGAAGTACTCTTTCTATTCATGAGATCTCCTGCATAATCTGCATCACTGTAACCTTTCAAGTCATAAACATCACTTTTTGGATAGAATAGGGACAAGTCATCTATTCCCTTTAAATATCTTAGAATTCTCTTTACTGTCGTATGATGTGATTCCTTGGGATTTGATTGAAATCTAGCACACAAGCCAACACTAAACGAAATATCCGGTCTACTAGCAGTTAGATATAATAAAGATCCTATCATGCCTCTATACATTGCTTGGTCGACATTTGTACCATTAGTATCTTCATCTAATCTAACATTAGTAGCCATAGGTGTGTGGTTTGTTTTAGCGTTATCTAGACCATATTTCTTTAGAAGTTCTTTTATATATTTTTGTTGATGGATATAAATACCGTTTGCCGTTTGTTTAATTTGCAAACCAAGGAAGAAATTTAATTCTCCCATCATGCTCATTTCAAATTCATCACTCATTAGGTCTGCAAATTTTTTACATAATTGTTCATTAGTGGCTCCAAAAATAATATCATCAACATATATCTGAACAACTAAAATATCTGAACCTCTATTCTTAAAGAATAAGGTCTTATTGATTTTACCTCTAATAAATTTATTTTCAATCAAAAATTTAGATAATCTCTCATACCATTGTCTAGGAGCTTGTTTGAGCCCATAAAGAGTTTTATCAAGCTTTTAGACATGATATAGAGAGGATGGATTTTCGAAGCCAGGTGGCTGTTCCACAAAGACTTCTTCTTCTAGAAAACCATTTAAGAAAGCACATTTCACATCCATTTGATATAACTTAAAATTCATAAAAGCAGCAAATGAAATTAGAATTCTAATGGCCTCTAACCTTGCTACGAGAGCAAATGTTTCTGTATAGTCAATACCTTCCTGTTGATTGTACCCTTTACTACCAATCTTGCTTTGTTTCTTACTATGGTTCCATGCTCATCCAGCTTGTTTCTAAAAACTCATTTTAACCCAGTTATCTTTTTATTCTTGGGTTTTGGTTCCAAGTGCCACACTTTATTTCTTTCAAATTCATTTAGTTCATCTTGCATTGCAACAACCCAATTTGAATCTTGTAAAGCTTCTTCGTGATTCTTGGGTTCCAATGTTGAGAGAAATGCAAAGTGTGCACAGAAGCTTCTCATCTGGGATCTTGTTTGTATTCCTTTGCTTATGTCACTTAAGATCAAGTCAAGCGGATGTGACTTTTGATGTTTCCACGGTTTAGGCACGAAGTCTCTTGTGGAGACTGATGTGGAAGCAGGCTCACTGACTTGATTTTCATTTTGCTCAGCTTCATTTCTTTCATTTTGTACTGCTCTGGGAACAACTGGATCAGGAACATCTAGCTGGTCCTGATTTTCCTATTGTTCCTATTCTTGATTAGGTTCAAAATTTTGAACCTGCCGCTCTTCATTTACTTCTTGTTCTTGCTCTTTATGTATGTTTTCATCATCTTCCAAGTTAGTAAGACCTATCTTAAAATCACCTGTTTCTTGTTCACTTGTCATAAAATTAGTTTCATCAAAAATAATGTGAATAGATTCTTCAACACACATAGTTCTCTTGTTATAGACTCTATAAGCTTTACTGTGGGATGAGTAGCCAAGAAATACTACCTTATCACTCCTCTCATCAAATTTACCTGTATTTCTTTTTCCATTTACATGCACAAAACATCGACATCCAAATACACGAAAATATGAAATATTAGGTTTAATGCCTTTAAACAGTTCATAGGGTGTTTTAGAAGTGATCGGTCTAATTAACACATGATTTACAATATAGCATGCAGTATTAACAGCTTCAGCCCAAAAGTTTCTAGGTAGACCACTAGCTATTAACATGGTTCTAGCCATTTCCTCTAATGTTTTATTTTAACGTTCCACCACGCCATTTTGTTGTGGTGTCCTTGGTGCGGAAAAATTATGACTTAAACCATGCTCGTTATAATAATCCATAAACCTTGAATTTTCAAATTCTTTACCATGATCCGATCTTATGTGGACAAGTTGATTGTTACTAGATTTTTGAATTTTATTGGCAAATGCAACAAATTCATCAAAGGCCTCATCTTTGCTAGATAAAAATAATGTCCATGTAAATCTACTGTAATCATCAACTATAACAAATACATATCGCTTTCCACTTCGACTTAGGATTCTCATTGGTCCACAAAGATCCATATGAATTAATTCAAGTGACTTTGAGGTGGTCACGACATTTTTAGGTTTGAAAGATGACCTTACATGTTTTCCTTTGGCACAAGGATCACACACTTCATCCTTTTGAAATTTAAGGGACGGTAATCCTCTTTCTAGGTCTTTAGATCGTAAAGTATTGAGCAGTGAAAAACTAGCATGACCTAAACGTTTATGCCAAAGAAGAGGGTCATCTTCTAATACACTAAGACATGTTAGACTGGTTATGAGAACAGTGTGGAGGTCCACAACATAAGTGTTCCCTTTTCTGATTCCTTCCAGAATGGTGTCTCCTGTGTCATTCCTAGAAATAATGCACTTTTCAGAAGTAAAGTTTACAGAGTTACCTTTGTCGCAAAATTGAGAGATACTTAACAAATTATGTTTTAAATTCTCGACTAAAAATACATTGTCAATTGCATGGGAACTTGACCTTCCTACTTTTCCTTTGGCAATGATTTCGCCTTTCATATTGTCTCCAAAGGTCACAGTTCCTCCATCATAGGCTTCTAGTGAGAGAAATTTTGATCTATCACCTGTCATGTGCTTGGAACAGCCACTGTCGAGATACCATGAGCTGTTCCCCCTCACTAGAACCTGCAAAACGAACTAATTGTTAGAGGGTGGAACCCAGCCAACCTTGGGTTCCATGTCGATTATACATGAGTCATATTTCTTAATCCAGATCCTATCGACATATATTTGGTTCGTTTTGTTATGATATTCCCTTTTTAAGCATTGAAATTTCAGGTGCCCGATTTTGCCACAAAAGGAACAGATCTTACTACTTGGGAGATCAACGTAGACCTTTTTCTTTTTATTGTACTTATTGTATCCTAGACCTTCAGTTCCTTTAGTTTTGGCCTCAAGAATCCATTTGGGAACCTCTTTGATTTTGCCTTTTCCTCTTGAATTTAATTCAAGCTTTAGCTTTTCGTTCTCATTTTTAGTGGATTCTAGGTCTAATTTCATCTTTTTAAAGTCAGCATTTATATCTTGAATAGATTTGGTCTTTATTTTTTCTTCTAAGCCTAACAATTTATATTGACTTAATTCAATATTTAACATGATGTTTTCTTGTTTTACCTTTTCTATAGTTTCCTTTAACATCACATTTTGATCAAGTAAATCAAAGAATCGAGTTTGCACATCAGACCTAAAAGAATTTAGGTAGGATACGAGATCATTACTAGCCTTAAGGTCTTTTTCTATTTGGAGACAGGTGGCAGTTCGTTTTTCCAGATTATTTTGTGTCTCCGAAATCATTTTAATCAATTCATGTTTATCCAATTTAAATAGGTGATTAGGAAATGAATTAGAAGACAATACTTCTTTTCCTTTGGACTTTTCATCATGTGTTGCCATGAGACAAAGATTAGTTGTTTCTTCCTCAACTGGAGCTTCGGTTTCGACTTCGCTTTCAGATTCTCCCCATGCAGCTATCATGGCTTTGCGAAAGTCAGTTTTATTGAAGTTTCTTTCATTGTTTCTTCTGTTTCCCTTGCCTTCCCTTTTGCCGCTTCCGTTCTTCCATTGAGGCACTCTTTGATAGAAATGATCGGTGCTTCCACACTGTGACATTCCTAATTGGTTTTGGAATTAGCGGTTCCTCTTTCTTTGTTGTTTCTTTGATTTTGTATCTCTATTCACGAAAAACTTTTTGAATTTTGAACCAACATTCTTTGTTTCTTCCTTCACATTCGACTCTTCTTGTTCATTATTTGCCGAGCGAGCCTTTGTTTAAGGCGTCATTTGTTCCGGATGTAATTAAGTGAGTCGTGAGGGAACCGGCCAACTCTTCAGATTGAACTTTGTGAAATCTTTGGATTCTTGTATGGGTGACTTTAGCTCTCTGCGGTCATCTAGAGGTAGACTTAGGATTTTCATTTGTTCAATAGAAAGAATAAGCCTTCAAGTGAGACAAGTTAGTTTGTTATGTTAGTGAACCTGTGAACATTTCTTGAATACTTTCTCAGGTTCCTAACAAATCTTTCATATTTTGACATTAGCAAGTCAATCTTGGGCAGCTTCACTTCCTAGTTCCCGTGGGTGACTTAAGCGATCCCAATCGGCTGGTCTGTTTTGTAACCCATATCGATTGTGTTCATTACGTCGAGCACCATGAAGTAATTTGATGGCAGGCATTCATCTCCATTTTAGAAAATCTTCTTTCCTATTAGGTTATCGGTTTGGGAGCGAGTCTGTTATTGGGTTAGTAGTTGTTACCTCGAAATCTCACCGATGACTCTCGAACTTGATAGTTTTCGGCCTTGATGAAGATTTCCATCTATTCTTCAATATGTGTAGAATTTTCCATCGAACATGGGGTCTTTGAGTAGAGTAACCTTCTTCCATCGTTCATTCATTTTCAACATCTCTAAAATACCAAGATATGGCTCCGGGGTTTCTCGATCAAATGAGAACGAGGGCTCGATACCGGATTGTAGAAACACTTAGAGATTATAGATCACGAGAGGGGTGAATTGTTGTATTGTTTTTATATAAGTATTTATGCCTACGGTTTTCACGGAATTAAAATCAAACAAAATACTTAAGAAAAATGCAAGAAAGTAAAAAGGAGCAGAACTTTTCATTGGAAACTTTCTAAGCCTAATAGAAAGAAAACCACGACCACTCCGGATTTTAATCTTCTCTCATTATGTTTTAGGCAATTAACACAATTACATAAAACAATTTCTTCTCTTCTCTTCTAGGCCACTTCTCTTCTCTTTCTCCTTCTCTTTCTCTTCTCTTTCTCTCGTTCTTTTCTCACGGTTCCCCCTTAGACTTCCCAAGTCTAATTAACAACACTCAAGAACCCTTTACAAAATAATTCTCTAAAATTGGATAAAGACTAAAGATTGCATTAGGAAAATATTTGAGAATTAATTGGCAATTTAAGCAAATGAATATTTTCCTTTTCTTGAATGATCTCTCTTGATTTTCTTGATTAGGGCACTCTCGCACATATGGCCGGTTACAATATCTCTTTTATATGAGATAAGACCATGTAACAAAACCATAATCCCATTATCTTACGATGTGGGAAGGTGGGTAGGAGACTTGAGAGTTACTCCAAGTGCCACGGTTAATTAAGCTAAAAATAGTAAGTTGCTATTTTCGTGGAGATCAATTATGAAAGATTATTTTTAACTCTTAAATTAGTAAATTAATTTTTGCAAATTAATATACCCATGCAACCTCTAGTTTTATCCGTACAAAACAACTAAATAAAAGAAAAACTTATTTTCCTATTTTAGTTGACTCTATTCTAAGACTGCTTCGCTAGGAACTCTGCACTGTCTTCATTTGATCTTGTTTCAGTTTATCAATCTTGGAACTGGGACAATTTGTTTGACTTTTTATTTGACCTTCAAGATTGACTCTTTTGACTTGACTTTGACTTTGACACGCAGCATTCTTCCAACAAGCTTCTTAGGTGCCATCTACGATTTTGACAAATCGGATATACGACCTACAACACAATCTCTAAAACTTTGTTTGTTTATAAATGTTAAGTCATCATCAAAACTCACTTGGGCCAACACCACCTTTTAGAAAACTATGGCCTTAAGAAAATCATAAAATTCACTTATTTTATAATACTCTAAATATTTTCTAAAATAAAAATTCCAAAAAATAGATAAAAGAAAAAAAATCATTTGAAAGAAGACTTGCTTTTTAATTGTCTCCTCAAAAACCGAATGTCAGGAAATTGTAATAAACCCATCACCTTGCTCACGAAATTCATCGAAAATCATCTTGCTCCGTTAACCACTCAACTTCTACTATCCCTAACCCATTCTCTCTCCTCAAATACTAGAAATTGATCTTGAAGCTGCATTATCTACTCAATGTTTATCTTCGAAAATCAAAATTATGAAAAAATTAGTCCTCGAAAATCAAGGTTTTTGTATCTGATTAAAAGGTAGTGTTCTTCTCTTAAATTCGATTACTTGAGTTACGTTTTGTATCTTCATCACTCAAATTCTATTATTTGTATCTTTTTCACTCAAATTCGATTATTTGATTACTATGTTCTCAGCTTGTACAAGATCGGTTTAGCAACATTTTTCGACTTCAAAAAAGTCATTATCTGAGAGCTAACTTTTTTTCGCATTGATTATTTTTATCTAAGATCACAGCTTGTTGGAGGAAGGTAAAATTTTCAGTACTCAATTTAATTTCGTATATCTGATTATCAAAAACTTGCTTGTTGGATTGGAAATTGTGATTGAATTTTGAAGAATGACCACAAATTAGAGAAAAATATGTATACAGTTTGTTGCTTGTACACTGGTTTAGAATAGCTCAAAAGCCTCCGATGTAGGTTACGACGTTTTTTATTATACGTGTAGATTATGTTGTGTTGTGGTGTTATTGATTTAGATTGTGTGAATGTAAATTGATAAGGAAAGTAATTTAGGAATGTAAATTGATAAGACTTTGGTCTTTAGGTCTTTCCAGACTATCTTAAGTTAGGAAAGATAATCAACAAGGTATCAAGAAGCAAGCTATTGTCTATTTGAGAGTTTAGATATTGGAAATCTGGATTGAAAACACTTCTATTTTCTTAAATAAGAATCAAAGAGTTATCTAGTCCACATATTCACACTGTAGTTACTACTTACGATTCAACTATCTCTCCTTTTGACACCATGTTCTACAATTTTTGGATAACATTGCCAACCTATAATCTTCATCTATAATTCTATGCCTAATGGGTTTTTTTAGGATAAACAACAATTTGTGTGCTCTCTACTTCTATAGTGAAGATTCAAGGGCATTTGACCTAATGTTTTCACTCATAATTCTTCCAATTAAAGGTTGGTTATACAGGGATTTATAGGTGACAACATTAGGTCTGACGCCTTTTTTTCTTGCAATGGTGATCAGATCAGCAGAGGATTTCCGCAGTATTTGGTTCAATGTTGTTGGGTATGAACAATTGGATTTCAATTGGGTAATCTTTTAATACAATGTTTAGGGTTATCTATTAGGCATTTCTGTTTGTTCAAGTGAATTAGGGTTTAATTGATGATTAGGTGAGCATCAAGTCAAGTTAAATTGTGATATATTATTATGTTGTGAAAATTCAGACTAGAAAACGTCATGTCTGTTTTGCAAATTTCAAAATACTTTTGTTTGTTTTTCAGTTTTGGTGCCTTCACATGGATTGTAGAACTCTGTGTTACAATCGCGTAGCCACTTGAATCGTCCCATTTGGTTTATGTGTAAGTGAGTAATGCCTATTTTAGTAACGATGTGTCCTGAAATCATACGGGATTTGTAAATTGGTATCACAAGCTTTAGATTTTAATGGGTAATTTATTAATTTGGTTTTTGAGGTCATCTAAGCTTTTTATTGGCTTTTTTGGGTGGATTAAAGTGGAGGTTGGAGTTTGTTCAAGTAAGAAGTAAACCAAATTGAAGAGGAAATCATCCATGGTCACTTTCAAGTTATACTTATGGTTTTCTTCTTAAAACTTTACTTGGAGTTGCTATTTGAGGTAAAACTCTAATTAATGATTCACTTTAAAGTATTTGTAAGGTGTGGTATAACTTGATATAAAGTCTTTCGTTCAAAATGGGAGCTTTAATCAAGTTATTTCATAATGTTATGATTTGGATTGCAATCTTTGATTAAAGTTATTCATGCAAAACTATTTTGATATCAAATATTTGATTAAGTTTCATTATAAGTCTAAGCTTGAATTTTGATTGGGATTGTTGTGTTCTTTGTTGAATTAAGATTATGTTTTGTATTGGTTTGATTGTGTGTGAGTATAGATTTTGATTTGGGATGTTGATGTTGTCCACATGTGCTAAAATAGCAACCCTCGACTAGGTAGTTTTCAATTTTTAAGTCTGTTCATGTGTTGGCCATATCTTCTTTCTCCGAGTTCAGAATGAGGCATATGACTAATCGTCATGACCGCACGGATGTCTAGAATAACATTCAATTGGAATTTTCTTAAAATGGTTTGTAACACATTAGTTATGTGTCCATAAGTTTACAAAGGTACAAAATGAATTTGTTAAAATGGCTTAAACTTATCAAATAAGAGGTTATAATTGTAAGTGTTTTGTAAACTTTAATATTAAGTTTGAATTAACTTATGGACCTATATATAAATTTTTATAATTTTGTTAATATTATATGAGTTATTGTAATGTTGCAATAATCTAAAAACAATATTTCTATACTTGTATAATAGCTAGCAAGTACCTTGCATAATGCACTTATTTTTGCATATTACTTATTGCAATGCATATATTTCTATACTTGTATAAGTGCTAGCAAGTTTCTATACTCTACTTAATAGCTGAACTGATTCCCACAGTCTGTTCTGACTTACGTGAAGTACTATGTGCTATTTAGAATCCCTTTTTGGTGCTATAGAGGATTTATTGTTTGGTTTTATTACTCAGTTGTGGTTGCTAATACTACACACTTTCCTTTGTTCACTCTATATAACTATCCTTTTAAGGTATAGTGCATTTACAAGTATTGAAAGTGTTAGTTGGATATCAGAATAGCGCCGTGAAGCGTGGTCAGAACTTCTCTCTCGAAATGAATTGCGTATTTAATTATCATTGTAAATAATATTTGTATTTAATTATTTTATTTGAAAAATAACCTTTGTGCAAATCTTGATAAAGCTATTCAATTCATTGAAGAATTTATTTATAAAACCTGGTTGGTTTGGTTCGACCTTTGGTTTTAGGTTGAAATAACCTGAGTAGTTAGTTAAAAGTCCCTCATTGATCAGATAAACTATTTCATTAAAGGTGATTAAGACTCAAGCTGTTACACTATATGTGGATGACATGCTTATTTTTGGTACAAGTTTGTTCAAAATGAAGGATGTGAGGGAGGCAGATATCATTTTAGGCATAAGGATTATAAGATCTAATGATCGAATAATCTTAATTCAATCTCACTATGTTGTAAAAGTCCTAAAGTGTTTTGATATGCGTGAGCCTTGCCTAGTGTATACTCCAAAAGATAAAAGTGTGATTTTGTAACCTCATGAGGGTAGTCCGATTTCTCAGTTTTCTTACAGAAAGATGATAAGATCTTTGATGTATGCTATGATCTCAACAAGGCCCGATATAGCTTATGCAATTGGAAAGCTAGGTAGGTATACTAGTAATCTGGGGCCTTCGCAATGGATAGATATTCAGAGAGTACTTACGCACTTAAAAGGAACAATGAAGAATGGGTTTATTTTATTGTGGGGAATTTCCGGTACTCGAAGAGCACTCGTATGTAAGTTGGATCACTAACAAAGAAGATTCATCTTTTACTAGTGGTTGGGTATTCATGTATGAGGAGGTGTCATTTTATTGTCTTCCAAGAAATAGTCATGTATATTAGATTCCACTATGACGTCAGAATTTATTACCTTAGCATCGGCAATTAAGGAAGTGGAATGGCTTCAAAATCTCTTATGTGAGATGCCACAATTACCTAAGCTTATTTCATGAGTGGCTATCCGTTGTGATAGTAATTCGACATTATAAATGGCGTATAGCAAAGTTTATGATGGTAAATCATGGCATATTTCACTAAGGCATAACCTTGTGAAAAGACTTATCACACAAACTATTGTGAATTCAAAGTTTAACTTGGAAGATAACTTTACAAAAGTTCTGCCAATGAATTCTATTGATTACGCTTCAATTGGAATTGGGTTAAGTCCAATTAACACTACTAAAGGAAGCTTATCTAATGCTCGGTTAATGCCAGGTCTTACAATTCAATGTGGTTATATCCTTTGTTTGATGTTGTTAAGTCATTCCAGTGTAAGACCCAAAGAGAGTTACTTTGATCTTGTGATGTTAATAAGACAACATCCACAAAAAAAATCACTAGTTCTAGAGTTGAAGAGCACTAGATGGATGTGTCATATAATAAGGACACAAAAGTTACGTATGGGAGAACCTATCTATGTATGAGCTTATAAAAAGATATGGACACATGATTTAATGTGTCAAGCTGAATGTATAAGAGAATTTATCTAGTATGTACTTCTCTATGGGTGGATGCATATATATCTTTGATCCAGTCCTTTTAGACATCATCGATTTAATTTCACTTGTGGTTGAGAATGTACAAGGTGTCAATTTATTCCTTATTGACATTGATCATTGATGTATGAGAATTTAGGGACGGCAACAGATCTTGGATCCGACCTAGATCCTTGGACCCAGATCCGTTTTGGCGGATCTGGAACCTTTTTTTTTACCCATCGGATCCGAATCCATATTAAATTAGCGAATCCGGATCCAAGACTAATAAAAATATCTAAACACGAATCCATGGATTCGAGAGACCGTTTTATTTTTAAAAATTACAAATTTGATCTATGTTAATGCACTATGCAGAATTTGTCTGCCTTTTACTTGTCTGCCTCCATCCTCGTTTCTAAATTTTTTTGAGTTTTTGTTTGGTAGTCTGCTTCCTATACTTTAACCTTCACTTTCTCTACTTATTATTATTATTATTAAGACAAGTAATATCATTATACAATACATGGGCTAAAACAAGATAAAGAGCGGATAATTGAGCTTGCCATAATCACGAATCTTGCTTTATACATTAGTATCATTTATTATGGATCCTAGTCCATTTGAACTCAATTTAGATCCTTCCCGATGCCATACCCTATATGAGATGAAGCAATCATGTAAATGGGAGAGGATTGTTAGATGATTTAGAGTATAAATGTATAAAAATCTTAAGTATATTATTATGTATACAAAGGTACAATAGTTTAAGTATACATATAAGTAATCTAATAATACTAACATTTCAAAAAAAAATCTAATAATACTAATGCTTCATACAAGAAAATAATGGTAAGTATTATGAAGATACTAGGGTCGAAAGCAGTATAAATTTTGATTTTATAATTAAGAATAAAAGGCAAAAACATGTGTCCAAAAAAAAAATAAATAAAGCTAAAATGGAAACCCGAAAAATAAGTTTTGCGAATCGCAAAAAATCTCACCCCTCGCGAGTTGGGCCTGGTTAGGTTATGCACGGTTAGGCCAGGTTTCATTGGGCTTTTTTCCAAACTTAGTTCGATTTCCTATTGTTTGTAGGTCTTATATTGAATATTACCTAACTGAAATTCATGTGCTTTATTTACTAAGAGGTGGTTATTTTTAATACTTGAGCATCATGTATAACTTAATTAACTTCTCTCATCCACTTTTAATTAAGTGAGGGAAGTGGTATCATGGAGTTAATGGGTAGTTATAATACTATATAAGGACCTAATTTTTCAGGTTTTTATATGTGCAGTTTTTGAATTTAGTTTAAGTAATTGCTGTCAATTTTCTTACTTCCTCCAAAAGCTATTATTCTTTACAAGTTCTTAAGTATAAAGGAAATTCGCTACTTTTTTTCACTCTTGTTTCGGTAATGAAACTGAATGTGCAAAAGCCTCTTATAATACTTGAAGATGGAGCATTATAGAAGTTTATTGTCAACGACCTATGAGTGTGATATGATCTCTCCTTGATAGTAACTGCGATGCCTGCACCACAACACGTTAGCCTTGCCTGAGGGATGATCTCCCAGAAAGCCCTTTCGATGCTCAAGTTAGTTGTGAAGACAAAAATCAAGGAATGATACTTCAACGAATGCAATATTAACCATTATCCAGATATTTGTAGATGGTAGGCATATATAGTTTGAGATATCGATTGAGAGTACGCAGACTGTGAATTTTGGAAGAGTAACGGTAAACAATATGTAAGCTTACAAAATAAATGAATTCTATAGGAGTATTTATAGTGGCTAGTATAAGGATCATAGGGTAGCTTTATAGGGAGATCATAGGTGACATGGAACATGGTGATGAAGAGTGGAGTTGACTAGTAGTTAGGGTGTATGTAAGGAATTAATTAATGGACAAGTAGCACTATAACATAATTTGCTTTTAGTGAGATATATTTAGCGATATTTAATTTAAATGTCGCTATTTCAATTTTCTTATAGTGTATATAGAGGATATAGTGACATTTAGTAGATCTTTTAGCAGCATATTAAAAAGGCACACTAAAGCCTTTGGCGACATAGGCTCTAGTGACATTTCTCACAAATGTCACTATAGACTATAGTGACAATTATATATGCCCCTAAAGACCAAATTAAATGTCGCTAAATCACTTTATGGTGGAACATAAAATAAAAATCAATAATTATTACACTTAAAATATGAACCAGTGGCATTTTTTTAATGCCACTAAATTCAATGTCGTAGAAAGCTAAATTTGTTGTAGTGTAGGAACAAAAAGTCATATATGCCCTTTCGCTATAAGTCAAGGTCAGTGGAAAATAAAAGTCAACGGGATATTTAAGGAATTTCGCAATACTAAATAAATAAATAAATGACAAATGAAATTTTACCCTAACAATTCTAATTAAGCTTGCCTAATATAATCGTTATTACTTCACAAAGATTAATTGCATAGTGCTTACAATTGGTTGCAAACCCTTATATCTTAAAACTGTGTTTCATGTTTGAAGCCTAAGCAATCAAGTAGGCTGAATAACGCTTTTAGAAAAACTAGATAGTACCTCAAATTTCTATCAAGCATCTGTAAATAGTATAAACTTAAAGTATCTTCGATTTATGGTTAGCATTTTTTAATTATTTAATTCGTTGTAATTTCAATTCCTATATCTTTGTATTAGGTTGCAAAGCTCGTAATCTTGATACGGTGCTTGTTATCTCTTCAAGTTTTACCTATATTAAACAAATAACAATTTGCTCACTATTTTTTTATAGGAGTACAGTGCAATTCTGAAATCTTGATGCTATAATCGTAATTCCAATATTATGTAAAACAATAAAGTTAAAAAAAACTATATTTATAATAGTTGTCAATCTCTAAGTATTCTTATATTAGAGGACCAAAAGTCACTCTAAATAATACCCATGGTTTGTGAAAAAAAAAAAAAAAAGTACAAAACCTCTCAAGAAAATAATACACAAGTTTGTTGTTGTAATTGTATTGAGCTATTAAAATTCACAACAACGTGTGTGAGACCGTCTTACTTGTGAGACGCATCTTATTAGGCTAGTTCAATTGTACTTTTTTTTTTTTTACCAATTTTATAAATTAAAATGTCAATTTCAATAGTTAAAAGACCAATTTTAAGACTTAAATGACCAATTTGTAGATTTGAAATTGGCATTTTAAGACATGCAATTTGAAAATTTTAAGAATTAAAAGGTCAATTTTAATACTTAAAAAACCAATTTTAAGACTAAAAAGTTCAATTGCAAGACCTTAAATTCTCATTTCAGCTTTATAATATGATTTCTCAAACGTTAAAGTTGATATTAAAAATATTGAAATTGACCTTTTAAGTCTTAAAATAGGATTTTTAAGTTTTGAATTTTTCTTTATAAGTCTTGAAATTAGTATGTCAAAATAGTTTTTTAAAAGTTATTAGGCGTGGACTAGTTGCACGGCTAAGGCCGTCTCACAGGAGAGTTACTAATTAAAAATTGTGTGGAAATTGAGCGGTCTTTTGTTGTGACTAATTTAATCATGAAAACTAACTAACCAATCTAACTAAATTTATCCATGCATTTCCTATTCCACTCATTCCATTACTAAAGCATAAGAAGTTTTAAAAATTAATAAGAATTGCATATGGCATATCACACAATATGTGTTCCTAACTCATTTCTAGGGATTTTAAGATTGTGACCAAAAATATTTCTTTCATAAACCTTAATTGTCGCACTATCTCTACAACTACTTCTATTTACTTATGAACCACCAAATGGTTAATTAATTTGATAAAGAAAGAAAACATGATTTATTTTCTTTAATTGGAAACACCTTTAACTTTCATTACACAAGTTTTTTTCCACACAACATCCAAATTTTAATAGAAATTGGTCGTATTCAATTCATCCCGTTGCTTTTGTTATATTTTTTATTTTTGATCGATCACTAATTAAAATTACATTATGTATAATCTGATTGACGAGATTTTTAAATAATAAGTACCCAAGAGTCACAATTAATCCAAAATCTCATACTCAAAGTTCATTCAAATATCCAAAATTCGGAATGTACAAATCAATGTAGAATGAATTATAATAATCATTTATAAAAAAAACTCAACAATTTATTTCATTTTAAGTTTAATTTACAAATAGGTACTTATTTGGTGTTACATAAAATAAAATATGAATAAGGGAAAAAGGTGAGATGATTTGATTAAAGGAGTAGGAAAACTCCAACAAGATTGTGTGTAAATAAACGATCAATAAAAAATAATAAGGAGGAAGCATCATCGACCGGGTAACAAAATCTCACAGTGACATGAATCATTCTCGTCTTCTCCAAAACACTATGCAAACATGGATTGTGTTTTCGATGAATTTTATTTTTAATTATGTTATAAATATTAAAATTTTATTAAAATTTGTAATGGGTAAGTGTTAGAAGTGTGAATTGAATATGGATAAATTTAATTCTGCATTAGGATAAAGGTAATATATATTACGTTTATGTATTTTGGTGATATTTTACTATTGAGACAAGTTTATGGAAGCTTTCGATATATGTTATTGTTCTTTTATAATGGTGGTATTGATGATTAGAAATAGTTAAGGTTGTTACTCACTTTTAATAGTTGCTAAATGTTAATTTTATTATGTTTATAGCGATGGATATGACCATTGTTTGTTGGTTTTATGGTTAATTGTCGTTGTTGAAGATTTTTTTGATTGTGTCTACATTGTTGATGTTTAATTGCGATAGTTAGCTTAATAGAATTTTGTTGTCCCAAGTAACGGTGTTCAAAAAAACCCGGTTTGCAATACTCAATCCTGATTATCCGGTATCCGGTTATTTAAACTAGATAATTAATCCGTTTTTTGCAAACCAATTAATCCAGACTGGGTACCCAATTATGAAACCGGATACCGGATCCTGGTCACATATTTTTGGAAACCGGTGATAATCGCTTTTAGGGTCGTATGTTAAAAGTCCAATTATACAAACTATATTTATAGGGGCTTTAACAGAGGTAGGGGGTCGAACCATAGGGACAGAGCTAGTCAAACATAAGATCTCAATATAGGGGCTTTAATGGGTTTACGTGAATAAAACTAAGTTAAAACTAAGATGGTGTATAAAGTCAAAACTAGTATGAATCAAGAAGAGGGAAGACGGGAGTGATTGGTTCCACCTTAGAGAGGTACCACAAACATTCATGCCTTAGGGCTTTGAGTTGGTAACCTTCAATCATCAATGGATTCAACAATGAGAGGAAGTTGATGGCTCTAAGACCAATCGAACGACCATTAATTGCCCTATGTTTCCTTGAGAGTGGTAGAACAAGATTTAAGGTGAATCACTATGTTGGTTAAATAGGTTTCAACTAAACCCTAACTCATGAACTAGGGTTCCAACTCTAGTGTTTCACCAATCAAACCCTAGTTGAACTACTCACACCTCATGGATGGAAAACCAAACACAATAACCAACAAGAGCATGTAGCTAGACATGATAGACTTATATATATAAACAATAAAAAACAAGAATAGGCAATAACTAATGAAAGCAATGAAAACAAGAACATAAAAGTATTAACCCTATGCTAGATATTCAAGCAAATCCCAATAACAATCACCACAAAAGGAAGAAATCATAAATAGCATTAAAAACTAAACTACTAACAATATTAAATGACCATAGAGATAATAAAGAGAAAGATACTCACTATCATAAATGAAGTCTTAAAATGTGTAGAAGATGGAATCCATAAGAGTAACAAAGGAATACATCCAAAAGCTAATAACTTGATTGAAGAAGAATAAGAAACTAGAGAAATAAAGCTAGAAATTGAAAACTAGAACAAGGAAGACTTAAAGATTAATAACTCTAGAAATGTTTAGAGTTAAAACTAGATATGTCTTAGATCTACAGGAATTGGGTATATATAACCCTGAAAATAAGAGTGCTACGGAATTACAAAAGACCCCTCGAAGGCTAGAATAAAAAATAAAAAGCAGCGCAGAAAACAGTCGCATTCGCCTGAATGTACAATGCCATTCGCCCGAATATATTCTATCCGCCCGAATGTTGGTTCATTCAGTATTTTTAGTGAGTTTGAAGCAAAATGTATCTTGGGCTCCATTCGCCCGAATGAGACCATGTGTTCGCTCGAATGACACCCTTCGCCCGAATATTGTTCCATTCGGCATTTCCTGTAACTTTGCAAATCTCAGGGTTTGTGCTGAACTCCCATTCCCCTGAATGGGAGCCTTCATTCAGCCGAATAAGTTGCAAATTGCTTCTTTGGGAGTTTTGTCAACCCTTTCGATCACACGAACTATGCCGGGGTCATGGGACAGTGTTTATTTGTTGCGTTAAAGTTCCGGGAATGATGTCTTAGCCTCAAACTTACGCCAATTTCCTTTGAAATCTCTAAAAATCACCTGAATAACCTCAAAACACTAGAACACATTATCAAGGATAAATCATGCGTAATATATATAAAATCGATACAAATGGCGAGACTTGACACCAATAATGGGGTGTTAAACGTGCTCTAAAGCGAGCACATCAACTTCCACCAGGCTAAACCTTTTCTAGTCCCTAGGAAACTAGACACCACGGCGACACGAAGATCAACACAGAATAACACAAAAAAAAAGCGTTATGGAGGGTGAAAACTAAACAATGCAAGTAAAATGCCATGAGTGTGCAAGTAAAATGGGCTCCAAGAGCATAATATCAAGGTGAATGATATCTTCCACTAACTCGAGATTGCGAAGCAAGTTTCAACACAGGTCATGCCACCTACTACCTAAGGAGGTCACAAATCTACACTTCCCGAGTTACTTCTCGAAAGATGCGAGAAATCTACAATAACGCTCATGTGTTTGATTATGATTCGTGTTTCGCTCATAATCATTCGACTAAAGATGATTCGGGAATCAAATACCTAATAGGGGAAAATCTTGGGGATTGTGTCATATCTACACTCTAGCACATAACACACTAGTCGGACCAAGTTGAACAGGCTTGCAAAAGGGTTGTAACGTAGGATTTGGTTTAAGGTGGGATATATTTGGGAATGTGGAGCTAAAGTAGAAGATAGCAAGCTACCCAACACAGAAGAACCACACATCTCTCATGAAAAACCAATATGAACCTTATACATAGATGTCAACCCAAAAACCTCAAATAAGCATGGATGATCTCTATTGATAAACACCATCAAAAAGTTTTAAATCTCTTCATGATATTTCATCTTGTGTTTCAAGTTCATCTTCGTTTATGTGATCCACTTCCTCACTCAAACGGATATACACATGCAAATCTCTTAGCGAACAAGGGGGAGGGTTACCTCCCTCGCATGAAGGTATATATGTGTATGACAATCATGATGTAAAGCATATGAGGAAGAAGGGAGTAACAAAATGAGATGTGAAAATGAATAAAGTCATCACAACCAATTCGCACTATAATAACCAAATACCCCCCAACATCGCCCAATACACACTAACACTTCCATCACTTAGCTATCCTCTGGGTTAAGAGAGGGATCATTTTGCAAAAGTGGAGCTAAATAAAATGGCTATGAAAGAAAAGGAAAGGCAAAAATTTAGCTTATCCTAAAGTCAATTATTTGTCCATGGTAGGCAATTTGGCTATGTAGCTTGAATCTAACAAGCGTGTTATCATCGCTGGCCCTTAGAAAAGCAGACTACGCTAGAGGAGAACATACACAATACTTAGACCCCCTAACTAGCACTCAAAATGAATGGAGCTCGCAAGGAGTCCAAAAAGGCTCAATCCTAACCTGCTAGTCAAAATGTGCCTCAATAGGTAGTCATCCAAGCCACAAACCAAACAAACTCAAGTCCCCTAAGATTGACGGAAAATAGCCAGACACCTCAATCCCAAAACAGGCACAAGGCATAAGAAAAGCATGAGTTTGCACAGAGCCAATGAATATGTACACAATAGAAGCTTGGAAGTTTGTTTTTTAAAAATTTCTTTTCAAAAGCATTTTGTTTTGGTTGTCTGTTTGACTCTGCTACACTACTACTATATATAAAAAAATAAACAAACGGAAAGAACAATACTAAAAGCTTTATATAAACCTGAAACTTTGGATTTTGGTGAGCGGGAGCAGAATTCATACCATACCACCGGTGAGAGGAACAATACTCACCAAAACACTTGCATGATCAGAAAAATAGCATCATACTCATCGCGAGGATGAGAATGGAAACAATTTGTGATCATTGTATTGAAACTCACCACGAGGGTGAGAGTGGAACCTACCAAACACAGAAAGAAACCAACCAACCAAAGCACACAACACCAACAGAAAAGCAAAACCAACCAACCAACCAAAGCGACCGACCATAAGTCTCAAAAAAATGGGGCAATGAGTAGAGGACAAAGGATATACCCCCCAAGAAAGCATACAAACCGTCCTCGGTGCTAGGGGAGGCCTACAAAAACAACACTACTCATCGGCGATGAAGCCCCCGTCCCCAAGGTCAACTTGCTAGTCATCACCCCCTTGCTCCTCTTCTAAGTCCATCTCATAATCACCCTCCATGGCCGCACGAGGGGCAGGAGGGGTGAAATTGCTGAAGCGACGTCTTCCCACCCGAAGCCGGTCATAAATGAATTCCTATTTGTTGACTAGCGCTTATCAAATCTTGTTCTAGAATCTGATTTGATTTTGTAGTCCAAATAATCCCATACCAGGACGTATTTAGAATAGTAATAGTTAATGAAACAAAAAGACTTGCACAAACCAATAAGGTAATCCCGTCCCCCACAGTCCACAGACGGAAATCTGTGTCATATTCCGGACCATTCATGAACATTACAGCAAATATTATTAATATATTTATAGCTCCCACATAAATAAGGAGTTGTGCAGAAGCTACAAAATGGGAATTTGCTAGAATATAGAATAAAGATATACAAACAAGAACTAATCCTAACGAAAAAGCAGAAAAAATTGTATTGGTAAATAATACTACTCCTAGATACTTTGTAATAGTTGTCATGGCGGGGATACCAAGAAGGGGTGGCCATGCTTCACTAACCATCCCAAAACGGTATGTGAAGTCATACCACGGGTATGCGGCCCTGTTGAAGTTTTGCTCGAGGTGATCAAGCCAGTATGGTGGGCTTGGGTTTTAATTGCCTGCTCTATGTTAGACTCGATACGCCCTAGGGAAGACATGATCTCAGACTCCTCCTCCGAGTCCTCATCGTTTGGGGCCGCTGATGTGGAGGCCCTCGTGCTCGTGCCAGGACGGTCGCAAATGCAAAATCCGTGAGGGCAAGGAGGGGTTTGGAGGGGTGGGTGAGCCACACATTGCGGCACATTGCCGTCAATGAAATAAGAATCAGCATATATGACGAAGGGAGGTAGCTAGTTAGACAAGAGGGGAATGGTGCGGTCCTTGAGGTACCGCCATCGCAGAGGCTTAACATATATGTACTCAACAGGGTTCAGTACTCCTAGGTGATTTGCGATGCGAAAGATGTGCCATCCGACACATAGCTTGGTGTTGGATTGGAGGGTAGCGGTGTGCTTGAGGTACTTCCATAAAGTCATGGGATGCTAATGGTCAAATCGGCATGGGGAGGAATAAAATAGTGCAGGATATGCACCTCTTGAGTCCTAACGAGATGGAGGCTGGGGGAAGGGAACAACGTCTCACGGGAAAACTTAAAAAACATCCTCAAGACGGGGTGTTGCACATCAAAAGCATAGATATTGCTATTCAGAAAGACGAGTCGGCCAGCTGTTTTAGGCCATAACTCGGAAACAAGTGTGTTGTACGGCTATCGTTCTGGGATAGGTTCATGATGAAAACCAAATAAATTATAGAAAGTAGCATAATTAATCAAACGTGCGGTATTCCGCAAGCAGAAGGACAAATAAATTTACCTCTCACGTATGCAAGGGTTTAGAGAACTGAGAAACTCAAGGGTTAAAAGTTTGTGAGTGGGATGCCACATCGTTACCCAATTCTGCAAGTCGCAAGCTCACAGGAGTGCCACGAAATCATCATATATACCCTTACGTTGTAAGACAGAAGCATCTAAATAGCGGGTATAGTTGATTTTTAGCGTTGGAAACGCTCAAATTGCTCCAAAGATGCGAACACCACCGTTGGGTGATCCTCGTCATGCCAAAGTTCTTGTCCAGGTAAATGTTGTTATCCCGCTTGTTATGCCTCCTCCTCAGAGCTTTCCTCCTCTCTTCTTTTTTCCTCCTCTCTCCTTTCGGCCCTTGAAGAAGACCCCTCCCCTTGTTGTTTAGATCTCTTAAAAGGGTTTAGCCTCAAGCTTCTCTTTGGGGCCATAATTATTAATGGAGAGTGGTTGTGGTGAGGGTTGTTGGAACGGTGGTGGGGTGATTATAAGAGATGTGGAAGTTAGGGTTTGAGAAGGAAAAAGAGTGAGTGGGAAAGAATGAAAAAAAGCTTTAGTGAAAAATCCAGAGAAAAAGGGGGGTATTTATAGAAAAATGCCGCATTCGCCCGAATGGCATGTCGCGTACGCCCGAATGCCTGTATTCGCTCGAAAGCTTGGCTCTTTTCGCCCAAATCTCAAAAACTCAATCCTAGGCACTGAAGAACAATTTGCCCGAACAAAAAATTTCATTCGCCCGAACGGAGATATTCGCCCGAATGGTGACACATTCGATATTTCTAGAGATTTGGTTCATTTTTTCCAAACTCGCATTCGCCCGAATCACGAAATCCATTCGACCGAATGGGAAACATTCGCCCGCATGTTGTCCCATTTAGTATTTCCAGAGACCAAGCCATTTCCACACACTGTTCCCCAAACTCCCATTCGCCCGAATGATTTCTATCTTCGCCCGAATAGAGCCTTGTTTTCTGATTCTATGCCTTTTTCAACAACGAGGGCTCCAAACAACTCCCATAGCCAAAGAACCTCTCATCCTCTATACAACAAAGATTATACTCCCACTCAAATCAACAGATAAAAACCAAAAAAGACCGGGTTACCTCCTGTAAGTGCTTAGTTTAACGTCGTTGAGCTCGACGAAGCTAGGCTAATACCCAAAACACACACAAAACTACTCTACCTCAAAGAAACCATTAACAAACAACCACTAAATTCAATCATCAAACATCTCAAGAGAAACTCAACTCAATAACTCTCCAACATCAAACAAACGGATCTTTTCAATAGTGCATACCTACCGGTGCTTACTATCATGGAAGATTTTGATTCTTTTGCCCATTTTCTATGAAACTACCACCACTTGGATCTTTCAGCTCGACATTGCCATGCGTAAAGACTTGCAAGATCTCATAGGGGCCGAATCATCTCGACTTCAACTTCCCGGGAAACAGTTTGGCTCTTGAGTTAAAAAGTAGCACTTTGTCTCCTACATGGAACACTCGCTTCAAGATTCGTTGGTCATGCCAATGCTTAGTTCGCTCCTTATAGATGTGCATGTTGTGAAACGCATCAAGCCTCAACTCCTTCAACTCCCTCAACTGTGCGGCTTTTTTCTCTTGAGATAAGGTAGGGTCCAGGTTCAGGGATTGAATAGCCCACCAAGACTTGATCTCGAACTCAACTGGTAAGTGACATGATTTCCCATACAGGAGTCAGAACGAGGTGGTGCCAATGCGAGTTTTGTAGCAAGTGCGATGTTCCCAGAGAGCGTCATCAAGCTTGAGCGACAAATCTTTCATACTGGGGTTCACCACCTTTTCCAAAATACACTCGGTTTCCCAATTGGCTACCTCCACTTGCCCTTGGGTTTTTGGGTGGTACCGTGCACCAACCTTATACAATATATATATATACAGAAAGCATCACAATTGTTTTTCTGTTTTTTAAACGCGTGCAAAATGGACCATTGATCTAAGATCTAATGGATGAAATTCCTTCCTATCCTTTTTATTTTCAAATCCCTTCCTATTAGATCCTAAATCTCTCTCTTTCTCTCTCTCTCTCTCTCTCTCTCTCTCTCTATATATATATATATATATATATATATTTCTGTTTTTTAAACGCGTGCAAAATGGACCATTGATCTAAGATCTAATGGATGAAATTCCTTCTTTTTTTATATATATAGAGTCAAGTTCAGTGAGAACGAACTATATGAAGCAGTGAGAACCAAACTCCCTGAAAAAAATGTGTTACTTTTTTTACAGAAAATGTGTTACTTTTGGACAAAAAAATGTTACTTTTGTTTTAAAAAAAAGTTGTTACTTTTTAGCATAAAAAATATTACGTTCAGAAAAAAATATATTGTAAAGCAGATTGGTTCTCACGGTTCTCATATAAGGATGGTTCTCACTGAATATATATATATATATATACATATATATATATATATATATATAATATATATATATATATATCTATATATATATATATATATATATATATATATATATATATATATATATATATATATATATATACATATACTATATATATATATATATATATATATATATACATATATATATATACATATATATATATACTATATATATATATATATATAGATATATATATATATATATATATATATATATATATATATATATATATATATATATATATATATATATATATACATAGATAAATTTTAAACTTTTATTAACTATTTAATATTGATTTTAAATTACGTATATTTTGAATTAAGGAGTAATGATGGGTAAAAGCAGCGTTAATTGTTTTATTGATATGCTTGCATAAATAAATCTCGATGTAAGTTTTTGAAAATATTATTAGCAACGATTGATATGCATATCGGATAATCGGTAATATGTACCCATTTCGATCAAATCTTTAAACTAGGCTTTCCATTAGAATTATTGTGATGTTTCTCGAGAAAAAAACTTGTTACCACTCTGGAAAAAAATGTTCTTAATACGAAGAATAAACAATGTTTTGGGGTTTAATTCCGTTTATTCATTCATAAATTCTGCTAATACATACATCGTTTAAATATACAACTTCCTCCTTGACTTGCTTAGATTAACAATATTACACAATATTATGTTTCCTAGTATATACAAAATATTCTAGGAAATATTCTAGGAATAATTTATTTCCTAAATTCTAACACTCCCCCTCAAGTGGGTCGTAGGGTCACCAACACCCAACTTACACAAAACCTCTTCAAAGAAATGTGCAGCTACTGCCTTTGTCAGAATGTCTGCTAGCTGGTCTTCTGAGCGAACATGGGGAAGTTTGATTATCTCATTTTCCAGTTTCTCCTTTATGAAGTGTCTGTCTATCTCAACATGCTTTGTACGATCGTCTTGTACCGTATTCTCGGATATGTTGATTGCAGCTCGATTATCACAATATAGCTCACGACTTTTTGTTGGTGCGAACCCAAGCTCGGTTAACAACTTTCTAAGCCATAGTAATTCAGTTACTCCTTTTGCAACTCCTCGGAACTCTGCGTCAGCACTGAATAAAGCCACAACCTTTTGTTTCTTACTTCTCCAAGTCACATGATTTCCCCCCACTAAGGTAAAGTAACCCGAAGTTGATTTCCTGTCATCTCTGTCGCCTGCCCAATTTCCATCCGTGTATGCAACGAGATCTAGATGACCATTCTTCTTGTATAAGATCCCTCTTCCAGGAGATCCTTTTAAGTATCTCAAAATTCTGATGACTGCTTCCATGTGCTGGAGTTGGGGTCTATGCATGAATCGGCTAACAACCCCTACTGCGTAGGCAATGTCTGGCCTAGTATGAGCCAAGTAAATCAGTTTTCCCACCAATCTTTGATACTGCGCACAATTAGTGGGTTCTCCGTCTACCATCATTTGTAATCCATGGTTTGCCATCATTGGTGTCTCAATGGGTTTACAATCTAGCATTACGGCTTCAGCCAATAGATCAAACATGTTATTTTGTCTTCCTCTTTTCTTCAAGAACAAGGTGTGATCAGAGTTGCTTTGACTATACCCAAATCTCCTTATGACCTATGTGAATCTCCCAAACCATGCTCTAGGTGACTGTTTGAGCCCATACAGTGCTTTCTTTAGTCTGCATCCTTCATTATCAGAGAAATCAGTTGAGAAACCCAGAGGAGCCTGCATATATACTTCATCTTTCAGTTCTCCATGAAGAAACGCATTTTTTACATCAAACTGATGGAGGGGCCAATCAAGATTTGCTACTACCGAGAAAAGAACCCTTATCGTGTCAAGTTTTGCTACTAGAGAGAAGGTCTCTGAGTAATCGACGCCATATGTCTGAGTGTACCCTTTAGCTAAAACTCGAGCCTTGTATCGTTCTATGGAGTCATATGCTTTATACTTCAATGTGAATACCCATTTGCACCCAACAACCTTCTTCTTCTCTGGTAGTATGCACTTCTTCCATGGCTTTCTTCCAGTGATCATATTTTAAGGCCTCCTCAACGCTATTGCGAAGCTCTATTCCATATAGAGCTGCATTGAATGCCAAGGCACTTTGTGACATGTGTCCTTCACCAGGTCGGTCAATAGGATGTCTCGATCTCCTTGCTTCAAAATCTGGATCATATATCTTAGGAGGAGTACCCCTCGTGCTACGAGGTGGAAGAACATACTCCTTCTCTCCTGTTTTCTCTAATTCTGTTTCCTAAGTCTCAACCACAGTATTATCAACAATATTAGTATCAAGAGATTTTCCATCATCTAAGTTACTCACCTAATGCTCATAAAGTATTGTTTGTGGTATGGACTGTACAATTGGAGAAGTCAATTCTGTAGCTCCACCTATTTGCTCTTTTGGGTCAAGGTCTGACACCCATGGACTAATTAACAATTTGAGATCGTCATCATCCTACTTCTCCCCTGACATCGAAGATGGTTGTAGTAGAAATCTGTCTCAAGAAACTCATAATCCGTACTCGCTAAGGCGAGTGAACATAGACTATACACCCAAAGATGCGTGGGGGTAAAGAGTGTGAGGATGATAGAGGATGAAACATTTGGAGGGCTTTGAGGGGTGTTTTGTAGTTTAAGGCTTTGGTGGGAAGTCTGTTTGTGAGGAAGTTGGCGAACTGTTTTTTTTTAAAGCTTATTTTGTAAAATAATTGGAATAATAGGTGTCTCCCCAAACTATTTTGAAAAATAAGCTTCTCCTACTAAACCACTACTTGAAGTAGCGTTTTTGTCCTGTTGAGCATTCGAAATTTGTTTTTTATTAAAATAACCAAACCGCTACTTCAAGTAGCGGTTTTGGTCCCCTAATTTTTTTTTATTTTTTGTTTTCTAATAACCAAACCGCCACTTGAAGTAGCGGTTTTGGTCCCTAAATTTTTTTTTTTTTTGTTTTCTAATAAACCGCTAAATGGAGTAGCGGTTTTGCCTGCGTATAAAAAATCCAGTAACTTTAATATATAATTGACTTAATTTATATATAATTTAACATATAATTAACTTAATTTATATATAATTTAATATATAATTAACTTAATTTATATATAATTTAACATCAAAATAACAAAATGTATATGTAATTAAACAACAAAGTACCTAATTAAAATGCATAATACAACTACGACATAAAAAATTGTTCAACTTAAGAATACACAAATTAACCACGTTGTCGTTGTGCACAACTACGCCTGTTATGGCCTGTTCCATTGCATAAGCCACATTTGAGACCTCTATCAGTACGATCATCCATCTCATTACGCAATCTCTTTGACCGTGGACGTCCCTTTGTTCGAACTCTACTAGTATCATCAATTAGACGAGGGCCATTGAATTCCCTCCATTGAGCAGAGTCAAGCACAGGTTCAAATTGTGGCTCATAGGTCTTCATGTAGCTTGTAGTGCGAAAATGACGATCGACAAATGGGTCGTCAGATAAGCTATATGCAGAACATACAACTAAAACATGTGAACAAGGATAGTGGAAAACCCGGACCTTCTTACATGTGCAAGTGTGGTCTGCAAAGTTAACAGTGTAACGCTTCCCGGCTTTGCGTTCTATTCGTTCGCCTTTTCCGGTTGTGACTTTGTATTTGCCATTGGTTATGTCAATCAAGTTTTTCTTACTCAAGAGTAGATGGGTTTTGAGCCCCCAAAGTCCAATCACCACTATCTACATGCTCTTCTAATTGATCATAAAAACGAATAGAAGACGATGTGGTCTGTGTAGGTTGTACATTAACAAGTTGAAGTTGTTGTTCACGTTCAACTCCTTCATCATTCCCTTAACCCTTATCACGCAACCCATCATGTTCATAATCTCCCTCATCACTCAACCCATCATGTTCACCGTCTCCCTCATCAAGTTCAAGCCTTTCATCATAACTTACTCTCTCATTCTCATGATAAGTTTCTTCCTCATTGGACACATATTGTTGAATAGAGTCATAGTATTGTGGGCTAGAACTTGATTCGGTTCTAACATTATTAGTGTGGTCAAAGGTTAGAGACACAGGAGTGAACATTTGGGTAGGAGGGCGATCGAATTGAGATAAATGCTCCATCATTCCAGTGAATGATTGCATGAATGGAGCCGAAGAAGGGACAAAAGAAGGGACATTTTCATTGAAATTTATAGGTACTTGTTCAATATATATCTCCGTACTTGTACACCCCAAATTCCTAAAAAGAGCCCACAAAGCATTCATTGAGTACTCATCATCAAGTGGCACCACAGTAAAGGTCGATTGGCTAGTAGATTTCATTTTCAACCTTAGTTCTACATTCGTTTATCAAAGCCACACACTTTATACAACAACTCAACAAACTCACAAAGAGACATATCAATTCTTGCAACAATTAGTCTTAAATTTCCACCTTCACATATCACTAAGTTATTACTTTCATTAACAACACCATTCCATCTACACACCAAAGGACAATCCATAATTTAATAAAGTTTATAAAATTACCTCAATTATATAAGGTATAGAAGCAAAATCAATTCCTGCATAAGAAAAAAATCACCATTATTACAAGAAACTCAAACATTAAAAAATCAATGGAAATTAGTTTAATGACCCAAAAACTCACCTTTACTAAGTAGATTCAACAATGAAGTTTAAAATGAAGAAGAATGATAACAATTACAACAAAAATGGGGAAGAAATTGAAGGAGGATAGATAGAATTTGGAGGATTTAGGGTTTGTTTGTGAAGGAGAGAAATGGGAAATGACGCGAAATAAAGTTACTGGATTTTTTATACGCAGGCAAAACCGCTACTCCATTTAGCGGTTTATTAGAAAACAAAAAAAAAATTAGGGACCAAAACCGCAACTTCAAGTGGCGGTTCGGTTATTAGAAAACAAAAAAATAAAAAAAAAAATTAGGGGACCAAAACCGCTACTTGAAGTAGCGGTTTGGTTATTTTAATAATAAAAAACATTCGAATGCTCAACAGGACAAAAACGCTACTTCATGTAGCGGTTTAGTAGGAGAAGCTTATTTTTCAAAGTAGTTTGGGGAGTCACCTATTATTCCAATTATTTTACGAAATAAGCTTTAAAAAAAAAGCAAGAAGTTGGCTGTGGCGATGGCTTCGGGCCAGAAAGAGGTAGGAACATGAGAATCAAGCATAATGGCACGGGTTATCTCTAGTCGGGTTCTATTTTTCCATTCAGCAACACCATTTTGTTGGGGTGTGTCTGGACAGGAAGTCTGGTGTATAAGGCCCTTACTGATGAAAAATTGGTGCAGGTCTGAATTCACATATTCTCTTCCATTATCTGTTCTCAAAATACGGGGTTGGGTTTGGAATTGGGTACAAATCATATTGTAAAACTGAACAAAGACACCAAACACCTCAGACTTATGTTTAAGAAAATAAATCCAACTCATCCGGGTACAATCATCAATAAAAACAACATAATATGAGAAATCATGCTTTCCAGTTATAGGAGAAGGTCCCCACACATCAGAATTAATAAGCATAAAAGGAACACTGGCTTTATTCAAACTATTAGGATACAAATGTTTATGACTTTTCGCAAGAATACATGTTTCACACTTAAAATCTGATCGTAACCCAACTAAAGTAGGAAAAAGTTTCTCTATATACCCTACAGATGGATGTCCAAGTCTTCGGTGCCAAGTCCA
Organism: Amaranthus cruentus; assembly: GCA_019425755.1. Classification (NCBI taxonomy): domain Eukaryota; kingdom Viridiplantae; phylum Streptophyta; class Magnoliopsida; order Caryophyllales; family Amaranthaceae; genus Amaranthus; species Amaranthus cruentus. The sequence continues at coordinate 19,756,540 of CM033461.1, forward strand.
TAGTTTTCGTTCCTTTGACCCGTGAGCAAGAACTACTTCGCCTTTTTGAACCGTCTCTTCCAAGTAACACAGTCCGCCTTTCTCAATACCACGCCCAATAGTTTTCCCTGTCAGAGCATCCTACACGATACAGCAATCAGATTTCGTGAGCACAATACAATCCAGATCTCTTGTAAGCTGACTCACAGATAAGAGTTTATGTGAAAGATCGGGAACAAACAAGCATTTATTTAATTTAAGATTTTCCAACACGGAAATTGTTCCCACTCCCCGGACCTCGATTCCCTCTCCATTAGCAGTTTTAATAAGGGTTTTCTCCGGTTTGCATGTGTCAAAAAATCGCGTGGATCATATGACATAGTATTCGTAGCCCCGCAATCAAAAATCCACTTACTATCAAACACAGATAAGGCATAATTATTTATATCAAAATAAATCACAATGGTTTTGGGACAGCCACGTGTCCCACTTTATAAATAGGTTCACTCCTTGATTTATTTAAAGGAGCCGACCCACTTTCCTCTTCCTCTTCAAACCCTAGATCTCTCATTTTGAGAGATTGGGTTTCCATACCTGCGACGCCTTCTTTGTTTTCTTCCTTCCTAGTTTCTTCCTCACCAATACCCATGGCTACTCTGCCGGTTTTTGGTTGATCGGAGTACTTGCCGGCTGATTTTTGTCCTCTTTTCTTTGCGTCAGGCCACCAATCCGGGTATCCCACTATTTTGAAGCATTCTTCTTTTATGTGTCTCACACCTCCACAGTGGCTCCACTGGAGGTGGCTTCTCTCATCATCACGCTGGTAACGTTTTTCTAATCTTCCTTTTACGGCAAAGACCCCACCCATGCCCGATGATTCAAGATTTGTTGAGGGCTTCTTTTTCATGATTCCTCTTCGCATGATTTCACGCCGTATGCTCGCATAAGCCTCTTCTGCTGTGGGTAATGGATCTTGTAAAAGTAGATATCGTCTATCTTTGTCAAACGTTTCATTTACCCCAGCGAGAAATTGATACAATCTGTTTCTTTGGACTAATTGATTGTAAATGATGATGTCTTCTGGATCTTTCATTGGGTTGGGCTGCCTTCTATCGATCTCCTTCCATAGATTAAGGAGTTTACTGTAATATGTCTTCATTGTATCTATGCCTTGTTCAATTGTTATTTGTTTTGACCGTAAGGTAGAAAATCTGCAATCCAACGCTACCACTGTTGTATAATGTTTCGATTCCCTTCCAAAGAGTTTTTGCGGTTGGAAAATCGAGAAACTGATTGACTATGTTTGGATCTATGCTTTCGATTATCCAAGAAATGACAATCGAGTCTGGCCCTGGCCCACTGGTTGTACTCTTGGTCTGTTTATGATGGTGGTTCGGCGATGATGTGATTGAGCCGACCATGACCACTAAGGGCTAAGTGCATCAACTTGGACCACTTGGTATTTTTTATTGGTTAATTTCTCGGATACCGAGAATGAAGGGGTGTTCGTTATGGTTTCGATGGATGGTTTGTTGGTGTTTAGAGAATAGTTGCAACAACTGTCCCATCGTTACGGGCTTGTTTGGCATGATAATGGTTTTGGAATCTTACTCCATTTTTTCTGTTACAAGGTAAGGGTTTTTTTTCGGTAAATGATGAGGCCGCTTGAACGATTTCTCCTCATAAACGTTCTGGCTCTGATACCAAAATACGAAGAATAAACAATGTTTTGGTGTTTAATTCGGTTTATTCATTCATAAATTTTGCTAATACATACATGGTTTATATATACAACTTCCTCCTAGACTTGCCTTGATTAACAATATTACACAATATTATTCTAGGAAGTATTCTAGGAATAATTTATTTCCTAAATTCTAACAATTCTATCTCTTATTGATTTGCTTGTCAAAATGTCAATGTATTCGTATTAACTTGCCTATTCAAAATACAAACATTTTGTATGATTAGATTAAATTAGATTAGATAAAGATATAATGACCAAATTAATGAAATTAGAGTAAAATAAAAACAAAGTAAGATAATCCTCAAACAAAACAAATTAAAATAAATATGGAATCTTTGGAAACCTTTTTTACCAAAAAAAAATAAATAATAATAATAATAATAATAATAATAAATCAGGTGATAACATAAGGAAAAAGTTGGGACCCTTATTGAAGCAAGGTGCCATGATAACATGAAGAGAGACTCAATTCATCAAAATAAAAGCCAACACAAACAAAGCTCAGCACATTAAAAAAAGCTCCAAATGTCTTCTTCCTTTGAGGATATAAAATTATTTATCACATATTCACATTAATAAAAAAATCATAATTCTTCCAGATTTCTTTGTCACCATATTTTTTAATCTTTTCCTGCTACTAACTTACAAAATTACATAGATCAGTTTCATCATATTTTACAAATATTGTAAATTAAACTGCATAAAATACACAACTTCATTTCAAGATATGCTATGAATTCTTTGTACTAATACTACTAATACTACACTGCTACAGCACAATTATGTACTGAAGGAAAAAAAAAACTAAATTTCAAACAAAATAGTGAAAAAAGATCAAAAAACGCATTCTAATTGTTAAGGCAAGAAAGCATTATGATTATGAATAATATTATTACTATTTTGATTATTACTGACACTATTATTAGCTTGGCCGATCGGAGCTCCGGAATTAGAATCTGGCAAACCACCGCCACATTTTTGACACCGAACAGCGAGGATCTGACGGCAAGAAGGACAGGAAGAGTGCGATCCTAGCCACGTGTCAATACACGATACATGGAATCCATGTCCACACTGTGGCAAAACTCTGATTTCTTCTCCGACTAAAAACTCCGATAAGCAAATCGCGCAATCATCGGAGAGTCTTCCAGCGTGTTGATCGGCGGAATATGCGAATTTAGGAAGTGAATTTAAGATTTTCTTCTTCAGACCTTTGTTCGCCGGAGTTGAATTTCCTCCGCTAGAGAATCGTCGGAGCCAAGCGCATCTAGCGACGGCGACAAGGCCTAGAACGCAGATTAGAGCGCAGAGAAGAGCTGCGAGGATGACGACAAAATCGGAGTCTACGTGTTCACTATCTTCAGCCGCCATGGATGTTGAAGACGAGGAGGTAGTAGTGTTTAAGCTTCTAAGAATTCTCATGGTAAACTTTTTATTAGAAAGAGAAGAGAGGACAGAGAAATTAGGATTTTGGTCCGTTTGGATGAGGATAGAGAAAGCAAGTCAACAAGAAGTAAAAAGGAATATAAATGAACAAGTGAGATTTGTTTATATTACTACTCTAGTACTAGTAGAGTAGTAGGAGGAAACATTGAATAAAATGAGTTTTCTCAGCAACAAAAATCGTTTTAGGCCACACCCAACTATATCGTCCAATTATTATTTTAAGTCGCCCATGCCCACAAAAAGAGATCGTCTTTTTAAGCCACGTCTCTTAAGTCTAAGCCACGGTCTTAGAATGAGACGGCTATTAGACCGGCCCAATATAGGGCGCGTGTGTTGCACGTGCCCGACTTTCCCTCCAAGTTTCATTTTTTTGTTTTTTGGAAATTCATTTAACTTCCTCTTTTGCTCTATTTTTTCAAATCTTTCTAATCAAATTGTCATTTATTTTTCCTTGCTTCATTTTCAGTTTCTTCTCACAATCATTTTAATCAAAACTTTTCATTTTTCTTCTTCCTTGCTCCATTTTCGTCCGTGCATCCTTCTTTTTTTTGTGGTCGTTTTATTTTCTACGTTTTTGATGTTGTTTTTCATTATTTTCATTTTTTTGTGTTTTTTTCGGTTTTTTCTTGTTCTGTTTTTCATTTTTGCATTTGATTTTCATAATTGTTAGGGTTAGTATGAAATATATATGTTATAGATCTGAAACTTAGGTCACTTATTTTTCTTACAATTGATATAGTTAACATCATAACATAAACGAGATAAGTTTATAATTGATGCATTTTTAGTAATAATTGATAGTGATAAGCATTGAAATGTATGTTGTTATGTAGTTCACTTTGTTTGTTTGTATAAATAGTTATCATCACTGAAATAAACGAGTTAATTGAATAATTGAATAATTGAAAGTGCTAAGTATTGTTTTTATGTTGTTATGTAGTTCATTTTTGTTCTTTTATATTTTGATGTTAACAAGATAAGCGAAAAATTGATGCATGTTTAGCAATAATTGAGAGTGATAAGTATGTAATTTAATACTTGTTTTTGTATTGTTTATAATTGATATTGTGTAGTGGACTTTTTTTATCTTCAGGGTTGAAAAGGAAATAAAAATCAATTGTAAGATTTGGTCTATTTTGGAGTTGAATGGTAATAAAGTTTCTTTAACAAAAGCTCAAATTGAGTCCGTTAGAGAATATTGATACGTTCAACAAAGAAAAAGAAGTCAAGAGGCCACTGATCATGGCTGAAAGGCAGTTGAGAGCGGAGTATGCACAAAAGAAGAAGGAGGAGGAAGAATTGAAGCATTTGCATGAGTTAAAAAAGAAGCTCGAAGAGGACGAGGGAACAAAGAGAACTAGCAGGAACAAGTTGGTTCCGGTGAAGAAGATTACAAAGAAGAAACAATGAATTGTTGTTTTTGGTTAAGCTAGTGTATTTTTTTTTTATGCAACTTTGATGGAATTTTTATCGGTTGTAGAAATATTTTTAATTTCTTGTCTTTAACACTACTTATGAAGTGTGTAGTACATATTATATCTACAATGATAGGTTAGAAATCATGGATGTTTGATTTCTAAGTAAAAATTGATATATTAAACTAACATGTTAAACTACTCAATTTGCCTCTTAAAATACTCAGTTGATATGTTATAATACTCAACTTTTTCATATTGTATCTAGTTTTGCCCTTAAAATACTTAATTGATATGTAAACTGTCCATATTGTATTGTTTGTTACTTGTGTTAACTGTAAAGTTGTAATGCTACTGTAATATTGTATCTCTGTTCTTCTCTTAAAATACTCATTTGATATATTAAACTGTCCATATTGTATTGTTGTAACTTGTGTTAATTGTAATGTGGCTGCAATATTGTATCTCAGTTTTCTTCTTAAAATACTCAATTAATATGTTAACATGTTCATATTGTATTGTTGTTATAGCAATAACATACTAACAAAGGATTTATTGTATTTAATAAATACAAAAAAAATGATGTACAAGTTGTATATGTTTCACAAAGAATGGTATATAATCAAATTATATGTTTGTTTGTTGTTTTTGTTGCAGGGTCCTTTTGAGTTGATCTATTAGATCATTTCTTCTACGACGTTTTAAAATGTCCCTTCAATCTTTTATTTCTCCCCTTTGTGACCGTTCTTTTTGGATCTCTTACTTGTGTTAGCTGTAAAATGCTGTTGATGCTTCTGAAGTTTCTGCCGCAACTTCAATTTCATTACTAGCCTTATCAATTATTTTTAATTATTTCATCAATTGTTGCATTGTATAGTGCTACTACTACTTTTATTTCTTCTTCATTGCTTTGTGACTTTAAGACAAGATTTTAAAACTTACGTCCCATACTTTGTCTCCATGTAACTGTAAGGTTTAAAAGGATAACTGAAACTCATATCAGTTAAATTGATATATGTATTTGTAGAACAGAATAACAACATGAATTATGCTTAAAATCTTGCACAATAGAGAATTGAACATTTTAATCATGAAACTGAACATTTTAATGTAAAAATTGATTATACTTGTATGAAGTATATTGATGTAATTCAATATACATATTCTAGACATCAATGCACAACTGAGCAAATTAAAAGCATAATTAAAACCTAATCTAAACTTCAATGTATAAAATATGCATTTGTAGAACAGAATAACAACATTAATTATGCTTAAAATCTTGCGCAATAGAGAACTGAATATTTTAGTCAGGAAACTGAACATTTTAATGGCATAATTGATCATACCTGTATTAGGTATAGTAATATATTCATTATCTTCTTCGTCTTCACCATACATCACCATCATTTGATTTTCATCAAGCGTCAAATCTGAAATAAAAAGATTATCAATTACATTTATAAATCGTTCATCATTAATCTCATTAAAACATACATCTTCGTTAAATTTACCTTCAATTTCTTCATGATGTGTTCTTGATGCTTGTAAAGTCATTTCTATGTCAAATTCGTTCATTATATCTTCCATTGCAGACATTCTTGAGTTTTTTCATGAACAAAATGAATGAATTACAGAGATTTTGAGGGAGATTGAGAGAAAATTGCATTTGATTTGTTTCCTTTTTTCATGCGTGAAGCAGTTTCCTAATTGGTGTGAGTTTAAATTTGGAAGTTTATATATATGCAGTTTTTCTGAATTTATTTTCTTTTTTTTTAATAGGATTGAAGGTGGGCTGGGCCTCGTCTCAGAATGAGACGGTCTCGACCAAGACCGGCTGTTAAAACTTAATGCCTATTTATATTATCTTTAATGCCTACTTACAATATCTTAAATGTCTTACATTATTTCAAAAATATATGATGGACCGGTTCAATTAGAGATAACCTCTCAAAGGAATCGTGTCTCACAAGAACTTGTGTTTAAAAAATGATACATCAAGTGTTGCCCTATCGACTAGGCGTGTTAAAAAAAACCCGGTTTGCAAAGCCCGACCCCGATTATCCGGTACCCGGTTTTTAAAACCGATAATTAACTCGGTTTTTCGAAAACGGGTATTTCGAATCGGGTGCACGATTTATAGACCGGGTATTCGGGTCCGATCCGGATATGAGTTTTTGTGAAACCGGGTACCCGATAACCGATTTTGTCTCTTTTTTAAAAAAATTAAAATTCTTAGATATATTGAATAGTGACTAGTCGTATATTCTTATAATTTCATAATTAAGGCCTAAGGCCCAAGGGTATTAATTAAGTTTGTGTATTGATTAGTGACTAGTCGTATATTATTTTAATTTTAAGTTCTTATTGTGTAATTTGTAAATTGTAGTAAATTACTCTAATGTAGTTCCAAAATTCTTCTAATGTAATGTAATACCAAAATTCTTTGATCAATTCACTTATATAAAAAATATGTTATAAGAAATAAGGAAAAAAAACACTATGCTTTAAGAAATAAACAAAATCGAGTATCTGGTTTCCGACCCGGTTTAAACCGAGTATTCGGAATTTCGATACCCGGTTTAAACCAAGTCGGAATCGAGTCACGATTTTAAGTACCCAACGGGTACCTGGATTTCCGGATCCGGATTGACCCGGTACCCGGTTTTGAACACCCCTGCTATCAACGTTGTCCATATTTCGGCGACACAGAACCTTTTCTAAGATCCATTTATAATTATACCCTATAGTTAAATGTATCACATAAATCACTTTCTAACATGACTAATGTTGTAGCTTTGAGGTCTTACCATTATTGCTCGAAGTGTGATTGGGGTACTTAGTGGGACGCACTGTTTAATTTGGTTTTGCTTTGGACGATTCGCTGACAAAGATAGTTATGGCCTCGGGGCCAGGGTTTGGGGATTGGCAATGAACCACCCTCCCAATCAAGAAGGGTGACCTTGGTATCTACTCGGCAGGTGATGATATTAACTATGCTTTCCTTACTTCTCGTCTACAAACATGTTCGCTCCAAGCTAGGATCTTGGCTAACAATAATCTGTATATTAAAATTGTACTAACTTTAAATGTTTTGTAAATGGTAATTACTTAATTATGTAAAAAGTTTTAAATAACTTTGATATTAGTTTGTTGTGATCATCTAATCGCAGGTCGAATTCATTCCAGACTATTATAAGTCTTCCGCTGTGTTAGTGGACAGTATTATTATATTTTTTTACGTTGGAATTAGGTTATAGACGTAAAGTTGAGAGTTATATTTTCTTATTTATCATGAATCAGGGTATATGAATTACTCTAAGTGGTATTCCAACACCCCCGGCCCCTCGGACCGCCGGTGACTACTTATGGAGACTGTAGATTGGCCCCACAGACCAACACAAGTATTTCTAACGCACTTTGGCCTCACTCGTGCACACCTCGGAAAACATCCTAGGAGATCACCCATCCTAAGATTGCTCCCTACCAAGCATGCTTAATTGTGGAAATCTTAGCAAATGGGCTCTCATGAAAAGAAGATGCACCTTGTTGTTATGAGTTGTTTATCAATCCTTTTCAAATCTGAATTTGAATCTGGTGCACTGAACATACAATGAACCATGATCGTAGGTTTACTCCTCTACCATTTGTAAAACCCCGGCCCCTCGGATCTCTAGTGGCTACTCATGGAGACAGTAGAGTAGCCCCACAGACCAACACAAGTCTTTCCAACGCACTTTGTCCTCAGATTACTCCCCACCAAGCATGCTTAACTGTGGAGTTCTTAATGTAGCATTTGAGGATTCTCTATGAGAGTGTTAGTACCCTTGTTTGCGTTAGAGTCTCTTTCAGGGAGAACTAGTGTGTTATTATGTCATAGAATGTTTTGGATAGTCCTTCATAGACTATCGGGTCAAAGGCGGGTATCGAAGGGCTGTCTCAAGGGGAGGTAAAGAACAATGGGGGTTCCATTATTGAATCCAAGAATGTGTAGGAGGGTCTTTCTCCCAGGAGAAGAAGTGATCAAGATAGTAAGGAGGAGGATTTTGGTGATCTTGAAGAGGTTGTGGGATAGGTAGACGATGGTGTTGAAGAAGAAGAGAATGATGACAGAATAGCTTTGGGTCTTTTCGGCAAGTTGTGGTCGACTTGGGTGCCTAATCCGAATGCGTTTATTTCTACAATGAAGAGTGTTTGGTCTGTGAATATGGGACCGAGATCGTTAAAATTGGAAGAAGCCTTTATCAATTTCGGTTCTTTCATTGGCGTGATAAAAAGAAGATCGTGGATGGGTAACCATGACATTATGACATTCCTTTCAAGGGGAGGGGGAATTTAGAAAATGCTAGAGTCTTGGCTAGCTAGTTTAGGTTGTTTTTTGGAGATGGTGAGTCCTAGTTGGTATAATATTGATAAATCCTTACAAATTAGAGTCAACATTGATGTTCGTAAGCCTCTTGTTAGTTCAATAAAATTAAAGATTCGGGGTGGTTTTATTTTTGACATTCCGGTGAAATATGAGAGATTGACAATGATATTTTTTATTACGTTCGTCTCGGTCACGGATCGACTGAATGTGTGGAAGTTTGTGGGGACTGCATTCCGGAGAAAAGGTTAGGGGCATCGTTACAGGCTTCTGATGTGCTTGATTTAGAGCATATTTATGTCCCTACTTTGGTGTCGAGTCTCGTCGTTTTACATTGATTTTATGCGTTTTATACACGATTTTACCTTGCGCTTGTCTCCACGGTGTTTAGAGGTTATTTCAGGTGTTTTCGAAAGATTTCGAGGTAAATCTGATTGAGTTCGAGACTTAGGCATCAAAGTCGAAGAAGAGGCACGCGTTTCGAAGCATTCCCAGCATCCCGGGTCGCTCTCTAAAGCGTCGCAAAGTCCGGAGATCATTTGGGGCTTGATTGAAAGTGCAAGTAAGCAAAAGAAGACCCTTTCGGCCGAAGCCTTGAACCATTCGGTCAAATGGATGGGCAGCTACTATGTACAAGCCTCGTATTCTTCTGGAAATGCCGAATGAAGTACATTCGGGCGAACTAACGGTACATTCGGGCTAATAAAGGGTACATTCGGGCGAATGGATCTAGCTTGTGTTTGGTTCAATTTTAAAGATTCTGGAAACCCCGAATGAAGTACATTCGGGCAAATGAAGGGTACATTTGGGCGAATAAAGGGTACATTCGGGCGAATGGATCTAGCTTGTGTTTGGTTCAACTTTAAAGCTTCTGGAAACCCTGAATGGAGTACATTCGGGCGAATGAAGGGTACATTCGGGCGAATAAAGGGTACATTCGGGCGAATGCCTATTAAAATCAGCGATATGGTTTTCTTCGCAAGCCTATTCCACGTAGGATCTTTTAGGGTATTTACCCCCACCTTATGTAGCCCATATAAGGGCACTTTTCTGTATGAAACCCTTATGCCTTGATGGTTAGAAACCCTCTCTACCATTAAGAACATCATTTATGCTTTCTTTCACTTTCCTTGCCCTAGAATAGATTTAAAGCTTTCTATTTTACATTTCAAGTCTTGTAATCTCATTTCCTTTCAAGTTTATGTAAGTTTATCTTTCTTTATTGCTTTCATTTACTTAGTTTGTCTTTCATTCATGCTATTTAATGTTTTGTTCTTCATAGTTTTGATTCTTGCTCTGTTTCTTGTTCATTTACATTCAAATCTTGTTCTTGCTTTGGTTATTGCTTTCTAGTGTAGTTGGTAGTTAGTTTTCTTGCTTTGCCTTTCATTATTGCTAGCATCTCTCTTGCCCTAATGTTCATTTCCATGTCTTGCTCTTTGTTCTTAGTTGTAGTTAGTCTCAATATGCTAGAGTAGTTTTCTTAGGGGTTTTGTTTGGTGAAACCCTAGGTTTGGTGAATGTTGTTCATGTGCTAGATTAGGGTTGAGGTTGTTGTGGTTTGTTTGATTGATATTCGATGCGAATCTTGTCCTGCCACTCCCTAGTGAGACACAGGGCGAATCTACAGTGTCTCGATTGAGCCACACTCAATCTCCCTTGACCTAGCCTAAACACCCTCCATTTATACCATTTACACTCTCTACACCTAGAACCTAACCTTCCTTACCCTTGTCTTCGTTGTTCGATCCCCAACTTACCTCTATATTCGCGATAGTTGTATTTAGGGTGTTATAAATATTGTTTGATTAGCTTGTGTTTCTAGCGTTAAACGACGCATTAGAAAACCGGGGACAAGGCGTTATAGTTAGGCTTTGTGTTTGATGTAGTTCATTTTTTGTTTTCTTTGGTTTTAGTTTAAATAATTTTGCTTGTCAGTGCTTACGCTTAGTTTCTAGTGTTGTTTGCATGAGATATAGCACAAGGAGATCACAGCTACAACTTGTCCCGTATAATCCTGAGATACAAAGGGTCACTAGACGATCTCCTCCTCCCACTCTACTTCAATCGTCTATACCCAATCCTCCTACACCAATTGCCGACAATCAACCGCTCTTTGGTCAATTTGGGACCCCTGGGTCTAGATAATTTCATGGGGGCGTGGTTCTACCGGATGCCCCACCAACTTTCCGCATTGACCCACAATACACAAGAATGGTGAAGGAAGTTTCATTTTGTGGGTTGAGAAACGAACGTCCTCTCTTACACTTGGAGGCATTCACGGAGACTTGTAGATTCATACCTCAATGCCCTAACCACCACGATTATGTTAAGTTATGCCTCTTTCCAGTTGGTCTAGCAGGGGACGCCAAAGATTGGTACAAGTGCTTAGAGCTTTATTCCATCACTACATGGGAGCAATTGAGAACGACGTTCCTCGAAAGGTTCTATCTCACAAATCGCACGCAAGATTGGCGCAAAAAGATCGCGTCATTCACACAAGAGGATGATGAGAGCCTAAGTGCCGCCTGGACTAGATTCAAGGGTATGCTCCGAGCTTGCCCCCATCATGAATATGGTGAGAACCATTTGAATACCTTCTTCTACGATGGGCTTAACGATTCGACTAAAGCACTTCTAGACTCCGCGGTTGGTGGGCAACTTTCAAAGGTCCCATGCAACCGAGTGAAAGCCATGAATGAAGAGGTTGCGAAGAATAGTACTTGGGGTGGAGCAAGGGGTAGTAGACAACAAAGGGGTGTGATTGACGGTGTTAATCTAGACTCAATCGACGCAAAAATTGAAGCAATCATGGACAAGAAATTGTCCAAACTTAAGTTAGCCCAAGGTAGTTCTAATGTCTCCGCCATAAATGAAGCCAAGTCTTTCTCATGTCGTATTTGTGGGGGTACCAATCATGATAAATCCTCTTGTGGAGGCCGGAGTCCGGAGCATGTCGCATCGGTAGATTATGGGTCAAGTACTATTGATGGGGCCCAAGCATCGAACTTTGATGGGTACGGGTACAATCCAGAATATGTAGCTGCGATGGGTTATGGGAACCAAGCTCAAGGGTATTCTCAATATAGTTTATTCAACAACCCGTCCTCCCGACCTCCCTTCAATCCCAACCATGGTCAAGGAAATTTCAACCAAGGCTACAACAACAATCAAGCCGGTGGTGGTTTTCCTAGGCCAATGGAAATAGGCCTTACCCACAAGTGCCACGCCCTAACCCCAATCTACCTTATCAACCCACCCAACCACTTCCAAACCCCGTTCCAAACAAGGACTTCATGACAACCCAAATGAGCACCTTAGCCCAACTCAATCAAACTTTGATCGCTCAAATGTCACAACTCCAAGCCCAACAAAAGATGTTCGAGAGCCAACTTGCATTCCTAGAACAACCACCTCCATCGACACTATTCCCATCTAACCCTCAACAACCCAACCCATCCAACCAACCTCTATCACCTAACCCACCACCCAATCCCAACCACCACACATGCAAGGCGATCTTCCTTAGATCGGGTACTTCCTATCCGGCTCCAGTTGAGGCTTCTAGTGATTATTTGGGGGAAGGTTCTTCAATGGGCAATGGTCTACAAGTGAATGGTGAGCATGAAGATGAGCTTGGGGGGAGGAAGAGAACAAGGTTCTTGAGGAGGTTTTTGAAGAAAAGAAAGAAGAGGTTGAGAAGAGAGATGAAGTTGTTGATGAAAAGGAGAAGAAGAAGTTGGAGCAAGAAGAAAAATGGAAAGAAATCCAAGAGAGGAGGGCTTATGAGCGACTACATGCCCCACCGCTGCCTTTCCCATATAGAGCGGTGGAGAAACAATTGCAAGCCAAATTCATGAAATTTCTTGAGCATATGAAGCGATTGGAAATGAAAATCCCGTTCTTAGAGGCCATGGCGCAAATGCCTCAATATGCCAAGTATTTGAAGACTCTCTTGGGGAACAAAAAGAGGCTTGAAAGTGAGGTTGTTAATCTACCGGAGCAAGTTAGTGCCATCATCCAAGGCACTTGGGCCAAAAAGGAAAAGGCTCGAGGACCCTTTGTGCTCCCCGTCACTCTGGGGAACCAAAAACCCAAGGGAGCACTTGCCGATTTAGGGGCCTCGATTAGCCTCATGCCGAGGAGTATTGCCAAACACCTTGCTTTTGAGCTCAAGCCATCAAAGAAATCTATCCAACTCGCCGACCGAAGCGTCAAAGTACCATGTGGGGAGTTTGAGGATCTTCCCATTCAAGTGGGCAACATTGTTGTCCCATGTGATTTCGTTGTGCTAGACATGGTGGAAGATTCCTACACTCCCCTCATACTTGGGAGAGATGCATTGAAGAGTTTGGGTGCCCTCATTGATTGCGAATCTGAGACCATCACTATAAGGGTAGCCCAAGAGCAAGCGGTATTTGGGTTTGCTAAGTCTTCAAGGGAGCCCATGGTCGAGCAACTTTTCTCTCTTGATGTTTTGGATGCTTCACATGGTGATAAGATTGGGGGGCTTGATGTTCCTGAAGCCCATGTATTTGATGATGAGGTGATTTGCGATGATGATGTGGTGAAATTTGTTGACGAGGAGAAGAGGAAGGATGATAATGATGAGGGAAAGAAGAAGTTTGTTCTTGTGTATGACAAAGATGAGGAAGAAGCCTCAAGTGTTGACAAGCAACCCCGCAAGAGGAAGCGGGTGAGAAAAAGGAAGAAAAAGGAGTACAAAAAGAAGAAGATGGCTCCACCTAAGCTTGGGGGAGCCCATAGTTCGAGTGTCCCTCCGGGTGGCCCCGGTTCTATATTGCTTACCTCCGCCACTGCTGCGAGGTGGAGAGTTTTGGGTCACCATGTTCGAGTTGATGGCGATGCTAGGAGTGAGTCCGCTCCTAGCTCAGGTATGGTTGCTTTCCCTAGCTTTTCATTTACGGTCTGAGCTGGTGGTTAGCTAGGTCGAACTTAACGACATTAAAAAAAAAGTACTTGCGGGAGATAACCCGGTGTTTGATGTTGTGTCCTTGATGATTTCTTGTTTTCTTTAGTTCCAATAATGCCTATCTTTCGTTCTTTTGGTTTTTCTTTCGCCTTCCCCATTGCCAAGACGGCTCTTGAGCTAGCTTGGGGGAGGATGCGCTTACGCTTTCAAAACCCCGAAAGATTTGCATTATTGTAACTATTGTTTAGTTTTTCTTTTAGTTTCGCATGTTTAGTTTGTTTATTTTTTGTTTCATGTAGCTTGTATAGTTTCATGTTTAGGTTGTTTAGTTAGTGTTTTTATCCTTGCTTTCAATAAATGGTTGAGTTGTGAGCCTAGCATGCAAGCTTCTGTTGTGCACATTCATGTCCCTATGCAAACTCGTATTTCCTTAGCCTTGTGCCTGTTTTGGGACCTAGAGTCTGACTGTTTTCCACATAGATTGGGGGAACTGGGTTTACTTGGTTGGTGGCTTGGATGTCTACCTTTAGATGCACATTTCGACTAGCCTATAAGGATTGAGCCTTCTTGGACTCCTTGCGAGTTCCATTCATTTTGAGTGCTAGTTAGGGGATCTAAGTATTGTGTCGGTTCTTCTCCAACGTAGTCGGCTTTTCATGAGACTAAGGATGATAACATGTTCGCTAGATTATTGCTACATAGCCAAATAGCATACCTTGTACGTAATTGACTTTAGGCTAAGCCAAGTTTTTGCCTTTTCCTTTCTTTTTGTAGCTACATTATTTAGCCTCCACATGAGCCAAATGTTCCCTCTTTTTACCGAGAGGATAGCTTAGTGATGGTGGGTTTATTGTATGCTACACTAAGTGTGGGATTTTGGTTATGATATTATTGTTGTTGGTTTGTATGACTCTATTCATCTTGTGTCCAACTCTTATTGTTTCTCCCTTCATCCTTCAGTGCTTACATAGTGATTATTTATACACATTATTTGGTTGAGGAGATCTTTCTCTTGTTCTTTATTGAGTTTTCATACACATATATCTATTTGAGTGAGAAGGTCTATACTTCATTTTGGGAGATGAGCTTGGAAACATATGTTATTATGAGATTTCACATTTTTGATAGTGTTTTATGATAGAGATCATCATGCTTATATGAGATTATTGGGTTATTATGGTTGTTGGATATAGTATTTGTTGATTTTTCATGAGATGTTTTGTGGTAGTTTTGTTTAGGGTCACTTTCTATCCTCTACTTAGCTCCACATTCCCAAATGTATCCTACCTTAACCCTAAGTCAACATTACAACCCTTTGCTAACCTGTTCGACTTGGTCCGATTAGTTTGTTCTGTGCTAGAGTTAGATATGATACAATTCCCATAATTTGCCCCTATTAGGTGTTTGATTCCTGACTTATCTTTAGTCGGAAGATTATGAGCGAAACACGAACCATAATCAAACACATGAGCGTCATTGCATATTTCACACATCTTTTGAGAAACTTCCAAGGGAGCGTAGACTTGTGACCTCTCTAGGTAGTGGGCGGCATAGCCTGTGATGTTGCTTACCCTAGTAATCTCAAGCTTATGGAATTGGTCGTTCTCTTAGGTATTGCGCTCTATTCAGACCATTGTACTTGCACACCTATGGCTAGGGAAGAGTTTTGCCCATGCACATGCTTGTATTGTTTTGTTCTCCGCTCACCATATTTGTTTGCTTTGGATTTGTGGGTCTCCTTCTGAAAACCCTCACGAGACCTTACTCATCCTCTTTGGGAGACCTTGAGGTTTAAAGGGCTTGTCGTACGTGCTAAGTGCAACCGTGATTCCTACGAAAGTGAGTTTTAGGTTTTATTGCTTTAGTAGTTTAGTTTTGGTTAGCTTTGTAGTTAGTTTGTTTTTGGGTAGCCTCGTGCTTTCATGTCATTCCTACCTAGTCTCTTTGCTAGGGACTAGCAAAGGTTTTGCTTGGGGGAGTTGATGTGCTCGATTTAAAGCACATTTATGTCCCTACTTTGGTGTCGAGTCTCGTCGTTTTACACTGGTTTTATGTGTTTTATACTCGATTTTACCTTGCTCTTGTCTCCATGGTGTTTAGAGGTTATTTTAGGTGTTTTCGGGAGATTTCGAGGTAAATCTGATTGAGTTCGAGACTTAGGCGTCAAAGTCGAAGAAGAGGCACGCGTTGTGAGGCATTCCTAGCATCTCGAGCTGCTCCCTAAAGCGTCGCAAAGTCCGGAGATCATTTGGGGCTTGATTGAAAGTGCAAGTAAGCAAAAGAAGACCGATTCGGTCGAAGCCTTGAACCATTCGGTCGAATGGATGGGCTGCTACTATGTTCAAGCCTCGTATTCTTCTGGAAATGCCGAATGAAGTACATTCGGGCGAATTAAGGGTACATTCGGGCGAATAAAGGGTACATTCGGGCGAATGGATCTAGCGTGTGTTTGGTTCAATTTTAAAGATTTTGGAAACCCCGAATGAAGTACATTCGGGCGAATGAAGGGTACATTCGGGCGAATGAAGGGTACATTCGGGCGAATAAAGGAAACATTCGGGCGAATGGATCTAGCTTGTGTTTGGTTCAACTTTAAAGCTTCTGGAAACCCCGAATGGAGTACATTCGGGCGAATGAAGGGTACATTCGAGCGAATGAAGGGTACATTCGGGCGAATAAAGGGTACATTCGGGCGAATGCCTATTAAAATCAGCGATATGTTTTTCTTCGCAAGCCTATTCCACGTAGAATCTTTTAGGGTTTTTACCCCCATCTTATGTAGCCTATATAATGACACTTTTCTGTATGAAACCCTTATGCCTTGATGGTTAGAAACCCTCTCTACCATTAAGAACATCATTTATGCTTTCTTTCCTTTCCTTGCCCTAGAATAGATTTAAAGCTTTCTACTTTACATTTCAAGTCTTGTAATCTCATTTCCTTTCAAGTTTATGTAAGTTTATCTTTCTTTATTGCTTTCATGTACTTAGTTTGTCTTTTATTCATGCTATTTAATGTGTTGTTCTTCATAGTTTTGATTCTTGCTCTGTTTCTTGTTCATTTACATTCAAATCTTATTCTTGCTTTGGTTATTGCTTTCTAGTGTAGTTGGTAGTTAGTTTTCTTGCTTTGCCTTTCATTATTGCTAGCTTCTCTCTTGCCCTAATGTTCATTTCCATGTCTTGCTCTTTGTTCTTAGTTGTAGTTAGTCTCAATATGCTAGAGTAGTTTTCTTAGGGGTTTTGGTTTGGTCAAACCCTAGGTTTAGTGAATGTTGTTCATGTGCTAGATTAGGGTTGAGGTTGTTGTGGTTTGTTTGATTGATATTCGATGCGAATCTTGTCCTGCCACTCCCTAGTGAGACATAGGACGATTATGGGTCGTTCGCATGGCTATAGGTCATCAACTTCCCCTCACTATCTACAATGTCTCGATTGAACCACGCTCAATCTCCGTTGATCTAGCTTTGTATTAGAACATTGTATCGACCTAGGGTGGATCCTTACCATTCCCGTTTGTCTCTTATTGTTATCTTAGTCTTATTTATCGCTTTCGTAGTATAGCCTAAACACCCTCCATTTATACCATTTACACACTCTACACCTAGCACCTAACCTTCCTTACCCTTGTCTTCGTGGTTCGATCCCCAACTTACCTCTATATTAGCGATAGTTGTATTTAGGGTGTTATAAATATTTTTTGATTAGCTTGTGTTTCTAACGTTAAACGACGCGTTAGAAAACCGCTATCAGCCTCTCCATGGAAGACTTTTAAGGAAGAAGATATGAAGGTTAGGGAGGTGGGTAAGAGTGGTCTACAGTTCCATGCACTACGTTGACTTTTTACAACTAACCAAGGGGATAGCAGTCGGTCTGTTTTGAAGAACAAGATCTTGGAAGAGGTTGTGGATATTTTTAAACAAGTCTCCATTAATAAGGACGATAGGGGATGTATACTGAAGGAGCGGTTTCGTCTCATTATATGCAAGTAGTAGGTGTGTCTACCGTGACTCGTAGATGTGAAACCTCTATGTTTGATGACGATGTGATTCCATTTGTCAATGATGAGTGGTGTTGTTGTTCAAGATGATGTCAGTAGTGTTATTAGTAACTTTCATGTGAATTGGAGTAGCAGTTAGTTCGTACGGAGCAGGAAACAGGTGGCCGATTTGCAGTTAAATAATAATGAAAGATCATGGTGACATCGAAAGCGTGGGGTGGATAAGAAGATAGAGGGTGATCATGCTCATGATGCTTGTATGGAAAACGTAAACTTTACTTTAGAAATGAGATGGATGTTTTGATGGGTGAAGGTAAAGATTTACAGAAACGCAGGATCGATATCATGGTGGTTCATGGTGCTAGGGATGAAGTTGTGGTAACCGTTTTTAGGATCGTACGTTAATGATCCGGTTATGAAAACTATATTTATATCACCCTAACACTACACACATATAGCAGAGGTAGGGTGTAACACCCTGATATTTGTTTCCGATATTTTCCCCGATAAATTTAATAGTTTACTAGTAAAATTATTATTATTTGTTTTAGAGGAGTGTAATTTTATTGGGCTTGACCCTGAAATCTTAGCTCTTTAAGCAATTTAGATCATTTTGAGCCCAAACCTTCTTAAGAGCATTTGAGCCCAAACTTCTTCACTAAGCTATTCTCATTTTCAAAACAAACAAAAAAAATAAGTGAGGAGAGCATGGTGTGGCCGACCCTTAGGGAGATTGTGGGAAGATTTTGTAACCCCCATTTTGGGGTGATGAAGAGTTTAAGGCAATAAGATTATTATTGAATCTTACTTATTCTCAAATATCACTTCTTACCCTACATCTTTACATTTCAAAACATTGCAAGAAACACTCTCACAAACTCTCTTCCTCACACGCCTAGCATCACCTTTTTGTTTCAAGTGGTGTCTTAATCTTTGCTAATTGTGAGTAAACAATTCTTAAAGTATTTTTATCTTAAGTTTTAATTTGAGTTTCTATTATTGTTATGTATTTTATCATGTGAATTATGAATTGTTTATGATTTAAAAATCTAGGTGTGAAAGTTATTTATGATTTTTAAGTTTTATGATTATTATAGGTGTTTAGGATTATTTTTAAAAAAAATGTGTAAATATATGAGAATGATTTGTCGATGGAAGTTGTGAAATATGTATATAAAAGAAATGGATGTTCATAAAAATGTTTATGTGGTGTAAGATATTATTGTTTTCATATAAGGAGTTATAGTGTTGTTAGAGAAATCTTTTCTTGAAAGAAATATGTATATGTGTATATTTGTGTAAAAAAAATAAATTATGGTTGAAAATAAGATTTGATTCTTAGATGGTCTTGGAAATTATGTTAATTTGGTCATTGAGAATTAATAGAAAATAAAGCATTGAAATTTATATTTTTGGTGATGCAATTTGACAATCTCGTAGGGTTTGGAAATTTAAAGAAAAAGGTGTTTTCGGGACACATTTTGGCTTGAAAATAGGTTAAAAATAATTAGAGTGTATTATAAATTATGAAATTGCGTACACGCAGTAAAATCTTGTATATTGTGGATTGTTTGTTATATATGAATGGTAAAAATAAAGAATGGAATATATTATGAAGATGATGTTATGTTTTCTTAATCAATAAGTACGAATTCAATCATATGACAAGTAGAGGTAGTATGACCTCATTAAGTTTAAAGTGGACGTAGTATGACGTCAATTGGTGGAAACAATTTACTCGGGTATGTGGGGGCATTATGAGCCACCGTGGGGGTATGCATACTTAACCATAAACACCGAAGTAAGGCGTGTGTCTATGGTAGAGACTTGCTTAGGGGTTAGCTCCCTCTAATGTATTATCTCACCTTGAAGATTGGAGTTTGATCCGACAATATGGCAGGGAAAGTGCATCAGTATGGTTGACTAACATTGCTAAAACATTATAAATTTATTAAAAATGAATCAAAAATTTACATTCGACATATGGTAGCACATTAATTTCTTTTGTGATATTATATTAATGTTACAAGTGATGTTTTGCTGACGTGTACCTTTGATCTTAACTATCATGCGATGATGTTGTTCCCTTTTGGGGTTAATAACTAGCAGTGAGTTAAGTTGCAGGTTGGGGAGCGAGGATTGATACTTGGAAGAATAAAACAGCTAGAGTACGGTTATGAACTTTTGTTTCACCTTAAGAATGATTTGCATTTAAGAGGCGATTATGTTCTCGAGTTGTAATAATTAGACTTTGACTTTATGTCCTTATTCGCTGCTAGAACTTTTATATCTCTAAGTAGTTTATAATAAATCTAATAAAACTCGATCCGCAAGTTCTGTTTTTGATCAAATTCGTCTTGTTATGCCTTTATAACATCCTGGTTTAACTCGGGCTTTACCCAATTTTATTTAAAAAGATCAAATTCTCTTTCGAAACGATACAACGTTTTTCGGAATGTTACAATTGGTATCAAAGTGGGAGTTCTATTTAGCGTTATCAACCTAAATCAATAGGCTAATGAGGAATAAAAACACATAAAAACTACGAGACTAATGAGTAGACATTAAGGGAGTATTTTATTATTTCGTTAGGTGCCTTTAAGCAAATTATCGTAGTAAAGGTTTAATTATAGTGCGTGCTTGAGATGTCTTCAAAGATATAAATGGGGTCCAAAAGTCACCGCCATTACAGAAGCTCAAGACTTGAGAGTTTTATCCCTTGACGATCTTCTTGGAAAGCTCACAACTCATTAACTTACACTACATGATGATGGAGAAAGTGATGCGATACTTCCATGAAGAATCTTGCCCTAAAAGCAAAGAAACATCATGAATCATCAAGCGAAGATGAGGAAAGTGATCATGAGGAAGATCCATTTGCCTTGATCACAAAAGGTCTAGAAGGAATCATGAAGATGCGCAAAAGATTTAGAAAATTTAAATCTATAAACCTTCTAACTCTAATGTCAATTCTAAGACTAACAAACTTGCTTTCTTTGAGTGTGGATCTACAGATCATCTTGTAAAAGAATGTCATAAAAATAAAAAAGGAATATTACAAGAAGAACAAAAAGAAACAAGCAATGCCTTAGAGTGATTCCGAAGGATCAAGCGAATCCGAAAGTGAAGATGGACAAGCTCACTTATGTGTTATGCCTAATCATGACAAAGATGATGATATAGAGAAAAATCACAAAGAGGTACTTGACTTTCTTAACTCTTGCTCTAAAGAAAAATTAGTGTAAACATCTTCTTGATATGTTTCAAATTGAACATATCTTAAAACATGAATCGCTTAACGTTGATAAATTAAAATTTGAAGAGACTGTCAAAGTCTTAAAAAAACAGAATATCAGTAAGATGAAAAAGCTCATTGATCTTCAGAATAAAAATGACAATCTTGAATCGGAGCTTAAGACTTTGAGACTTGAGTCTGAGAAAAGTCTACAATCATTGACCAATTTAAATGACTCTGAATTTAAAATTATAAAGATGCTTACACGTCAAAAGGACCTAAGGATAAAAGTGGTATTGGTTATAACAATGCTAAACATAACTATAAGAGTAAAACCACATTTGTTACAAGTACTTACAAGTAAAGACATTTACCTAACTTGCTCCTATTGTTGCGAAGCGGAACACCTTAAGTTTGTATGTCCATGCAGACGTAAGGACAACTATATTACTGTAAACTCCTTTCCTTATGAATTACGTGAACAGATAAAGAAAATATGGGTTCGTAAAGGGACAAGACCTCCTAACATAGTCTATCCTCAGTACGGTCCGAAATATGTCACTTGGTTAGCTAAGTAACGTTGAGAAAGGTTTTTTTTTTTGTTTTGTAGGAAAAACAAAAGTGGATCTTAAATAGTGGATGTTCGAGACATATGAGTGGTAAAGTTTCTTTATTTTCTGAAATAAAAGAGAAATACAATGGCTCGATCACCCTATGTGACAAAGGTAAATGCAAGATAGGTGTTGGCAAAGTTGGTAAAGATCCGTCTAAAGTCATTGACAATGTCTATTTGGTTGAAGGTTTAAAATTTAACTTGCTAAGTGTGTCTCAATTATGTGATAAAGGAAATCAAGTTATCTTTGATAATGAAAAATGTGTTGTAAAAAACCCTAACACCGAAGATACATTTATAACCTCCCTTAGACAAGATAATGGTCAGGCTTTGAATACTAACGAAATTGCAGCTCAACACTTCAAGTGTTTAAAGGCTATTACAGATGATCCAAAACTATGGCATAGAAAGCTTGGTCATATCAATACTCAGTCCACGCATGAATTAGTAAGTAAGGATTTAGTTAAGGGGCTTTCAGCTCTTGACTATAAACAAACTCATACATGTGATGCATGCATTAGAGGTAAACAAGTACGAACTTCTTTTAAATCGAAGAAAATGGTAAGTACCTCAAGACCTTGTGAACATCTACATATTGATCTATGTGGACCAATACGTGTACGGAGCATACGAGGTAAATCTTATAGTCTAGTTACAGTTGATGATTATTCAAGATTTACGTGGGTTGATTAGTTGAAGGATAAAGGTGAAGCTTTGAAACCATTCTCAAGACGTTGTAAAGTGATGCAAACTCAGTTGAACCTTCCAATTGTATCGGTTAGAAGTGATCATGGGAGAGAGTTTGATCAATTAGGCTTTGACTCCTTTTGTGAAAAATACGGCATAACCCATAATTTTTCAGCTCCTAGGACACCTCAGCAAAACGGTGTTGTTGAAAGGAAAAACCGCACCCTAGAAGAAATGGTTAGGACTATGCTTATAGAAAATGGATTCGCTAAACATTATTGAATCGAGGCAATTAACACAAAAAATTATGTTTTGAATAGATGTCTTATTTGACCTATACTTAAGAAAACCCCCTACGAGTTATTTAAAGGTAGAAAACCAAACATTGCTTACCTTAGACCATTTGGTTGCAAGTGTTTTATTCATAACAATGGTAAGGATAATTTAGGTAAATTGATGGTAGAAGTGATGAAGGTATATTTTTGGGATACTCATTGAATAGTAAGTCTTATAGAGTTCTAAATAAGAGAACAAGTATGGTTCAGGAAAGTCTACATGTCGTATTTGATGAATCGGATAATGAGATATTGAGTGAAGGTTTTAAGGAATTAAACCTTAACAAGCATTTTGATGACATAAGTGATGATGAACTAGATGCTAATGATCCTAATGATGATAAAAAGAAGAGCATGCAAGATCCTATATCAACTCTTTATGAGGTTGAAGAAAAACAAGTTGAGCTCATTGAAGACTCATAGCCTGATCTTAAGACCAGACCTCAAGATCCTGAAACAGTTCCTGAACAGACTGATGTAGGTACTCCACTTAGAGATTCCTCGAAATAAGTAGGAACAAGCTCTTTAAATAATTGCACACTATCCATTCTACGAAGAAGCTTTTAGATTGTCTTCTCAACATCCTCCAGAGAACATCATAAGTCATCCAAACAAAAGTATACAAACTCGATCCTCTCTTAAAAATTTATGTGCATTTTCTTCTTTTGTTTCTCCTGTAGAACTAAAGGATGTCAAAGAAGCTATGGAAGAACCGCGGTGGATCATTCCTATGCAAAGTGAACTAAATGAGTTTGAAAGAAACGAAGTTTGGAATCTACTTGAAAGGCCAAAGGATCGTACAATCATTGGAACTAGATCAGTCTTTCGTAACAAGTTAAATGAGGATGGAGATATCATAAGGAATAAAACAACGCTTGTAGCTCAACGCTATAATCAAGAAGAAGGTATAGATTATGATGATACTTTTGCCCCAGTTGCAAGGTTAGAATATATTTGTATTATGCTTGCCTTTGCTTCATATATGAATATTAAACTTTATCAAATGAACGTAAAATGTGCTTTCTTAAATGCCTACCTACAAACGAAAATATGTTAAACAACGATCTGATTTTGAAAATCATGATTTGCCTGATAATGTGTTTAAACTAAACAAAGCATTATATGGCTTGAAACAAGCTAAAAGGGCTTGGTATGATAGATTTAGCTCACATTTACTTGAGAATAATTTTCAACGAGGTAAAATTTATAAAACGCTTTTCATTAAAACTAAAGGGAAATATATTCTTGTTGTTCAAGTATATGTTGATGATATATTGTTTGGACCTACTGATGAATCTTTGTGCAAGGTATTTTCTGAGATAATGTGCAAGGAATTCGAGACGAGCATGATGGGAGACTTAACATTTTTTCTTGGACTTCAAATAAAAAAAAAAGAAAGATGGCATATTTATTTGTAAAAGTAAATATATTAGAGATCTTTTAAAGAAGTACAATATGGAACAATGTAAAAGTGCTAAGACACCTATGAGTGCAACACTAAGTTTAGACCAAGACATAAATGGTAAAAATGTTGATCAAAGGACTTGTAGATGTATGATTGGTTCTTTATTGTATTTAACAGCTAGTCGTCCAGATATTATGTTTATTGTTTGTTTATGTGCTTGTTTTCAAGCTAACACAAAAGAATCTCACTTAACAGTAGTTAAGAGAATTCTTAGATACTTACATGGGACTAAAGACTTTGGTCTATGGTACCCTAGTTGTAAAAATTTTGCTTTGGTTGGTTATTCAGATGCAGATTATGTTGGTTATAAAGTGGATAGAAAGAGTACTTCAGGATCATGTCAATTCTTGGGATCTTCATTAATCTCATGGTATTCTAAGAAGCAAAATTCAGTTGCCCTATCTACAACTGAAGCGGAATACATAGCTGCTGGTTCGTGTTGTTCTCAAATCTTATGGATTGCACAACAACTTCGAGATCTTGGAGTTTATCTCAAAGGTATTCCTATTAAGTGTGATAATACAAGAGCATTTTGTATAACCAAGAATCCAGTACAACATTCACGTACAAAGCATATTGAGGTTCGTCACCATTTTATACATGATCATATGGAAAAAGGACATTTTTTTATCTTTTATATCTATTGAACATCAATTAGCTGATATATTTACAAAACCTTTAAGTGCTGAATGTTTTGCTTATATTTGTATGGAACTTGGTATGTTAAATGATGTTGCATGGATTAAGGGGGAGTAAAGGTATATTTGTTACTAAATACTAGGTATGTATTTAGGGGGAGTATTTTATTTTGATAATGGTGATTGCATATATGTATGTTTATACAGATAATTAAGGATTGAAAATTTAATTTCAATTTCTTAAAATTATATGTTTCGTACAAAATATAAAAATGGGATTTATGATTAAATACCTTTAATCAATAAAGGATATTTAATTTTTTTAAAACAAAATTGTTTGCTTAAACTTTTTCAAACGTCAACTACACATTTATGTTTTTGGTTGGATTCAAACTAAACCGTTGATACATGCGCTTATCACGCGTGTTTTGCACCTATTTTTAATTGATTCTTATTCTTTGTCGTGCATATCTTACTTAACTTAGGCCTTTAATCGTCAAATTTTATGATTTACGCTTGTGGTGTAGTGGTTTCATTAATTTCAGGAGTTTTTAGCCAATTTCGAGGAGGTTTTAAGGTGATCGGGCGCTTATCGGATCTTGGGATTCAAAACCCGAACCTTCAGATTAAAAGCGATAAATCTTGGTGAAAATTCAAGAAGGAGTCGAGCATGGTCGACTGGGGTCGACTCCGTAGCTGTGCAAAATTTCAAGGATCAACACTTAGAAAATTTTCTAAGTCAATAGTGCCCATTACAGAACCAGTCGACCGGTCGACTGGTTTGTATCTGACAGCTACTGTTCAATTTTTGTCCGTGAACTTTTTGCCTCTTACTTCCACCACTCCTTCCCCTTGCGTGCTTCAGCCTTCCCTCTCCTGTGCATCTGCTCCCCATGATAAAGAGGGTTGCTTGTTTGACTACCTAGGCAATGATGGTGAATGCAAGTGGGAAGCTCATACTTTTGGCTATTTATACTCCAATTTTCTAATGGAGAAGAGACACCCATTTCAGCACACAAGTTGAACCAAGCCAAGTTCTCTCTTCTTCTATGTTTATTAGTGTATTTGTATGTTTAAACACTTCATCCATTCCAGAAACTTGTAGTAGTTCTTTCATTAAACACTTTCATTTGGTATTTCTCTTCTAAGAATCAAGCTTTTGAGTTGTAATATTGTAGCAAGACACTAGTAGTTATAACACTCTTTCTTTGGTAATTGATCAAGTATTTTCCAGAAATTGTGGGTTTGACTTAGCATTTGGTTTGAAATATTCCTTGGGTTTGAATATTGAAAGATCTTGTTCATTTGTGTGATTGTCATCCCCCTCCATAGTTGAGGGTAGTAAGTCTCTTTAACTTAATTTTCTTCTTTGTTGTTGTTACATTATGAATGATTTGATATTTTATGTGTTTATGTTAAACATGAGTGAGTAGTCTTCTTTCTAGAGTTTGGGGATGTAGTTAGCTAATTAGTTTGCCTATGGGGTAATGGGTTGAGTAAAAATATGTACATGAAAGAATATGTGAGTTCTATGGTAAGGAATCGAAAGTCCATTTCGATCTCTATCCATAGACAATTTATGTTGCTTGATTGTTTGAATGCTTGGGAAGTATGAATTCATGCTAGTAATGAGTGGCCCAGAAGCTAACTTTATTAGGATTCCTTTGAGGCCTAGCCCGTCCTTAGGATGATGAACCATGCCCATCTTGTATGATTCTTTCTTGATTAACATAGATTGGAGGTCATGAACATGTATTAGAAAGTTGTTAGTATGGTCGAGTTATACGCCCAGAAGTCGAATCTCCTAAACCATATTAGTGACTATATAGTTCCTATGCCCAGAAGTTGTGGAGCTAAATTAGAAAGACCTTTCTTATCATAAAATGGTTAAAACATATTTTCAACCCATCCCTTTAGCATATTAAGAAGCTAAAATCCCTAAACTCTATTCTTTTTATATATTGTCTAATACTTGAAATCTGAAAATTGGTGTTACTACAAAAACTTTAAAATCATAAATCTCTTTGTCATTAAACTCTGTTTGACCAAAACGTTTCCCTGTGGATCGACCCCTTACTTACCACTAATGCTAGTCATCAGGGTTATTTAAGGAGAACATAAAATTAATTGTGTAGACCGGACCTAGTTAAACGATCAACGACCTACGGTTCCGCGCTCTATCAATTTGGAACCGTCCAAATGCATTCATAATTACACTCCATTATACATCTCCTCACGTTGCCCATCAAACCGTCAAGAGGCTTTCACATCAATATTGCTTTTTCCCTAAGTGGTCAAATCATAATTAAGGGGAGTACAAATGTATTGTACTTAATTTCCTTTATAAGGTGTGTGAACCGTCCATATTCTCACACCCCTCTACAAACTATTTTGTTTTTTTCTCTAAACCGTCCTTTTCACTCCATTCCTTTTCAAGCTTTTATAACTATCATCAATGGCACCCAAGAGAAAGCTCATCAATGGAGAAAGTTTAATCTTCAAAATCTCCTGTTCGAAAAACCTCTATTCCATCTATTCCCTCACCCCTTACATCTTTGGAGGTTCCAAAGAACTGGTTTGAAAATCACACAGCTTTTGGAAGACGGATTGACATCTTCAAACACCGGTCATTATCTTTTGTGGATATTCTTGACTACAATTTCTTCTTGTTTGAAGACTTTGAGGTAGTTTCATGTTTTATTCAAATTACACTCGGTAAGTTGCTAGATCCTGGATCTATTACCTACCCCACTCTTGTCAAGATCTTTTATTGCAATCTCTCTTTTTTAACCATTGATAGATTTTCGGCCTTAAGGAGTTTTGTTAATGGTCAAGAGATTATTGTCTCCAAAACCCTAATCAATTATTTATTAAAATTTTCTTTTGATGGGGATGACTCTACACCCAATTCTGTGGCGCTTCAAAACGGTATGTTTGTTCTTGACTCTCATTCTGATTTTCCACCCACCAAACAATCAACTCATAATGGGTTAAATTTATTTGAAAAAATTGCTACACTCTTCTTATTAGAACCGTCTTTTCTCGCAACTCATCTTGTGAACTAGTCATGGATGCACACATCATGCTTATGTGGAAAGTTGCATCTATTTAGGTTGTTGATTATGCCTCTCTTATTATTGCTACCATGCATTTTTGTAGTTCTCCTCTCCGTAATAATGTCCTACCATATGCAAACCTCCTGACCTTAATTTTTGATCATTTTAGTCTACTCTCTAATTCAGAAGAAGTTGATTACTCTGGTCTCATATCTCTTTCCAGTAATGTCCTCCCTCCATTAGGAATCTTTAAGATTCGTGGTAAGTATGAGTTATACTCAAACTTATTTTTGTATGAAAAAGAGGATCTTCAAAAGGTCCATGGGAAAAGGTTATCTTGACTTGAACCTCAACTCAAAGAACACACCACATACTCCCGCCTTCAATCTCTTGATTATGAGGTGAGTGAGATGAAAATGTCCATTCTTGGTCTACATGATGAGGTTTCCACCTTAACTTTTATATTGGATACTTTTATGAAAGAAATGAAGGGCATGGTTATTGAGGATGTGGTTGTGGAAGAAGAAGTTGAAGAGGACACAGCTGAGGAGGAATAGAAGGAAGCTGCTATAGAGGAAGAAGAGGAAAAGAACGAAGAAAAGAAGGAGGAGGAGGAGGACAAGGAAGAAGAAGAAGACGTTGTTACCCCATCAAAGAACCATCACCACCACCACTTATTGAAGCTACACCAATCGTTACTTCACCTGGTAAAAAGAAGGCTTCCAAGAAGAGGAGGACCAGGTCCCAGAAGTAATTTATTTTATGTTGGTTGATAAACAATATTTTGTGACGGCAAACAATATTTTATTGTGATAAATAATCCCAAACATTATTCTCCTTGTTTACTTTTTGATGAAAGTCAAAAGGGAGGGGGGAAGCGTAATAGTTTAGATGTTGTTATTTTGTTTTTATTTTGCATGTCGTAGCATATTTACTTAATTTGTTTAATTACTTGCTTGATACATGTTGGATTGTTTTTGTTTTCATGTTCATGTTCATGTTGCATAAATGCAAATTCATGTTTAATTCATAGTCATTACTCATGTCTCATGTATGGGTGTTCATAACCGGGTACCCGGCATTTCGGGTACCTGGAAAGCCGGGTACCCGGTTAGTCGGGTATCTATTTTAGCGGCCCGTGTCCCGGCCTAATTTTTCGGGTACCCGGATAAATCGGGTCGGGGCATCGGATACCCGGTTATTAATTATATTTGTGGCATTGTTTGGCATAATTTATGAGAAAATTAAGCTGAACTTTGGTATTGAATTTCATACTTACACTAGTGGAAAAAAAGTCATTGGCTGCGAGACATAGGCTGCGGTTTTAGTGTATACGCAGCCAATATATAAATTTAAAAATTATAAATTTAAAAAAATTATTATAGGGGGGGGAGGGGGGGGAGAAGTGTAATAGTTTAGATGTTGTTATTTTGTTTTTATTTTGCATGTCGTAGCATATTTACTTAATTTGTTTAATTACTTGCTTGATACATGTTGGATTGTTTTTGTTTTCATTGTTTGGCATAATTTATGAGAAAATTAAGCTGAACTTTGGTATTGAATTTCATACTTACACTAGTGGAAAAAACGTCATTGGCTGCGAGACATAGGCTGCGGTTTTAGTGTATACGCAGCCAATATATAAATTTTAAAAAAAAAGTTATAATAGGCTGCGGTTTTAATAGGTGACCGCAGCAAATAAATGGAATAAAGTCATGGGCTGCGGTTTTATTTAATGTCCGCAGCCAATGTCAGCCCTAATTAAAAATGTGACCCCAGCCCAAAAGTAACAAACCCTAATTTCCCTAAGTCTTCATTCTACCCGGCGCCTAATAAGTCTTCATGATCATTTCCCTAAGTCTCCTACTTCAAAAGCAACAAACCCTAATTTCTCTAAGGCGCCTAAGTCTTCATTTCCCGAATCTCCTTCTTCCTAATTCCGCCTCCTTCTCATTTTCTTCTCACTTCCTCTCACTTCTCACTTTCTTCTCACTTCCTCTCACTTCTCACTTCCTCATTTCCCTAAGTTCAAAACCCTAATCTTCAAGTCATTCGATTAAATATTGAAATTTCGTTTTTTAGATTTCAAGTCATTCGATTTCAAGCACAATGAAGATTGAAATGTGAGTGTATACACAATGAAGATTTCAAGCACACCGGATCTGGATATACATTTGATTGAAGATTTCAAGTCATTGAAAGTGAAGATTTATACACAATGAAGATTTCAAGTAAAAGCTTTTTGATTGTAATTTTTTTGTATATTTCGTTTTTGTAAATTAGATCTGGGTTTGAATGTATATTATATTGTATATTTCGTTTTTAGTTTGATTGTATATTTTATTTCGTATATTATACGAAATTTTTTAGTTTGATTGTTCTTTGTTTGATTGTAATTTCCTTTGTTCTTTTTTAATATCTATACGAAAATTAGATCTGGGTTTGATAGTTGATTGTATATTATACGAAAATTAGATCTGGGTTTGTTTCATTGTATTTTATCATTGTATTTCCAGATCATTTTATTTAATATTTTATTTCATTGTATTTTATCATTGTATTTCCAGATCTTCATCAGTTCATTTTATCATTGTATTTTCGTTTGTTGTTTATTGTATTCATTTTAGATCTTTCAACATCATTTTCGTTTGTTGTATTTCCAGATCTCGTTTATTGTATTTTAGATCTTCATCTTCAATGAAATGCAAAAAAAAAAAAAAAAAATTTGGAAGCACTATTGGCTGCGGACATGCCATAAAACCGCAGCCAATGACTAAGTTTTTTGCTACGTATTTCAACCGCAGCCATTGTGTATTATTACTTGCTGCTACCATAAGGGCTTGGGTCCAAAACCGCAGCCTATTATGGCAAAAAAACCGCAGCAATTGGCGATTTTTCCACTAGTGTTAATAAATCCTACCTCTTAATTATGGGTGCCCATTTTCATGTACTGATATACACATAACAATCGTTGCACTTGCAGCGTTGAATAGTATGAATACCGAAAACAGAATCAACATGAAGGATGTACTTCAGAGGCAATCAGAACATATGTCCTACTTTTTAATTCAAACCATTACTCAAATACAAGTACTAATTCATATATAAGCTCTAAACTATGAAGCTGTGTTTGGTCAAATACAAGTATCAACGTATCATGTTATTTTAGAGCTTGTATTTGAGCAAGAAAGTAGCTAATTAATACTTATATCATTTCATTTAAAAAAATCAGAATTAAGTACTTCTTATGAAAAATTCATTTTATTTCAATAAATGAATAATTAATACTTCTTTATCATTTTATCTTTCTAAGGTAAATTAATAATTCAACTAAAAAAAATCCCTATAACCGGTCAACGGATACCAGCTATAATTAAGTTTGCGGCCCATGACCCGACCCGGTTAAGGCGAGTCGGGTACCCGACCTAGAACTTATAACTTTTCTAAAAAAATGACCCGAAATTTAAGATGCGGGTCATCAGGTCGGCGGGTCGGGTTTTTTTTTAACAGGCCTAGTCTCATGTTCAAACATTATTTTTGATTTATTCGTTTGATTAACATGTTTGATGATAATCATGTTTGTTTATCATGATGTGTTTTTATGATAATCATGTTTGTTTACCATGATGTGTTTTTATGAATATATGTTTGCATGTAATATGATTGGACATTAGTTTACTTGTGATATTGGACGATATTGGTTTATTATTCTTATTTGAAATCGTTTTCAATGTCTTGAAAAGTTTTTGTTTTATACTATCTTGATATGGTTTATTAAATATCTAAGTGTTTATCATGTTTGATAATACATGTTCATCTAGTTATATGATTTAGGTTAATATGGTTTTGACATTTATTAAGGGGGAGATTGAAGACTCAACTCTCTTTAAATGATGATAATTCAAAACACATATTAAATTAAACAATAGATTAAGTAATTACAATTAGTTGTTTGTTTGTCCAAAATCATATTAGATATATGCATTAAATAAATATTAAGTCTAAATTAAGTTTAAATGATTAATATGATCAAAATAATCTAAGTGCTGATTTAATTTTTGAAATAAGTTTAAATGTCTTAAGATAATTGTTTTTATATAAGAATATTTTCGTAATGATTATATGTTTTTGAACATAGGATGGAAGTAACAGAGATGCGCATGCTAAGGTGCATGTGTGGTAAGACTATGATGGATAGGATAAAAAACCAGGAGTTCAGGGAGAAGTTAGGGGTTGCACCTCTCTCCGCAAAGATGCGGGAGAACAGGCTGAGATGGTTTGGGCATGTGCAGAGAAAGACATAAGATGCCCCAGTAAGAAGGATCGAATGCATCATAGTGGAGGGCAAGAGAAGCCGAGGAAGACCAAGGAGAACGTGGGAGGAACAAATTAAAAGTGACATGCAGGAACTCCACCAATCCAAGGACCTGACCAGGGATAGGGGTAGGTGGCGGCGCCTTATCCATGTCCTAGATAACTAAACCCGACCCTTTTATCTTTCGTTTGTTGATGTTTACTACCTTTTTATAGCTCTTTTTTTTCTTTACTTCTACCTTCTGTTTGATATTTGTACGTAATCTACTAATGCTATTTGTAAGTTGCAGGTTTCGCTCTCGGTGAAGATCTTTCACGAGCCGGAGGACTCTTTGACACACTTTCCTCCAAGGGTTCCTATCTTTAAAGACCCTTCCTGAGCCGGGGGACTCTTCTGACCGCCCTCTCCTTATGGGTATGAGACGCCGTCTATCTTCCCTCCCCAGACCCTAGACATAGATTGTCTATGAACGGGATACACTGGGTATGATGATGATGATGATTATATGTTTTTATTTTTGCCCTTTGAAATATTTTATTAGGTCAATTATATTGAACGTATGTTTTTATTTTGTTTAAGATACATAATAAACGTTTCTTATGGTTAATGGATCTACAAGTTTAAATTTAAAATTATTTGAATAAGAATTTGGTTGAATATGTCGTTCATATAATTAAGGAAGTATTTTTGAATATCTACCTAAATATAGTAATGCTATGTTTGGGAATGGGGATTTAATTTGAAAATATAGATTTGACTCAAAATTAATGTTTGGCAAATGCTAGAATTTCAAATTTGAATTTGAATCAAATCCACAATTGTTATCAAAATGGGTTAAAGATGAGGATTTGAGAATGACCTCCCGAACCTTGTCATTCTCAAATTCTACATTCATGATTTCATAATTGAAATCATTAATTTGAAATGAAATGCTAGTTCCCAAACACTACCTAAAGGAATTTAAATTAACCTAAGATATAGGAATTGGATTTAATCAAGGACCACACGTTTGATTCTTGGTTTATTAGATTTTAGATATTGTGTTTCAAGTACTAACGTGGCCGATCTCAAAGATTTAAGCAAACCTAAAAATAGCATATAACGTATAATTGACAAATTCATCCAGGAGCGTCTGTTTTGAACACTTCTTCGAAGGATTGATGAATGGTCCGGATAAACATACTGCTAGATCTACAGATAAGGCTTCGTTGGACTACACGAATATGTTGAGGCGTAACACTATAAATAGAGGTCTTCATCAAATGATTAAGTATGCAACACTCTCTTTAGTTTTTCTCTCTTCTTAAAATATAAGTCTAAGCATTCATATTGTGTTCTAATAAGCTAGTCATCTAACTCTTACAATTGTATTAGGTTCTTAGAGTTTAAAAGGCGTTCGCATAATTTCTTTATACGCCTAAGTTTTGAATATTTGATCTCCTATCTATCTTCATATATAATCCTAAATTTACAACAAGAATGATATAATGCGAAAAATAACAAATTATAAAATGAAAAGTCACTGAAAAATTAACTTACTTTATTGTCAAGAATAAAGATTTTTTTTTTAGAATATTTTTTTTTTTAATTTTTTAGATAAACCTGATGGCGTATAATTAATCAAGACCAGCCAAGGCTAAAAGCTCTTGGGGGAATGACCCATACAAATTTTCTCGTTTGCAGACCCCGTGTCCCATCGAGCCACAGAATGAGGAACGGTATTACCACTACAAGATACATAGCTACAAACAAAACCATCAAAACAAGACGCCATAGAGAAGTTTGTTGTAAAGCAAAAAGATGGGTGAGAAACCCTCTGATCAATTCTCAATAGCCATAATTACAGTGAGAGTATCCACTTCGATATGAACACGCCGATAACCAAGTCTAGTAGCCAATTCCACCGCAAAGAGAGCCGCCGCCGCTTCACTAATCTCAGTTGACCAAGTCGCCACCACACGACGCACACCAACAGTAGTAATCTTCCTATTCTTATCACGAACAACCGCACAAAGGCCTCTATAATTCTCGCTTGGCATAAGAGCATCGAAGTTCACCTTAATTCAAGAGTCTAAAGCAGGAGCCTATGATTGAAATTTCAGAATAGAAAGGCGAGGAAGAGAGTAGACCTTCATATGGTAGGCGTTGAAATCATGTACCAACTTGTGTATTTTGCTTGTCAACTCAACTGGGTCACAATTATCATTAGAGAAAACAATTTATTTCTAACCAACCAAGAGGCCCACAACATAGTACAAATAGCCAGGAACTCCTCTTGAGGGGAGAGACACCCAATTTAGGAAGTCCATAGTAGAAGTTCTTGGAGCGTCAATAATGGATTTTGATAATGGATTTTGATAATTCCGGAGCTAAATTACATCTATCACACATGGGGGACAGCACACAATACCTGTTGTAGAGTACTTGTTTAGTAGCTAAGGACCCCTTATACGCTCTCCATAGAAAATATCGAAGCTTTCTTTGATGAGAATTTCTTTGCCGGCGTTGGAGATCAGTTTTTCGTTCCACCCTTGAACTTTCATCCATATTTTATCTTTCAGCCCCGAAAAGATAGCTTTCTTTAATCGCCCAACAATAGTAGGGATACTCAAATATTTATCATGTCGATCCTACTCTTTCACCCCGAGAATATCCACAATTTCCTGTCTTAGATGATTATTGACACCTTTGCTAAAGGAGATCTCAGTAATATCATAATTCACTTTTTGTCCGGACACTCTTTCATAAATGCTAATGATGTTAGCAACCGTTGAGCATTCCTGCACCGAAGCCTTTGCGAAAAGTATACTATCATCTGCAAAAAAAACAGGTGATATAAAATAGGAGCACCACGACATATTTGGATGCCATGAATAATTCATCAATCAATCCCAAAAGAAATCAATCTGGAAAATGCTTCAGCACAAATGATAAACAAATATGGGGATATGGGTCACCTTGTCGAAGCCCCCTTGATGGAATGACACACCCACCAATTTTACCATTGATCTTGAAAGAAAAAGACACATTGGTGATGCAAGACATAACCCGGCGAACCCAATTGTTACTTAAACCCATTTTAGACTTAACACGTTCAAGGAAACACCACTCAACCCTATCATAAGCTTAACTCATATCCAGTTTGAGAGCAAAAGCTTCTTTTCCACCTACCCCCCATTGTTTCATAGCACGAAAAGCCTCGAAAGCAAGGAGAGCATTATCAGTGATGAGACGCTTAGGGATAAAAGCACTTTGATTAACAGAAATGATATCACCTAAAAAGCCCTTAAGTTTATTAGCCATAGTTTTAGAGATGATCTTATACACCACATTACAAGAACTAATAGGTCTAAAACTAGCCACGGAACGAGGATCAGAGCATTTGGGGATCAGAGAGATAGCACACAAATCAATGTTAACCCTCCACAGTTTTTCACAAGGTCCACAATATCATTATCAATAATATCCCAAAACTTCCGGAAAAAAAGAGCATGAAAACCGTCAATACCTAGTGCCTTGGTCGGGTGCATTTGGAAAAGAGCTTCACAGATTTC
The DNA here is from genome assembly GCA_019425755.1 of Amaranthus cruentus. Lineage (NCBI taxonomy): Eukaryota > Viridiplantae > Streptophyta > Magnoliopsida > Caryophyllales > Amaranthaceae > Amaranthus > Amaranthus cruentus. The sequence goes on from CM033461.1 coordinate 19,792,323, forward strand.
TTCATTAGTAGGTTCTTCGTCTAGGATCGAGTTCATGTCATCATTTACCATGTGGTCAATACCTTCAAGCGCCTCAGGAAAGCCATGGGGAGAACTAGTACATCTATTGTGTAATTGGGGTTTAGGAAGTTATTTATAAGTTTTAAACCTCCCTTATAAATGTGAGACGGTCTCATTTAAGAAGGGTTGTCGCTAATAAATTATGCGGTTTTACGTAGAAGACAGTGCACTTATTAATTGATTTAGTTATCTTATGTTGAAAAAATTCTTGTTATCTTGTTGAATTATTAGATATTATATTGAATTTAAGCAATATCAATATCAACTAATCTTAATAATAACCTATACTGGTGTTGTATTAGTGTGTCACTGTCCATTGTTTAAAGGTTATCGATGCAATCCATTATTGTATAAACAAGTAGATGTTTGATAACAGTTTTCTAACGCGTCGTTTAACGCTAGAAACACAAGCTAATCAAACACATTTATAACACCCTAAATACAACTATAACGAATATAGAGGTAAGTTGGGGATCGAATCATGAAGACAAGGGCAAGCAAGATTAGGTGCTAGGTGTACAGAATGTAAATGATATAGGTGAGGGTGTTTAAACTACACTATGAAAACAATAAATAAGATTGAAATAAGCTATGGAAAACAAACGGGGATGGTAAGGATCTACCCTAGGTCGATACAATGTTCTCATACAAAGCTAGGTCAAGGGAGATTGAGCGTGGCTCAATCGAGACACTCTAGATAGCGAGGGGAAGTTGATGACCTATAGCCAAGCGAACGACCCATAATCGCCCTATGTCTCACAAGGGAGTGGCAGGACAAGATACGCATCGAATATCAATCAAACAAACCACAACAACCTCAACCCTAATCTAACACATGAACAACATTCATCAAACCTAGGGTTTCACCAAACAAAAACCCCTAAGAAATCTACTCTAGCATATTGAGACTAACTACAACTAAGAACAAAGAGCAAGGCATGGAAATAAACATTAGGGCAAGAAGGAAATCAACAATAAACAAAGGCAAAGCAAGAAATCTAACTATCAACTACACTAGAAAGCAATAAGAACAACAAGAACAAGATTGGAATGTAAATAGGCAAGATTCAAAGCATTAAACAAAGCGTAGAAGAGGAAAGCATTAAATAGCATAAATGAAAGATAAACAAAACCAATAAAGAGAATAAGAAAGGTAAACTTACATAAACTTGAAGATGGAAAGTAAAGATACAAAGCTTGAACGAAATGAAAAGCAATAAATCTAATCTAAGGCAAGGAAAATGTAAATGAAAGCATAAATGATGTTCTTAATGGTAGAGAGAGTTTCTAACCATCAAGGCATGGGCAAAACATTCAGAAAAGTGCCTTTATATAGGCTACAAAAGATGGGGGTAAAAACCCTAAAAATAACCTACAAATATAACTTGCGAAGAAAATGATCTGCGGTAAAAACAGGGCCCATTCGCCCGAATCCATGAGGCATTCGCCCGAATGGATGCTCATTCGCCCGAATGAGGTCCATTCGGGGTTTCCAGAGAGTTTAGAATCGCAATCGTTGAGTTTCTGGGCCATTCGCCCGAATGGGCTGACCGTTCGCCCGAATCCCATCTATTCGCCCGAATGGGCCTGGATGTTCGCTCGAATTGGAGGTTGTGGGCTGCTTCATGTAGCTTGTTGTCTCCATTCCCCCGAATGGGCTATAGATTCGCCCGAATGCTAGTCCAAAGGTCATATATCTTCATAGAAAAAACCGATATATGAAACGCGAGACTCAACACTAAAATGAGGAGATAAATGTGCTCTAAAAACGAGCACATCAATGTTCCAACACGATCCACACCAAATCAACGATATGACGTAACTTTATATTAATTGAGTCATTTAGCTCATATATCTAATACGTCTTTGAGAAAAATTATTTATCAAAAACCTTTTTAAGACTTTGAAAGAAACAAAACATTTGTTCCAAGTGTCACCTCCATAAGCATTCATATCAGTTGTTACTCTATAGTAGCATTTGCTCCAAGTGTCACCTCCATAAGCATTTATGTCATTTGTTTATAGTAGCATTTGTTCCGAGTGTCTCTTCACAATACACAATACAATACTACTATATTGATGATTATAATTAATATAACTTCTAAATTAACATTATATATATAGTCAACTAATAAATATTACTTAATAGTTAGTGAGTATTAATATAAAAATTTTGAACGAAAACCGTACATAAGCACGTATATAATCCTGGTAATAAAAAAAACCAACAAAAGTCATTTACCAATTAAGGACATTTCACATTTTAAAAGGATATAAGTTACACAACTAGTGTTCTGAGAGACCGTGTTTCTGAGAGACGTTTCTCAGGCCCAATCATTAAAGCTTACACAAATTCTTACTTGAGACCATCTTTTGTAAAGACGGCTCTCAAAAGTCCAGCCTAAATCTATCTTTAGAGTTGTAACAATATATATTTAGAACTGGATTGGGCTTTTGAGAGTCGTCTTTACAAAAGACAGTCTCTCAATATAGCACATGTAAAAACTTATCCGTCGGTCTTGGGCGAGACCGTCTCATTCTGAGACGGCCCAGCCCAACATCAACAACAATTAAAAAAAGGGAAATTAAATCAGATCATATATAAACTTCCCATTTAAACTCAGACCAAATTAGGAAAACTTCCATATTCAAAACCGCCAACCCACGCGTGAAAAAAGGTAAGAATAAACTGTGCATTTCTCTCAATCTTCTTTAAAATCTCTGCAATTCATTCATTCGGTTCAAGAAATTACTCAAAAATGTCTGCAATAGAAGATTTAATGAGCGAATTTGACATGGAAATAACGTTACAAGCCGAGAACAGATCATGAAGAAATTGAAGGTGAATTTGACGAAAAACGTGTGTTTTAGTGAGATTAATGATGAACGATTTATATATGTAATTCATATTCTTTACATTTCAGATTTGATGTTTGATGAAGATCAAATGATGGTGGTGTATGATGAAGACGAATAAGATAATGACTATGCTAATATACATAATACAGGTATGATCAATTGTGCCATTGAAATGTCCAATTTATTGTTTAAAATACTCAGTTCTCAAATGCGCAAGATCTTTGTTCTATAAATGCATATCTTATAAGTTGAAGTTTTAATTAGGTTTTAATTATGCTTTTAATTTGTTCAAGTATGCTGTTTATTTGCTCAGTTGTTCATTGATGATTAGACATATGTATATTGAATTACATTAGTATACCTCATACATATATAGAATATGAATTGAATTACATTAATAAAGTATTGACATTAAAACTTTCAGTTTCATGTTTTAAATGTTCAGTTCTCCATTGCGCAATATTTAAAGCATAATTCATGTTGTCATTTTGTTCTACAAACGCATACTTTGCACATTGAGGTTTTAATTAGCTTTTAGTATGTTCAATTATGCTTTTATTTTGTTCAATTATGCTTTTAATGTTTAGAATATGAATTGAATTACACTAATATACTTCATACAAGAATAATGAATTATGACATTATATCATTCAGTTTCATGACTAAATTCATCAATTTTCCATTTGCGCAAAGATTTTAAGCACAATTCATGTTGTTATTCTTTTTTTGAAATGCACATTGAATTACACTACACAATAAAAGAATCTTTCCTTTAAAGTATTCAATTCTATCAATAAATTTGTAAGTTTCAGACAAAACAAATACAATACAATGCGTGCAAACCGAACCTTTAGCTGCAAGGACAGACTTTGACATAAAGGGTTCATTGGAGGGAATGAGAGCAGGCAGCTGGGAGGAACTTGAACTGTGTATCATGATCATGCTAGAGCAACGGGGTTTAGTGTTCGCAAATCCACCATAAGGAAAATAGATGGTGTTGTACACGAGAGATACTTTGTTTGTTCTAAACAAGGGACAACGGAGATAAAAACAAAGGAAACTGCACAACAAAGTAGCAAGAGGAAATTAGTTCCAACCAAACGATGTGATTGTGATGCACACATAAGGATTAAACTAGATGTATGTAGTGGAGAAATCTTTGTAAAACAACATGTCGTGTCACATAACCATACTTTAGCAAGAGTGGAATGGCAGTACTTGCAACGATCTGAGAGGACAACAACTTTGATGGAAACAATGGAAACAATTGAAGGTTTTGAGGATGCACAAGTAAGGCCTACTACAGCGTATAGATATTTGGCAAAGCATTCTTAAAAAGCTCCACTTTCAAATCGTTCACCTTTTCGGCATCCTTCTCATTCATTAGCATCCCCAAAGGACGCTATCAAATTAAAAACAAAAAAAATCTTTTTTTTTTTTTGAGAATTAAAAAAACAAAAAAAATCTTAAAATCTCCTGTATTTACTTAAAATAAACACGATTAAAAAGCTCTTAAAAAAGAGGGGTGAACCACTTACACAGTGTTGTGTTGAGAACAAAAAAGCTCTCAAACCTTTATTTGGCAAGGCCAGATCCTGATTCCTCTCAATCATACTCAAGTAGACTGCCCAACAATCAAGAATTACAGTCTCAATTTTTCCAAGGTTCTTCAAAGATTGAGCTTCGCCACGTGACACAGCATAAAATTCACTGAACGCAAAAATATCCTCACTTAAAATGAAAGAACACAAAAGAGACATAGTATTAAAAACGCGAAACAACATAAAAAATTCACCGTAATATAAAAAACGCGGTGGTTCAAAGAACTCACAACTACATGTCCATTGTTTCTTCTAACATATAATAGTCAATGACCTCCTTCTCCAACACACAAAGATCTTTAAACAATTCCCTATTCATAATCATAAACTGGGACATATACGGGACATCAACACCGCGTGCCCCCAGCTCAATCGAACAACACTCCTTCAAAGTCGATGGAATAATTCTTTCATCAGGACTTCCTTGGTTTTGGACAGGGGTAAACTGTCCAGCAACAGCAGACTCACCTCTTGCGTTTTTTGAACCATGTGTTTTTTGAATTATATCTTCCACCAATGCATCGACGGAAGACAACCATTCATTGTCTTGAAATATTTGTTCAGTGACCGACACAACCCCCTCATCTTCAACACTCTTCTTAGAAGCCTCACACAACCTATCCATGTATGTGTGAACAACTACATCGATATCTGTTTTAAGCAGAAAATATGCCTCTTGAACAGACTATTAAAATGGAACAAATAATTACTATGTTAAATGAAAGAATTAAGGCATTAAAACATACAAGGCAATCAAACACTATAAATCATTGACCTAACACCATCACTTATCATTTTATAACCCACAGGTAACAACTTAACACATACAGTTGTGAGAATGTAAAAATTCAATCTATCCAATTAATTTCAATTTTGATTATAAAACGAGCAGTTATATGTTTAAAATGATAAGTTGCAAAATGAGTAAAAACATATAGACAACTTTAAAAAACTAAATAGACACATCTTTGGCAATGGCTTTGATTTCGTCGTCCTTCTTAACGCCAGCCGGAATCGTGAACTTCAAAAACTTGTTCACCTCATCCTCCATAACAGCCTCACTGTCATCCACATACATTTCTTTACAAACTCCAACAACATCAACATTATTTGCCTCGCAAATCAGAAAACCATCAACTATAATGTGACCATTCCCAAAATCTCCCTCTCGCTCCTCATAGAACCTAACCTTCAGCATTTGGTCGGTAATGTTCTGAATCAACGGCAACGACTTTGGGTACTTCTGACCCTTGAAAACCACCCGATAACAGTATGCAACCAGCAGAATAATGGCACAATCATTCACAGTGGAATGGGTTGATCTGGGCTTTAAAATGCGCGCTATCGATGAAGCTAGAACAGATTGGGTGTAATGACACCAATCAAACGTCTGAATCGCACTTACACCTCCACAACCGGTAGAAGATTATACCTAATCTTGTGCTCCGATAATGGTGCCAGGATTACTGAACCAGCATACAGAACAAATAGTTGTTTTAAAACATCACCACCCTCTGGATAGTCTTTAAACTTATCCAATATCATATGGGTCTTCAGCCCATCGTCATCCCCAGCACCAAGAAAATGCCTCCACTTGGCAACAAGATCCTTGTTGTTGAACGATATTTGGATTAAATTCCGTTGATTAATGGGCAACCCAAAGATGTCATGAACATCAGCGGGCGTTAGATAATACTCCTTCTCAGACTTACCATTTTTGATCCATTGCACCCAACCATATAGATCAAAGTTAGAAACTAAGTATGCTAAAATCTCGGGTGGATATTTTGAAATCATAATGTTTAGCATCCCCCAAACCCTACTTCTTTTATGGAATCAATTTGAGCTTTGGTTAGACCAATTTTATGCCCATCCAACTCCAAAAAGGACCAAATTTTATAGTTGGTTTTGATTTCCTTTTCAACCCTGAGCATACAAAAAAGTCCACATATTATAGTTTTAAGTTTATAAATTTTCATCTAATAAGTATCAGTTTACATATTAAGGGCATGAATTGTTGATTTTATAATGTTTAGTAATAGCATACATGCATTAGTAATAACAAAACAAAAACACCAAATTACATAATAGCATACAATTCCAAACTTATCACTGTTAATTATTACCATACATGCATCAATTATTCGCTTATCTTGTTTACATCAAATTATAAAAGACAAAATGACCTACATAACAAACTTGAAAACAATGCTTATCACTGTCAATTATCAACAAACATGTATCAATCATTCACTTAACTCGTTTGTTTTTGATGATAACTATATCAATTATACAAACAACAAAATGAACTACACAAAGAACATGCATTTTCAATACGTATCAGTGTCAATTATTACTAAACATGCATCAATTATGCAGTTATGTCGTTTATATTATGATGTTAACATATATATTTCATCAAACAAGCATCAACCATGCATCAATTGTAAGAAAATAAATTACCTAAGTTTCAGATCTAAAACATATATATTTCATATTAACCCTAACAATTATGGAGAGATAACTTACGGTCCCTCTGGAGTAGATATTACTGCGACCTGTTCTTTCGATCTGTTCCTGGACTATTTCTCCTTGACAACAACAGCATTCTTAGATGAATCTGTATTCTTCTTTGTGCTTTTAGCACTCGGTTTTTTTTGATACTTCTTTCCCCTTCGAAAGGACAGCCAGTGACAATTCTTCTTCTTTATTCTTACCTCTAGGCTTCACGATTGTTTAGAACAAAAACAAAAGATACTACAAGCAACATGAAAACAGAAGGAAGACAAAAAATCAACAAATGTATAAAATCAAAACTGAAAAAATAAAACGATGAAATGATGAAGACCACGTTACACAAAAACTGGAAATGATGAAGAACAACACCAAAAACGCTGAAAAATAAACGATCACAACAAAATAAACATGCATTATCAAAAACAAAATAACAAAGAAGAGGACGTTGCTAGTGGAAACAATGGAGGAAAGAACTGGTGCGCTGATTGGAAGAAGACAATGGAGCAAGGACGAAAATGGAGCAAGGAAGAAGAAAATGAAAAACTTGTGATTGGAATGATTTGATTTGAAACTGAAATGGCAATTTCAGAAGTTAAAAAATTTTCAAAAAAAAAAAAGAAAAAATATGGAAACTTTGAGGGAAAGGCGCGCGTGTAACACACGCGCCTAACATTGGGCCGGCCCAACTCCCGTCTTAGAATAGGACGGTCTCGTCCAAGATTTTGTGAAAACTTATTGCCTACATTTACTCTACATTTTAACTAACGGGTCAATCGATCACAAGAATTTGTGTAAGTTACAACACCCAAAGAAGTTTTCTTAACAAACAAATCACAGCCAAAAGCAACGCGGGCAAGTGGCAACAATAACCAAAAAAGTGGGAGAGATGCTTCAATTTCCGGCATTCATGACGCAGTTCCCGGCGTCGGAGAGAATGATTTCGGCGTCACTTCTGATGCAACATCAATTAGTAAATGCCCCTAACGAAGAAGAGCTTTTAGCCATGGAAGAAGCCGAGTTCCTCGAAAAGGTTCTTGCATTTCTGTATCCCTTTTTACTGCTTTTATGCCCAATTGCACTCATCCTGTATCTTACTAATTTATGGTTTTACTGATTCCTTTTTCTTAATTGATTTCAATCTCTCCCTTTGCAAACCCTAGAAATTAAAGTGTGGTAGACGAAGAAAACCCTTTTAAAGCTTTATAATTGGAAGTAATGTCATATAGTAGCTATCTAATGATGTAGTGTAGCGATAATTATGTTTGTGTTTGTGGTGGAATTTTCTAAATTAGAGCAATTTTTCTTGTGAAGAGAAAGTTTGAAATAAGATAAGCAAAAATACGTGAGTCGTTAACTACTGTGGGAACATAATAAGAGCCTTGTTTTCGAGGTGAATCAGGTTTTCTCTCCATTGGAGCATGTACCACTTCCCCATATAAGGTACTAGGTACTAAGTTTGATTCTCGTTTCCTTTCTCTTCGCTCATCCTACTCTGTACCTTAAAAAAGAGCTGCATTTCTGAGTATTTCAGAATTTAAGAAGTATTTATAGACTACGTCTAATATTTGACTTCTTACACAAGTAGAAAAATTGGGTCATAATGAAGCATATGAACAGTGGAAAAGCCAAGTGGAATTGTCTGTATTGTTAAATTTCTTTCAGAGACTTTGTTTTTCTTATTGGATTCTGAAACTTGGGAAACTTGCACTCAGTCCATTGATTTGAAATTTATGCTGCACTGCTGGGTTTTATGTGCAAGGTATGTAAGACGGTTGAGAGTTGTTAGTGCAAGAGCCAAATCTCCTAGAGTTGATTGATCACATTAGAGGGAGATAATGGGTATGCATTGGGGCTTGAGTGATTGAGATTTGGGTCATTGATTGAAGCTTTGAATGAAGCAAGAGAAGGGGCCCCAAAATGGGTGCCTCGACTCGGACAGCATCTGCAGCTAGCTTACAGTAGGCTCAGAGATGAGTTGCCCGTTCGACTACTGTAGTGGCTCAACAGTTCAGTCCAGGGGCTACTGATGTGAGCCGGACATGCTATGTCCTTTGCTGGGGTTCTTTTATTGATTTGTTAGGCTATGTTAAGGGCTTAAATTGATATTAGGTTAAGGTGGTGACTAATGCATAGAGAGAAACAGCGTTTCGGAGAGCTTTTAAGTGTCTTTCTCTTTCATGTATTAGTATATCCTATGAAGTTCAAAATATGTGGTAAAATATTACTGCACCTTTTCCGTCTATCGGAATGACTGGTGATTATTGATATACTCGCATAAGCGTTGCTCTCTGATACATAAATTTCTACTCTTTATTGTTTCCCTAGCTTTGGCTCTTGGTCTAGTAGAGTACTTTTCTAGTCACTGATTGATCCTCTTGAGAATATGTGAATATGATGATGAATTTATGATGACTTTATAGGTCAAGCATTTTACTATATATTTCCAATGCTAAGATAGATCAATGAATGTGAAGAAGTTTTGTGGTTGAGGAAATGACTGCCCGTTTCTTCCATTTTTGCAGTGTAACGAAATCAAAAAGTTGAATAACGACATTGTTGTGATCGGAAAGATGAAGGTGGATAATGATAAAGAAGAGATTGACAATGATGCAGAAGATGATGATGAAGCTGACAATGCTGATGAATCGGAAGGCGAATTTGAACAGGAACCTTCCTAGATATCCTATTGGGGACTTGACGGATTATACGTCTACTATGTACTACCTTGTGGATCGTGTGCAGTTTTCGACTTGCCAAATACTTCTTGTTTCTTTTCATGCATGGCAAGAGTTTGTAGTAGTGTATCAAAAGAAATTATGCAACTTTGGACGTACTCGGGAGTCGACAATCGACATGAATACCCAAACAATAGTATATTAGTCATATCAAAGTAGTCTTTTAAAATTCTGGAATCAATTCACACGCAATACATTAGCATAAATTGTTGTATGAGACGATCTTACCATCAAACATGCTTTGTGTGTGGGTTGAATAATCTAAACTTTCTAACAAAATTATTTGATTTAATTTAATGTGTTCATATTGAAATTAAATTCAAAAATATTATAGTTTGGACGGATGGGTTGAGTTTAACCCACAAAAAAAATTCAAATCAGATATTGTAATAAGTTGATTCTAAATAAATACCTGCACACAAATTTTATGACTTAAATTTTAACATCAAAATACTATCTTTTAGCCTCTTGTTTCTGTGAATGAAAAATCGAAACATTGTAAAAGCTCAAGGCATATTTATATCTAACTAAGTAGGTGATTGTAATTGTACGGACAATCATGTTTACATGGGGATAAAAGAATTTGAAATTATCAATGAATAAAATATTACAAAGTCAAAAGTAACTTTAGTCTACGATCAAATAAATGGACGGGCCGGAGCACATATGACTTATGAGAGAGTTAGAATAATTTCCCTAACTACGATACTTTTACCATTGATAAGATCTTCTTTTCTCACTTTTCTATGTTACAATTTGTGCAATAGAGGTAAAGAATGAGAAATTTGTTTATTGATTGAATCAAAAGTACAGAAGGAAGATATAAGGTATGCGTTATATAGAGATACAGAATACAAGAAATGAAAGAAAGTACAAAAAAATAATTTGTTATAACTCATGAAGTTATTATAATAACTGCCTAATGAACAAACTAATTAGGACCCTAGGATTAAACATTATTGCTTACCCTTGATTCTTGAAGGACAAGAATTACTACTTCCTTTATAACCTCTTTTGACTTTTAGCTGAGAACTACTGTATTTAACATTCTATTCTTGCTCTTTGCCTAATGTCACTCATTTAGTCATTTATTTATTTATCAAGTTATTTGTATTTTTATTTGTGCTAATGGTCCAACTTGTGTTGTAAAATTCAAGTTTGCGGGTTCAGCTTCACTCAAACTTTCCCATTACAGAAATCTCTCTATTTGAAGGTTTTTCGATCCGAAATACTATTTGACCGCATCTTTCTTTATAGATATGGATTGTCGTATTCCATCCCTCCCCAGACCAATTGTCGTTTAAATTGCATCCCTCCCAAACCGATTGTCGTCTTCTATCCCTCCCCAGACCCTGAACATAGCTAGATCCTATTAGCGGGATTTACTGGGTACAATGATTATGACTTGTTAATTATTTATTACTCTCTTCGTTCCTTAATGATGTTCTCATATGTTATTTTCAGTCGTTTTATTTGTTGTTTCACTAAAAAATCTTTTAATATATCTTATAAATTTTGGACATAATTAACCTTGTCCATCCTATATTTAATAATGAAGAAACGAGACTAACACATGTCAGCCTCTCCTTCAACGTTTTCCCACCCATTTACACTGCATGGCAGCTGATTATTTGGTGAAAATAATTTCCTAAAATACTTGAATTTATTTAAGTGTGCAGGATAAAAATTGGACAATTTTCATCATTCTCTAATAAGATTTCTATAATATTTCTAAACTGAAATGTACTAAAATGTTAATCAGTATCATTTTTACATATGATTTCCAAAATAATATTTAATATAACAAGATTATTTTCTAAATTTGTTAACAACTATATAAAAATATTGTTCTTAAATCTTTGTGGGAAAGCATATAATATAAAATTTTTGCAATATTGTCTATGAAAACATATATTTAGAATATTGTAGAATAATTATATCTTCATAGGAGAATAATATCTTGATATAGCAAAATTATTTTTCAAGATTATTTAACAGCTGTAGAATAATTATATCTTCATAATTATACTGACGTGCAAATACATGTCATTGCTACTTATCTACTTCATATAATAGTTTACTATTAAATGGGTAATTTCACCTATAAATAAATGTTTATAAAAAAAATCGTACAAATGGAAATATTTTTCATGATTTTTAAATGATACAAAACTTTTACTCCCTCCGTTCCTTTGTGTTTTTCCACCTTACTATAACGGGTAGTTCCATTTGTTTTTCCACTTTGGAATACTTTCCATTTTTGGAAAGTTTTTTTTACATTTATACCCCTTAAATACCCTAATTTACCTTTAAAAAACCCGTGATTCCCCTTTGGATTCTTTTATTTACCTTGGGAGAAGCAGGCGTCATAATTTCTTCTGATTTACCACATCCTCTCCCAAAATAAACGGTTGCTTTCTCTCTCTTCCTTGAGTTTCTTCCATGGCTTTCTAAGCCATTACCCCCTGTTCATTCATCATTTTTACTGCATTAAAATATAGATCGGAATTTGGTCTTCATCTTGAGGTTCGTTTTGTGAATTTTGGTTGCGTTTGATTTTTTTAGCCCTCTGTTTTTGGTTTGTTCTTCGTCTTCTATTGTCACTGTTTTAATCTTTGGTTTGTCCATGGAAAACGACGAATCTAAGAGTGATTCAACCATACCATCATACCTTTATGACGGTTTATGTGACTGTGGAGAATTTTGTTCTTGTTCCATTAAAGGGAGGTCACACTCATATTCAAATGAAATTCTTAGATGGACTAAAAAAGATCTTGAATCATACTAAAAGGCCATGTAGGATGATGCTATATCTAGGTTTCGTGATTCTACTCCTTCTCCTAATGTTGAAGAAAAATTACTAGAAAGTGTTCTTGAGTATTTTTTGGAGTCTCCATCTGACGTTAATCCTTCAACTCCATCCAAGATTCACGAAGACAAAGATAATTTGGTTGTCCCTGACACTCCTGAGGACGTAATTGCTTCAAGGGGTGAAAAAACCCCTAAAAAACGTAAATGAACAATGTAAGGTTTATTTGGACTTCCTTTTAATTGTAAAATACTGGTATGTGCTGGTGATGTTTGCTGTTGGAATTGTTTGATTTTGTAATGTTGGATTTATGTTTTGGAATTTCTTCTGAACATGTTTGATTTCGTCTAATTTTTGTTAAGTCTGTTCATGAATTTTTTTAAAAAAAAACCCTTGTGATGTGTTTATGCTTTTAATTGCTTCAAAAATATGAAAAATTCTCTATAATTACTTGGTTGAGTAGCAATTGTGTACAATGGACACATCATATGATTTTTAGTTTCATGTACTGTAATTTGCTTCATTTCTTGTTGATTTTTAAAATAACTGAGACGTTGAAAGACCTCAATGATGAATTAGGGGGCAAAAATACTGAACTGATCATTATATAATGAAGTAAATACATATGCATGATCTTAAATTTCTTTTTTGATGTTCATTTTACAATTAGTTGCTCCTAAGTCTTATAGAAATAATTTTAACGATGACAACAAAATAACTGAGGGGCTTCACTTTCTGATTATCTTTGAGATTCTTCCACTGCTTCATCATATGCTTCAAGTATTTGTTGATTATGTTGTGCAGCATCTTCATTTTTTGTTTGTGTGCCTAGCTGATTTGTGCTTGGGTTAAGGAAACGTACAGATTCCCTTACCAATTGTGATGGTACTCGAACTTGCAATTGTAACCTTCCATTGTCTTCTTGCACTTTTTTCCCTAGGTGTGGTTGAACATAGTCATTAGACCCTTTAACCTTTAGGATTTCATTTAAGTGTGTTGTAATGAAATCCAAACATTGGTTAAAGTCTTTGGATGTAACTCTTCAAATGCATCTTCCACTACTTTTATTAACTCATTCGTGTTCTTTGGCATTTTCTTATGCATTAGTGATTGTATGCTCCTAAAAAAACCCAAATCTAGAATATTACAATCGAGACTATTTGGTGGTTGTTGAGTTAAAATGAATGTTAAGCCCCCTTGCCTATTGTTTTGTTGCCAAATTGGATCATCATTTGTTATGTAAACCCTTGCGTTATCTTGTTGGATGAAAATTATTGATGGACCATCACTTGGCCATTTTCTAACAATAGCTGGAATTAGTTGTTCAATGAGCATGGTCCTATAAACTTCCTGAGTAACCGACTCAGTTGGTTTAATTTCTATAGACCCCCTTGGACGGTTAATTGAATTTCTTTGTGCTGCAACCCTATTCACGAAAGGGAAAATACCAATTTTCCCATCAAATATGCATTGGCCATGTTGATTCCATTTAGGCCTTGCAACCGCCCCTAAAAACATGGCTTTCGGAATGAATTTTGATGACTTTCCCGCCCTATATGGAATTTTTTCTTTGTTTGCTAAATAAACTCTTTGTGTCTTCTTGGTTAAGTAAGACCATTTTTCATCAATATGTATAAAGTCATACATGGCTTCATACGTTGGATGATGATGAATTGTGTCTTCTTGAATGAGACATAAAATCCACTCAACCCTTCTTGCCTTGTTTGCATCCGTTAATGAAGGGTGTAGTGGATTAGAATGTGCCTTAATCTCCCCCTTTGAATTAATCGCCAAACCGTTGTTGGTGCCAAGTCTAAACATGTTGCAATGTCTCTTATGCATGTACATTCACCCATTGGTTTTGATTCAAGTACGTTTGGTGGCACTTCAACTCTTTTTCTTCCACAATTTTTGAACTTGGCATCGACAACATAAGGCTTGTTTTCTTCTTTGCTTTCAATTGCACGTTTCCATAAGTTTCGAATTGTTCTTGGTGTGTACCCGTATTTGTTTGCTATTCGAACGAATGTTCCATGTGGGAGTGTGTCAGTAACTTTGAGTGACAACATTTCATGTAATATGAGATGCCTCAACTCGTTTGTAAGCCTTGGCTTACGTTGAGGTTGTTGTTCTGGCTGTTCTGCATCAATTTCTTGTGGTTCCTCCTCCGACTCGGAGCTAGACTGTGGATCGTATTCGTTTGATCCAAAATACCAAGCCCCCTGTAGTTCATCTTCATTATCTGAAGCCATTACAAGGCTAATGATGAAAAAACGGTTGCTGGACAGTTGTTTGAAGTTACTGTAATGTTGTTGTCTTGGATTTTAGTGGCTGCACAATCTTGTTTTGGTTCTTTGAAGTTACTGTGATGTTTGAAGTTACTGTGCTGTTTGCTGTGATGTTCGTGGGTTGAAGAAGTTGCTGCTTCATGCTCATCAACTTTAATAGGATGATTAGGAATTTGTAAGGTCATTTTTTTGGAGATTATACTTGTAATAATTGAATTTACTAATCCATGTATTCCTAATTTGGCCAATGGAAAGCCAATATTTTCTGTTTTGGATGGCTGTTTTGATGAAGATCATCCACTTAGTTGTAATTATTCCCTCCTTTTTTTTAGAACCAAAAATGTAAACTTTCCCAATTTGAAAAGTGGTTACTTTCCCTCCATGTATTTCTCTCTCCTTAATTAAATCAGATTTTTTTTGATTATTTTATTATATCAACAATTATTTTCTCTCTCATCATTCATAACATCATTACTTCCCACTAATATCTAATTAAAATAATACCCACTAACCTCAAAGATTATCTTTTTCTTAATACGTGTGAAATTCCCAATTAGGAAAATCATTTAGGAACGGAGGGAGTAATATTTTTCACTCTTTTTAAAAACAATTAAAAAAAGTATTCAATTATTCAAAAAATATTAAGCTTTATCATAAAAAAATAATTTATTTGAATTTATTAAAAAATTAAATTAAATACATTCATGAAAATATAATTTAAAAAAGTAAATATAAGATTTCACTTGATTATATTTTAGCTAAATATGGTCAAAGAGTGACTTATTGTTGTATTTTCCTATACTAGTTGTGGGGCCGCGTGCTACGCACGCGGTCCCCTAAGTTACACTATTAATTCTTCTAATTTTATTTTATATACTTCTATTAACAACAATACAAATGAAAATATTAGAATGTTAATGTGTTACAAAGGTGTGAAGGATGCAATGGTTGAAGTATAAGACATAAAAACGTATTGAAGGCTTTATATGTTCATCTAGAACGCATATCTAGGTTGTTCGAGAATGCAAACAATTCAAATGTAAATCTAAATGTTTAATATTATTGTAAATCAACTGCATGTTCAATGAGAAAGTATTGAACATACCTCTTAATATCAAACGTGGTTATTTTCGAAGCGAAAGTTGATGGCTTTTTAAAACAACTACAACAATTTATTAGACATCCATGTTGGACATGGATAAATTAACATTTCAAGTAATCAGTTTGGATAATTCATCTCTAATTAACAAGTTAAATTTTAATTTAAATTCAAATAAAATAATTCATTTTTAATTAATCAATTCAAGTTATCAATTTGAAGTTGAAGAGTAGGCTAATGATAACAAAATATTTCAATATAAGATATGATAAGTAATGAATAAAAGTTTTAGATTATAGTGTTGTAAAGGGAGTATTGTTATGTAAAAGGAATTTACTTGGTTTATTGTTTAATGAGTTTGCAATATTAATATTTAAACCTTACTCTAAAGCATAAAAAATCCACCAAAACCCTCGAATTTAAAACAGAACGAAAATCAGATGAATTGTGGAGACATAACTAAATCAATAAGTAAATTAATGAAAATCTAGATGTAAATCAAACAAAAATCAAACGTAAACCATTAGTGAAAATGAAATGAAAAATGAAAACTAAAATGAAAAGGACCCAAATAAGCCATCATTTTTAATATCTTCATTGCAATCATCCTCTTGAGATAGCCAATTGAAGTCACAGGAACCATTAGACATGTTGTCATCTTGGGCAGCACCATTTGTGTTAGCGTATGAGTCCACCTTTCTGTGCAAATTGTTCTAGTTCTTGTTCTTCTTCTTCTTCTATCAAGCCATAAATTCGGTTTGGATTGCTGAGTTATATCTTACTGCATGAGTACAAAAAACACGTTGAGATTCAGAATATGTCGGAACAACGAAGCAACATATGTACAAATAGATGGAAGTACTCTTTCTTCTAAGAATAAAATTTTTTTTTTTTTTTACTTTTTTATCCACTAAAAGGAAGGTAATTGATTATAATGCTTCTTGACAAAGTGCAATACATTCTCATGGCAAGAGCAGAATGCGAAGGATAAAGGCATGCCATTCTATTAAAGGGGGTTGTGTAGAAAGTAGAAAAAAATGAAATGACTTTTGGAACCATTTGCAAAAACGTAGACAACTTACGCTGCATCATAATATCATATGCCAGTAGCACTCCAGAAGTTCCTGCACTGTCTGCAGGTTTTCACCTGGTTCACAATAGAGCCCCAAAACCAATTGCCATTGTGTCCCTCCAAATATAAAACATCAAGTACAGAAATAAAAAGCACCCAAATAAGCAATCAATGGAGCTTTTTTATGCACTTAAAAATATCATATAAAATACATCGTACTTCAAGCTACAAGTTGCACGTAAAATTCTCTAAAAGTGGAAATTTAGCAATGTAACCACATTGTAAATTCCCTCCTTTTCAAGCAACTTATCCAAAATTCACACCTCAACATTTTCATCGAAGAAACTTCTTGGAAATTTTAATTGTTCAATAAGGAAACACGGAAAGTCACTATCAAAACTCGAGAAAAGCAATATACTTTAACATACCAATCTGAAAATTCTATACTTACCAACCATTTCAAACAATTTCATTCAAAAAAAGAGTTTTGCGCAAGCTGATAATTCTATACTCAAGAGGAAATCACTAACACCGTACAAGCTGATAATTGGTTTTCGTTGACTTTTGCGCAACGCATTTGTGGTGGTAATTCTGTTGATTTTTTTGTGTTTTTGTTTGTTACTTTTAACCACTCCCTCGTTTTTGGTTTTGTTCTTGACACCTTCCAAAAAGGAAAATTATCTGAAACCAATCAACTCTGATCAGAGCTTTTCAATTCAATGCATTCATTTGCTTTCCGAGCTTGACCAATCAAAGCTTCGTCATTTCTCCATTCTTCAATACCAGAAGCAAAATTACCATGTACCCTCTAATTTGAATTCTATAAATATGGTATCTTTATCCTCCATTAATGGGCACATAAAAAATCAAAATTTTCCCTGTTTCATCAACAATCAATCAAAAAGGGAGAAAACCGATTAAGTTAAAAGTAAAACACATGTAAATGAGTCACAATTGGAAAAAAAAAGAACCAAAAACAGATCTTTCAAGTTCAGATCAGAATAAAACCTTAAAATCAACACCCCATTATGTTATTTCATTAAAAAAAAGCTCTAAATCAAGTCAAAATGATCTTTAACCCAAAGTTAAAAATATTTTCTTCAAATGAACATCAAGGTCAGATTAGAAACACAATAACAAAATTGGTAAAACTTAAAAAATTAAGGTTAAAACGATGCAAAGAATTAATAAATAGAAGTAGAGGTCCTTTTTCATGATAGTTTTTTTCTCTAAAGAATGGCATGGTGATTAATAGAGAGTTCCATTATTGTAAGGTTCAAGCACTATGTTAGAAACCTTTAGTGATGAAAACACTGATAAAGTAAGTAGTATTCGATCAACGTACTCTTTCCAGATCTTTGAAATAAGCAATATATCCATAGCAGAGCCAGTTCCATCTCCGAGCGAGTGAAAAACTTGTAAACCTAAGAACTTTACGAAGTAATCCAACAAGCTTACTATATAATGTCAGAGTGCATACTGCATATACATCCCTTACATGCAACAACAAAAAAGCTAAAACTTATAATCAAGTATATCTTTAGCTTGAAAATGATTATTAAATTAAAATTGTACTACTATACAATATGAGTAGTATATTATAAAACTCGATGCGAGAGAATGTTTCTTATGTCATCAAAATCGAAAACAATTTAACAATAACTCTAATGTAAGAGCAAATTAATAAAATTTAAAAACAACCAGATACAAGAACAATCACATAGTAAAAAAAAACAATACACCTGAGATTATGTAAACCAACATTAACAACTTGTTTTTCAATTTTTCAAATGTAGTATCACAATTAAACCCCACTCCTTCATAAAACAATCATTCAATAAGGCACTCTTAATACTTCCAAGCACTCACTGTCCCCTCTCCAAACCCTTTCCCCATCCTACCATGTACCCTAAAAAATAATCATGGCGTGACCTAGGGGTATAAGATTTCCCTGATTTGATTCTCACCACTTGCAAAAATATCAATACCCCCTTCCCATTTGCCTATATAAAACCATCCTTACCCTTGAATGAAATAAAAAATTCCAAGTTCGAGGTACCAAATTACTCTATAGTAAATCCTCAATAAAAATGTAACAAATTTTATTGATTATCAGCTATTAAAGATTGCTTTAATAAGTATAAGTAATTAAAAAATATACCTAACAAAACATTATCGGTAATCTTTAAGTAGCAGCAACCTCGTAGACCCAATCAACAATTTATTAATGATAACTCTGTTTTTATTACAACAATAGCGTTTCAACATTAATGTATCCCAATGCCATTAAGTAGCAACAACCTTGTAGACCCAATCAACACAGCAAGGTTGCCATTGTTAACACGAAACTGTCCAGCACACACCAAGCCATGCAGCTCCCTCCCGAGGCTTTACCAAGCTGTCAAAAGTTCAAAACATCAATTGTTTCATTGTTTTTTGCTACTGGAAAGCAACACGCAGCAGCAAAGTCCTCAGCCAGCCTCTCTCGCAACTCTCCATGTGCTTCATCAAGCAACAAAATATTCAACCTTGATGCTACCCCCCTTTACACCCTCACTAATGCTTCATACTACACTCAATGTTGTCCATAAGCACCCAATCAGATGTACCTACCAGCAACCCACACTCTCTCACTCATCAAACCAACCATTACCCAGGCCCAAGCCCATCACAACAACCTTGTAGATATAAATAATCCCACAACAAATAAAAAACATTCACATAAATAAAGACCTTCACATATAAGACTAAAAGCACTTTATAATTTTTAGGGATGGATAGTAATAAACTATAAAGGATGAATAACCTTATAAATACAAGGGAGTGTAAGCAGTTGGTATAATGATGTTTAAGGAACAACCATCCTTCTACACCAATAAATAGAAAGATGCGTAGAGGCAAAGCTAAAACGATCATAGAACTTGCGCACAATTCGAAAACACATATAACAAATGATTAATTTCAAAAAATTTATAATTGCAAAGAAAAGTAAAAAGAGACCGCAAGGTTCAAAATTGGTGCCAAAATGACAAGAAAATCAAAGCTAAAGGAACTTTACCTCGCGGATCATATGATTCGAGCTTGCTCTCAATTAAAGATATTCGACATATTGCAAAATGAATTCCTACAAATGATTCAACAAAAATTGAAATAAGCATAATATCCTTAAAATGAAAAATAACAACACAGAAAATAAAATTATGGGGTGCCTCCCGCATAGCTCTCTACAAACATACATGTATTACATTAATAAATAAAACACCTAACTTAACTTTCTAACTAATAACTAATAAATTTTAATTCTAACAACCTTTGATGGACGCATATATGACACTAATAACACAATTTTACAAACAACCTAAGAATAACCAAAAATATTTCTACATTTCACTATTTTATATAATACTCATTTGAGATTTTCTCCACATCTTTCTTGTATATCAAATATTACATGATATATCTCACAATTAATCACATTGTTACATGCAAATTTTATCAATTATATTTATAAAAATTACAACACTTAATCGATATATGATAAGTCAAGATTCAAACTAATAATCATCAAAATTCAAAACAGAAGATAAATAAATTGTACAATACAAGTTGCAAAACTTTATCAGTTGTGGTCATCAAAAAATTACACATACCCAATGTATAAAACTCAAGATTCAAACTGATAATCATCAAAATAGCATTTATCCAATAAACTAACAATAAAAGATGCAAACTTCATAATTTATAATCAAAAAAATTAGCATTTATACAACATAAAAATGTCAGATTCGAACTTCATCAAGATATCAAAATAAAATACTTAAAAATTCAATAATAAAGCAAAAAAGATCAAAATGTGGGGAATTTGGCTTATCTAGAAGCCAATGTGAGACTTTTGGAGTAATGAGAAAGAAAGTTGAGATGAAATCGTAATTGTAGAAAATGGGATTCCGATGAAGTCTGCAAGGCTTTAAAACAGAAAGGATTTTGATGGAATTTGATAGGGACACTTATTTTGGTTATGTCGAAGAAGAAGTAGAGGATTGAGAACATGTATAAGTCAACTTGCTTCAATCTCAAGTTACGTAAATATGCTTAGAATAATACTTTCATTCGAACAACACAAAGGCCTGTGCTTAAATTCCCAACTGAAACTCAACATTAACAATAATGTTTATGCATTTAACCTTTAAAAAACATGGAACAAACAAGCAAACCCAATTTAAACATCAATATGGAAAATCGTGAACAACAAGATTAGAAATGTTTTCATTCTGACGGCCATCCTTCACAGCAAATGGTCGTAAAGCCAACAATTAACACGAAAATATTAAGCCAACCTCTGATCAATAGTCAAATCTACTTACAATTATCTTTTCAAATAAGATAGACAAGTACACATCAAAAGATGAAAATAAAAGCTTACTAATTGGAGTATTTGAGTATGAAGGAAGCCCAAGAAAAGTATGGTGACAATTTTTTGGGGACAATGGTTAGTAATTAACAATGTTTGTCAAATGATATCCACTAAATTTGACGTATTATTGTGTTTTATTTATCTAGCTAATCTTATTGTTAATGCCATCAATATATGTTCCTTTAGGTATTGTTAATAAATCAGTTTATTTTTGAAGCATGTGAAGTATATTAATAAATTTAAAACTTTGAAATTGATTATTGTGTAATCATGTTAGTGGCGTTTGCTCTAATTCAATAGAGAATTGAAGTGTATTTATCTTCATTTAAACGCATTTGTGTGGTTTCGCAATCGAGATAAACCTGCATTGTGCGTGTTTATTGCACAACCCATTTCCCATTTTACGCCTTTTAATCCAATCCACATGTTCTTCCTCTCATTTTGACACATTTCATATCTACCTAATCTAAATTACACTCTTTTGCTGATTAATAAATGAATTACTCCTACATAGGAGTAATTATTCAATATGTACTTGTGTCTGCATTTATAAAATAGTTCATGTGATGGAAAACCGACTTTTTCAAGCTTGTGAACTAAAACTACCAAATGGATTATTCTAAACCATACCCATCACACCACTCAAAAAGTTGGTAATCAAATCATTCAACATGTAGAACATAAAAAAGATTTGAATTTGTGTGCTAAAACTACCAGATTGATCACTCTAAAAAATATCAGCATAGGCTGCATAGCCATTTCACCATTCAAAATTGAAGTTTGCCATGAAACATTCACCATGTAGAACACAAAAAAAATTCAAACTTGTGAACTAAATCTATCAAATTGATCACTCTAAACAAAAACCCGCATACCCATTTCACCATCCAAAACTGAAGTTGGCCATCAATTCATTCATCATTTAAAAATAAAAAAGATTCAAACTTGTGAATTAAAACAACCAAATTGATCATAAATTCACTAAACAAAAATTCATAAATTCATTTTAGGTGCTGAAGAATAAAATTTGGAAAATTCACAGATTAAAACTGATTCACAAAGTAGGAAAATTTGGAATGAAGAATAAAATTGAACAAAGGAGAAAATGTAATTAAATCCAGATGAAAAAAAAATCTAGTAAATAGGCATAAATCGAAATACCCAGATAACAATTTTACAAACTACCCAGATTAAAACATACAAATCCAGATGAAAATCAAGTAATTAGCCATAAACAAAGAAATCGAAATGGAAAAAAAAAAGAAAAAAAAAGAAAAGAATACCCGCCAAGAACAGAAGAAAGGGTCAGAAGGTGGAAGGTTTCATCAAGTTTGTAAGGAACAACAACAAGAGATCCAGAATCAATATAAACAATTGCACCTTTCTTCCTCTTCAACATACCAGGCTGAACAACTTTAGTAACCCAATTTACACTCCCAATATTCACATTAATCAAATCAATCATCCCTTGTAAATCTAGAACCTTCTGAAGACAACCCAACATAATCAAAATCCAACATCTAAAAAGTGAACAAAAACCCAATAATAATGAGGAGCAAGGAAAAACAAAGAAATTAGTGATTAGTGATAGAGAAAGAGACATGGATTTTAGGAAGGTAATTGGGGTCGTTAAAAGGAGAAGCACCACTAAAAAGACCTTCAGGAAGGTTGGTAGACGGATTCCTCAAGGTTGGTAGACGGATTCCTCTGGATCATATATAGAGAGAAATAAGGAGTATTGGAGGAAGGCTGCTCAAATTGGTCGAATGTGGAGGATATTGCTCAAACCATAATACCTGCTGAGGTGGAGAAAGTACTGTTCATAATGAACAGTATTTAGCTCTTACAAATGTTTTATATTTAGAGATAGAGATACCTGCTGAGGTGGAGAAAGTACTGTTCATAATGAACAGTATTTAGCTCTTACAAATGTTTTATATTTAGAGATTAGAGATTCATGTGATCATGTCATTGCTACCTACTTATTTTCTATTTCTATTTGCTTAAATAAATTATAGTTTTATTTAATAAATGGGTAATTTTATTTATTTCATTTATAAATGAATTTATTTTTAAAAAATTATACAAAAGTTAATATTTTTTCAAGATCTTTACAATGAGGCCAAATTTGAAATATTTTTGACCCTTTTTAAAAAATTAAGCTTTATTATAAAAAGTAAATTTATATTAAATTATTAAAACTTTAATGTAAATTTATTCATAAAAATATAGTTATGAAAATATAAATATAAGATCTCACTTGACTATATTTTACCTTAAATAGGTCAAAAAGTGGCATCTTAGCCGTTGAACAATCAATCAACATAGTATAAAAATTGGGATATATATGTATAATATTTTAAAATACTAACAAATTACTTTCTTTATGATCTTTAAATTAAATAATCTTTAAAACAAATACTATACAAGCATAAAATTAACTCAACAATTTTTTTTCCAATTACTATGCATGGCACGGGAATCAATCTATCTAATTTTCTTAAAACTTATACTAACTTGATTTCAACTCTATTTAAATATTTTTTTAATAATTGAGTTTTTGGTATTTTCTCCATTATAGTTTTATAATTTTTTTTTGTTTATGATTCCCACCTTTTCTACGTTAATAAGATTTTTTTTATTTCGGTTAACATTTCTTATAGGAATGTCTATAAAAAAACAACTTAAAGGACGCATTTTATTTATGTCAATGTTGTGAATTAATTCTGGTCCATTTATAATCACTTTTCAAAAAAAATTCGTGTTTAGCAATTATTTTATGTGTAGTCCAACAAGACTTGACCCGTTTAAGAATGTCATCGAATTAATCTTATTCCCTTTGACATGCATAACATCTTACGAAATAAACCAGAAATTAGTACGCACATTTATATTAATAGTCACATTTACAAAAAAGTAATATATACATATATATTATATACACATTGATTAAAAATAAAAATTAATTCAGTTAGACAAATTTGTTTATTATCATCATACCCAATGTTTCCCGCTCATAGGAAAACTATGATCAGGGTCTGGGGAAGGAAGAAAGGACAACGACAATTCATACTCACGAAGGAGAGTGCGGTTAAAGAGTCCCTCGACTCAAGAACATGCAGCTACTCGTAAAGCCTGCAACTTACACACGATAATCAATACCAAAAAAAATTAGAAATATAGAAACAAAAAAAAGAGCGATATATAAACGGCTAGGAATAGAGGCAACGACCTGTAATTGGAACAGACTTAGTAATCTAAGACGTGAATAAGACACCGCCAACTAGCCTTATTCTAGGTCAGGTCCTCTGAGAGATGTACATCAAACAAATCACTTTTCATCTGCTCCTTCACGTTTTCCTCGCCTTCACTTACCCTTCATAGTGACGTTTTCGAACCTTGTCAGTGGTGCGTCATACATTTTTCTTTGCACATGTCTTTTTCCAAAAAAAAAGGCCGCTAATTATGGTAAGAGACTGCAGCAATTGACGAAACCCTAATGGGTAAAATGTTATTGGAGTGTAGAGAAATCACTGACCGAACAAACACACTAATAAGAAACTATACGTGAGGCCAATTCGTTTGCTAATGTATTTCTATTGTACGTTTAGATAATTAGAATCGAATGTAATTTTTTTTGTAAAAAAGCAATTTTGATGCAAGCGATTTAAATGTTGAAGAAAGTATGAACGTCGTGAGTAGGCTTGATAATGGCAACAATCTCAAACGAAACAGTTATGACAATGTCTAGCCCGAGGAGCAGATAGAACCACTGGTACTGGTGTTTTCTGGTTGACAAATTTTCGTCGCTCGCTATTTATCGGAGAGAGATAGACACTAGAAGACGACGATGAAGATCTTGTAGATGGTGATGATTTCGGCGAGAGAATTGCTCTAATCTTCACCACTTTACCATAAGTGAATGACGCTTTATCGTATTCCTCGATTATATAACAGTGATCGTCGTTAGATTTGATTGATACTAGATCATCGATATTTTTGCTTGGTAATTCACACCGAAGATACACTGAAAAACCACACAGATTCTCGAGTTTCGCCATTAATTCTGTAGTCATACAATTAATCAGAAAAAATTAACGATCCATACACGAGAAATTAAATATTTCTTAGAGATATGATTATA
The DNA here is from genome assembly GCA_019425755.1 of Amaranthus cruentus. Taxonomy (NCBI): domain Eukaryota; kingdom Viridiplantae; phylum Streptophyta; class Magnoliopsida; order Caryophyllales; family Amaranthaceae; genus Amaranthus; species Amaranthus cruentus. Next base: position 19,817,921 of record CM033461.1, read on the forward strand.
TACCTGAGAAAGTGATTGAAATTTGCTAAAATTTATTATTTAGCAAATAAAAAATTTTCAAACTTAGATTTGAATCAAATTCCACAATTGTTTTAAAAGCAGTTAAAATTCAGAGTTTGAGAATGACTATCCAATCTTATCATTCTCAAATTCTTCATTTATGATTTCGTAATCGAAATTCATAATTTGAAATGAAATACCTGTTTTCAAACACTACATTAGGAAAATGATGGGAAATTCCAAGTGTCATACTCTAAGAAGACTTGACAAATGTAATTATTTTAGTGGACAATATTTGTTTACATGACAATATTTAGGAAAATTTGCTCAAAATAATCTCAATTATCATCCGTTGGCCAAAAATAATCCCAACTATCAATTATTTTTTAATAATCCCAACTATGCTCATAATTTGTTGAAAACATATCCAACCCCTTGTTACCGGCTGGAACAAGTAACTTTTTCACTTTTTTTCTTTTAGAATTTATTACCTAATTTAGAATTTGATTTTTTTTAAATCATACAATCATATACAATGCTATAAAAATGATGGAAAATTCCAAGTGTCATCCTCTAGAAAGGCTTGACAAATGTAATTATTTTGGTGGACAATATTTGTTTACATGACAATATTTACCTAATTTAGAATTAGATTATTTTTAAAATTGGAACTAAATTTGGTATAATATGGGGTATAATTTATTATAGCAATTCTATATTTAATTGAATGAAAAACTGATGTATTCGATAAACAAATTAAAAAAATCAGTATTTAATTTTTTCTTTAAAAAAGTCATGTATTCGATAAAGTTAATCATGATAATATATACTTGCATTATTCTTTGAAGTTATATTTTTATATATTTCATACTTATAAATTCGTGCATTGCACGAGTTTCTATACTAGTATGAAATATTATTTGATGACGAACAAAAACAATTTTTAATTTTCGTAATTGAGTTTTTTTTGAATAATCTTAATTGAATTTTTTTTAAAAGACATTAATTGGGTTTATTTTGATTAATTTTCTTAATAAACGTTGTTTTTGTTTAAATATTTTATTATGAAAAGGGTTTATATTGTATATGGATTGATGATTAAGATGAATTAATTTCAAATTTTAAATTTAGTGTATAATGAACTTTTTTTGGTAATTACATTTACAGATTTAAATTAATTACTTTACCATAATAAAACTATGATCGGGGTCTGAGAAAAAAAGGAAGACAAACTCATACTCAAACTTTTTCGGAGTTTGGCTCTTTCCCTTCTTTTTTTGTTCCTCTTACTTGACCGTGACATCTTCGTGTCCCCAGCATCAGATTTTTGGGAACTTGAGACATCTTTGGTGGGGTTAGTACTGTAACAACCCGACATATCGGTTGACCAAATAAGACGGGTCATCACGGGGTTTACTAACCCAAAGATCTCAAATTTCGATTAATAGCTCGTAAAAAGGGTCACGAGGTCTAATACATAACCACACCACCTAATCTTAAATTCAAATAGTTAAACCAAAATCTAGAATACTCATACAAGTCACTATATAAGTCTAACGTAATCAATATACAAAGTCTATTACACAAATACTAAAACCCAATACAACACTACCACTTCCCAAAAACTCAATTCATAAATCTTCCATGTATACTCTATTCATCACCGCTAACCCATCGTTCTCGACTGGTACCGATCTAAAACCAAGAAACAATAGGGAGTCAGATTAAACTGAATGAGAAGTAACAATCCAAAACAACAAAACACAGTTATACAAAACATCGGTCTAAAAGCAACATCCTTTTCCTAGATCTATGTGCGCACAAGGAGTCTAGTTGAGAGGAACATCCATAGCTCTAAGGCTATGTCACTCTCGGGTGAGGCTAGTCAATATTTGAATGACAATTCACCTCAAAATAGGGAGTAAGGGAGGTTTTCCCTCTACTCCGTCAATGACCAGCTCGTGAGCCCGATCCATTGACCATATCAATATCATCATAATCAATTCATCATCAATAATCAACAGTTCAAAACCATTTGACAAAGAAACATTTTCAAAACAGTAGCCTGGCCAGGCCCTTTAAGGGACTGCTACTACTCACCAAATCCGACGCTTCAGATAACCAAAACCGGTTCATCATAATCTTTTAGAAGATCGTTCATCGACGTAGTCGTATCCTGAATCATGTCAATATTATAATGTCACCATCGTGTGTTCGATGCAACTACACTAACATAAAACTGATTACATCTCCTTCTAAGACCATAGCTTAACTAGCATATACAACTTTTGTAATTGTTCATATTCTAATTTAGTCCAAAATCTAAAGTTGTTCACATTCTTCTAAAGATTACCCAACAATCTACATCCTCTTTATAAATCTAATTCGACACAATAGTTTATTTATACCCAAACTCAATAATTCTCAAGAAGATCTAATAATTCCTTCAAGAATATCAAATTATCTAGTCAATAAAACAACAATCACTCTATCCCACAATCAATAATTTCCACAAGTATCTCCCAATTCATTCAAGAACATCCAATTACTGATTAGTCAATCAAATTCATAATCCCAAAATTACAATAACAATCTAGTTAATATTTCAATATTCAATACTAATTTTAATTTTTTGACCAAATATACTAAGGCAGGAGTAATATGCGAAATCTTGGAATAATAAGGTAGTCTTCTTGATTAGTGATTCTTTGATGATAAAGAATTAAAATAGTAAAATCTTAAAATATTGTAAAGGCAAAGAATATAGATGTGTAAAGATATCAAGTAATCTTCCAAAAGAATGAAGGCTTAAACATTTTCATCCCTAACCCCTAATTAACCCAAGAACGCACAAAATGCTTGAACAAGATTAGGTCATACCAAACCAAAATGGTGAGGGAGAAGACTCGAATCTGACTGCGTTTCCTGCCCGGAAAAGGCCATGAACAGGCTGCTGAAAGAGGCTGTTGTCGCGGCTGTTTTGGGAAGAAACCACCGAGAACCAATGGTGGTTCTCAGGCGCACGAATTCAGAAACTCGAGGGAAAGGGAGACTGAACGATTGCTTGAAGAATTTCTGTGTGAAGCTACCATTTTATGAGGGTATGGCGTGAGAAGGTGGGGGTCTTGATCAAGGGGTTTGGGTTTACTGGGTATTGAAAATAAAGAGTGAGAGGAAGAAGGAAAAATGGGGTTTGGGTTTTGGTTCCCACGAAATGGAAGGAAAAAGAAGGGGTATTTTATTTATTTATTTATTATTTTTATTTTTTCTTCTTATAATAATTATTATTTATATTAAAATCCCGAATTAATTTTCTCGAATGTTACATTATACCCAACTTGAAAAGAACTTCGTCCTCGAAGTTTACTAAATCTCAAAGTCATGCCTAAGGAGCTTCCGTGTATACAATCTTATTACGTCGAACATATGAAAACTATGCTAACTAACGAACCTTAAGACTTCTACCAAGCCCTAACCAAGTCTAAGCATTTCCCTGAAATCTTACAATTCTACCAAGCTTAGAAAAGAACTTCATACCCAAGCTTACTTCTCAAAGACTAAGGAAAAAAAACCAATAGTTATAACAACAATAAACATAATAATATACGATCAAACAACCATCGTAGTCGCGATTTATTGCATCCTCTGCCTCCATCGTTACTTCCTCGTTAACGTATTTAAGCCATCGCATCTTCACAAGTGTTGTACTATCTCGACGAGTATCGCGTGTCTTTTCATCTAGGATCTGAAAAGGTGTCTCTTCATACTGCAACGTGTCATCAAGGATTAGTTGTTCAGGCGGGTGAACGAGTGAGTTGTCTCTGATGTAGTGTCTTAGCTGAGATACGTGGAACATGTCATGCGTTCGCTCGACGGAAGTTGGTAAAACGACGTTAAAGCTACTTCGCGTATATGTTCCAAAGACTCGATCAATCACATTACATACTATACCCACATACAAGACAAATATAATCTGAACAACCTTATATAAAGCACTGTCAACCCAAGATTTGATAATACTCACACTGCACAAAATTGCTACTTTTACCAAAGTCAACCATTATACACCGATCTTAATAAGAACATCATAAAACTCCAAAACTTATCCTTATCAAACAATAATCATCGTACTCCTCAAATGATTAATTTATCTTCATATCGTAGTCAACCTTTAAACATGCATTCTTCCTCAATATATAATTACATTCAAGCCAAAAGGAATTCCTACTTCATATTTTTTTTTTGACTCCAACATAAATTCTTAGTAACATAATCCCAAGATATCGAATATACCTTTAGATTTTAGACGACAAATCTGTTGTTTAGCTACCTCACAATACAACATCGCAAAGTAACACAAATACATCCCAAATTCCTTAAATTTTCAAAACCTATGTAATTTTTCCTCCAACAAAGGTTCACTATCATGATGACTCTGTTTCAATTTAATTTCTCCACATGATTTGTCGTGAACAAATGATAGTTGTTAAATTTCAAACTTCATTGCATCCGATCTTTCATAAGGCACTTCTAATTCTAACTTACTTAAAGTAAACATATTCCTCAATGATGATCAATAAAACGCCAAGCCTCGGGACTAGTTCTACTTTTATACATTATACAACAATCCAACATACTTTATTCTTCAAACTATCTTAACCCAAGGTTCTAAACATAAATTTTCATATTTGTAATGTATAACCTTAGCTTTTCATTAACCAAAATTTACAACTCTAGCTCCTCTAAAGTAACTTACGTTGAAATCCATACATATACAGTTGCAACTAATATAATCATATCTTACTTAATAAACCTCAAGTTAACAAGTGACATCCAATCTTCATGTCATATTTGCCCTTCTAACCAGCAAAAGAAACTTTGTTCATTCTTAATAACTCGATCTTCTAATAACTCTAATAAATCTATAATCTCCAATATCCAAATAAACTATAATGTATGACACGGTCCAACAATATAAAAAAAAACAATTCATCGTTTACCAACATATGAACATCGTATGCATCTCAATCACTAGACTTTGAAAATTGTCGTATGCTCTTATCTTAGGTTTTTCCATCACAATAACTCCTTACTAGCTCCCCTACTATATCACAAATATTCCCAAAGTTCATGTCACTTTCAACAGAACACTACCGATACCTCACAACTATATAACCTTGCTTTTATGTACCAACTATAATAATAATTCGAAATCGATAATAAAAGGTTGATAAAAAGGGACATGATTCACAATCCTAGAACATACTATTTTAGCTACCAAAACGATAATAAACAAGGAGCTACGATGAACAAAAAGACATAGACATCATCAGAAACCAATTCCAACATTGCATCGACGCATGGAATCTTCTTCGCGCCACGATCAATCGTCAAAGCGTTCCCCGTTTTATCCCGTAATCCTCACACCTCACATCCTACATTTATAAGAAAACCTAGTAAACTCAAATACCTACTTAATGCCATAATCATATTTACTTCTATTACTATTACTTATCAAAATTCATAAACATCTAATATCATGCTTTTCCTAATTCCCAAGATTATATGCCCGCTAGGTGAACTAACCCTAAGGATTAGTCACGGTCGCGAGTCGGCTCTGATACCAACTGTAACAACCCGACATATCGGTTGACCAAATAAGACGGGTTATCACGGGGTTTACTAACCCAAAGATCTCAAATTTCGATTAATAGCTCGTAAAAAGGGTCACGAGGTCTAATACATAACCACACCACCTAATCTTAAATTCAAATAGTTAAACCAAAATCTAGAATACTCATACAAGTCACTATATAAGTCTAACGTAATCAATATACAAAGTCTATTACACAAATACTAAAACCCAATACAACACTACCACTTCCCACAAACTCAATTCATAAATCTTCCATGTATACTCTTCATCACCGCTAACCCATCGTTCCCGACTGGTACCGATCTGTAAACAATCTAAAAGAAAGAAACAATAGGGAGTCAGATTAAACTGAATGAGAAGTAACAATCCAAAACAACAAAACACAATTATACAAAACATCGGTCTAAAAGCAACATCCTTTTCCTAGATCTATGTGCGCACAGGGAGTTTAGTTGAGAGGAACATCCATAGCTCTAAGGCTATGTCACTCTCGGGTGAGGCTAGTCAATATTTGAATGACAATTCACCTCAAAATAGGGAGTAAGGGAGGTTTTCCCTCTACTCCGTCAATGACCAGCTCGTGAGCCCGATCCATTGACCATATCAATATCATCATAATCAATTCATCATCAATAATCAACAGTTCAAAACCATTTGACAAAGAAACATTTTCAAAACAGTAGCCTGGCCAGGCCCTTTAAGGGACTGCTACTACTCACCAAATCCGACGCTTCAGATAACCAAAACCGGTTCATCATAATCTTTTAGAAGATCGTTCATCGACGTAGTCGTATCCTGAATCATGTCAATATTATAATGTCACCATCGTGTGTTCGATGCAACTACACTAACATAAAACTGATTACATCTCCTTCTAAGACCATAGCTTAACTAGCATATACAACTTTTGTAATTGTTCATATTCTAATTTAGTCCAAAATCTAAAGTTGTTCACATTCTTCTAAAGATTACCCAACAATCTACATCCTCTTTATAAATCTAATTCGACACAATAGTTTATTTATACCCAAACTCAATAATTCTCAAGAAGATCTAATAATTCCTTCAAGAATATCAAATTATCTAGTCAATAAAACAACAATCACTCTATCCCACAATCAATAATTTCCACAAGTATCTCCCAATTCATTCAAGAACATCCAATTACTGATTAGTCAATCAAATTCATAATCCCAAAATTGCAATAACAATCTAGTTAATATTTCAATATTCAATACTAATTTTAATTTTTTGACCAAATATACTAAGGCAGGAGTAATATGCGAAATCTTGGAATAATAAGGTAGTCTTCTTGATTAGTGATTCTTTGATGATAAAGAATTAAAATAGTAAAATCTTAAAATATTGTAAAGGCAAAGAATATAGATGTGTAAAGATATCAAGTAATCTTCCAAAAGAATGAAGGCTTAAACATTTTCATCCCTAACCCCTAATTAACCCAAGAACGCACAAAATGCTTGAACAAGATTAGGTCATACCAAACCAAAATGGTGAGGGAGAAGACTCGAATCTGACTGCGTTTCCTGCCCGGAAAAGGCCATGAACAGGCTGCTGAAAGAGGCTGTTGTCGCGGCTGTTTTGGGAAGAAACCACCGAGAACCAATGGTGGTTCTCAGGCGCACGAATTCAGAAACTCGAGGGAAAGGGAGACCGAACGATTGCTTGAAGAATTTCTGTGTGAAGCTACCATTTTATGAGGGTATGGCGTGAGAAGGTGGGGGTCTTGATCAAGGGGTTTGGGTTTACTGGGTATTGAAAATAAAAAGTGAGAGGAAGAAGGAAAAATGGGGTTTGGGTTTTGGTTCCCACGAAATGGAAGGAAAAAGAAGAGGTATTTTATTTATTTATTTATTATTTATTTTTTTTCTTCTTATAATAATTATTATTTATTTTAAAATCCCGAATTAATTTTCTCGAATGTTACAGTTAGTTCGTTCTTTAAGATTGTTGATTTCATCTGCCATGTTGGCCAACACCTGCTGATGGGGGGTAGCGGCATTGGCACTAATAATGGCACGAAGTTGTTCAGTGAAGGTGTTTGTGAGGTTTTGTGCCAGCATGTCCAAATCACGGCGAGTCACGGCCTGATTGTTAGCCTGTCCCGCGGATGTGTCTATATCTGTACTGTGCACGGTGGTAGTTTGTGTTTGAACTTTTTTAGGAGCCATTACTTTTTGTTCAAGAGGTCCCCACAGACGGCGCCAAACTGTTTCGGTAATGAAACGAGGAAGTGTGAAAGGCGCGTGAGATACCTGAAGTAGAAGTGGTATAGCGGTCAACGGTCAATAGAGAGGAGGTGGAACGCCTTTCGAAAAAACAGAATCAAGGGTCCGCATGAAGATCCTAAAATACCGGGAAAGCTCTCAAGACACGGCCTTCAAATGACATGTGGCATTTGCAACAAGGTAGGGCATAACAAAAGGAAGTGTTCCGAAAAGGGTAAAACGATTGAGCAACCACCTCCATTGAAGAGAAGTAGAGGAAGACCAAAAAAGGTAGTTGATGTAGCAACCAATACACCAGTTCTATCCCATCACAACATGTCTGCACAACCAAGTTCATTAGGTAAAGGCAACAGGACAATTAGAACAGGAAAAGGGAGTAGAGGAGGTAAGAGTGGTAGTACAAGTGGAAGAAGTGGTATCACTACTACTAAAAGGGGAAAGCCAAAGAAGAACCCTCCTGAAATAGTATCAACTCAAGCATCGACAACAAATAATTGATGTTGCATTATGGTGTTAAGTTCTTTTGAAGGAGTGGTAGTACAAGTTCTTTTGAATGTGTTAAGTTGCTATTATGGTGTAATCTTTTCTATATGTTATGTTACCATTATCGAGTACTTTTGTATTTTGGAACTAAATTTAGTACTTTTGTATATTGGAACAAAATTTGTACTTTTGTATGTAAGGAATGCTTAAATATGTAATGTTAACATTTCGGCTATAACATGTATGCATTGAAGCTATAATTCTTGATAAGAAGAAAACTTTGTAAAACTTTTCCATTACATTGAAGTTCTATAACATGATCAATTTCTTATACTTAGCTTAACATAAATAAGAACAATCCAAATAAAACCCATGATGCAACAAGCACAAAACTTAATGCTTCTTTTGCATTTACATGTTTAACAACCTCTAACTTCAACATTGCTTCACTTTCTTTCAACTTTGCATTCTTGGCCTTCTATTTCTTTGTTTTATCAATCGACATAGCTTTCTCTTCTTCCAAACAAGAAGAAATTCCACTTGAATACTCTACATCTTTCTCCCACTTTAAAAGTTTACAATCTTGTGCCTACATTTAAAAACAAATCATGAACCCTAATTGATAAAGAAATTAAAAATTAACATAAAATAAAATAAAGCTATTCACTAATATATACTTACCGGCCAAAATCCACATCCATAAAATCTCACACCAACTCTTATTCCTTTTTTGACTACTTGTAATTTAGCATGAACACCATGATTACATAAAGGAATTCCATTTGCAATTGATGTTCTAGATTGAGATGATGATGAAGAAGGGGAAAAATATTCAACATCAATTAAATGAAGAAGGGGAAGATTGGAAGAAGTAATTAAAATGAATGAGGTGAAGATTGGAAGATTGGAGGAAGTAATTAAAAAAAATTAAAGATAAAGTAAGAATGAGGTGAGAATTCTAGAAATAAGGAATGAATAAGAGGTTGGAGATGAAAGCTGCTTCGCAACAGTCGAAAAAGACCTATTCTACCGATTACAAACCGGTCAGGTATGCCAGCGGAAAATGCAGGTTAAGCTTCATATTATTCGTGGTTAATTGAAAGTTCGTATTATTCTTGGGAAATCAGTGAAAGGTCGTATTATTTAGGGTCATTTTTCCTAATTTTATTGTCTAGAAATCCTAAAGCTGCTCATGATTTACATTATCATCCTAAACTAACTCGTTTAGAATGTACAAATGAGATGCTTATTTCATTTTAGTATTTTTTTCAGATTTGGTATTCTAAAGGCTACAAAGCCATGTGAAGCAATGTAGAAAATAAGAAAAATAAGAGATGAAAAAGGTAAAGTGCATATATATATATATATATATATATAATATATATATATATATATATATATATATATATATATATATATATATTATATATATATATATATATATATATATATATATATATATTATATATATATATATCTGTGTATATATGTATATATATGTATATATATATATATATATATATCTAGTATATATGTCTATATAATATATATATATATATATATATATATATATATATATATATATATATAGGATCAAATAAGAAGGATTTTAAAATCAGAAGGAAGAGAAGGTTTTTATGTTTGATTTTTATTTGTTACTATGTGTACAAAAAATGATACTATTTTATAAAATGAGAAAATTTTAAAATTTATTTCATAATTACTTTTCTGTGTAGTATAATTACTTTTACAATTATGTGTTTTTGGCTCAATCGTGACCTTAGAGATTTTTATGTTAGTGAAATCAAGGGTGTAGAGTCCTTGCCGTTTTCATTTTCAACACCCTTCTCATTGGTTTATATATATATATATATATATATATATATATATATATATATATATATATATATATATATATATATATATATATATAGGGTTGAGTTCAAGTGCGAACCTCGCTTAAGTGCGAACCATGCGAACCTTGTTACTTTTTGGCAAAATTGTGTTACTATTTTTTTTCCTTGATTTTTATGGTCGAAAAGTAACACTTTTTTGCCAAAAAGAAACAGTTTAAAAAAGTTACTCTTTTTGCCAAAAAGAAACAGTTTATATATATATATATATATATATATATATATATATATATGATCCATTGAGAAGGGGTCTCAAAATGAGAAGGATGAGAAGGATTTATAGCCATTGATCTTATGAAAATCTAACGGGTGAAAAAATTGGTTACTGTCTCTTGTTCTCTCTCTCCTAGTCAAAGTCTTTTCTCTTCGTGAAAACCAATCACTGCTCCATCATTCTCTTCGATCTTCTTCATCCTTCTCAAAATGGATCATATATATATATATATATGTTTTTAGAAAATCATACTATGTTATGATTAAAGGTTACTATGTTTATTTTAAAAAGTTACTATGTTCTGTATAAGATTAAGAGAAGACAGTAACTATACATAATCATAGTAACCTTTATTCATAACATAGTGTTTTTTTCTAAGAACATAGTATCTTTAGAAAATGATATATTAAACCGGTTCAGTATTAAAGAAATTGGTTCATATTACACGAAAAAAGCAAATTGAACCGCATGCAACTAACAAAATTAACAAATTAAATCTGTCCATTGATCTAAAAAATGAACGCTTCAGATTACTTCTCACCCTTCTCATTTTGAGACCCCTTCTCATTTGATTCTAAATCTATATATATATATATATATATATATATATATATATATATATATATATATATATATATATATATATATATATATATATATATATATATATATATATATATATATATATATATAGGGGAGGGATCCATTGAGAAGGGTTGAAAATGAGAAGGGTAAGAAGGACTCTACACCCTGATTTCACTAAAATAAAAAAAATATGGTCACGATTGAGCCAAAAACACATAATTGTAAAAGTAACTATGTTACACAGAAGGGTAACTATGAAACAATTTTTAAAATGTTCTTAATTTATAACATAGTATCCTTTTTTGTATATATAGTAACCAGAAAAAAATCAAACGAAAATCCTTCTCCCCTTCTCATTTTAAAATCCTTAAATTTTTAAAATTTTTCTCACCTTCTCATTTTAAGGCGGGATCGGTGAAACAACTAAAGTGGTGGCGAAAACTGGTGAGATATACATAATGTGGTAAACAGTGTTCATATTATCTTATAGGGTGTACATATTTTTCTGAAAGAAAAAGTTCATATTATTTACAGAAATGCCATCCAAATAAGTATAGCTCGACCAATTACACAACTGGTGTGTAAAGACAAGAAATTCGAATCGACTTCTTAATGTGAGGCGGCATTCTTAGAATTGAAGAAACGGTTGACAAGCACTCTAGTGTTAGCCCTACCAGATAGTAATAGTGAGTTTGAGATTGTTTGTGATTCCTCCAAGGAAGGCTTAGGGCGTGTTATAATGTAGAAGGGCAAGGTAATAGCTTATGCAAGTAGACAATTGAAGATTCATGAGAAGAACTACCGAGTTCGTGATTTAGAGTTCGCAGTTGTAGTATTTGTTCTAAAACTATGGCGCCATTATCTATTTGGGACTCCGTGTAAGATTTGCATTGATCATAAGAGTCTAAATTATATATTCACTCAGAAGAAACTGAATATGAGACAAAGACGCTGGCTTGAGCTCATTAAAGATTATGAAACTGATATCCTTTATGATCCTGGTAAAGCGAAAAAACTTGCAGATGCTTTAAGTTGAATTGTAATGAAGTAACTAGAAGATCCAGTAGAATTAATACTAAGAGTCAAAGAGGGATCAACTACTGAATTTCACTATAATGAGAATCAAGGCTTGAAGTTTTGAAAAAGACTTTGTGTTCCAAAAGATGTAGAGTTAAGAAAGGAAATACTACATGAAGCTCACGCAAGTTCTTACTTAGCCCACTGGGGCCGAGATAAGATGACGAGTGAAGTCAGAAAATCATATTGGTGGAGAGGTTTGAAAAAGAACGTAGCTATGTTTGTGGCAAAGTGTTTAGTGTGCTAGAAGGTTAAATCTGAAAGAAAAAAGAAGTTGGGTTGACTCAACCCCTGGACGTGCCCGATTGGAAACGGGATTCTATTTCAATGGATTTCGTGGTTGGTTTACCAAGGTCAAAATGGGTGATGACTTTATAGTTTTATAGCAAATACTATAGCAACCAAATCTAAATCATGAACTAGGTAATTCTAGTCATAATCTTCAATTGTCTACTTGCATAAGTTATAACCTTGCCCTTCTGCATTAAAACACACCCTAAACCTTCCTTCGAGGCATCACAAAAAATCTGCATTAAAACAACGGAGTGCTTGCCAACCGTTTCTTCAATACCAATAATGTCGCCTCACATTCAGAAGTCGATTCAAATTTTATGTCTTTACACAACAGTTTTGTGATTGGTCAAGCTATACTTGCAAAGTTTCCTTCGAAATTTCTGTAATAACTCGCTACACCTATGAAACTTCGAACTTCATGTACATTTTTAGGTGTAGGCCAGTTTATGATAGCTTTTACCTTTTCTGGATCAACAAGAATTCCTTCTTTTGAGACTACATGACCCAAGAGTGAGATTTGATCAAGCAAAAACTCACATTTGCTGAACTTACAGTTTCTCTCTTCTGAGTAAGTTCAATAGTATCTTTAAGTGCTCTTCATGCTCCGTTTTGCTTCTCGAGTAGATAAGGATGTCATATATGAAGACAATCACCAATCGATTGAGATTCTCCTTAAAACATCTCTACATAAGATCTATAAATGCCGCAGGTGCATTTGTTAACCCAAATGGCATAACGACAAACTCATAGTGACCATACCGGGTTCTAAATGCAGTATCTTGAATATTTCACTCAGCTAATCTCAATGGATGATACCCTAATCTAAGATCTATCTTGGAAAAGACCCTTACACCGCTCAATTGATAAAAAAGATCATCTATGTGCAATAAAGGTTATTGGTTTTTCACTGTTACTTTATTTAACTCTCGATAATCAATGCACAACCTCATTGTGCCATCTTTCTTCTTGACGAAAAATACTGGAGCACCCCATAGAGACACATTGGGTCTTATGTACCCTTTCTCCAAAAGCTCATCTAATTGTTTCTTTAGCTCGGCCATATCTGCAGGAGCCATGCGGTAAGGTACCTTGGAGATTGGTGTAACTCCAGGCATCAGATCGATGTGAAAGTTGACCACTATCTTAGGAGGTAAGCAACATCAATTCTCGGGAAATGCGTCAACATACTCAAAAACGACAAGAATACTTTTCAAGTCTTGCTTTCTCCCTCACTCTCTCCCAAAACATAACATAAGTACCCAAGTTCCTCTGAATAACCTTCTTTTGAACTCTTACAATGTTAGAACAACATCTGACTTGGTTTATGCTGTCTATCTTTGAAAATTAAGCAACTTTCCTCCGCAGACTTCAAACTTATTGTCCTTCTTCAACAATCAACCTTAGCACTATAGGCTTTGAACCGATCCATACACAAAATGACATCATATTCACCCAACTCATACTGTACTAGATCCGCAATTAAAATTTGGGGAGAAATCTCAACAAGGTAGTTTTTATAGAGTTTGTTACAAGAAAATTGGGAACCATCAGAGATCCTGATTTTTAAATTTATGCTTACAAAACTAAGGGAAAATGTTAGTTTTTGAAAAAATTTATGTGAAATAAAAGACTAACTGGCCCTTGTATCGAATAACACATAAGCTAATAAAAATTTAAGGACACCAGAAATGAGATTACCTTGAGGTTGACGTTCATCAGGAAACTCAGATCCATCACCCATTGCGTACATTCGACCTACGACCCTATGATTGTTATTGAACTTTCTTTCTTTATTCATAAGAGAAATTTTATTTGGATTACCTCCCTTAGGACAGTTTCTAGTTATATGACCTGCTGACCACAAGTAAAACACAGCCTCTTATCCTAATAATCCTCCCCATAATGTTTTCTACTTCACTTGGGACACACCCTGGGGACCTGGTTTCTTAAATGGGTACACTACTTGTTTCCCCCTCTCTCGGTCAAACCTATCTCTCTTTTCATGAACTCTCTTTTATTCTAAGGCACTGTCAAATAAGTCCTGAAAGTCCCGATACTTTGTAACATACTTCTGCAACTTCTTATTCAGCCCTTCAAAGAACCTTGAGGCTTTCTTTCGGTCATTTGCAACGAAATCGAGCGCAAACCTAGATTATTACATGAATTTGGCCGAGTATTCCAGAACAGACATTTTTCTCATGCGGTAACATGAGAAATTCACCCTCCTTTCTCCTTTTAAGGGAGATGGGATAAAATTTGGTCCTCAATCTTACCAAAAACTCTTCCCTGGTCATCCCAATGTTGACTCCCTTACCCTTCACGGTTTTCCACCACATACTAGCGGTGTCCTCAAGATAGAATGAGTCAATCTTGACGATCAAACCCCTCGGACAGTTAACAACCTTCAGAACCTTCTCTATCTGGTTAATCTAGTTTTCTAGCTTTACCGGGTTAGATTCTCCATTGTAAAATGGTGGTCTATGCCCTCCTAGCCTTCTAAACAATTTACTTTCTTGGTCCAGTTCACCCCCTACAATTCTGATCCTCAAGCATTGCCAGAAACAACCCGAATTTTTACAATGGCAATGTGACGACACTGTCGGTGTCGCAGCGATAGACTTTGACCAATTATAAGCTATTTCGTCCTAAGACCTGAGTGATCCCATCAATTAATAATAAAGGTTTTATACTTTAGATAAAACATGACTTAATACTTCCTCCGTTCTAATTTACTTGCAACATTTGCTTTCTCATGCAGTCCAATGTACTAATTTAATCCTTAATATTTCTAATTATGAATAATAAAAATTTATAAAAATTTGATATTAATAATCTTTGCAATGAGACAAATCAAACAAGATCTCAATTGACTATATTTTAACCTAAAGGTTAAAAACTAACCACAAATTAAGAGTGATGAATAAATAGTGTCATTATTGCCAATGTTGCAATTAATTTGGAACGGAGAAAGTATTATTTATGTAAAACTTTAATCTTTATATTACAAACCATATTTTTTATTCACAAACTTAAGTACTTACAATCTATTACAATTTATAAGTATGAAATTTAACTAATCTCCAAAAATTGTCCTTTCCACGGTAATTAATCCATAGACTCCATTGAAATAGTACTGAACCTGCAAATATCATCGCCTTTCCATGAAACGGATAGGTGTTTTTGAATAGGTTGTCAGCATGCAAATGCCGAATAAGGTATTTAAATAGATAAATCGTTTAAATTTTGTAATCAAGTCATAGCTCAAGACGATCATATCATGATTTCAATTAACACCAGTTTTCGCATATGATTTAATGATAGATTACTGATATTAATTTCTTCTTTAAGATCATAATACAATAAAACCAGGTGACTATGAGTTTTACTTTATCATTTATAAATGACAAATGACTCTCTAAGTTATAGCCATTCACTTTAAACTATCTCATAGTTTATACTAAATGAGAAACAATATCTAACAAATGTTATAAGACAATTCACCTAACATTCTTAAAAGCAACGTCCTCTTTTAATTAATAATTTTTAAATAAAACATAATGCGTTTTGCGTGAACCGAATAGAATAGGGCTTAATCCCACGCTATGAACTCAGTTATAAATGGAATGTCATCCCCTAATAAAACGACACGTCTACGTGCAAGTGACAAAAATAGAAGACCAAAATCGACCAAACAAAGGAATCGGTGAGCTCAAAAATATCGGACCTAGCACAATGCCCCAAATTAAGCTCAAGAATTACCAACTATGTTTTCACACTTCCCAGATCAAAACAAAACAAAACGTGCTGGATTTTAACAAGTAAAATGTT
Source organism: Amaranthus cruentus (assembly GCA_019425755.1). Taxonomy (NCBI): domain Eukaryota; kingdom Viridiplantae; phylum Streptophyta; class Magnoliopsida; order Caryophyllales; family Amaranthaceae; genus Amaranthus; species Amaranthus cruentus. Next base: position 19,834,217 of record CM033461.1, read on the forward strand.
TTACTTAAAAACGTTTCTAAATAAGTTTGTAATCATGTTAAGTCAACAAATATCAAAGTTACTAAACATACAACATCATAAACATCATAATGAATTCCATTTAAGTCTCTAGTTCATAATTCAACTTAAATTTAAAATTTCCATAACCATTTGCTAGTTTAACATGTTAAATATGTTCAAGACAACTTAACATATTAATTTAAGACCTATGCTCACTTAATGATACATTTCTTTTGGATTAAATTCCAATTTATGTGAAACTAAACATCCGTACGGTCGTAACGAACTGTAAACCTAGGTCAAACGGAGTTCAAATGAAGGAGATATGGTCAAAATACTATACACACAAGTGCTATCAGGAACCGTATCCATCCCCGAGTGCATCCCAAATGTTGTTCGGATCTTTGAACATGCACTTAGATAATTGAACTAAACAGAATCGCTTTTTTTTTCCTGCTTCAAATCATTCTATTCCCAAACTATCCAATACTTTTACATGAAGCCAAAAATTCATAATATACAACACAAATAATCATGAATCATCTAATCAAGCTTAAACATGCTTATAATAAATTTTTAAGCTAAAGTAAGTATCTAAACGCCTACCTCTTACAAGCTCCATGATCAACACTCAAATGATGATGAACAACAACAAAAAGCTTCAAAAGATCCTTCAATAGAGTCTCGCAATCTACTTCGCTCTAATATGCTGTTACCGATACGATCCCACTCAACCCCGTTAACTAAAACTCGCAAAAAGCTTCCAATTCACACTATGATATTAAAAGGATGAACTATGAATTACAATCACTTCAAATCTTCAATTTAAATAACCAAAATATAATTTCTACACCTTTGTTTGAGTTGATTTTCAGATTTTTCACTTGAAAAGGATGAACATTTTTATGTGTTCATAGTGTTTCTGCTAAGAAAAGGTCGAATTTATAAAGGGAACTTTAAGGAGGAAATACATTTGGATTCAAGGAAATGAGATAATCTGACCGTCGCGAGTAGTGTGCCTGCAACCACAAAGAAAGACTAAACCGGGGGCTGATGTCCCAGAAACGCCCTCCGATGATTAAGTCAAATAAGAAATGGATGCAGTATAAATATATGTGAGTTTTCAGAGTAGAATTGTGTAACCTCATCTCGGTGGAAGAGTGTAGCATTTATAAAAGATGTGCCTTTTGAAGTTGTAACTACAGGGCGGTTACTTCTGTAACATCCACCGTTGGAAACTGAAAAGATGAAAGTGACATAGCAGAGGCAGCTTTTGAGAGAGTGAACGATTATTAATGGAAGTGTCTTCAGTTGGGAGGGAACTGATAAACTGTCGTATGGTTACATAATCACATACGCAGTTTGATAATGGTGACGTTGACTTATGCATTTAACCTTTGACCCGTTGACTTGTTGACCAAGGATATTCTAGGTATTTCTAATAAGTGAGATTTATAATCCCCAACACATAGGTTTTGTGAAGAAAGATGGGAGCTTGATTTTGTGAATCCTCAGATTTTCTTTTAAAAACTTTTATGAAGAATAAGATGGAGTTTTTTAGATTTTTCTCTACAAACACTTTGAGTCTGCCCAATGACTCCAATAGGACAATTTGAGTTAAAGAATGATCTTTATTATTATTATTTAAAAGACCCTCCATTATTACAAAGGATTGCTCTATATAAAGCCTAATCCCCACAAGACAACTACAAAAATAACTAATCTAATTACAAAACATAAAGACTAATTAATATGAAAAGACGATAATCCCCTTTGACCCCCTTGACCCGAGTCATTACACTACCAACCGCCTAAAGTTCCACCTTGTCCTCAAGGTGGATAAAAATTAGCTTTATGCGTCTTGTAGATTATTCCTGGATGTGAGCCATTCACCAATTTAAGATTAAAGGTTTTGAAGAGATGGCTTAATGAAGTGAGTGATTTGAAAAGAAATGAATTTTTATAAATGGGTTGAAAGTCTTAAAATTAAATTTTAAGAGGGTAAAAAGGACCACATTTTGATCTTCCACGAGTACAATGAAGTCAGCATCTTGAAACCATAATTACCCCTTTGTCTTCCTTGGCTGATTTTTCAAAGCAATCCTCAAATTCCATTTCTCTCCTTCCCTCTCATGAATTCTAAACGAAGCAGGCCACTTCCTTCTCACGCGGATGACCTGCCACTGGTTCACGACGACGCGCTGCCATTCTTGGACCCTTTCTGCAGTCCTCATGGCGCCGGCGAAACGTCCACGATTCCCGGCTGCCCATAATTCCCTTCTTCCCTCCTTAAATTTTCTTTCTCCTCTAGAGAAACAACCCTAAGAGAAACAACCTTCCCTTCCTCCATTCTTTTGTCGACATACCTCCTTAGGTCCACATCGGCGGCTGGTTTAACGATGAGCCACCTGAATTTTCCGCAGCGACTGTCCATTTTTCGTCCCATTTTAGTGTTTTCTGCCTTTCTCTGCGAAGACCGCCATTAAATTGGAGTTTGGATTTCGCCCAAGATCTGGGCTTGCTCCTCTGTTTTCTTTCTTCTCGTAACCAACGAACCAACCAAATATTTTGGTTGCCTCCTACTTCAACCGCCCAATGCAGTGGATATTTCTATCAACCCCTTTCTCCTTTCTCAATGATTTTTCAAACCCTTCAACAACCTCAGAAATATCAGCCCTACTTTACAAATTCTCGCCTGTCGCCGACCCTTTCATTGTCGTGGCCGTCTTTGTTTTTTTCCGGCGCCGCCTGCCAAGACCACCCCTAGAGCCACCATCATGAGCATCCAAATACCTCTCTCTTTTCTTGCTTCTTTCTTGAGCTATCGTTCTTATGTTCTTGATTCCATTAACATGTTTCTCCATGGTTCCTTTATTTTTCTTTATTCTCGTTTTGCTCATATACATTTTGCTCTTCTTTATTTTGACGTTTTCTGTTCCCATTCTTGATTTCTTCTTTATTACCTTTCTTCTTAAAGCCATTCTATTTTCTTTATGCTTCTTCTCCATTCCAGAATGCGAATTGGTGGCTGCCTTCTTTGAATTTCCTCAGGTTTCGATCCCAATTGCAAGAGAATTTTCTATCCATCAACGCGGCGAACACTTCATCAGTTGATAATCTCTTCAATTCTTGCTCTGTCTTCTCCCATCTTTCTTGCTCATTAGTAAATCCCATTGCCAATGTCGGAAAGAACCGCTCTGATACCTATGAAATAGATCGCCAAGAGCCGTTATCAAAACTAGATAGTTTGAGCACTTCGAGTCTGCCCAATGACTCCAATAGGACAATTCGAGTCTACCCTCTAACTCCTAAAGAATGATCTTTATCATTATTATTCAAAAGAGAAAAGACCCTCCATTATTACAAGGGATGGCTCTGTATATAGACTAATCCTCACAAGACAACTACAAAAATAACAACTAATCTAATTACAAAACATAAAGACTAATTAATATGAAAAGACGATAATGCCCTTTGACCCCCTTGACCCGAGTCATTACAGAATCACATATTATGTGTTGGCACACTTAATGTAACTTATTTTAATTCTACTAGTTTAAGTCCAATTCTTCCATTTTATCCTTACTTAGTCATATTAAAACATAGTGCAACATGACATATATTTACTTAGACTTTTTATGGACCATTTGACTTAGTCAAATGCACTTACAATTTAAAATGTCATCGTTTGTCGTTTTATAAAATAATATTATAATAATATCAAAAAAATGTACGGCTATTTCATCCCCCGACATAAGGAATTTCATCCCCAAAATTTTAAATCGACTTTTAAAAGTTAAACCAAAACAAATTGCTATTTTGGGGGAGAAGTTTTTCATAAATCTTTTTTATGCAATTTTCTAAATAGGAATGCAATTTCAAAAATAACTACAAGATCGGGGAATACTTTAAGTGAGTAGCGTCACCCGTAAAGTCGTGTATCCTACTCATCAAATACATCTTACCCACTACCACAGGTTCTTGATCTGACTTGTCAGCCCTCGGGAAATCCTTCAAAACATGATTCTCCTTACAACACTTAAAACATACCCGCTTTCTTGACAATATCTCCCGTAGTGATGTTGATGGCCCTTGTAGCAAAACCCAATTTTCTTTCTTCCTCAGCCATGCAGACTTCTTATCCTCATATTGCCTATTATACTCCTTAACCCCCGGACTTTGTTTTTGTTTTTGAAAATGATTCTCCTCGACCTTGGCCTTCGTTGATTGATGATTCATCGATCTCTCTTTTTCTTGCTTCGCCTCCTTGACTCTTTTCTTTCACCCTCTTTATATCTAGTGCTCGCTTATACATGTTTTAGTACTCGGAATACATCGTGACATGCTCTGGAATTTTCCAGTCCTTCGAAAAACCTTGAGGCCTTCGCCTCTTTACAAGATAACTTCGGCGCCAATCTCGACAAGTGCAGGAATTTTGCTGCGTACTCAATCACATACATTTCCCCTTGCTCCAACTTTAGAAATTCATTCTCTTTCCTCCTCTACAACGACGGAGGATAGAACCCTTTCCCCTCGATGGGCTTCCCCTGTCTCTTAGGATCCACTAACCCGTGTGCAAGTGCATCTGGGTAATTGTTGATCATTTGACAAGCGAGTCGATTTATTGCCATGAAAACGACCTTGTAAGTGAAGCAATTGGCAAAAACCTATGTACGAGAAATAGTCAAGCTACATTGGGTTGCAAGGACCATTATTTCCAATAGGGATTCTAAATTCTTGTCGCACTTTTGGAAAGAGTTACAAGAGGCATTTGGGACGAAACTGAGTTTGAGTACTGCTTTTCATCTGGCTACTGATGGCCAGACTGAAAGGACTATTCAGACACTAGAAGATCTGTTAAGATCACGTGTGTTGTAGTTCGGTTCTGATTGGGAATCAAGACCAGCGTTGGTGGAATTTTCCTACAACAGCTTTCATTCGAGCATAAAGAAAGCACCGTACAAAGCCTTGTATGGGCGTAAGTGTCGAACTCCTTTGCGTTGAGAATATTTGGATACTAATGTCCCTACTGGGTAAAATTTGATTCAAAAAACAGTGGATCATGTAAAAGTCATTCGGGGTTTGATGAAGAGAGCTTAAGATCGCCAGAAGAGCTATAATGATAACCGCAGGAGAAAGCTAGAATTCGAAGTCGATCAGAAAGTTTTCTTGAAAATCTCTCCGATCAAGGGTGTAAAATGCTTTGGAGTGAAAGGAAAACTAAGTCCAAAATTCATAGAGCCATTTGAAATCATGCGAAGGGTTGGTGAGGTTAGGCCCGATCAAAATACCCAACCCGCTTGACCCGACCCGTCGACCCGCATCATAAATGGCAGTTCATTTATCAAAAAAAATTATAAGGCACGGGTCGGATACTTGATCCGCCTTAACAGGGTCAGGTCATGGGCCGCATATTATTTTTTAGCAAGTACCCGTCGACCCGTTATTAAAGGTATGAGAAGATCACTGCCATATGTCCTATTTTCAAATAGTTGATTACCTAATGTTATGATTAGTAGTACTAATCTAGGCTTAAAAGCTTGATTTGGCGATTTGGCTATTCAATTCAATTGCACGTTAGATCCATTCTAGGTGTATATTAAAGCTCATTCGTGGTAATGATTTTGATTTCTTTGATAATAACAATGTGTACTTAGCTTAATGGAAAATGTAATATAGAGTACTTTTAACTAACGACATAAAGCTACCTTAACTTATCGGTAATAAACTAATAATAGTCCAACCTTTTCATCTTTCTTGCTTTGAAATTTTGTGATATTGTGTTTGTTCATGTGTATCTACTTAAATAATAGTCCAGCCCTTTCATGGTTAGATCCATTGTAGGTGAACATGTTTCTGTTTTGTGAGTTTAATGACAGCAACAAAACTAAACTATAAACAGTTAACATAGCAAGCATATGAATTATGAAACAGAATTGGCATCTACTGATGCAGAGTTATATCCTCCTAAGTCCTAATTGCCCCTCTTTGTTCATTGTAAATACAAACACTTGCATTAGTAACTTGACAAGTACACAAGACAGCAACCACTAATGCCTAATGGGACAATAGCAGACTACACTAATCACATATCCGTCATTCAAGAACTCTCAATTTTGCTTTGTAATCCACATAGTTACAAAGTAACTCCTCTTGGCTCTTGCAACTCATATTAAAGATGATGCTCTATCCTTGCTTACATGTCCAAAGAAAAGGATATTTTAGGTTTTTATGTCAATCTTTCAAACTAATCCACAAGCTAAGACATAGTTTCCTACTTACTTTCTCACAACACCTTTCCGCGTAACTCTTCTCAAAATAAAGATTCAATGCTCACCAATTTATGATCAATGTTTACACAACATTATTTATTCCATAAAGAAATCTAATCGAGTTTACTCAACATTATTTATTCCATAAAGAAGTCATAAACAATCCTCAACCATGTCAAACCATCAAAGCTTTCGAAAGAAAACAGACTAACCTCGAAATCACAGGACATATGAAAGGAACAAACGGTGCTCAGAAGAGCAAGTGGAGGAATATTTGTGTGGAAGTAATTGCCTATTGACTCACGCATTTGAAGTTCCTACAACATATATTTCTGATGTGTATGTTTCAAACCAGTTCATATTTGCAAAGCTGGTGAGTTTTTACTTAATAATCCATCTCAAATAAGACACTATAAAGCTAAAATCATAGTGTAAAAACAAGATCGCATTACATCGCATCGGCTGCATTGTAAAGGCTTATTGTTAATAGGCTCGAGGTGCACCGAATTGCAAGGTACAAACTTTTCATATGCGAGGCGCACAATTTCGCTAAAAGGGTCCTGTGATACCACAGATTTAGCTTGAAAAGGAATTGATAGACTACTCATATCAACAAGGTGCATCTTCTTTTCTAGGGAACTCATTTGCTAAGAACTCCACAGTTAAGCGTGCTTGGTGGGGAGCAATCTTAGGATGGGTGACCTCCTGGGAAGTTTTCCTGGGTGCGCACGAGTGAGGCCAAAGTGCGCTGGAAAGACTTGTGTTGGTCTGTAAGGCCAGTCTACAGTCTCCATGAGTAGTCACTGGTGGTCCGTTGGGCTGGAGTATTACAGGTCCATACTTCAAAGTCAATTTTAAAACATTTTTAGTAGTTAAAGCAACACGAAATGCATATTAGTACAACATACAAGTTAGATAAACACTACTTTAACACATAAAGTTGTTAGGGTTTTATTTTTATGCCGCAAGTGTACGGGTGTCGTAGCACAATTACGGGTCGGATCACAGGGAGGCAGGATTAATACTAGAATCGTTCAATTAATCACTTTGGGAACAAAAGATTTTGATTGGTTGTTTCTATGAACTACGTGAAAATGCTTAAGAAATATGCTAATATCAAGATAATAAAAGGGCTAGGACATTGGATTTGAACCCTAATATGTATGTGATTGCTAGATGAGGATTGGTGATTGTGATGTTGAGTTGATTTGATTAAATTGTTTTGTATGATCATTCAAGTTAAAGTCTTTTAATTTCTCTTAATACCAAAATCACGAAAGTTGAGGGATGAGAATATTATTAGTCTTGGATGATAAAACAAGTAAATATTCCTTCTTAGTCAAAATCACGAAAGTTGAGATTGAGTAGTATGTTTTCTTGTGATGTTAATTGATCGAAATACGAAAGTTGAGATTGAGAGAACCCATTTAATTTGATTTAATTCGATTACCATCCCGAAAAGGAGTGATTAAGTTAGATCGGTAAATCGATTCAACGGAATCCATTGCAATCCTTATTGACATAATCACATGCTATTAGTGGTGAATTCCTATGTCCTAGTCCTTTTATTATCTTGATATTAACATATTTCTTAAGCATTTTCACGTAGTTCATAGAAACAACCAATCAAAATCTTTTGTTCCCAAAGTGATTAATTGAACGATTCTAGTATTAATCCTGCCTCCCTGTGATCCGACCTGTAATTGTGCTACGACACCCGTACACTTGCGGCATAAAAATAAAACCTTAACAAGTTTTTGGCGCCGTTGCCGGGGAGGCATCGGTTAATTTAGTTTCGTTTAGTTAATTGCTTTTTTTTTTTTAATAATTTAGTTCAATAATTTTGCTTTATTTTTCATTCAATCATGTGGTCTTCCTTGTGATATGACAAGTTTCTATCTTCCTCAATTTGAACATGAAATATTTTGGAGGTATTTATATAGGATTGGTGATTTTGTTGGTCCCAATCATGGGATTGAACAATGGGATATGTGCCAGTGTGTATATAATGGTTTAAATCATGAAACTAGGGAAATAGTAGAGTCTATGAACAATTATGAGTTTCAATGGCTAACACCTGAACATGCTTGGAGTTACTTTGAATGGTTGTCAGATGACACTTATAATTGGGAGATGACTGTTCAAAACTCTTCTAGCATGTTAGACTCTACTCAACCCTGTCCTGACCATCACCTATCCTCATCAGATAGCCTTCGTGGTCCAATCGAGATGTCGAGGGAGGAATTCTTTCAAATAGATTCATTACTTACAGAATTTCCTTGTATTAATCTCACACCTTCGACTATGGAAGATTCTTCTTATAAGTCAATTAAGGATGTTTGTGCTGACACTTGTGATTACCTCCCTATCCATAATCCTGAGAATGTTCAAATTGATATGGTTAATGTCTTGCATAATGATGTCTATACCCCTACTCATTTTGATTTGCCCTTAGTTTCTTTTAATTTTCCTCCTAAGTCCTATTTTAATTTTTCTTTTTGTATAGATGGGGTTATACATGATTGTTTGTATGTTCTTTTCTTTGTCGTAACTTCCATATATTCTGCTATTTGCTGATGTCATATGATTTTTTCGGGAGTAAGTTTGACAAACTTCTCCGTAGTTTGTCGAGATTTTTACTAGTATGCGTCAGGCTACAGACGTTAAACTAGCGCTTTCGGGAGGCAACCCGTACTTTTAGCTAGATTTTATTTTTGTTTTAGCTCTTTTTACATTAGACTTCCCTCATCTGTATGCTTCTGAAATCTAATGTTTTTTGTTCCCTTGCTACGTAGTTAAGCATTGGGGACAATGCTTTAGATAAGCATGGGGGGGGTCTACGCCTGGAGTCTACGCCTATTAGTCTAGTTTTATTGCTTTTCGTAACATAGCTTTATTGCTTTCTTAGATTAGTTTTTATATTAGTTTTTTTTTTGTCTCTCTATTTATACCACCCCCAAATTTTGAAAAAAAATTGAAAAAAAAAGAGTAAAAAAAAAAAAGAGAGAGAATGCTAGCCATTAACCTGTGAAGGAGGCTAGGCAAAAGGAGAGTGAGCGTTCATGAAGCTGATATCATCGTTCCTCCTTCGTTGCGTCATCTACAGGTATACTTCTATCCCTATCTCTACTCTTGTCTTTCCCTATATTCTAGCTCCACTAGACTATCGTACCTTAACCTACCGAGCTATCCTCGCATAGATTCTCGCACATCATCCCTGGTCAACCATTGCATGTAATTGAGCTAAAAATTCTGATCCAAAAATAAGCCCCCACCCTCTTTGATCCAAAGTAAGTTCTTGGATTGCGAGATCCAAGAGCTCCATTGCATGAGCCTTACAGTTTTGGAGTTTGGGTTTTTATTTTTGTGCATTATATTGTGGTTGTGATGATGGATTTTTGTGTTGGGATGGGTTTGAGGTCGATAAGGGGTTTTGGATTTTTATGGGCTTTCATTTGAGATCATTTATGAGGGGAAGGAGATTGAGATAGAAAGCCTCTTATTTTTGGGGAGTCATAAGGAGAGCCATTGTTCATGTTTAAGAGGTAATGCTATAACCGAAGGTGTTATCCCGGTTTAGCATTGGAGTTTATTAGGTAGGCTACATTCTCACATTTTTGTGCTATATTGTCTTATCCAGGGTTACTAAAGACCCTACATCTTTAGGGTTGCTGAACACCCTATTGCTACTCACCATGAAAAGCAAGCATGGGGGAACCTGTTGCTTGTTTATTCACGCTTTCTGCCCTATGTATTTGTATAGATTTAGCTTGATCGTGCATTTTGATTTTTGTTTTGTAGCTGAATTTGTACTTGTTGTATATTGAAAAAGGGAAAGAAAAACATGCTTGAAAAGAGAAAGGTCCAGCTAAGTTGAAAACCTGAAAGGGCGACCTAGGCAAAAGAGCGGCATGAGTGGGTAAGCAAGTAAGATTTGAAAAAAAAAAATGAATAAGCTAGGACGAAAACCCAAAAATGAGCTCCTAGGCAAAATGAGAGATAAAGAGAGAATGTTTATTTTATTTGCATCTCATTTGTATTCGGAGTGGCGTCATAAGAAGTGGGAGTCATAAGAAAGGTATTTGGGTAGGCCACCATTGGAGGGATAAGTTGTAGATTTTCTTTTTCATTTCTCATATTCTTTGAGGAGTTATAAGGAGGTTGCAGTGTTGGGATTTTTGGTTTCACTTGTACTTATTCTTTTGTTTATGTTGTGTGTATGTGTTAGCCAAGTGAAGGGGTTAAGTGGTATAGATGTTTGGACTCTTGGCAAACACCGGGCATTAGCGGAGTTTAGGAAAGGGAGGTATAAGAAGTAGTTTAGAAGTTGGAGACCATGTCTTGACCTTATTTTCTTCGTGTTTTCACCTCGATTTGCTCGAGGACGAGCAAAGGTTAAGCATGGGGGAGTTATACAAAACTACTCACTAATCATGGTTATAGAGATTTCTATGCGTATTAAACTATCATGAAACAAGATATAAGACATAATTTAAAAACTTGAATTTAAAGGAAATACCTTGACAATGGAGGATTGAAGAAGGAAATATAAATTGCAAAATGAAATCTAAAATTACAATCTTGAAATTCTTAAAGGAAAGCTTAAACTAAAATCTATGGAATACAAATAGAAACTAGAGTTTGAAAGAAGAAAAACTGAATAATACTAAATTAGGGTAACCTCCACTTAAATAGTGGTTCCAAAAATTAGGAGAAAGACCGTTTAAATTCCATTGTAAAACATCTTCAAGTGAGCAACGATCTCTTCACTTGTTTAAGGGGTCTTAGGCTATTTCTCCAAGCCTTCACCCTCTTATCACTCCGTATACTAGTAAAAAGCTTCAATTCCGCCTCGTATATCATAGGACTACAAAATTAAACACATGAGACAAAATTACAACAATTCACTACTATAATCCCTAAACACCTCTAAAACTTCATGTAAGGAGTGTAAAGATAACACGAATAAGTGCAAATAATTGCACTTATCAAAAGTCATAAGATAATATAGTTTTGAACTGATCATCTTCTATTGCAGGATGCAAAGGGTATGAAGATGCAGCAAGAGTTGTGATCCACCCTCAATTCTAATTTTCAAGTCCAACATCCAGTTTGTCAAGTGATCAAGTGCCACAAGCACTTTTTTAATTAGGCGTAGCATATTTACTAGTTTTAACGACGAATGACTTTTGGTGTGTTTATGTGTTTGTGTGTTTAAACTTAATTTAACTTTGTTTCAAACTTTGTTGGAATTTATTAACATTTTAGGACAGTTTGATCAAAATACATGCTAATACTAATGTTATTGTAAGGAGGCAGTGATCAACCAACTATCAATCAAGGACACACAATCAGCTCAAGTCAAAGCAATGTAAGGAGTTGAGAAGGAGACACATCTAGTTCATCCCAACACACGTCTAAATTAGTCAAACAGGAGTCAGCAGCTTATAAGGCAAGTGGAAATTATTTATGCAGAATAACTGTGGATCCAAGCAGCTTAATAATCAGACGTGAAAATAAGGAATAAGTTGTTTTGAGTACTTGAGTTGATGATCGTGGGGAAGTGCGTTGATACTGTTGAACATGGGGGCAACGTGGCAGCATGAGCTAATCATGAAGAGTACAAATGGTTGATTGAACATAGGTCGAGTAAGCAAAGACAACAGCAATTTCCAGGCGCTAATAATTCCACTGCACAATCATGGGGAGTTAATTGTACAGATCATGGAATATCTAGGATTGATTTTTAAAGTAACTGTACAGCAGCCAGCAGGTATGGAAAGCATACCTACGATTAAAGACTTCAAATTATGCAACATCACGGGATGATGGGAAGTTATGCAACAATCATGGGGGAGTTATACAAGATCATGGTTGAATGGAAAGACAACCGTACAACACAAGTTGGACAGTAACCAACCCAGTAACAACCATTTCTCATACGGTTGCCCTTAGGAAATTTTTATGTTTATTTTCTTAGTTTTTAATTGCTTATAAGTAGCCTAGCATTTATCTCATTTGAGGTTGTTGAATGTGTATAACGACTCACAAGTTTGTTCATCTTTGCCTCAATTGAATTCTTGGATTTAAATTCCATTAGGTAGTGCTTGGATTCATGGATTTCATTTCAAAATCTGGAATTTAATTGTAAATTTTCAAATCTGAATTTATAAATTCAATTCTTTTGTTTGGAAAAATTAAAGATTTCAAACTTCATAGTAATACATCATGTAAAATTGTATAATTTTCAAACATCTATTTCTCACTCCTGTCTATTCTCCTCCATGTAACCTCTGTTCTCCTCTTACCCTCCACCTCCGTTGGTTTCTCTTTCATCACCATTGTCATCTCCACCATTACCAAAACAAAGGTTTACTTGAGAGAAAGAGAATGAGTCTGAAATATTTCCAAATGACAGCTCCATAGGTGTCATTTTCAATTATTAAGTTGTAGGTCTTTTTTAAAAAATCTTGGATTTGAACCAAATTTACAGTTGTCAATTTTAAGCTTTGCCAAACACTGTATTTTTTAAAATCTGGATTTGTAAATGAATTCCTGGTATCCAAAGACACTACTAGGAAGTTCCTTTACAAAATTTGCGATCTTGTATGTATTTCAATTTAACGGTGGTGTGTCTGTATCCCTTATGTTTAAAGCTAGCTAATTATCCTTCAATTGGATTCCAATCACTTTCTACTTAGATTCCGTATCGGATTTAATCATTTACATCCTTATCTAATTCATCTTCTAATTCTTTATTCCATACAATTTTCTAACAGCTTCCTAAGTCCTCAAACCTCTCGACATCCCCTCTTTCCCTAATACATTTTATTAACTCAAAATATTCATTTATTCCCACAATTCCCACGCCTCCCTTTAGTCTCTTACCACCAATTCTTGTTTCATTTCATCATCGAACAAATATCCCTTCCTTTGTTCATCCCATATTCTCTTCGTTTTATTTGTGTGCAACCTTCGAGAGTAAGCTTGCATACAACATCATGATACATTAATGTGAAGTCAAGCACAAACATATTTAAAAAACTATATGCTAAGCTCGATCACTATAACAACATAGACAGAAAAATTAAGTAATTAAATTAAATTACACATCAAATACACCATATTTTTATCATTATACTTTTTACTAATTAGTAAACATATTACAGAATAAATGAATCATTGTAATGAAAAATAAGAGTAAAAGTATATAAAGAAAAAAAAAAGAAAAAAAAAAAGAAAAAAAAGGAAAAAAAAAAAGAGTTATTCAAGCATTATAAAATAAAATAAAATGAGAAGAAATCATAGGAAACAAAGAAAACAAAATGAGAGAACAACAAATCGAAACCAGAAAGGAAAAAGAAGAAAAGATAGTAAATAGAACAAAGAAGAAAAGTATAAGAATACCCTGTAAAGAATGCCAACACACTTGAAAGAGAAGAACAACCTGCTGTTATCTTCATCAACTTTGGCTAGGGCAAGAAAGGAGCTTTTTTCTCTTTTATAAACAATTAGTTCTTTAAGGGTAATCCAGTAATCAAGCAAAGGTTACCCGAAACTTTTTTAAAAGGCAAAAACACAAGGTAAAATACAAGAGGGGCATGAGGCGATCGCCTTTCCCTCGCATATTGTATTGAACTACACCTTGACTCTTTGAGGCGTTTATAGGGTTGCTTTGGTGCGTCTCACCCTTAGGTTTTCAAAATATACGAATCAATATATCCTACATTGTAAATTTGTAAAAAAAACAATCGTGTGTTTAGGTCGTATCAAGGGATATCTTATGGTTTCGTCTGATATTTAGGCGTTACAAACTTACAATAACTGCATCACTTCAATTACCGCATCGACGTTCCGTTATCGCGATCGCGCCCGTTACCACATTTTACACTATGGTTAGAAGAGAAAGAAATCACTTCAAAGATACTTCAAAATCCTTAGGAGTTTCAACAAGATGTGACTAATAGAATTAAGTGTGGTGGCAAAAATGGAGAACAGCTACTGGCATATTGTGTGATCCAGGTTTGCCCTTAAAGTTAATGGCCAAATTTTATCGAACAATCATAGACCAACGCTACTATATGGATCAAAATGTTGGACTTTTAGAAAGGTTCATTGTAGAAAGATGAAAGTAGCGAAAACACAAATGCTTCGATGAACGTGTCATGCAGGCCACACCACCAAAGGATCTTTTGGTCTATCACAGGAGGGGAAAAAAGAGTGATGTGGCAAATGCACCAAGGGGAATGAATGATGTAACAGAATGTGATTGAGGGTATTCTAGAAAGGGAATCTTTTGTAACCAACCATGATGAGTCGGCAGTTTTTGTACTACTGTTGCTATATATATATGCACTTGTAATAATTGGTTAGGCATTCAATGAAATATACTCTCAATTATTCCCTCCTCTAAATTCTCTTTTTCTTTCCCTGTACTCTTTTTGTTCTTCTTCTATTCTCTTCTATTCTGCTTCTTTACTTTCTTCTCTTTTTCTTACTGAAATTTCTCTTTTCTTGGTTGGGCAGTAGCTAGTTCATTACAAGTGGTATCAGAGCATTATCTTGGTTACGAGCTATGGGAAATCCCACAAACCAGCAGCGCATAGAACAACTCGAACAAGGGTTGGATGAAATGGTACAGCAAATTGACACCAGGCTGAACACTGAGTTAGCTAAATTGGAGGACAAAATGACCCACAACTAGGGTGTTTTGGAGACTCGACATTCTGACTTGGAGAGGTCAATATCTCAAATGTTGGAGACTCAAACCAAAATGCAAGATAGTATAAATCGTCTGGTTACCGGAAGTCTGGGAACGCCAAATAGGGGCAGCATATTGGGAAACCCACCACCATGGCCTCGGAGTGGGAGTACTCTGATAAATAATACTGGAGAATGGCAGAGTGGAGGATTTGCGGATCCTCACGAACGAAGAGAGGAACATGGAAGCGGTGGCTGAAGGCTTAAAAGAATCGAACTCCCCATGTTTTCCGGCGGAAATCCTGACGGGTGATTCAGGCAAGCTGAACGTTTCTTCTCCTTTTACAAGATGAAAGAGGAGGAAAAGATGGAGGCGGCGGTGGTGAGTTTACAAGGGGATGAGTTGTTTTGGTACCAATGCGAGGAGCAAGAAGGAGAAATCTCGTGCTGGAGCGAGCTGAAATATTCACTGTTAAGACGATTTCGTCCTCATAATCAGGGTGGGTTGGTGGAACAATGGCTATCGGTTAAACTGAGAGGCACAACAGCTGATTATTGCAGGGAGTTTATTGAGAAGTTGAGTTCATTGGGAAAGGTACCGTTGGAAATTTCTTTGGGGATTTTTTTGCATGGGTTGAAGGAGTCGAAAAAATAGAAGAAAAAGATTGGGCCAAATTTCGTTATGGGAGGGCTAGGGAGAACCAGTATTTTGGGCCCAATAACCTTAACCCTTATCCTAAACCTTATCCACAACCCACAAATTTCCCACAAAATCCGAAACCTGTCTCCTCATATAACCCTAATCCTAACTCCAACACTAACCCATATTTTTTACCCAAACCCAAAGGAGATCGAGGGCGAATGTTGAGTGAGAAGGAGATGAGAAAGAGACGCTCGAAGGGACTGTGTTTTAAATGTGATGAGCCGTGGTCCCTGTCCCATGTATGTAAAAACCGAGAGATACGACTTATACTTTCGGAGGACGAAGTCGATTTCAATGAGGGGTACGAAGAACAGCCACCCATACAGGAGGTAGAGGACCCTTTAACCGGAATTTCCCTACAGTCATTGATTGGGTTTACAAGCCCAAAAACTATGAAGCTTGAAGGTGAGATCGAAGGAAGGAAGGTATTGGTTTTAGTTGATTCGGGGGCCACCAGTAATTTTGTTTCCACCTCTCTAATTCATAATTTGGGGAAGAAGTTATTTGAGTGTACTACTTTTGGGGTGACCCTGGGCACGGGTATGAAGGTCTATGGAGATGGGGTCTGTAAGGGATTGACCTTAGAGTTACAAGGCATAACCATAAGTGATGATTTCTTTGCTTTAGAATTGAGCAACCTTGATGTCATCCTTGGGATACAATGGTTGGAGAAATTGGGCAATGTGATTACAAATTGGAGAAATCAAACTATGAAGTTTGCATGGGAAGGCAAGGAGGTCGAGTTGAGAGGAAATCCAGCCCTAAAATGCTCAAAAATCTCTGTGAAACATCTTCTAAAAACTATGAAAACTGATGAACTGGGGGTTTTGATTGAATGCAATGGATTGAGCCCATCAGAAACAATCACTGACATAAATATTCCCACATTCTTAGCCCACATAATCCAATCCTACCCTCAAGTAACCCAACCCTCCACACAACTACCACCAAAACGTACCCAAGACCACATGATTACACTGAAGGAAGGAAGTAACCCCGTGAGCATTAGACCATACTGGTACCCACATGTGCAGAAAGGGGAAATTGAGAAGATGGTGCAGGACATGCTAAAGGTCGGAATCATACAACCATCTAGTAGCCCATTTGCTAGCCCTGTCATACTTGTTAAGAAAAAAGATGGTTCATGGAGGTTCTGTGTCGATTACCGGGCTTTAAACAAGATCACCGTCCCAGAAAAATTTCCCATACCGGTAATTGACGAGCTTTTCGATGAATTGGAAAGATCCCAACTGTTCACGAAACTAGATCTTAAGTCCGGCTATCATCAAATAAGGATGAAGACGGAAGATGTACCTAAAACGGCTTTTCGAACTCACGATGGGCATTACAAGTTCCTAGTGATGCCTTTTGGGCTCAGCAACGCTCCGGCAACCTTTCAATCATTGATGAACGACATATTTTGGCCTTTCCTCCGCAAGTTTGTATTAGTCTTCTTCGATGATATTCTCATATATAGCCGGACCGAGGAGGACCACAAAAATCACGTGAGTACTGTTTTTCAGACTTTGGCTGCTCATTCATTATTTATTAATGTTAACAAGTGTAGTTTTGGAGTAACACGAGTAGCCTATTTTGGCCACATCATATCGGCCCAAGGTGTGGAAGTTGACCCAGAAAAGATTTCAGCCATATTAAATTGGCCGACCCCCAGGAGTGTCAAGGATGTACGTGGGTTTTTCGGTTTGACGGGCTACTACCGTCGTTTTGTAGCAGGGTATGCCCAAAAGGCTCAACATCTCACTGCCTTACTCAAAAAAGAGGCTTACATCTGGAATCAAGATGCAGCTACTGCATTTGAAGTGCTCAAAAAAGCCATGACCCAAGTTCCTGTTCTTGCCTTACCCGATTTTCATAAATTATTTGTGGTAGAAACCGATGCTTCGGGACAAGGAGTAGGGGCTGTGTTACTACAAAATGCTCATCCCATTGCCTTTTTTAGTCATTTACTCGGTCCTAAAGCTCAACAAAAAGCCATTTACGAGAAGGAATTGATGGCAATTGTTTTTTCCATCATTCGGTGGAAACATTACTTGATGGGGCGTCATTTTGTGGTTCAATCGGACCAAAGAAGTCTGAAGTATATACTGGAACAACGGGAAATTGGGGCAGATTATCAAAGGTGGGTTATGAAGTTATTGGGTTTCGATTTCACTATCGTATACAATCCGGGAGCTAGCAACAGAGTGGCAGATGCACTGTCTCGGCGGCCACACGATGATATAGAGCTACAAACCATCATTAGTTCTATCACAATCGATTGGGAGCAGTTGGGTCGTGAGGTTGATAGTGATACAACACTAGCACGTATTAAGGCAGAGTTACAAAGGGGAGAAGATACGGTCCCTGGGTTCACACTCTCTCATAGCCAATTATTTTATAAAGGTCGGTTTGTACTCGCCAAATCTTCTCCTTTCATTCTGTTATTATTGCAAGAGTATCATGATTCTCCACTTGGGGGCCATGGGGGAGAGGTCAAAACTTATCGCCGTATCGCTATGGAATGGTTTTGGGAGCGCATTCGGAAACAAGTCTCGAATTGTGTTCGTAGTTGCACAATATGTCAGCAAATGAAGGCGTCATGTCAAGTTCCTGCTGGTTTATTGCAACCCCTACCAATTGCCACACGAGTTTGGGAACATTTGTCAATGGACTTCATCGAGGGCCTTCCCAAATCCAATGGCTTCGACACTGTTTTCGTGGTTGTGGATCGCTTCACAAAATATGCTCATTTTATAGGATTGAAACATCCTTTTACCGCTATCATTATCGCAAATATGTTTGTTCGGGAGATAGTGCGATTACATGGGTTCCCAAGTTCCATCATATCCGATCGAGATCGTATTTTTATGAGCACTTTTTGGAGTGAGCTGTTTCGTTTGCAGGGTACTAAACTTCTTCGCAGCACCGCTTTTCATCCCCAAACCGACGGCCAAACGGAGATTGTAAACAAGGCCCTAGAAACCTTCCTTCGATGCTTTATTAACGGGCATCCCAAACAGTGGGTGAAATGGCTCTCGTGGGCTTTTCTGTTATAATACATCACCACACTCCACCATCAATATGCCCCCTTTTCAGGCATTGTATGGGCGTCCTCCTCCTCACCTAGTTCGATTCGGACATGGGCGTACTGAAGTTGATGTCTGGAACATCTTTTACAAGAACATGATGCAATGATTGATGAGGTCCAATTCAATTTGATCAAAGGGCAGCAATCTATGAAACAGTTCGCCAATGCTAAACGACGGGAATTGTCCTTCAAGGAAGGTGACTTAGTATTTCTCAAGCTCCAACCATATCAACAAAAGTCCTTAGCTCGCCGTGCCAACGAGAAATTAGCTCCGAGATACTTTGGGCCATATACTATCCTCCACAAGGTGGGCAAGGTGGCATATAAGCTGCAGTTACCTTCCTCTAGTCTGATACACCCGGTTTTTCATGTGTCTCAACTTAAACCAGCCCATGGTTGCAACTCACCTTCCACCATTCCTCCACCCCTTACTGAGGAGCTACTGTTTGAAGCCGTGCCTGACAAATTGTTGGCCTTACGCTTTCCCAATCCATCCACTCCACAAGTCCTGGTTCAATGGCAAGACTCCACTGAAGCTGAAGCTACTTGGGAGAATTACCACAAGCTCTTGGCTGCTTTCCCTTCTCATCACCTTGAGGACAAGGTGCGTCTTCTGGGCGAGGGTATTGTCATGCAGGCCACACCACCAAAGGATATTTTGGTCTATCACAGGAGGGGAAAAAAGAGTGACGTGGCAAATGCACCAAGGGGGAATGAATGATGTAACAGAATGTGATTGAGGGTATTCTAGAAAGGGAATCTTTTGTAACCAACCATGATGAGTCAGCAGTTTTTGTACTACTGTTGCTATATATATGCACTTGTAAATTGTAATAATTGGTTAGGCATTCAATGAAATATACTCTCAATTATTCCCTCCTCTAAATTCTCTTTTTCTTTCCCTGTACTCTTTTTGTTCTTCTATTCTGCTTCTTTACTTTTCTTCTCTTTTTCTTACTGAAATTTCTCTTTTCTTGGTTGGGCAGTAGCTAGTTCATTACAGAACGAGTGGGCAAACCTTGAAGGATTGAAATCAAAATGAAGATATGAGGGTTTAGGAGTTGCAAATATTGAGGAAAAGATAAATGAGAATCTTTTAAGTTGGTTTGGGCATGTGCCAAAAGCGAGCATTAGTGAATGGATAAGATAGAATGTTGAACCTCAAGAAACCTAAAAAGACGGCGAGGAAGACCAAAGATGACTCGGAGGACAAGAGTGGAAAAGAGTATGAATGATTTA
Organism: Amaranthus cruentus; assembly: GCA_019425755.1. NCBI lineage: Eukaryota > Viridiplantae > Streptophyta > Magnoliopsida > Caryophyllales > Amaranthaceae > Amaranthus > Amaranthus cruentus. Next base: position 19,854,219 of record CM033461.1, read on the forward strand.
GACTTACAAATTGAGATGCTACAATTCAGAATGAATGGATAAGAACAATCAATGTGGACGACATTAAAACTGATATATTGGTTGTAGTGAGACAGTTTGCAAAAGAAATCGACATTCAATTCAAATGTAAACTTCAAAAAAAATAAGGGGAAATAGAATATTTTCATCCAAAATGTTAAACTACTAAAAACTTATCGAAAAAATAAGAACAAGACGTATTAAAATCTCACTGTATGAGACTTTTTTTAGAGAAAAAAAAAACAAAAAACAAAAAAAAAAGAAGAAACTAGATTTAGACTCAATTTCATCAAAGAGCTTCAACCAATGTAGTGTAAAGTTAAAATAATGAAAGAATAAGAAAAGGAAATAGTTATTAACTAAAGAAAATATTTCTGGAACATTGAAGGACTACAAGCATTATCACACTTCTGGCATTTAATAAGCCACTATTTCCCAAGACACATAATAGAAACGTGAAGGATAGATGTCTCAGTGTTTCGTACTAATCAACAAGATTATCTTTTAAGGGAAATTCTACATAATAGCAATGAATTTTAGAGAAACGCAAGTGGTAGCGATTTTAAAGAAACCCAAAACCACCTCCCCCACCCACTTAGCTGCCAATTACCCAAACGCTAGCCCATATCGACCCAACAAACAACCCTTGAACATCCGCTTCCCACCGGCGCCAACACTGCGACAACACGACCTTAAGCTTCCACACAACACAAGCACGAACTTTAGCTTCCACACAGCACGAGCACGACCTTTAGCCACCATCAAACACAACCCATCCAATGGGTGGTGGCCGCTTGGATAAATGATGTTTTGGGAAGTGTGCATGGATGAATGATGTGGTAATGAATCGGATGAATGATGTGGTAATGAATCTGATGAAGGTGGCTTACATCTTGCTATAGCTGTGGTGGAAGGCACAATGGAGGCAAGGAAGGGGGTGAGGGGCACTATGGGTAAGGGGCACTATGGAGGTAGTTCTCTATAGAAAATGATTGATGCATTACTTGATTGCTCGCTCAAAGATGAGACTAACTAAATTGTCTATATTATAAAAATTCCAAGGAAATGAGATTATACATCCAAGTTCCAACACGCATCCAAAAACCTCAAATCGAAGTCAGAAAGGTGTATATCATACTTGATACTATCAAAAAACATAGAAAACAAAAGTATTTTCTACCAAGTCATAAAGTAGTTTGTAACTTCATAACCTAAGACTTTTGTGAGTTAATACGAGGAACATTATACTTGATACTATCGAAGTCAGAAAGGTGTATATCATACTTGATACTATCGAAAAACATAGAAAACAAAAGTATTTTCTACCAAGTCATAAAGTAGTTTGTAACTTCATAACCTAAGACTTTTGTGAGTTAATACGAGGAACATTATACATTACTTACAAATGGAAACAAATATGGCCTCCATCTCATATTATTTGCAACTTTTCCTTAAATAGTACTCCCTCCTCTTCACCATATGTGTCCCATTTGACTTGCACAAACTTTAAGAAAGCCAAATGGGACCACATGGGGAAGAGAGAAAGGATAATGTTTTCATATTTTGAGTGGTAAAGTGGGGTTACTATGGATAAGGTGTAATATAAGATAAATTTTTCAAGGGTATATTTCACAACCAAAAATAGAACTGGGACATTTAGGATAACTTAACTAAAAAAGGAAATGAGACACATGTTGAATATAAGGGAGTAGATTTAGCCATTAAACCTTAAATCAGACAAAATTTACCCCAAATCTACACTCCAACTAAACCTACTTTATTAATTCACAATATTTATTCAATTAGAATACCATTACTTTTAATACATTACACTATCCAAGCCTAACTTTTACCCAAAAAAAAATAGAGTAAACAAATATACAACTTCTATTCAAATAATATTCTAAAAGCATAATATTTCACATACTAATACCCCATACAAGGAAAAAAGACTTTGCCAATTATGAAATAAAAAGTACATTTAAAGTTATTCAGTACCATTATGCATCTCACCATAGAGAGCATGAATTAGAGTTTCAACTCAATACCTCTCAAATTTGTTACTTAAACAATAATAAACTCTATATTGCATATTTTATATTAGCTATGATATTAGCATATTCAACTAATAAGAACAACATACTTGTAAATGAAATTTGCAAAATTTAAAACTAACCTAAAGACAGCAGTTTAAAACTATAATCTCATATGCAAAATTCATAGCTCAAGTGAATTCATGCACCACAAATTTGAAAGCTTGTGTGTTTTCAAACACTATACTCAACCCTCATTTGAGTCTTTGGCCTTATTCTTGTTGCCATATCTTAACCCAGTTTCCTGATTTATCATTCCACCAAAAATGTAAAATCAACCTATACAAATTACTAATAACAATAACAATTAAATAGTAAATGATTTTAAAATAATTTTAAAAAACCTGAGGATCGGGGATTGGTTTTCGTTTCTCAACATATTTGTATGGATCTGGTTTTGCAGCAGCAAGTGAAGCCTTCTCCTAAAGCACAAACATTACATCCAAAATAACATATGAGTACAAAACTTTAAAAACCTAAAAGGAACTAAAGGAAGTGCGTCCTGAAAATTTCCAGTAATTACTGAATGTAATTTGAAAAAAAAAATATTATGGAAGTAATAATTGTGAAACTTTAGTAATTATTATTTACTTGTTAAAAAATAAATATTATAATAAGGCCAATAACATTGGACAATAATTAAAGTTTCCTATTCCGAAGAGGTCACACATATTTATATTAATTGTTCTACGATTGTTATTGGACTAAGCTATAATTAGGGCATCCTTATTCCTAACCTAACATAGATTATCTATACGGAAAAAGAACCCTAATAGTGATTCCATATATAAAATCTCCCATAATCTTTGGGATGCAAATTTTGGTTATTTCATTGGATATTTGATAGGAGATTGGGTTGTTTTGACATCATCTTTGGGATGCAATTTGGTTATTTAATAAAGTAATTTTATTATTTTTATTACTAGATTGACATTAAATAGTTGAAAATTATATTTGCTAAAGCAATGATATTCTATGAGTTCGTTTCGCGTAGGCATGTTTATCCTTCCTTATCCAAAATATAATTTTAATTATTAATTGAAATAAAGTAATAATGGTTATTATTTTTTTATCTAATTAATATGATTAATTCAATAAAAAAAATAGATTATCTTAAATTGTTAATTGCATAAATAATTTTGATATAAGATATTTATCGTTACAAAAGCATGATATTTTATAATTTATGATAATATAGTATGCATGGAGTGTCAATTATGTTGAAATTAGCACGTCTAATTAATTAGTTTTTTCTACTAGCCTACTTACCATACCCTTAATGCTTAATTACAACATTTGTAATGCCTACTTACAATATACTTAGCGCCCACCGAGTAAGTAATTAAGTACTTACGATATTCTAAATGCCTACTAACAATATACTTAATACCCACCGAGAAACTTACTCTATATTTTCATTTAGGCCTGCCCAATTAGATATGGTCTCTCAAAGAAACTGTCTATAACAAGAATTTGAATTAAAAATCTGGGATGAATTGAACTAAGCAAAATCGTACAGTTGCAAGAATAAGGCATAAGATTTTGGGAGGTTAATTACAAACATATGAACAGCCATGAAGCAAAGAAACCACCCACTTGCTCAAAGAAACCTCCAACTACCTAAAAGTGGAGATCATGCTAGGAAGTTATACGCGTCATAGAGAATATGGGAGAAGTTACAAATCGGTTTTTGTTTGACCAAAATCGTGCACCATTCATGGTTTAGAACATTGTTGCCAGGATCGTGGTACGATTCGGGTCGCGAAACGGGATCGGGAACGCGATTCACCACTGTTAAAATTTTGAGGTGGGAACGAAAAAGGTTTGGGTCGAGATTTTTGTCTTGCGGTACGATTTGTTCCGGATTGTAATACGATTTGGGATCGATTACTTTCTAAAATTAATTTTTTTATAGCATTTAACATCTGGAAAAAGGTAATAAAATCTTATAATTTTTTCATACTTAACATCAATTTCTCTCTTTTTATATTTGTATGACATTTCAGATTAATTTCGAAAATAAAACATTAAATATGTTATTTTAAATTTTAAACTATTAGTAGTAATAAGTATAGGAGACAACTTTTAAGTCTTGTAGAGTCCTTAATTGTTGTACAGTTCCAATGCACATTCATGATTACATTTTGACATGACTCTTCACCTCTCCACACATATTATCTTCTTTAAATTCTTTTAACAAATACTCTAAATATCATATGTATGATTCATCTCCTAATCTGCTTCGCTTATCTTCATCTTCAACAACCAAAGTATTGGAGTTTTTATGGGGCTTATCATCTCCTCCCTTCATCTTCTTTATCTCCAAGAAAGATTAACAATCAGTAATTATTTTTTAGTAGTAATATTTCATATTTTTTAATATTGCAATCGAGGTTTTTTGGATCGATTGATTCAACGTTCCAGGTCGTGAATCCGGACGTTCCATAACGTCAGTGACCCGCGATTGGGATCGCACGATCCAGATCGGGGGTCAGAGGCTAATCCTTCGATCCTGGCTACACTAGTTTAGAATTTTAGACGTTATTTTCTATGTTAGTTTTTCTATAAATAGTTAGATTGTATTTCATTTTAAGGTTGGAGAATTTATGATATGAAAAAGTCTAGACTTTGTGTTTGAAAACCTTTGTTGGTTTTATGATTCTTGGATAGTCGCATTAGAATTATGTTTGCAAAGTTCTAATGCTTAGTTGCCAAATGGATTTCTAGTGAGTTTTGAGTTTAGCCAAACCTATCTCTAAATAATTCATCAAACAAAACTTTACGTGAATTCTTTGGTTGTGAAGTTCTTATCCTTTGAATTCACTTACTTCATCTTGCATTTTATCTTTTTTCTCTTCACATTTTCACCTTACATTCAATTGAGGATTATTATCCTTAATCTATCCTTTCCTTTATTGTTTTGAAAATTATGACAAAAAAACACAAATATTGTTTCTTTTATTCGATATTTCACACGCCTCAAACTAAACCTGATTTTTGCCTCACATTCAGTTGAGGATTATTATCCTTAATCTATCCTTCATCGATTTTACAACAAATGCCTACTACCCCCACTTCAATTTCTATTATGTTTGATTGCTTCTCTTCCTCACCTTCCTCAACTGATGTTATAGCTCCAAATTTTTACATACATGGGTAAGAGATTATTTTTCATTAACACCTATAAAAATCCTTGTCTCGCTTTTCTCACATCAACCTGTTAGTCAATTCAAGGTTTGGGCTCGGTTGTGGCCTTGTGGGCGAGTTTTTAAGTAGCGAAGAGAAGAAGGGCTACATTTTTGGAATGACACAAAATGGGTTGACTTTGGCTATCATAGTTTTTGGCGGAAGAGTATTTAGGGGATGATGTTGGGCTCCTTTGAGCTCCGTATTTTTATCCAAACAATCAGCGCCCTCCATAGCTTTTTTCAAGGTGAGGGGCTCCAAAAGCCTAAGCACTTGTTTAGTATGCGGCTTAAGTACATTAATATAAGAAACCATCATTATAGATGGAGGACTTTCCTCCATTGGGGACACCTTTTCCTCAAAGTTTCACCCATACTCTCATGCTTACCCCTCTTGCTTCACAGTCAGCCATTGTTCGCATAAGTTCCCCATAATGAAGTTTAAATCAATTGGATAAAGGGACAAAGGCACTACGCTTGGATCATTGTGGCAAGTACTTAGCCCAAATAATTGTCAATCATTTAACGAATTGTGAAATCCTCGTTGAACTCCATTGGAAATGGTTTAATCGACGATGAGTCTTATTAGTCTTCCCCATTTTTTTCTGGGGATTACACTTAATAGTGATGCTTTTATATTCAATAAAGTTTCATCTAATACTGTACAAAGACTACATATGAGCTATGGATAAGGATTAAGGATGGTTCTAAAAATGTCTTTCCATAAATGTAAATGTTTAAAATTTTGAGAAGGTTTCACTTGATCTGATGAGTGTCCTTTTATGGGTTATCTAAAAGGTAAAAGGATATTACTTGAAGACATCGATAAAGATAATACCTTGAAATATTCTTTTCCTACCCAATCAACTCAATTTTCAAATGCAAGTAACCGTCCCTAGGAGAGATCAACAATTGAAGTCATATTAAAAAAACTTCATCCTCTACAATGAAAAACAAGTGCAAATGAAACTAGTATCTTTATCGATGTCATTAGGCGCTGTTTAGGGGGACTCACCCTAATGTCGTTATAATCCAAAAGTTAATAAAAACCAGAAATCACACAACAACCAAAATCAAAAACGAATAAAAAATTATAAAAAAAAATACCTCTTGTTGACGTTTGAGTTCTTGGGCAGGTTTGACCCAGAGATAATAAGCTAAGGTACCAGCAACTACCCATGAAGCTAAATTTGAACCTCCTCGTAGCCCTCCTGTCGCATTACCCACAAAGGATCTTACATTACCCAATTTTCTTCTCCAATCATTTCCCATTTTACTCGAATCAAATCAATTGATTGATTGATGATCATTAACAACCCTTCCCAGGACACCAGATTGTTTATAGCAGCTTCTATAAATTACCTATCGGATTCTGATTTCAAGCAAACACTACTTGATCAGTATAAAGATTGTTCTTCCGATTCTCTCGAACACGGCGAATGGATTCACGTTGATGCAAAGGAAGGCACTTAATTAGTTAACTAAAAGGTTTAAAAAATATGTTTGATGCAAATTGGGCCACGTTTACATATTTCGTATGAATTTTGTATTGAACCGGTTCTCCCTTTAAACACCGTCTTTTGTAAAAAACTCTCAAAAATTCAGCTCAAATTTATATTTAGAGTTGTAACAATATATATTTTAGAATTAGACTGTGCTTTTAAGAGTCGTCTTTACAATAGACAGTCTCAAGTAAGAATTTGAGTATTTTGAATCAATTTTAGGTGTTATAATATCAATTATCAACAACAGTCTTGAAATTTACTTAATTTCAAATAAACAGTCTCAAACTTTTGTTTTACCAATAACAGCCTCAACTTAGAAAATACGACATCGATACAACCACTTCACCGGATGACCAGTTAATTAACTATTGACTATGCTCAATAACATTTGACTTTCAATTAAATTTATTAATCTAACATAATTACCCAATTACTCCCAATTATACCCTTCTTCCCCAATCACCACCAATTTTTCACCCCACCACCATTAAAATCCCTCCTATAATAACAACCTCATTAAAAGCCCCTTCTTTCTTCTATATTTGACTAAACCCTTATCTTCTCCAACTCACCCAATCTTACAAATTGCAAAACAATTCTATTAATATAAAAAGGGAAATTCCACATGGTAACCCTAAGGTTTTGGGTTTTCCACGTGGTAACCAAAACTTTAAAAAAATCGACGCGGTAACCCCAAGGTTTACGTAATTGTTCTACCGTAACCTTTTTGCACATAAAAACGTTAGCAAACATTAATTTCAAAGCTTTCGGGATGAATAACTAACTTCAATCCCAAGAATATAGTGCCACTGACCTAGATCTTTGATAGTAAATGTATGATCAAAGTGCTGCCTAATGGAAGAGATAACATCATTGTGATTACCTATGAATAATATGTCATCAACATACACAGCCATAATGGTAATGGAATGATCTTGCTTCTTTACAAACAATGAGTAATCATTCTTTGATTGAGAGAATCCTAATTTCTTTAGTTCAATCATAAGTTTTTCATGCCACTGCCTAGAAGCCTGCTTTAAACCATATATAGACTTTATTAAAAAGCAGACAAGATTGTTAGGATTTGGAACCCTTTGTGGCATTGTCATGTACACCTCCTCATGAAGGTCCCCATGCAAAAATGCAATGTTAACATCCATTTGATGTACTATCTATTGGTGACTAGCAACAACTGCAAGAAGACACCTTATTGTGGTCATTTTCACTACTGGATTGAAGGTTTCGTCATAGTATATTCCTTGTTTTTGGTTGTAGCCTTTTGCTACCAATATAGCCTTAAGCCTCTCAAGGGAATCATCTAATCTAATCTCCACTTTGTAGACCCATTTGTTTCTAATGGGCCTTTTCCCTTAAGGTAAAGGAACAACTTCCCAAGTATGATTCTGAGCTAGGGCTTTACGTTCTGTTTCCATAGCTTCCACCCATTTTTCATTCTTGCAAGCTTCATGGTATGATCTTGGTTCAATGTATTCATTATGAGCCTTAGCTATCTTTTTTGTGTGCTTGATAAAGCATTTAATTGGATAAGGTTGCACCAATGTGTTGTTTCTTTAGTGTTGTTTATGTTGTTGAGTTAACTATGTTATGGTTGTATTTGTTAGAGTTGAATATTATCATTGTCGAAGTAGAAAGAAATCATTGTGGTTATTATTGTTGCAAATTATTAGAGGAAGTGCTTCTTTTCATGTCCCTTTGTCATCATGAGTAATTTTGCATATTATACTAAATTATACACAACTTGAAATTATCACTAACATTAACATTATTATAAATTATTAGTATTAATGTTGTTGTACAAGTGTTGTTAGTTTGTGACATTTCATAGTAATGTGGTCTTATATTAAGTCTCATAGGTTTAAAGAAATGGTCATAAAGTACGCTTTGTTGTTGTGAAAGCTTATTTGATCGCTGGTTTAGTGGATGTTAAATAGCTTTCGATTAGAGAATTTCTCGAACTTAGAATGGAATAGATGCATAGAATGAAGGTAATAGTAGAAGATGAAAATTATCAATAGAATTACATTGTGTTTACTTGGAGTTAGAATGATTCCTTTATACATGAATTCAAGTCGTATATGTGAGTTGCCGGTGGGTCTTGCAAACCCCATGGTTCTCATTGATAGCAAAGGTATATGTGAGTTATCGGTGGGCCTTGCAAGCCACATGGTTCTCATTGATAGAAACGGTATATGTGAGTTACTGGTGGGTCTTGCAAACCCCATGGTTCTCATTGAAAGCAAGAGTATGTGACTTACCGGTGGGCCTTGGAAGCCTCATGCTTCTCATTGATAGCAAAGGTATATGTGAGTTACCGGTGCAAGCCTCATGGTTCTCATTAATAGCAAAGGTATATGTGAGTTACCGGTGGGCCTTGCAAACCCCATGGTTCTCATTGATAGCAAAGGTTTATGCGAGTTACCGGTGGGATTTGCAAACCCCATGGTTCTCATTGATGGCAAAAGTATATGTGAGTTACCGGTGGGTCTTGCAAACCCCATGGTTCTCATTGATAGCAAGAGTATATTTGAGTTATCGGTGGGTCTTGCAATCCCTAAGGTTCTCATTGAAAAAGAAGTTTATTCATTGATAAAAGGTTTATAGTTGAGATAGTCATAGGTATTGCGAACCCCAAGGATATTCCTTCATAGGAAGATTATGCCTTGGTTGAGTTACCTCATGGGAGTTAGGAATCCCAAGGATATATTATGATCACATTGACTTTAAGGTAGAAAAGCGTCGTAAAGCCATGCTTTATCACGAGGCGTCAGGTAGTTAGTTACCGCCCTTAGTTAAGTTGATATCATACGTGTCTTATAGAGATGTTATGGTTTTGAGAAAAGGAGTGTCAAAATATACATTCCACCCATGAACACATAGTTCGTATTGGAAAAGAAGAAGTGAGATCAAGAAATATAGATGGATAATAAAAGTTACTAGTTATGCTTTGTGTTTCACGACATCATCTATAATATAATGATAACTAGTCTGTTGACCTTATTATTATTTGATGTTAGAATTGACGTGTACGTGTTTGTGTTTATGTCTGATTGTTTGATGACTTTCTATGATTGTCTTGCTATGACACATTGGTTTTTGATCTGATGTTGAGAAGCAAGAGGATCATGAACAGTCGTAGCAGGTGTTGGAGCTTCTTTTGCATTGCATGGCATTGGGGGAGAGTGATGAGGGTGAAGCATAACCTGTGTTATACCGTTATCTTCTGATTTTTGTAGTTCTTGTTTATCTTTGTAAACTTTGGTTTTATACGTGTTGTTACGAGGCTTTGTGTCTTTCTTTGTATACTGCATAGTTTATAACTTGTATGGTTTTAAAGAGTCAAGTCATTTTAAAATGCAAGCAATGACATTGGAACCACGATCCATGCTCGACATGTCGATTTGAGAAGCCGGCGATGAACTATCCCGCTGTGTTGGCCTTGTTGAGATATGGATATTTTAATTGGCCTTGTTGAGGTAAAAGAAATTATTAATGTTGATTACAAGTACTCTTGTTAGGTTATCGAAGTTACAAATAAATAATATTAGTAAAGTTTTGAGCATAGAGTCAACTTGTTGAGAATTATTAAAGTTACTTGTTATGATGTCTTGATTATAGTTCTTTTAACCTTGGAGAGTATAATAAATGACATTGCGATGTGATAACCATAAGATTTGTTATTGTCGTCATATTAGCACTACTTTAACATTGTAAGATTTATGTGTGAATTCCTATGTTATCTTAAAGTAACATGAATTGATATAACGCAAATTTGGTTGATGTAAAGGAACGACTCACACAATTCTTTTTCTCTTAAATTTATCGAAAGACTTATGTTATTGTTGAGCTAGTGGTTGTGACTTGTAGTAAATGAGATGTGTGTATGCTAAAGTAATTGGAAACTTATCTTATATGAATGATAGTGGTTACTTTGGCTTTTAGCTGGTATGACGAAGTAGTTAAGGGAACTTATTAGTTCTATTCCTAAATTGCATAGGTCCTGATAGAGCGCGGAACCGTAGGTTGTTGATCGTTTAACTAAGTCCGGTCTACACAATTAATTTTATTCTCCTTAAATAACCCTAATGACTAGCATTAGTGGTAAGTAACGGGTCGATCCACAGGGAAACGTTTTTGTGACAAAAAGAGTCTAAATGACATGAAGGTTTATGATTTTTGAGTTTTTGTAGTGTCAACAAATTTCAAATTCAGGTTTTAGACAATAGATAAAAAGACTAGAGTTTGGGATTTGAGCTTCTTAGTTTACTAAAGGGATGGGTTGAAAATATGTTTTTAACCATTGTATGATAAGAAAGGTCTTTCTAATTTAGTTCCACAACTTCTGGGCATAGGAACTATATAGTTACTAATATGGTTTAGGAGATTCGGCTTCTGGGCGTATAACTCGACCATACTACTAACTTTCTAATACATGTTCATGACCTCCAATTTATGTTAAACAAAAGAGACTCACAGAAGATGGGCATGGTTCATCATCCTAAAGATGGGCTATGCCTCAAAGGAATCCTAATAAAGTTAGCTTTTGGGCTACTCATTACTAGCATGAATTCATACTTCCCAAGCATTCAAACATTCAAGCAACATAAATTGTCCATGGATGGAGATCGAAATGGGCTTTCGATTCCTTACCATGGAACTCACATATTCTTTCATATACATATTTATGATCAACCCATTACCCCATAAGCAAAATAATTAGCTAACTACATCCCCAAACTCTAGAAGGAAAACTACTCACTCATGTTGGTAATTAACATAATCACATAAAATACCATATCATTTCATAATGCAACAACAGCAAAGAAGAAAATTAAGTTAAAGAGACTTACTACCCTCAACTATGGAGGGGGATGATAATCACAAGTAATGATCTAGATCTTTCAATATTCAAGCCACAAAACACTTCATACCAAGTACTAATTCAACCCAAAAATTCTGGAAAATACTTTGATTGAATACCAAAGGAAAGTTACTACAACTACTAGTGTTTAGCTACAAAGTTACAACTCAAATGCTTGATTCTTAGAATTAAAGTACCTAAAGAAAGTGTTTTAATTGAGAACTACTACAAGTTTCTGAAATGGATGAAGACTTAAACTTACAAATACACTAATAAACTTAGAAAGAAGAGAGAATAGAGCAAGGTTCAGCTTATGGGCTGAAGTGGTGTGTGTTTCCTTCATAAAATTGGAGTATAAATAGCCAAATGTATGAGCTTCCCACTTGCATTCATCATCATTGCCAAGGTAGTCAAAAAAGCAACCCTCTTCCTCATGAGGAGCAGATGCACAGGATAGGGAAGGCTGAAGCACGCAAGGGGAAGGATTGGAGGAAGCTTGAGGCAAAAAGTTCATGGACAAAAAATGAACTGTAGCTGTCAGGTACAAACCAGTCGACTCGACTGGTCCCAGTCGACCGGTCGACTGGTTTTGTGCTGGGCTTTTTTCCTTCTTCCAAAATCTTCTAAGTGTTGGCCCTCCTGATTTTGCATCGCTACGGGGTCGACCCCAGTCGACCATGCTCCACTCCTTCTACCTTCTTCACCAAGATTTGTCGCTTTTAATCCGAAGGCTCGGGTTTTTATTCCCGAGGTCCATTAAGCGCCCGATCACCTTAAAACCTCCTTGAAAGTGGCTAAAACTCCTGAAATCAATCAAAGCACTACACCACAAGCGTAAATCATGGAATTTGATCATGAAAGGCCTAAGTTAAGTAAGATATGCACAATAATGAATTAAAATCAATTAAAAATCGGTGCAAAACACGCGTGATAAGCGCGTGTATTAGGTCCCCAAATTATAAGAGGAAAGTAGGATCTTAGTTGGGTGATTTTGTGACTTTTGGGTCGTGCAGTGACGCTTGCAGGTACGTACACGCAGTATATTAATTTATCATATTCATGTTTCAAGGTATTATTGATATTTCGTGATTATGCGCATCGTAATAGAATCATAGAGCGCCAACAAGTAAACTATGCTATCGAATAGTCCTAATAATTATATAGGCAAGTAGGATGAAAGTATAAGGAGACTAAGAGAACAAGTTTCTAAATAGTAGAGAACGCACTATGGTTGTGTGTGGTATAGAAGTGATAACCTAGTTATGGAGTTTGATTATGATTAGTTGGCGTGACTCAAGTGGATTATATCCGGTTTATTTAGTAGTCCCCTAGGTGAGGTTCGACGGGACCATCGTAAGGGGGGTATGAGCATACTTTCGTCATTGGGCGTCGGGTGGTCGATAATGCCCCTTAACCGAGGTGTGACCATGTGGCCCTTGCAAACCCCAATATGGTTGCCTCTTCACTAGATTGGTACCCTAGTGTGTTATTTTCTCGAAGGTAGGACCCTAGAGGGTCAGCTGGAGGGGGTATAAGCTCATACTTTGTCATGGGCGTCGGGTGGCCGATAACGCCCTTGGTCGTGTCACTATACCATGAATAGACAAAAGATCCACTACCTTTGAATATACTTCGAGGGATTAGTAATTTGAAAGAGAAATCGTAAGTATAGAGACGTTTAGCCAGATGAGTAGATACGTTATTGTTGTGTTATATCGTTGTCTATCGCTTCGTTCAATGATTTTAGTTGTTATAAGTTCATTGATTACTAACGTGTGTTTGTTGTTGTTGTCGTTTGTTCATGACCTTCTATGATGTTTCTGCTATGATACATGTGACTATGGTCATTATGTTGAGCAGTAGGAGGATCATAGCTTGTCATAACAGGTATAGGAGCTTGTTTTGCTTGGCATTGGGGAAAAAGTGGAGTTCAATTATAGCAATTATTATATGATTAGCCTAATGTTGTAGCTCTTATATTAATTGTTAATGTTTTGGATTGTATAGCTCTTTTATATGAAACCATGTGACTCCTTGTATGATTCATAGGTTCGCTGCGTAGTTTTGGATGTATGTCAGTAAATCTACTTCTTTTATAGCCGTTAAAACCGATACGTCAACACTGGAACCACGGTCCGTAATGGAGTTGATCTGATAAGCCGACGATGATTCATTCCGTCGTGACATACTTTTGAAAGTTATTGAACGCCTTAGATTAGTTTAAGTTGTTATTTATCTGTCTATATTTGTCACATCCTCAGTGTTCGGCAAAGATGTTGCCGAAATTTTCACTCACCTTTCCTTTTAAAGTTAATCTTTAACGTTTATCTAATTTCTTTTTTTTTTCCTTCTTTCTTTTTATGTAACACTCGAATTTCCTTCTCTCCTTTACGATTTTGGTTTCGTTTAAGGGGTCGGAAATTCAGGGGTGTTACAGGTGGTTACCAGAGCTAGTGTTTCCTACTTTGACGCTTGTGTTTCAAAGTCTTTAAGAACTAGTTGAAATTAATGTTGCGCGTGAGAGCTGGGGTAGATTTGGGATAGATATACGACTTATGTTGCATTGTGGTGATCATTGCATGTGCATAAGTAGAATAAGTTAAATAATCTAATATTAGATTTATAAGTGTATTTTGTTCATACTTATGACTTTCCTATGAACAATGGCGTGTTCAATAGATATTATTTATGATCCTTGCAATGTCGAGTATTATTAGTATTAGTGTAGCTTTTGGCATAACCTCGTAATCTGTGCAATAATCTTTAAATATGATGTTAATTTGAACGTTATTGGTATGAGAAGGTTAATGCATTACGTGTTGGGTGCTCAAGAATCATGTATGACAATATTCAGTTCCTATACGTGAATTTCGTCTTGCAATTGTCCATTACGAAATCCTTTGAGCCAAGCTTATATAACTCGTATATGCAACTGAAAATGAAGATAAGTGCAATATAGTATAAGGTTGATCATCATGGAGGTGGGAGTACGCATGTAGTTAAGTTTAGATCTTGAGTTTATAGCCTCGACACCACACTTCCTCGTCCTTTTGGCATATATGGAAAAATAAACTTATATTCGTGTTGGATATGATGTTTACAGGAATTGCCTCCTCTATCTAGCACGCGTTTGAGACGTCGCTCTTCTTACAAGGCACTACGTGAGCTAGTTATGGAATTGGCTGAGGAGCGGAAGTCAAAGTCCAAGTCGACCGCAGGGAAATCTTCCTCTATAAGCAAGATGATCTCTCAGAACAAACCTCCAACGTACTCAGGAGCTGGGGAACCTGCAGCTTTAGAAAGTTGGTTGCGAGAGTTTGATAAACTGTTCAACGTGGTGCAATGCCTTGAGAACTTGAGGGTAGATCAGGCTGCTTTCTACTTTCAAGAAGAGACAAACTATTGGTGGTCAAATGCAAGAGATAGTGTGATGAGTGATCCCGATAATCCGCTCAGTTGGAAAGAATTCAAGACGCTGATTCGAGAAAAGTTTCACCCACCGCATATCAGGAAGCAAAAGCCTAATGAATTTGCAAGGCTTGAGATGGGCGAGATGTCCGTGGATGAATACTACAAGAAATTCATGGAATATGTCAAATATTGCCCTGATGACGTCCCCACCGAAGAAAAAAAGATGTAAAGGTTCGAGTTGGGATTGGTGAATGAGGTGCAAGTTCACATCGATAGCGACAAATACACCACTTTGGTCGCTATGTACCAAAGAGCTGCACAAGTTGGGAGCTTGATTAAGATGGGCAAAGGAAAAAGGCTTGAGATGAGTAATGTGGCATCCATTAGTGGGGAGTAAAGGAATGAGAGCTTTCCTCAACAAAACAGCTTTCATAACAACAAAAGGCATCGCAACATCAATGACCCACACAACGGGAATGGTAGAAATGGAAAGCCTCAGCTGGGAGGTGCCAATGACCAGAAGGTGATCAAGGACCGCCATGGCAGGGACAGGGTTTTCTTTTGCGCCAAGTGTCCCAACAATCACCCAGGGAAAGACTGCAATGGAAATCCGGTGGGATGCAAATACTGTGGCAAGCTTGGACACCGAGAGTATGAGTTCTTGGCAAAGCATGGACATCCAGCTCAACAACATAGTGGCCAACAAAGCTCTAGACCGGGAAGTTTCGGAAATGAAAAAAATGGAAACGATCACAATGATAGGAAGCTGAACCATCATAGGGATTGGAATGGAAACCCTACTCCTCAAAGTAGCTTCAAGACCGGCAGATTTAGTGGTAACAACACTGGGAATGGCAATGAAGGAGCCAATACGGTTGTAGCGCATCCAACGAATGGAAGGTTGACCGCTATCAATAGCAGGGAAGCAGAATCGGCGAAAGATGTGGTGACAGGTATGTTCCATGTGAACTCTATGCCTGTTAAAGTCTTATTTGATACTGGAGCATCTGATTCTTTTGTATGCACATCAAAGATTGGGGAGTTAGGATTAAAAGATCCTGAACCCACCTCTAATGTCGTAGCGATTCCATCAGGAGAGTTGTTCCAGTGTACTAGGCTATATAGAGGAGTTCATTTGACCATAGGGGGAGTCGTTTTTCCTAGTGATTGTTATGAGCTGGACATGGATGACTTACGCATCATTCTCGGGATGGATTGGTTATGCCATTTCAAGGTAGAGATTGAATGCGACAAATAGGAAGTAAGGCTTGTAGGGCCTAAAGGAAAAAGGGTGAAGTATAGTAAAGGCATTAAGGCGTTTCGAGCTAAAGTGGTATCATCTTTGAGAATGAAAGGGTTGCTGAGACAGGGGTTACCATGCTACTTGTGTCATGTTCGAAGGATAGAGGACGAGGTTGTGACCCCTGAGTCTGTTCCTGTTGTAAACGAGTTTATAGATGTCTTTCCAGATGAAATACCTGGAATGCCACCTACTCGATACTTTGAATTTACCATTGACTTAGTATCGGGGGTGGGAAACATATCCAAAGCGCCTTATAGGATGGCACCAACGGAGATGGAATAATTGACAAAACAAGTAGAATAGTTGTTGGAGAAAGGGTACATACGACCGAGTGTTTCACCCTGGGGGGCACCTGTGTTGTTTGTTCGCAAGAAGGATGGGAGTATGAGACTATGCATAGATTACTGTGAGTGGAACAACATTACGGTGAAGAACAAATATCCTCTGCCGAGAATTGATGATTTATTCGATCAACTTAAGGGGGCTGGAATGTTTTCCAAGATCGACATGATATGGTTATCATCAGTTGAGAATAGCAGAGAAAGATGTACCCAAGACGGCCGTTAGGACTCGCTATGGGCATTTTGAGTTTACCGTGATGCCATTTGAGTTGACAAATGCACCGGCAGCTTTTATGTGTCTGATGAATCGGGTATTTAGTGCATGCCTTGATAAGTTCGTCGTGGTGTTTATTGATGATATCTTGGTGTATTCGAAGGAGAGGAAGAGCACGAGCAGCATCTGAGGAAAGTATTGCAGATACTTTGGGAAAATCAATTGTATGCAAAATTTTCTAAGTGTGAGTTTTGGCTTGAGAAAGTATCATTCCTGGGGCATTTTGTATCGAAGGAGGGAACAGCTGTGGATCTAGCTAAGATTGAGGCGGTGAGGGATTGGCCTACACTGAAAAATGTGACTGAGATTCGACGTTTTCTGGGTTTAGCTGATTATTATAGAAGATTTGTGAAGGATTTCTCAAAGATTGCCCGACCGATGACCAATTTAATGAAGAAAGACAAGAAGTTTGAGTGGACTGAGCAATGTGAGGAAGCCTTCTAAACATTGAAGCAGAGATTGACTATTGCACCGGTTTTAACCCTTCTAGATAGCACATCTGAATATCTTATGTATAGTGAGGCCTCGAAAAATAGGTTAGGGTGTGTGTTGATGCAAGATCGAAAGGTTATTGCGTATGCGTCAATGCAACTTAAACCACATGAAGTCAATTACCCAACTCATGATTTGGAGCTAGCAGCCATTGTCTTTCCCTTGAAAATTTGGTGACATTACTTGTATACACAACAAAATTTGAATATGAGAAAGCGAAGGTGGTTAGAGTTGATTAATGCTTATGACGTGGAGTATAATTCTATGAGGGTAAGGCAAACGTGGTAGCCGATGCTTTGAGTAGGAAAACCAGTCATTCCGTAGCCTCATTGATTGTTCCTAGAGAGTTGCAGAGAGACATGGAAAGACTGAATCTCGAGATTGTGCAGCATGGGGAGCTAGAGTCTCAGTTAGTAGCCTTATCCATCCGACCTTCCATTTTTGAGAAAATTTTAACAAATCAAGTGGGTGACTCCTTATTGGAGAAAACGAGAGAACATGTTAAAGAAGAGAAAGCTGAAGGATTCACGATATTCGAGGATGGTAGTATTCAATACAAGGGTCGATGGTGTGTACCTTCTACTTGCACAGAGCTTAAGGATAAGATCTTGACAGAGTCTCATAGTTCAAAGTACTTTGTTCATCTAGGAGGAGATAAAAGGTACCAAGACTTGAAGAAGACATTTTGGTGGTCTGGGATGAAGAGAGATATTGCTGAGTTTGTTTCCAAGTGTTTGACCTGTCAAAAAGTAAAGAGCGAGCATAAGAGGCCTGCAGGTTTACTCCCACCTTTGGATATTCCTATATGGAAATGGGATGACATATTCATGGATTTTGTTTTGGGTTTAACGAGGACTAGGTCGGGAAATGATACGTTATGGGTGATCGTGGATAGACTCACCAAGAGTGCTAATTTCAATCCGATGAATAATCAGTGAGATATGTATCAGTTGGCTCGATCTTACCTTAAGAATGTAGTGCGATAGCATGGTGTTCCTAGATCTATAGTGTCTGATCGTGATACTAGATACGTGTCGAAATTTTGGGAAGCATTTCAGAGAGCTTTGGGCACAGAACTTCTTAGGAGCACATCTGTTCACCCGGCTACTGATGGACAAACTGAACGCACGAATAGGACACTTGAAGATATGTTGCGAGCGGTAGCTTTGGATAGGCAAGGATCTTGGGATGAGTACGTAGACATGGTGGAATTTTCATACAATCATAGTTACCACGCAAGCATCAAGATGACACCTTTCGAAGCCTTATATGGTCGTCGATGCCGTAATCCAGTATTGTAACCGCCCCGAATTATGAAGGCAAAGACTAATTGGAATTTAGTATTAATCAAGCGAAAGCTTGCTTTTGCCTGCACAATAAAGGGGGTTACTTAAAGGATAAACCAATGTCCAAGTGGAATACTTGAACCATAACCAAAGCAATATAACAGAAGTCTTAACTGTCTAAAATAAGGGAAAATTACAACCAAATCGAAATAAGTCCAAAATTCAAATTACATCCTTAAATAGTCCAAGCCTAAACAACCACACTAATACTCTCTCAAATACAATAAGGAGATCTAAACAAAAGGGGTGTCATACTCCAACTCGGGTCCATCTTCCGCTCGCATATCCATTCTCCGTCGAGGTGCATAGGGGTTTACTCTAAAAAAAAACATTTGGAAAAACATACAAAGCATAATATCAGCAAAAAGACCGAGTATAAACACACTAGTGTCCCTCAAACAAGTAATTAATTAATGCCTATAACACCTTTTTTTATTTTTTTTCGATTTAATTAATGCTTTGTATCAAGAAAAATTCCAGAAAATTTCCAAAAACATTAAAGAACAAACCCGGAAACATTGAAGAATATTGAAAAATAATTCCAGAAATTATTGTAATTATACAAAATTAAGTCCAAAATCCCAAATAAACATTGAAGAACATTGAACCTTTCTATATTGTAATTATACAAAATTAACCTAAAACATTTTCTACTCAAAAACAAAAACATGAACAGATCTAGGTCTTACTTCTACTAAAAAAAAAACCTGGAAACCTTACTTATACTCCTCATAGGATTTCGCCATTGGAGAAGAACACAAAGCGAACAAATGATGGTTATCAAGAACAATACAACCTGCAAAATTGAAAATTAGAATCATTAATCAATACATGAAAAAAGAGAACAAACAATAACAATGAACAAATAACCATCGAAATTAATAGAGTAATAGTTGAATTGAATTATAGAAATCAGTAGAGTAATAGTTGAATAGAATTAACAGAGTAATAGTTGAAAATTAGAATCATTAATCAATACATTAATTTCGAAGTAATAGTTGAATAGAATCTAAGTTGGAAGTTTGGAATGAAGTTTGGAAGGGCGCCGCAGAGAAAATAGGGTTTTAAGTTTGAAGGAGGGAAAGAGTATATATGGGCAATAGGGTTTTAATGGGCGCCGCACATAATTTTTTTTTTCAAGGTTATTTGCTGCGGTCATTTAGAAAACCGCAGCCTTTGAGTGTTTGAAATTTTTTTTTGGTTATTGGCTGCGGTCATTTAGAAAACCGCAGCCAATGAGCTATTTTTTTCGCCCTATTTTTCTTCTATTATATGCTGCGTCATAAGGAACTGCAACTAATGTTTAGCAGCCAATAGCTTTTTTTCCACTAGTGTTTAAATGATGTTTTAAATCCATAAAATTTATAAACCATCTAAGTAAAACTTAGTTTATACTATGCGGCAATAGGTTATTAACACAATTATAAATTTTTGATATAGGTCTATTTTTACTCAAATTTAATTAACAATATTACACCTCTAAATAATTAAACAATATTTATTGATTTGATAAATTAGTAAATAATTAATTATTAGCTTAATAAATTTTTACCAAAGTTTTAGAAGTCATATAATACTTTTATTAGCTCATTTAAACTTATAATTGTCATGTATGATATTTTATCTTTTTATATAGCCATTTTATCGATAAATCAAATAAAATCGGTTTAAAATTATTTATGTCCGAATAAAATAATATAAAACTTTTTATGATGTTTATGAAATATTATTTAAGGAATATCATATTTTAAATAACCATTAAAAACCGTGTGGGGTATTTTTTAATAATTAATATTGTTATTTTACCGATAAATCGAATAAAATTTATTTAAGTCCATATATGGTCAAGAAAATCCATATAAATTTTTCAACATATATCTACTATTTATATAAGTGTCTCATAAAATTTTCATGCCCAAAATACGTCATTTATTATTTATTTAGTATTTTACCGTTTTTTAGTTTACCGATTATTAATAACCGAGTAAAAATTATTAAGGTCCTTAAACGTCAATAAAATGTTACCAAAATTTATAATTATTTCAAGTCCATATGAGTATGTGATAAAATTTCAAGTCCATATGTCTTCATTTTATAATTATTTTATATATTACTATTTCATAATTTACCGATAAACAATTTAATGATTACTCAAAAATCATAAAAAATTCCAAACTAAATATATTCTGGCTAAATCTTGTTGGAGACATTATAATATGATTATAATAATTAATTTTGATGATGAAGAGTTTATCTAATACCATGTTTTATCATAAGATTATTTAACACCTTAAAATCCATTAAAATATTGTACTGTTTTAATGAATAAATTTCAACAAAAAAAATATTCAAGAGATTTTTTTAACATATAGCTACTGGAAATTACTTTCAAAATGCATTTCAAATATTTTCTAAGTCCATATAACCATTTTCTTCATAATTACTTTTACAAAGTAGAAATCATGCCTTTAAACATACAACAATTCATAAAATTAACATAAATGATGCCCACAATAATAATACATGTAATAAATCATTTCTTATTCAAAATTATTATCTTGATATTATTTTTTTTCAAGGTTTAAGAACTTCTCTTGGTGAATTTTATTTTTGAAAACAAGTTTATACAAAACTCTCCCAACTTGTTCTTATATCCTTTAAAAATCACCCCATGTGACATACCTCGACTCCAAGCCTATACAAGTATTTCGTAAGCTCGGATGGGTTCTTAGAAGTGGTTCCAAATTCGGGTCTTTGCCCTTCAAGTCTCAACTCCAACTCTTTAAGTAAAGATATTGCATTCATCCAAAAAACATCAATAATAATTTTGGATTTCTAACATGCACTTAGTTTTCTTAGTTGAAGTTTTTAAACTAATACTTGTGATGATTTTAACATATTCGGAGTATACTTATTATGTTGAGCAACATACTTAATCAAGTCCCATAATTTTACTTAAATTTTTAAAGTAACGAAATTTATAAGATTGTGAAAATAACGTTTTTTTTACTTTCTACTATGATCGATTTTTTTTTGTATAGAGGTTTTATAAGTGATTATTTTCTTAGTTTTAGAGACAAAATATCCATATTAAAATGATCTTAGTTTATTGAAAGATTCATTTAAAAATGTTCTACATGAACAAGTTTTAACAAAAACTAGTGAAATAAGGAAATGAACATACCTTACTCTATGCTTGGTGGATTTCTTCAAGTTTTGTGTCTATGGAAAGCTCTTGAAATTAAGATTAATTTTATGGAATATTTGAGTTAATAAACATAAATTTTCAGAAGGTTTAGATAGTTTTTTGAAGAAGATTTGATTAGAAAAGAAGGTGTTTAGTGGTTGAAAGTTTGAAGGATTCTAGTGCTTGTTCATGGATGAACTTGGGAGCAATGTGTTGGGTGTTTATGGCTGAATTCTTATTCAGAAAATAGAGTGTTTTTGCTTCAAATATTTGCGTCTTGCATGCTTGTAATGATGCACAATCTAGATTAGAACAAAAGAGGATTTTGGATACAGTGTTTAGGTAGTGTATGTAAGTGTAGAAAAAGCTATAAGGGGGATTCGGGACAACTTTAACATGGCAGGTAGGGCTATGTTTTTGGTGATTTTTGTCCATCATTTGATCTATTATAGTTTAGGAAAGGTTTATCTAAGATAGTTTAAAGTTTGGATAAAAATTATTGTACATGTAACAAGTTATGCAACTTGTACATCATGTTGAAAAATCACTAGTATATGTGTATGAAATATTTAATTTACTCCCATCATGGTTAAATAATATGCTCGGGTAATAATTAAAATTTTCTCTTACTGTTATCGGTAATTGCTCAACTTGAAGTTTTACCTCCAAAGTTTACGTTACTTGTTATGATTCATAACCACGTTACGAATTAACAAGTTTCTAATCATCGTAGAAGTTTTTCAAATTACTACTATCACAAATTAAATTTTAATTAGTGATGGACAAATATTTATAAAAAAAAATTAGGCGCTGAAATCTCATTAATAATGCGACTGCTTCAAGTATGTTGGGACGATTTCAGCGAATCTATCACTCTAGGCCCGACTATGTTAGAGGAGATGACAGATCAAGTAAAAAATGATTCAGGAAAGACTTAAGGCGGCCTAGGATCGACAAAAGTCCTACACAGATCTTAAGAGGAGACCCGATGAGTTTGTTGTAGGGGAGTATGTGTTGTTGAGAGTCTCACCGATGAAAGGAGTCATGAGGTTTGGTAAGAAGGGCAAGTTGATTCCAAAGTTTATAGGACCTTACGAGGTCACGGAGAAGGTAGGAAAGGTCGCTTACAGACTAGCATTACCCAATGAGTTGGGTAAGGTCCATGATGTGTTTCATATTTCGCAACTGAAGCGATATGTCCCCGATAAATCGCATGTGCTAGATCCCGAGCCCTTAGACCTTGATGAGAACTTGTCTTATGAGGAGAAGCCTATCGAGATCCTAGATTCTAAGGTGCGCAGTACGAGGAGAAAGGATACAATGATGGTGAAAGTGCTATGGTCTAACCAGCGCACACAGGAGGCAACGTGGAAAACTGAGGATTTCATGCGTAAGAAATACCCACACCGTTTTCCCGAGGTTAGTGAGTTACGGGGTCGTAACGAAGTTTTTAAGGGGGGTAGAATGCGATAGATTTTTGCGTGTTTGCACGCATTCTGCACTCATTTCCTCATCTATGATAACAACTTATCACAAACTTACATGCTTTTGATTGTTTGTTTGAACCAAATTGCGTGATATCTACATGCTTTCGATTGATTGTTTGAATCATTTTGTGTGATATTTACCTGCTTTTGATTGGTTGTGTAAGTTAATTTAGGTGATTATAAATACTTGAAATGAAATATGTACGATATTCAGATAGATTGAGTATCCTTTCATTAATAGTGTCAATAAAGTCACGATCTTTGAGTCAATTCTGTCCTAGGCTAAAAATGGTTAGAAAACCTTCCAGAGTTATTAGAAATACAAATTTTTATGATTAGTGTCCTTGTTACTTTAGTTTCGGGGACGAAACTCCTTTTAGGGGGTAGTCTGTAACACCCCGTCATTTTTATGACGTTATTATTATTATTATTATTATTATTATTATTATTATTATTATTATTATTATTATTATTATTATTATTATTATTAGTTTTGAAGATTTCATATAAATATTAAATTAATTGATTGGTCTTGGTCTTCATGATCAAATTGATTGCTCGAGTTCAAAGGGGAGCGACCCGATATGGCAGAAGCTCTGGAAGTTGTGCATCCCTCCCAAAGCAAAGATTTTTCTATGGAGGGCTCTTTGGGACATTCTTCCCCATGGGTACAATCTAAGAAAAAAAGGGTGTTGAGCAGGCTCGTTTTTGTGTTCGGTGCGAGATGATCGAGACCAACTCCCACGTGCTCAGGGAGTGTTCATGGGCAAGAGAGGTTTGGAGAAATTTCTATCATGATAGTGGTCTAGTAGTGTCGCACTTGTCCTTCCGAGAATGGTTTGGGTCAATCTTGGAACAAGGGAATCAAGAGACGCTCGAATTATTCAGTGTAATAGCTTGGCAGATTTGGGGTGCCCGTAACGAGTTAATTTTTGAAAAGATTGCCACTCCGCCGGACTTATGCTACAAAAAAGCCGTTGATCACCTACTTGAGTATCGAAAAGCTAATTACAAAATTCCGGCTAATAGACCGTCTCGTCTCAATGCAAAATGGGAGCCTCCTAGCGTTGGACATATCAAAATTAATGTGGATGCCGCCATTAATGAAAAGGAGGACAGGTTTGGCATGGGGTTGGTGGTTCGTGATGTTTCAGGATCAGTTCTTATGGCAGCCTCAAAAACCAAATGGCCTTTCATATCCGTGGAACGGGCCGAGCTAGATGCATTTCAATGGGCGGTAGAATATGTCAAAGCTCATAATTGGAGCCATGTCGTTTTGGAAGGGGATGCTCAGAATATTATTCATGCGCTCCAAAGGAAGATAACCCGCAGCTTCCATTCCCAGATTGTTGTTGATAATATTCTTTCGGATGTAGTTGATATAGATCAATTGTCCTTTTCTTTTTTGTTTTAGGGAGGCTAATTGTGTAGCCCACCGTTTGGCCAAATGGGCCTTATCTAGTGTTTGTTCTGATGTTTGGCTTAATGGCGGTCCAAGATGAATTGCCGATTTTGTATTTTCTGATTTGAGTATTCAATATTAAACCTCACACTGATATTCAAAAAAATATGAATTTAAGATTCATGTTTTGGAATTTTCAATTTTTTTAAACAAAATTATCGTTCCTAAACACTAATTTTTATCGAGTGCTTAAAAATTAATATTTACATTACTTCATAGCAAAATTTAATTTATTGGGGTCATTTTGACCTTTGACAATTTTATTGAAGTTTTTACTTAGTGAAGGACTTAAAAAGGCCGATTTTATTATTTGTGCAAACCAGAACACATCAAAAATGGGGATAGGAAGCAAAATGAAGCTAGATCTAGGATTACTTTTCATCCTCTTCTCATTTGCCTTTTTCTCCTCCCTTGTTTCTTCCGATCTCATTCTTTCCAAGGTTGACCGTCGAGTAAGTCTCTCTATCTCCCTTCCTTTTTGATTTCATTATGGATTCCTTTTGATAACAAGGATGCTTCTTTAATAAATTGATGAATAATTGATCTGGGATTTAGTTATAATGTAATAAGGTGCAGATCAATTATCAGTTTTGCTCATGATCTTTGTTTGTATGTTTGGTCGTGTAGGTTTTTAGTTCAAATAGTTGAATATTGTAAAATCAAGGAAAATGTGTGTACTTTAGTAGGTAGTGTTATCATCAATGTAGTGGGCACTTTTTCATTATGAATCATCCATCTGGGATTTTTCTATATTGTAATTAGATGGTGGTTAATCATGGATTTTAGCTTATGATCTTTGTTTGTGTTGTGGTTGAATCTTGTTTATATCAATGAAAATGTAGGTGCTTTATAGCTGATGTTAACTCTCGTTTCTCTCTCTCTTTTTTTTTAATGAGTTTTTGAGGTTTTGTGTTTATTGCAAAAGAGATTTATGAGGTTTTTTGTTTATGCCTTGGAGTTGTATATGAGATCAAAGTGTAAAAAGAGAGGTTGAAGTGAAATATGATTTTTCTTGCATGCTTCTTTTTGTGCTTTAGATTGAGATTTTCTTTGTACTTTTCCCTGTGTTTATAGATAAATTTATGCCTTTTTCTTGATGTTTTAGCTCAAGTATTACTTAATTTATTGGTGCAGATTGATTTGACATCCCACATTGTGCGCATTACCTCCACTCTTAAGGTGATTTTGCTTGCTCCCTCTTCATAATTTGTAATTTTATACAGCATTTGTAGTTTATGATTGGTGGTGGGAGGAATGGAGTATTTTAGCTAAAAAGAGAGGTTCAAAAATCTTAAGGTCTTTCTTGTAAAAAGTGTTGATGGGTTTAGATGAATTCAGGTGTCCTTTCAGTAATCATGAACATAGTCCAGCTACATAGTAATAACTTTCGCTTGTTTACATTTCCTTGTGAAGCTCTTGTGAAGTCCTAGCTTCAGTTCTGAACTCTTGACTCAGGAGGGTTACTTGAGTTGCCATTCCTGGTATTGTTGAGGTTGCAGAATTCATGTTTGTATCAATCAATGGCGGATCGAGGGTCTAGAGTCCTACGGGGCACCGACAACCAGACGAAATTTCGATGATGTTTTATTTGTAAAATTAACAACTGAATTTTTTTTTCTTGAAAAAGCCTAAAAAAATATCGCGCTATTCTTTAATCTGGAATATAGCTTGATGAACCCCAATACCAAAATCATTCATCCATTAGTTTCTATTCAAACACACATCAGTAGCATTGAGGAGATAATATATGTTCATACTTGAATTTAAATAAAACAATATTAATTGTAATCATCAATTAGCTCTTATTACCTCTGGTAACCTGTTCTTTAGTAAATTTATCCCCAAAATGTAACTAATATTAAAAATGTAAATTCATAGAATCATCATCATAGAAAAGACTAAACCCAACAATCAAATTGAAATGAACAAAGTGAAAAGTTAAAGCCAGAAATGAAAACCAAAACCCAGATGAAAGAAAGCACAAAATCAAAACCCCCATCAACATTAATAGAGAAAAATAAAAATCCTCATGAAAAACCCGAAATCCACAAAACTCACCAAAATAAATGACTCAAACAACCAATAAACTCAATCAAACAATCAATAAAACCATCAAATCAAAAGAGGAGATGGAAATTCAAAAATGAAACCTTTTAAATTAGTTTCATTTTCTTTCTTTTCATCTTGAGAAGAAGGAAAAGATAATGAAGGAGGATTTTTTAAGATTAAGATTAAGATTTAAAATACCTTCAAAAATCACAATTCTAATTTTAGGGGACAACTCACACTCCACAGGGGCGGTATGCTAGTGGTAGGCAGCGGCAGTGGCGGCCGGGTTATAAGTATTAGGTTTTTTTTAGGTTTTATTTTTTAGGAGAGGAGAATGAAAGCATTGAGAGAATTTCACAAAATCTAAAATGACGCGGAATCTCTTCCTATTCCCCTTATTTTTGAAACTTTTTACAAAAAATTGCCCTGGGGCAGGTGCTCGGGGAGGCCCAATAGTAGCTTTGTATCCTTCTACCTTGTTAGTTTCACTTCTGCTACCGTAGTGATAAAAGAACTTGCAAAATGATCAATAAACCAAAATCTATTGTCGGAGCTCAGATTGACTGTCACCTATGCTTTAATATTGAACCTCTATGTAAGCTAATATGCTTGTTATTATCTTTTTTGAATAAAAGAAAGCTTTTTATTAGAAAATCTAGTTCAAGAGTAACTTAGTAACTCTTTAGCATTATTTTTTGATGAGCTTGCTTATAGGTTAAGATTTCATTTTTAGTTTTGGTTTGACTCCAACAATGCGTAAGGTTTATTCATTAGTTGGTTCATCAAGTCTGCCAGCTGCTGTACATTTTCAATTGCTACCTTGTGCTCAGATTATTTTCTAAATTCTGGATCGATATTATGTAGGTAGAGAATGATGGAAATGATGCAGTTTCAGAATTGGTGATTACCTTTCCTGATCAGCAGGCAAAACATTTGGCCTTTCTGTCAGCTTATCATCATGAAGGCAGAGGGAAAACCAAAAGTCGTGGGGCTACTCTCCCTATTAAGCCTTTCCAATCTGTGGAGATGCCTCAATCTATAACATCCTATTCTGTATCTCTACCTAAGAAGCTAGCAAAGGGAGAAGGCTTAAATTTGGAGGTTTTAGCTGTTTTTGCTCAAATTTTGAAACCATTCCCAGAGCAAGTTTCTCAGGGTGATTTTCAGCTTGTTGTATTCCAAGATAGTGCATATATTTTGTCCCCATATGCGGTTAAGGTCCAGACTCTAAGTGTTAAACTGCCTGACGCAAGAATTGAATCTTACACAAAACTAGAAAATAGCAAAGCTCAAGGTTCCGAGATTAAGTATGGACCATATGAGAACAAATCACCATTCTCATATTCCCCAATTGTTGTTCATTATGAATATAACAAGCCATACACAGTTGCTCAGAAATTAGTGCGTGAGATAGAAATTTCACACTGGGGCAATGTACAGATTACTGAACATTATAATCTTGTCCATGGAGGTGCCATTCTCAAGGGTGAATTTTCTAGGTTAGATCTATTTTTCCAATGCTTATCAAGTTTTGAACACCTGTATTATCAATTTGTTTTGCTTACGATGTGGATTTTGCATTATTTGTATATGCAGACTTGATTATCAGATGAGCCCACATACAAAAGGTGCATCTGCGTTTGGAAGGCTGGTGGCTAAATTACCACCAAGAACACATTCAGTCTACTATAGAGATGAAATTGGAAATATCTCCACATCTAATTTGTGGGGTAATTCGAAAAAGGTGAAGTTTTTTGTATGATGTAAGGTTGATTTATGTTCTTAAACATTGGCTTTTGTTTGATCTTTCGTTATACTTGCAGACTGAGCTAACAATAGAACCAAGGTTTCCGTTGTTTGGTGGCTGGAAAACATTCTTTACCTTTGGATATGGCTTGCCACTAAGGGAATACTTATTTGATGCCGAAGGGAAACGTTTTGTCAACATTTCTTTTGGTAGCCCTATAGATGAGCTGGTTGTTAATGAGCTAATAGTTAAGGTATAGTTTTATTATAGTTCATTGTAGATCTCTTATTATTCTCTATTTATGCCAAAATGTTGTCGGTACAACATGGTTCTGGACATGTATCATTCATGATAACAATAACTGACTTCGCATGCTTAGTCTCTTGTGCTGCATTTGATTAGGAAATAGGAAGTATGGAAATGTTGCGCCTTGTTGATCTCAGAGTTAGGATGGCCCAAAATAACATCTCATTTAATTCTATTTTAATTCCAAAAACTAGGCATAATGTCTTAAGGCTATATTGGTCTGTTTTTGAGAGTTGTCATGACGTTGAATTCTGTTATACAATGGTGCATGAATTTTCACGCTCTGAACGCCGTGTTGACCGTTACCTAACGTGTAACGGCGGTTAGTACACCGTTATGATAATATTTTACCATTACAACGTTTTTCTCTCCCCGTTAAAATTTCATTAATACTCATTAACTTTAATTAGTACGATCACTTAAATGATAGTTACTCATAGTCTTAGTTGATGAACTAAATAATTAACTAGTAACTAATAAGTTAATTAATTATACACTAATAGTACCTCATATAGTGCAATTATAATAGCTATAGGCATATTATTGCATAATAACAGTACTTCAACAACAAAACTGCAATTATAAGTTCAATCTCCCCTTGTGTGATTTTTTGTTTTCAAAAATCACACTGCATTGACTGCGATTCGCGTTATCACTCTGTTATGGCCGTTTTCCGCGACATCGCAACCATTTACGCTACGCCTCTGCGACTGCGCTTTTTTTTTTTTTTTCTGTGGTGTTACTTTGATTGATGAGTAATCTAAACAAGTTGGAAATGTCTACTGTGTTTACTACCCCTGGAAGTAACCTTGAATTTGCTAATAGGCCTTTAAACGGGAGATTTTGTTGGATATAGTATGTTGCTAGGTTGTGAAATGTAGATCTTCTGGATGTCAGCAATCTTTGCGCTCTCCTGGTTTGTTATTTACCATCGCTCTGGATGAAAATTAATAATTGCCCATCCACTATCTGTAATCCTTGCAGTTCCCTATTGACGTGTCAAGTTTTCCATCAATGTTTTAAATGCTAAATAGCCATAGTATTGTTCGATGATGCATTCCCAAATATCTATGGTGGATGATAATTTTTAAATTTGCTCATCTCAAATACAAAAAGATTAGTTTGCAAACTTTTTTCCAGATTTTTTGTGTTGTGATTTCGACTTTTAATGGCATTGCGGGAATGGAATGTTGTTTTAGCATGCTGTTATTTGATCTCGACTCTTGAATTACACTAAAGATTGTGCACACTTTCTTACAATTTTGATTGTTGCTGCAGGTTGTTTTGCCAGAGGGCTCAACAGACTTGTCTGTTTCTGTTCCATTTGAAGTAGAACAATGGCAAGAGGTTCAAAACTAATTTTGCAAAATCGTCCTTTCTCCCTCCCTTTTTTTCAAACTTATCTTTTTTGTTTTAACTAATATTTCAATTCAAGCAGACTAAAGTAAGTCACCTGGATATTAGTGGCCGACCAGTAATAGTTCTGCGGAAGGTGAATGCAGTTCCAGAGCACAATCAAAATTTTCAGGTGTAATTTTCATGCCTTCATAGATACACAATGTTTATGTGTAATCTTTAGCATTCTTTTGTCTCGTGTCTTTAATATTGATGTTTTCGGCTTAAGGTATTAAGCATCCACTATTTTTTGCTGGCATTGTCCTTTCGAGTTCTAATATCAATGGTGTCTCATGGATCTCAGGTCTACTACAAGTTCAACTGTTTGTCCTTGCTCAGGGAACCTTTGATGTTGATTTTTGGATTTTTCTCCCTTTTTGTTGCTTGTATTGCGTACTCTCATGCTGATTTTTCAATTTCCAAGTCCTCTACGTCTTATTTGGCGAAATTGCAGTGGGATGAGGTAAGTTTATATTGTTCAACTTGTATGGAATATTTGTTCAAGGTGAACCTATTCATTCATGCATGCTACAATTGGTCTCGTGTTTTCACCCTATGCATATTAGGTGCAAACTACAATCCAACAGTTAGAGAATATTATCAATCGATGTTTGACAATCCATGATAAGCTGGAGGCATCACTGCGCGAGCTGTCAAGAACCGGAAATGTTCAAGCTTGTAAAACTGCTCGCAAAACCTCTGATAGTTCGCTCAAAGAGTTTTCAAAGGAGTTAAAGCCCTTGCTTATATCCTTGCAATCATCTCCGCAAGGGGCGCAAATCTTTCCCAAGGTTTGTAATTTTCCGAGTTATTTAAATGCCAGTTAGAGTCAAGACGGTAATTTAAGAGTGTTTCCTATGAAATTTAATGTTCTCTTTTAAAGATTGATTAAATCAAAAATTGATTATTTTAGGCGGAGGAGCTTGTTGCGAAGGAGCGAGAATTGCAAGAGAGGTTAATTTCGAAGCATTCAATTGTGGTAGACTCTTACGAAAAGAAGTTGAGTGGTCGGGACATTGAGAATCGGGTTGCTCCCCATCAGCAAAAAATAGCGGCCTTGAGACAGGAAGTTGATGATCTTCTTGAGTATCTTGATGAAATTTGAGTAGGTTTTGGCCCTGGAACTGATTAGTTTTGTGGTACACTACAGACATAGACATGGGCTTTGGCTCTATACAATTTTGTACCCCAATGATCTTCTTGACTATTTTCTTAAATATTACTCCCTCCGTTCCCTATTGACGTTCCCATAGGGAATGTTCACGGAAATTAAGAAAAGTGAAATCTTTTAGATGGTGGAGATATTATTTTATTGAATAATAAATTGAATGGAGGAAAAATGGGGACCACAAATATTAAAAAAATATTTAAAGAAAGTTAGTGGAAAAAATATAGGGACCACAACTAATTAAAAAATGTTTTTATGAAGTTAGTGGGAAACATGTGGGGACCATAAGGAATATAAAAATGTTAAAATGAAGTTAGTGGTAGATATGTGAGCCCATAATTATTATTAAAATATTAAAATGAGGATGAATGAGGTTATTTATTTCCAAAATTTGTGATATAAATGGAAAGATTCCTTATGAGAATAACAATTGAAACACCTCAAAATGGAAAGTGGGAACTTCTTTAAGGAACGGAGGGAGTATTATTAGGATAGGATAGGATTCTGCTATATTCTATCCATTCAGAGATTAGCCTTATTTTTTCGTAATAACTAGCCGTTTATTTTTTTTAGTGTTGATGATAGTAAATAGAAAATTAATATATGAATTAGAAAAAATTAAAAATAAACATCTTAACGTTATGCATTTAAATATGTTTTGATATATTAATTAATAATTCCAACTTGATGAATTTTTATTTTTAAAGCAATAATATAACCTTCAACTTGTTTGATCTGTTATTATTTGGTTTACTAAAATTTTTTTCAAAACCAAAAATATAAAACATAAAACATGGAAATATAAATAGAGACCCAAACACCGAACTAGCCGGCAGCAAACCCAAAAACCTCCTATTTAGCTAATCACAACCCAAAACTTTACGACCAATATTTGTTTCTTCAAAGTCAACAATGTATCTAGAATGATCAAACATAATTAATAAATACACAAATTATCCTAAATAATCCAACATTATACTCATTTTCCTCAAATAATTCAAACTTTTGATTAATGTTAAATAGTTTTAACATTAAGTTGTGTTTGCGTGAAGTGCACCTAAATAGCCCATAAGCTATAACCAGTTAATTAGGTCATTTCCTTAAAACAAATTAAAAGCTAGAGAGAATCCCTGATATAACCCTCTAACCTCTAACCTCTTCCTCCAGCCATAACCCTTACAACCCTCTGTACTCCGCTGCACATCAAAACTATGCCATCACATTATCATCCTTGTCAATAGCATGCTACTAGCACCACAAAAACCCAGCATACGACCACCATACACTAGTGGCAAAAACCTCAAAGGCTGCGATTTATAGGCCACTAAAGGCTGCGGTTTTAGACCCAAGCACTTGTGGTAGCAGCTGATAGTATTAAACAATGGCTGCGGTTAAAAAATGCAGCAAGAAATAAAGTTATTGGCTGCGGTTTTTTGGCCTGTCCGCAACCAATAATTGAAACCGCTGCGGTTTTTTGGCCTGTCCGCAACCAATAATGTGATTTTGAGTATCCGCATCCAATGTGATTTTATATATATATATATATATATATATATATATATATATATATATATATATATATATATATATAAAATATATATATATATATATATAATATACATAAATAATTTAGTTGTGCATTTACAAATAAATTATATAATATATAATATATACAAATATATATACTTAAACTTAACGTACACCACTACAAAACATAAGCTACCAACATAAATTAGAAATATACACGGCAACTTTGTCTTTCACTTCGCGTATTTCCGTTTCCTTCAATTCGCGTGTTTCCCTTGGAGTGTCGTATATAATCTACGTATTAAAAGAAATTATTAAAAAGTTAGTACATATATATTATAGATTTTCTAATAAATATTTATAATATTATAATTTAAAAACATAATAAATACTTACGGAATCAATACTTTGTACCTCGAGTTTCTTCACGACTTCTATGATATCTTCCATAAATTTAAGCACGTAGTAGCTGCAGTAAATGCTATTTTTTTGTTGAAAAAACTATTAAAACAATATTATATATGTTAGTGCCAAATTAAAAACACTTCAAAAACGTTAAAAACGCAACTTAACACTTAATTTCAAGCATATGACAAGTATTTTCGATTCAGACCACTTCAACACAATAATATATACCAAATAGTGTTGTGTGCCAAGTTTCGTGCATAACAAACCAAGTTTAAGCTATTTTACGCGTGAAAGTGACAAAAATCCTTCAAAACACTTAAAAACGCAACTTAACACTTCATTTCAAGCAGATGACAATTATTTTCGATTCGGACCACTTCAACACAATAATATATACCAAATAGTGTTGTGTGCCAAGTTTCGTGCATAACAACCAAGTTTGAGCTATTTTACGCATGGGCAATAAAAACCAACTCCCCCCTCCTAACTTGATGTTCTACCGCAACACTACAAAATTCTAATACGCCATCAATAAATTCTGACGATTCAATGCTTCCATACATCCAAGAATGATCTTTTGTCATCCTAAGTGTGATTATTTAATTCAAAACAAAATTAATACACATTACATACATAAGTATATATATACTTAACCCTAGATAACCCAAATTTACCATATTTAACCTTCTTATTATTTAAATTATTCAAATTATGTATATTTTAATTAATTAACAAACTAAGTACATAAGTAAACTATTGTGATTATTCATACATAAGTAAACTACATACATAATTAAACTACATACATAATAAATCAAACTACATACATATACATAATAAACTACATACATAATTAATTAACAAATTAAACAACTAAACAAAATAAATTAAACAACGTACATAAGTAAACTACATACATAAAACATATAAATTAAACAACTTAAACAACTAAACAAAATAATCAACAAACTAATTATAACATCAGCCCATAAAAATATCAAATATCAAACTTCATAGTTGAATAGAAATTTACCTTAGCTAATAAGATATGATAATGGTGTGCTCTACAATTGGGTACCTACAATGAAAAACAAAAACAAAATTAGTATAATTTGAAGAACTAAGCCCTAAAATAATATAAAACTTGAAGAGCTAACTTCGTGGGGTTTAATTATAACAACAAGTCTTTTATGTACATTCAAAGTTTCAAACTATGTCCAATAATACAAATTAAATGAATAACAAAACCAAAGCTCTTCAAATTTCCATTATTCAAACCAAACAACCAAATCAAATTATCAAAAAGCAAAATAGACATAGTATTTACCCCGAAAGATGTGGAACATAGCAAATCAATGTGATGGAACCCAAATTAAAAGAGAGACAAAGAATTAACCCAAAAATGGCATGAGCTAACCTTGGGGAATAAAATCAAAACCCGCAAAAATGAGCCAACTTTGTGGGTTAGATTTTCAAACAGTAGCAACAATAATATCAAAACCCGCAAAAATGAGCCAATTACACTAGATTTTCGAATAGTAGATTTTCAAACATGAGCCAAAACCCGCAAGAACTAACATAATTATGTTCATTACAATTCAACAAAGCTTCAATTACACTAGATTTTCGAACAGTAGCAACAATTTTCGTGTGGGTTAGATGAACAAGAACCAATGAAGCCCTAAAAAAGTTTCGTGTGGGTTAGATGAACAAGAACAGTAGCTTCAATTCCAACAATTTTCCCTAAAAAAAACTAAACCCTAAATCACAATAAAAAAAACTAAAGCTTTAAAAAATTATACCTTGAAGATGAACAAGAACCAATGAAGCCCAAATTTCGTGTGGGTTAGAGCTTGAAGAAGAAGAAGAACAGTCGTCGGAAGAACAGTCGTATGAAGAAGAAGAAGAAAAACTAATGAAGAATAGTTGCAATTTTTCGTATGAAGAAGAAAAGGTTGTGGGTTAGAGCTTGAAGAAGAAGGAGAACAGTATATGAAAATGGAACAATATATGAAAATATGAACGTTATAGTGTTAATATTTGAGGCGCGTTTTTGGAAGCAACTATTGGCTACGGACAACTGGCCAAACCGCAGCCATTGCATGTTAATTTTTTTATATTGGTTGCGGACATAACGAAACCGCAGCCATTGAGTGATTTTTTTTATATTTGGGCTATTGGCTGCGGACATGGGTCAAAACCGCAGCCATTGATGTTTTTTTTTACCTAATTTTAATTGCTCCTATTAGCTACGTATATATAAAAACCGCAGCCAATTAGTAGCAGCCAATAACTTTTTTTCCACTAGTGATAGCCAATGCATCTTCATCCTCTTCCCTCATACTTCAACTGACAACTCCGTTGAGCAACGAAAACCTTCCCCACTTTTTTCCAACCCCTCAACGACGACTACTATGAGTGTTGAGATTTAAAGCATGTAGGACTATATCCAAAGGCTTATGGCATGTACTAAAGCATGGACTAAACAAGAACGTAACAACAGAACCAAAACAATGGTGCTCAGTTGGCTTGCTTGTTCGAGCAACATGGTGCTCGTTCTAGCACACCTGTTGTGTGCTGATAGTTTGTTTCCAATGAATCTGTTTGTTGGTCAGAGCATTTGCTCGTTTGATCACTTTCAAAAATTCGACTTAGAAAGTTTCTAGAAGTTGTTTTGGGTCATGCTTGTTCGAGCACATATTATGCTCGTTTGAGAACATTAAAACTGTGCTTCAGTTCGTGATACAAAACTTTGTGTCATGAAGTAATGGGTTGTTATGAACGGATGTTTTACATCATAATTAACTGATAATCATCAATTATGGGTTGATGTGAATGATTGTATCTTATTCAGAATCCATATGACACTTCAACTCTATAAATAAGAGTGAGTGCATGGAAATCACTTCATGTCTTCGAAACTTCAATTTATGTCATCTTTCTCTCATTCTCTTGAAATATAGAAGAGAGTAATTAACCCTTTTATTGTTTACTAATTTTAATCTCTATAAAACACATATTCATTCAGTTAAATCGATTTGTACTAATCGGTTGATGTGAATGATTGTATCTTATTCAGAATTTTCGGTCTCATAACCCAAATACCTTTGTGGGAAAAATATCACAAAAGGAAAGCTTGTAGTCGCCTTCAATCTATATCAAGATTTCTAGTGACGCCTTTGTGGCAAACTAATCTTCTCTACGGTTTTTACATTCGGTTCGTGATTCATACAGGGAAGGAGTTGTTGCCATACTCAAAGCGGACACTATAAACAACAACTTGTATTTGTAGTTTTATTTTCCGAATTATTATTTGTAACAATCTTTTGTGATAATTTTTGTGATCATGGCAAGCTTCAAGGAACTCACTTCGAACTTCTTGAAGTTGGATAAGTTTTTGGGTGTGAAATTCAGGAGATGGTAAAAGAAGATGCTTCTCCTCTTGACTACCCTCAATGCGGCCTATGTGATAAGCACTTCGAAACCAAAAAAGAAGGAGAATGAAACTTTGGAGGAGGCAAGGAAGCGAAATAAGTGGTAGATGATGATTTCATATGTAGAGGACACATCCTCAACGGTATGTGCGATTTGTTTTTCGATATTTATCAATTTCATGAATCCGCTAAGATATTATGGGATAGTTTAGAAGATAAATATTTGTCTGAAGATGCAAGTTTTAAGAAGTTTTTAGTAAGTAACTTTAATAACTAAAAACTGTTGGACAACCATCCGGTAACGGATCAATTACATGAATTACAACGCATGTATGATAACATGAAAGTGCATGACTTAACCATGGCTGAAATTTACATAGTTTAAAGTATCATAGAAAAGTTGCCAAATACTTGGAGGGATGTTAAACATAACCTTAAACATAAGAAGGAAGAGATTACTCTTACGGAACTAGCTAAACATCTTCAAGTTGAAGCAAGTTTAAGAGAACTTTCAAAGGAGAACAACCCAATCTTTCAACCATCAACATGGTGATAGATGATGCAAAGTCTTCTGCTAGTGGAGACAAGAGGAAGAAACCACAAAATCCCAAGAAAAAAGGCAAGAAAAAGGTAAATGATAATTCTTGTTGGGAATGTGAAAAACTCGGGCATCGCAAGAAAAATTGCTTCATGTTTAAGAACAAACTTAAGAAGATGAAGGGTGATGCTTCTACAAGCAACAACCCTCCTACTAAAGATAATCTTGCAATTTTGGATGAAATTTCTGGTTTGAATGTATCTTACATGGATTCTAGTGTGAATAATGTGCAAGATAATGACATGTCGCGGTGGATCGATTTGGGGGCCGCGAGACATGTGTGCAAGAGTAAACATTGGTTCAAAATTTTACACAATGTTGTGGATGGAGAGTATCTCTACATGGAAGTTAATTCATCAATCAATGTTCATGGCAAAAGACAAGTGAAACTCTTTTTTGCATTGGGAAATACTATAGTCCTTAGGGATGTATACTTTGTTCCCGATATTAGTAGGAATCTTGTTTTCGGTCCTATCTTGAAACGATTAGGATATAAACTAGTATTTGAAGCCGATAGATGTATGATATCTAATTGTAACCTGTTTATAGGTCGTGCTTATTTATGTTATAATTTGTTTAAATTATCTTTAAGTTGTAATCCAAAAACATGATATTTAATATTAATATGTGTGATGATTTACATTATTTACGACATCTTAGATTGGCACATGTTAACTTTAGTAAAGTTTTTTTTTATGTCTAAGCATGATTTGATACCTTTATGTGAACAAAATCTGAAAAGTGCAAAACGTGCACGCTTAATAAGATCACAAGAACACCTTTCCAAAGTGTTGGAAGAAAATCTGAAATTTTAGAACTTGTACATAGTGATTTGTGTGACTTTCATAGTACACCAACATTAGGAAATAAAAGATATGTTATTACTTTTATTGATGATTATTCAAAGTTTTGTTATGTTTATCTTTTGCATTCAAAAGATGAGGCACTTAACTCTTTCAAAGTTTAAAAGAATGTAGTTGAACTTTAAATTAATGGTAAACTTAAAAGATTAAGAACTAACAAAGGAGGAGAATACTATGATCCTCATTATTAATGACCGCCGGTTATGCGCCACAATCTAATGGTGTGGTGGAAAGGAAGTACCAAACTCTTCAAGAAATGGTTAATTCCATGTTGTCAAACTCAATGTGAGTGATGGATTTTGGGGAGAAGCCATGTTGACCGCATGTCACATTCTAAATCGTCTCCATAAAAAACTAATAAGGAAACTGTAACGCCCCATTAAATTATCGATTATAAAAAAAAAAAAAAAAAAAAAAATAATAATAATAAATTTTTAATAAATACGTTAAATAATTATTCAGGTATACTTTTATTTGTGCGCGCATTTTGTCGCGTAACAAGTTTATCGCGTAACGATTTTTGCGTCTATCAATTAACTGAACAATAAATTAATTTAAAAAAAAATAAAAAAATAAATAAAAATAAAAAGAGAAAGTTGGGAAGTCTTGGCCGGTTACATGAGTGATTAAGAGGGGAATCAATATTGGGATTTAAGGGAATATTAATATTGGCAATTAAAGGAGAAAATTAAGGAGGTTTAATTAGCCATTGAAAGGGTCAATTAACATTTGATTTCCCTAATGAAAATTCAGAAAAATTCTAGCTAATACCAAAAATTTCGGCTGAAGTAGAAAAAAAAGAGAGAAAAGTGGAAGGAAAAAAATAAATAAAAAAATTCTTGAGTTGGTTTTTAGTATTTTTTCTTTGGTGTTCAATTGCGTAATTCAATCTTTAACCCTTGAAACTTGTAAGTTATTAATCTATTACTCCTTTGCAAAATTTTAATTTATTAAGAGAATTTTATTTATGAACATTACTTTTATTTTATATAGTTTTTTTTTATTATAATTTATAAATCTTCATTAAAATATATATTTGTTAGAGGAATTATGTTCATGTGTCACTACAACAAATTTAGCTTTTTGCGACATTGGATTTAGTGGTATTAAAAAAATGCCACTGATTCATACTTTTAGTATAATAATTATTGGATTTTATTTTTAGTTCCACTATAAAGTGATTTAGCGACACTTAAATTGGTCTTTAGTGGCATATGTAATTGTGACTATAGTCTATTGTGACATTTGTGAGAAATGTCACTAGATCCTATGTCGCTAAAAGCTTTAGTGTGACTTTTTAATATGCTGCTAAAGGATCTAATAAATGTCACTAAAACCTCTATATACACTATAAGAAATTTAAAATAGAGACATTTAAATTAAATGTCGCTAAATATATCCCACTAAAAGCAAATTATGTTGTAGTGTGTTATTTTATATAGTTTCTTATGATTTATAATTCTTTAACAAAATTTAAATTGATGGAAGAACTATATTATGTGTTAACTGTTGAACATTTAGTGTCTAATAATCCTGCGTTTATAATCATTAAGTACTACTAAAGTAGTGGGACAATATGTATTAATATACGTAGTCCGAAAGGTATTAAAAAGATAGGACAAAATGAAAAAGGGAATAAACAAGTCAGCCTAAAACGTCGACTCGGCGATTCCCTTTTTGGAGCTAAAGCCGACTCGGCTTTAGCTTCTGGAAAGTTGGGTTTTGTCCAGAAGGAAAAGCCGAGTTGGCGTTCCTTGGTGCAGGACTGATCGCCGAGTCGGCGATTCCTACTGGAAATGACCGTTGGTTTTTTCCCGTTTTCTTGAAGTTAATGCCTTGGAGCCTTTCACTTATGCTCTTGATTTTTGGAGTTACAAGGAGTATTATGCTGAATAATGCTCATGAATGTCATGTTTATGGCATTGAATTACATGATCATCAATTTGATCATTAAGGTGATTAATTGGGCCATGACCCTTTGCTATGCTCTTGAAGTATAAATAGGGGTCTTTGGTGAGAAGTTCCACACACCAATTTTCTGAATTCTTGTACTCCTTTCTCTCATTTGCTTGTGCTTTGTCAAGAGAGTAATTAACTCTTGTCTAAGTCTTCCATTTCTTATAATTCTAAACACATAGTTGTTAAGTGGTATACCCTAAGTACTAAGGGTATACTGTGTTGTTTGTATCTCATTGTGAATTTCCATTTCATCAACCCAAGTACCTTTGTGGGGGAAATATCACAAAAGGAAAGTGATCACACGCCTACAACAAGTATCAAGCTTCCGGGTAACGGGTGTCGTTACAAACTAATCTTTAAATTCATTTAGCATTGTTATTGTGATTTCATTTT
This sequence comes from Amaranthus cruentus, assembly GCA_019425755.1. Lineage (NCBI taxonomy): Eukaryota > Viridiplantae > Streptophyta > Magnoliopsida > Caryophyllales > Amaranthaceae > Amaranthus > Amaranthus cruentus. The sequence goes on from CM033461.1 coordinate 19,895,049, forward strand.
GTCATCAACAAAGGAATAATATATAAATTCCCATTTTTAATTTATATATTTGCATTATATATTCGTAATAATCTTTTGTGATATTCTTCATCGGGATGGCAACCATGAAAGATTTTACTTGTAACTTTGCTAAGTTGGAAAAGTTTGTCGGTGTCGATTTTCGACGTTGGCAAAAGAAGATGATGTTCCTCCTTACTACTTTGAACGTGGCCTACGTGATAAGTTCCCCTAAGCCGGAGGCCCCTAAGCCAGAGGAGCCGGAAAATGAAATCCTTGAGCAAACAAGGAAAAGGAGTAAGTGGGAAAATGATGATTTCATTTGCTGGGGCCATATTCTGAATGGAATGCAAGATTCGCTATTTGACATCTACCAATACCATGAGTCCGCTAAGGAATTATGGGATGCTTTGGAAAAAAAATACATGGCGGAGGATGCAAGTTCCAAAAAGTTTCTTGTAAGTAATTTTAATTCTTATAAGATGGTAGAAGATCGTCCTATAATTGATCAATTTCATGAATTACAAAGAATGCATGCCAACCTTAAATTACATAAAATTGAAATAGATGAAGTTTTTCTTGTTTCAAGCATTATAGACAAGTTGCCTCCCTCATGGAGGGATGTTAGACATGCTTTAAAGCATAAAAGAGAGGAGATTACACACTCCGATCTTGGGCAACATATTGTTGTTGATTCTAGCATACGGATTCATGAGAATCGGAAGGATGATAATCCTAATGTTGGAACCATCAACACGGTTGCGGAAGGGAAACCATCCCGTTCCGGAGATAAAAGGAAGAGAGTTGATTCTTCAAAGGGGAAGGCCGTTGTCTCTAACACCGAAAAAGTGTGTTGGGAATGTGGCAAGCCCGGACTCCGAAGGAAAAATTGCTTTGTTCTCAAGAACAAGCAAAAGAAGGCAAAGGGGAGTGGTCAGCTTCTACAAGCAAAGGACCATCCACTCAAGGTAATCTTAGCTTGCAATTTTGAATGAAAATTCTTCTATGAATCTTTCTTCAATGAATACTAGTTTTAGTGCAATGCAGGATGATTCTTTGTCTTGGTGGATCGATTCGGGGGCATCGAGACATGTATGCAATTCTAATAAATGGTTCAAATCCTTTCACAAGGTATTTGATGGGGAGCATCTCTTCATGGGAAACAATGCACCTATCATGGTCCAAGGCAAAGGACAAATTGAGCTATTGTTCACTTCGGGGAATCTCTTAGTTTTAAGGGATGTGTACTTTGCACCCGAAATTAGTAGAAATCTTGTCTCGGGTCCTATTTTGAATCGATTAGGCTACAAATTAGTATTTGAAGCCGATAGGTGTATTATCTCGAAAAATAACTTGTTTGTAGGACGTGCTTTTCTTTGTAATAGTTTATTTAAATTGTCTTTGGATTTAAATAAGAACTTTATTTGTAATATTTCATATATGAATGATAAAGATGATTTGCATTATTTGTGGCATGTTAGATTAGGACATGTGAATTTTGATAAAGTTTCTTTTATGTCTAAGCATGATTTAATTCCTATGTGTGTTAAAATGTCTAAAAATTGCAAAACATGTATGTTAAATAAGATCACTAGGACACCTTTTAAAAGTGTTGAACGGAAATCCGAAATTTTGGAATTAATCCATAGTGATCTTTGTGACTTTCATAGTACACCATCATTGGGAAATAAAAAGTATGTAATAACTTTTATTGATGATTTTTCCAAGTTTTGTTATGTATACCTTTTACATACAAAAGATGAGGCTCTTGATCACTTTCAGGTTTACAAAAATGATGTAAAAATACAAATTGGTAGTAAACTTAAAAGATTAAGAACCGATAAAGGAGGTGAATATTATGATCCAAAATATTTTAATTCAATGGGCATTATACATGAAACAACCGCCGGATACGCACCACAATCAAAGGGTGTGGCGGAGAGGAAAAACCGTACTCTACAAGAGATGGTTAATTCCATGTTATCCTACTCAGGTTTGAGTGATGGATTTTGGGGTGAAGCAATGTTGACGGCTTGTCACATTCTTAATCGAGTTCCAATGAGAACGAATGAGGAGACTCCTTATGAGCTTTGGTACAAAAAGAAACCAAACTTAAGCTATCTTAAGGTTTGGGGTTGTAGGGCCATTGTAAGATTGCCCAGTAACAAAAGGAAGAACCTCGGTGAACGAGGGATTGAGTGCATTTTTATAGGTTATGCTATTCATAGCAAAACTTATAGGTTCTATGTTTTAGAACAAAATGACTATATGTCGATTTATTCGATAATAGAGTCAAGAGATGCAATTTTTGATGAAAATAGATTTTCATCATTGAGTAGACAAAGAAATATACAAGTTTGTACCAATGAATATGTTGATGCTAATCAACAAGGTTCACCTCTAGATGTTGATGAGAATCAACAACTAGATGAACAAGAATTAGTTGATCCTATTCCCAAAAGGAGTAAGAGACAACGGAAAGCTAAAAGCTTTGGACCGGACTTCCAAGTATACTTGGTTGAAGGTGATAGAAGTGAAGTATCTTCTAGTGCTCCATATTTATATAATGTGGAAGGTGACCCATTGTCTTATAGCGATGCTATGGCATCACATGATAGCGCTTTTTAGAAAGAGGCTATTGATGATGAGATGCAATCCATCATGGGTAATAACACCTGGGTGTTAGTGGATCTTCCTCCTTCTTGTAAACCAATAGGTTGCAAGTGGATTTTTCAAAAGAAAATGAAGATGGATGGTACTATTGACAAGTTCAAGGCCCGTTTAGTGGCACAAGGCTTTAGACAAAAGCATGGAATCGATCATTTCGGTACGTATGCACCAGTCGCAAGAATAACCACTATTCGGTTATTGGTAGCTTTAGCTACGGTCTATCATCTAGAAATACATCAAATGGATGTTAAAACTGCATTTTTGTATGGGGAGTTAGATGAAGAGGTATATATGAAACAACCTGAAGGGTTTGTTTTGAAAGGACACGAGCAAAAGGTGTGTAAACTTGTTAAATCCTTGTATGGACTTAAACAAGCACCTAAGCAATGGCATCAAAAATTTGATGAAACAATTTTGTCCTTTGGATTCAAATTAAATCAAGCCGATAAGTGCGTTAATAGCAAATTTGATGGCCATGGTAATGGAGTTATCATTTGTCTATATGTAGCTGACATGCTCATCTTTGGTACTAGTTTAGTACAAGTCCAAGAGACAAAAGATTTTTTGTCTAGATCCTTCCAGATGAAGGATATGGGGGAGGCTGATGTGATCTTAGGTATTAAGATCATGAGACAAGGTAATCGTATTAAGTTAAGTCAAGCTCACTATGATGAGAAGATACTTAAACGATTTAGTATGTTTGATAAAGCACCGGTCTCTACTCCCATGGAACCAGGTATGAAATTTTCCAAACATACCGGTCAACCAATTTCTCAATTGGAGTATTCAAAGGTCATAGGATCTTTGATGTATGCCATGACCTGTACTAGGCCAGACATAGCTTTTGCGGTTGGTAAACTTAGTAGATTTACAAGCAACCCGGGTCCCCATCATTGGATGGCAATAAGAAGAGTATTAAGATACTTGTTGCGTACCAAAGATTATGGTATTGCCTATAGCGGTGAACCTCCTATTTTAGAAGGTTATTCCGATGCTAGTTGGATCACTAATGAAGAGGATAACTCTTCTACGAGTGGTTGGGTGTTTGTTTATGGGGGAGGTGCCATTTCATGGTCCTCTAAGAAACAAACATGCATAGCCGACTCTACGATGTCAGCTGAGTTTATAGCTCTTGCTTTTGCATCTAGCGAAGCGGAGTGGTTGAGGAATCTCATGTTTGAGATACCTCTGTTGCCTAAGCCAATTTCACCGGTGGCGATTCAAGCAGACTGCATGTCGGCTTTGGGTAGAGCTTGTAGTCAAGTGTATAATGGTAAGTCTCGTCATATTGCTCTTAGGCATAGCCTAGTGCAAGGACTTATTGTTAACGGGGTCATAACTTTTGACTATGTGAACACTAAGTTCAATGTGGCGGATTCGTTTACGAAAGCCATGAGTAGAGATTCGATTGAACAAGCTTCAATTGAAATCGGTTTATGTCAATAAAATCATTTGGGAAAGCCCAATTCACACATGAGTAACATCGTGTCTGAATTCAATGTGGTAAGTCCTCTTGATTTTTGTAAAGTAACAAGTTTAAATGACCCATCGTTGCTTTGGACCGTGATGAACAAGGTAGTCGTCTTTGAAAGTTCTCAAGATCAAGGGTTGAAGAGCTCTTGGTGTTATATCCAGGTCACGGGGATATGTTTTATACGTATTGAGAACCTACCTATATAAGTTTGAAGTATGGCCGCTTCAAGTAGTCAAGATTGGCATAATGACTATGATAAACTTATGAATAAGATACGGACACGGCCTTATAATGTGTCAGGTTAATAACTTTGTGTTATTTGTTTTATGTGTACTTCATCTTCAAGTGGTTGGAAGGGTCATTTGATTCAATTCCGTATGGAAATCAACTCTGGCTCGATCACTTGTGAAGTGTGTTGTACTAGACGTTAATTCAATCCGTAGGGATATTAGCGTTGATGCATGAAATGTGTTATAAGTTTTGGTAAATGAGAGGCTTATTATACCCAAAATGGGGGAGGATTGTTGAACATTTAGTGTCTAATAATCCTGCGTTTATAATCACTAAGTACTACTAAAGTAGTGGGACAATATGTATTAATATACGTAGTCCGAAAGGTATTAAAAAGATAGGACAAAACGAAAAAGGGAATAACCAAGTCAGCCTAAAACGCCGACTCGGCGATTCCCTTTTTGGAGCTAAAGCCGACTCGGCTTTAGCTTCTGGAAAGTTGGGTTTTGTCCAGAAGGAAAAGCCGAGTCGGCGTTCCTTGGTGCAGGACTGATCGCCGAGTCGGTGATTCCTGCTGGAAATGACCGTTGGTTTTTTCCCGTTTTCTTGAAGTTAATGCCTTGGATCCTTTCACTTATGCTCTTGATTTCTGGAGTTACAAGGAGTATTATGCTGAATAATGCTCATGAATGTCATGTTTATGGCATTGAATTACATGATCATCAATTTGATCATTAAGTTGATTAATTGGGCCATGACCCTTTGCTATGCTCTTGTAGTATAAATAGGGGTCTTTGGTGAGGAGTTCCACACACCAATTTTCTGAATTCTTGTACTCCTTTCTCTCATTTGCTTGTGCTTTGTCAAGAGAGTAATGAACTCTTTTCTAAGTCTTCCATTTCTTATAATTCTAAACACATAGTTGTTAAGTGGTATACCCTAAGTACTAAGGGTATACTGTGTTGTTTGTATCTCGTTGTGAATTTCCATTTCATCAACCCAAGTACCTTTGTGGGGGAAATATCACAAAAGGAAAGTGATCACACGCCTACAACAAGTATCAAGCTTCCGGGTAACGGGTGTCGTTACAAACTAATCTTCAAATTCATTTAGCATTGTTATTGTAATTTCATTTTGTCATCAACAAAGGAATAATATATAAATTTCCATTTGTAATTTATATATTCGTAATATTAACTTTATATGGTTTATTAAGATTCATATTCATGTTTAGTTTTCCATGAGTTCATAACCTTTTTACAAAACTTTATTGATAGAAAGGTTGTGTTCGTACATTTAGATTGATATAAAGTTTTTTTTTCTATATATATAATTAATAAGTGATAGAAATTTCTTAATATAATTATTTATATATGTGATAGAAATTTGAGTGCATTTTGTTTTTCGTTTATATAAGTGTTAGAAATTTCTTAATATAATTATTTCTTAATATAATTAATAAGTGATAGAAATTTCCATGAGTTCAAAACCTCGAAATTTGAGTGAGTTTTGTTTTTCGTTTAGTTCATCAACTCATTAAAAGTTACTTAACACTAAAATTAATTAAAAATAGTAAATGGGCGTTAAAATTTATGAAACTTGGTACCTAATGTAATTGATGCTTTCCGGACGCATTGGTGAAGTCGGATTTTCTTTTTGAATTTTCCAATCTGTTCAAAATGACCGAAAAAGTTCTGGTCGTATTTTGGAATTTAGAAGTTATTAAGATTAATAATTAATCATGTAAAACTATGAATTTTAGTGACTCCTTGGTTATATAAAGTGGATTGGTTGTGTAAATACGTACTAATACGTGATGTTTTTTCTATGTGTGTTGTGTTTAGGACCTCGATTCATAAGAGGTTGAGATCCCTTTTGTGGCGTGCTTTGGTTAACGTACCGTACTTTTAAGGTACACACTTAGACCATACTTATTTAATTAGTTATGTACAGTATTATTATACTCATTCTGTAATGTGATTTTGTGTATCACTTAAGGCTTAGACACCAAAAATAATTGGAAAAGAGTTTAACTCGGAAAATTGAGGATGGCTATGTTGGTTACCCATTAGGGGTTATTATACTGGATTGAAAATATTATTATTTATCGTTCCCATGGCAGTTTTGGATCATTACAGTCACCATGGGGGTATGCATACTTTACCTTTGACGACCCGAACAGGACGGGCAACGTCTTAGGCCGGAGGTTGCCTTGGGATTAGCTCTCCCATGTGTATTCCTCCAAAATTTTATATTACTCTGGCGACCCGAATCAGACGGGCACGACATGAGTTGGAAGTTGGAAAGTCAAATACGACATTTTAACTATTAGAGCCTTTGCATGCTAGGATGAACTAATTGCTTGTATGTAACCTGTATAATGCATTCTATGAAGTCTCTGACGTGTATTGGATTATTTCATTGGAACTTGCTATGATGTTGTCATTTGACAACTAGCAGATTAAATTGTAGATGGGGTTGGTGAGTGAGGACCCAAATGTTGGAACCTGTGAATGAACTAACTATCGCACTTGAACTTATACTGTTAATCGTTCGAACTTTACTATTTATTTTAACATGTACGTTTTATTTTGGATTTTACTTGGTTTTATGAGGCCCTTAGGCTCTCAAGTTGTAAATTTTAAGACTTCAGCTGCTGTACTATTTCGGAATATTTGATTACGTATTTCTTTATCGCTAGAACGTCATCGATCTTGGAAACATTTTAACCTAGATGCCTGACGTGTAACCCGGAATTCATATTTCCATATGAATATCCGGTTCACCTTAAACCAGACTATTACAGAAACTCCTTATGAATTATGGTACAAAAAGAACCCAAACTTAAGTTATCTTAAGGTTTGGAGTTGTCTAGCTATCGTTAGGATACCTGGACAAAAGAGAAAGAAACTTAGTGAACGAGGTCTTCAATGCACTTTTATAGGTTATGGCAATTAAAGCAAAGCTTATAGGTTCTATGTTATACAACAAAATGACTATATATCTATCATTCGAGAATTGAGTCTAGATATACAATATTTGTTGAGAATAGATTCTCTTGAATTGGTAGACAAAGAAATCTACAAATAAGTACCGATGACAATGTTGAATTCAAAAATATTAAACAAGAAAATCCACATGAAGATGATCTTAGATGAAAATCAACATATTGTCTTACAAGATACTCAAATGGATGAAGAAGATATTCTTAGAAGGAGTAAATGACAAACAAAAGAAAAGTCTTTTGGTCAAGATTTTCATGTATATCTAGTAGAAGGTACTAGAAATGACATTCATTCCATATTTACTAAATGTGGAAGGAGACCCATTGATGTATAATGATACTATGACATCACAAGATAACTCCTTTAAGAAGAAAGCAATCAATGATGAAATGGATTCCATCATGGAAAATAATACATGGGTATTAGTTGATTTACCCCTGTCTTGTAAATCGATTGGTTGCAAGTGGATCTTTCGAAAGAAGATGAGAATTGATGGTATGATCGTTAATTTTAAGGCCCGATTAATGGCACAAGGCTTTCGATAAAAGCATGGTATCGATCATTTCCATACATATGCACTAATTGCAAGAACAACTACCATTCAGTTATTGGTAGCTTTAGCTTTGATTCACAATCTAGTGATTCATTAAATGGATGTTAATACTGCGTTTTTGTATGGAGAACTAGATGACGAAGTATATGAAACAACCCGAAGAGTTTGTTTTGAAAGGAAATGAAAACAAGGTATGTAAACATGTAAAGTCGAGGTACAGACTAATACAAGAACCGAAACAATGGCATCAAAAGTTTGATGAGACGAATTTGTCCTTTGGATTCAAATTGAATCAAGCCGATGAACGCGTTTCTAGAAAATTTGATGACAAGGCAATAGAGTCATTATTTGCCTCTACATTGATGATATGCTCATATTTGGTACTGATTTAGTACGGATTCAAGAGAAAAAAGAGTTTTTGTCAAGTTCATTCCAAATAAAGGATATAGGGGGAGGCCGATGTGATCTTAGGGATAAAGATCATAAGAGACGGCAATGGAATGAAGTTAAATCAAGCTCATTACATTGAGAAAGTACTTAAAAGATTCAACACGTTTGAGACAAATCCTATCTTAACCCCTATGGATCAACATGTCAAACTTTGTAGACTTGATAAGGAACCGGTTTTGCAATTAGCATATTCAAAAGTTATTCGATCGCTAATGTAGGCGATGACTTGTACTAGACCGAAAATTGCCTTTGCGGTGGCAAAGTTAAGTAGGTTTACAAGTAATCAAGGACCACATCATTGGACAGTGGTTAAGAAAGTATTAAAATGCTTGAAGGATGCTATGGATTGTGATATCACTTAGAGTAGAGAACCTCCGATTTTAGAAGGTTATTCAGATTCAAGTTGGATCACAAATGAAGAAGACAATTCCTTCTACAAGCGGTTGGGTATTTGTTTATGGGGGAGGAGCCATATCTTGGTCTTCCAAAAAACAAACATGCATTGTCGATTCCACTATGGGTTCCTAGTTTATAGCGCTAGCGTCTGCAGAAAAGAAAGCAGAATGGTTACGGGATCTCATGTTTGAGATACCGATATTACCAATGCCTATATCACTGGTGGCAATTCATACGGATTCTAGGACGACATTGGCGAAGGCTTCAAGTCAAGTGTATAACGGTAAATATCATCATATTGCTTTTAGGCACAACCTAGTGCAAGGATATATTGTTAATGGGGTCATAACTCTTGATTATCTGAACACTAAGTTCAATTTGGCTGATTTCTTCACTATAGCCTAGTGTAGAGATTCAATTGAACAGGCGTTAATTGCAATCGAATTACGTTAACTAAAATTCAATAAGAAAGCCTAATTCATGCACAATTAACGTTGTGTCTAAATTCAAAGTGGTGTAATTCTTTTTGGATTTTGTAAGCAACAAGGTTTAATCACCCATCGTTGCTTTGGACCGTGAATAGCGAGGTAGTCATCTTTTAAAGTTCTCAAGGCCTAGAGTTGAAGAGCTCTTGGAGAAGTATCCATTCGCAGGGATATTTTATACGTAATGAGAACCTACCGACATAAGTTTGAAGTTCTTGCCGGTTCAAGTAGTCACGACTAACGTATAGACTATGATAAACTTAAGAATAGATATGGACAGAACCATTATAATGTGTCAAAGAAATGACATTGTGTACTTCATTGTGAGACAGGAAATTCATAACGAGCAGGGCCGGCCATAAAAAATTATTATTTTGTGTTCACTTTTAATGTTGTAAGTAATCACTTTAAAATAGAAATTGCGAATTTTGAAGTTCATTGTGTTCTTCATTTTCAAAAAGTTTAGGGCCGGCCCTGCTCGTTGTGAATTTCCTATCTCATAACCCAAGTACCTTTATCTGCTAATAATTTTCCTGTCTAGAAATCAGTAGATGAATCAGTAAAAAATAAGATTATTCAAAGTAATTTTTCTTACTTAATGAAATGTTGAATTTGTCTTCTAAAATTACCCTGAATAATACGACATTTCACTAATTTCCCAAGAATAATACGAACTTTCAATTAACCACGAATAATACGAAGTTTAACATGTATTTTCTGCTGGTAGTTTTTTTTACCCATAATCGGTAAAAATAAGGTTTTAACCAAATTTTAATTATTTTTCTAAGCAAGAGTCATGTATGAGTTAAAAAGCATAGCATCTGCATACTCTTCCTCTCTCACTGACTAAAGCTCTCAAATCTGAAGAACTCTTCCTCTCTCACGCGCAAATTCTCCACTGTTGTTACTGATCCAAGCACTTCAAAGGCACAAATTGAAGAAGCCACTTCACTCAGACTACATACTTGCCTATAATTAGTGATGGCCACGGTCCGGGTTGGGCCGGTTCCGTTCCGGTTCCAACCGGTTCCGGTTCCATTTGGAACCTGACCCGGACGTTTTCGGTTCCGGTTCCGGTTCCGGCCGGTTCCAACCGGTTCCTTGGCGGTTCATGAGACGGTTTCGGCGGTTCCAATTTCCGGGTCGGGTGGGTCGGACCATCGGTTCCGTTCTTATTTTTCATTTAATTTTAATTAAAAAAATACTATGATAATGCGGACGTACCTTCGTCGATTACTTGATTATTAGCGAAATTCATTGGTTGTCATCGTTATTAAAATATTTACTAAAAAGAAGGAATAAATAAATTAATAAGAAACGAATCAACGATAAAGATCATAAATAAAAAAAGGGGAGAGAATGGACTTGAATCTAGTATCCCGAAGGAATACTAAGCTGCCTACGTATCCCGAAGGAATCAAAGTCCACGTAGTTCTTTGTCATACCTTTTATTATTAGTTGTTGAATGCCGTGGGCCGATATTCCGTATTCGCGATCCTACTCGTCATCGTCATCATCTGGTTGGTTAGATGCTTCCGCCAACTCTCCTCCCGACGATGATGCAGACGTATCCATCATCATCCATGGATCATCTTCGTCTTGATCATCATCGTTCCTTAGTCCTTGCATTCGGACCTCCGCTTGATCCCAATCTTTTTTGCAAACACATATTTGAATACTATGTGGTGCAAGACGGGATCTCTTTTCATCCAAAACTCTTTTAACTGCACTTAAAGCCGACTCCGACGCAACAGTAGAAGCAGGAATTGCAAGGATATCCTTTGCAATTCGCGATAATATATGGTATTTTATTGATATTTGTTTCCACCATTCTAAAATATTATAATTACTTTGGTCGATTTCAAAGTGATGTTTAAGATAATTATCTAATTCTAAATATGAAGCGGAGGAGGAGGAAGAAGATGACTAGAAAATTATCATCTCGCTTTATTATGTTAGCGATTACGGGATTATAATAATCGGGACGTGCCGAGACACTAGCACGCCTAGACGTATCGCGACTCGGGTTATATATACTAGAATAATGGTCATAAAGGTCCGCTAAAAGTTTTTTACAATTTCCTACACAATTATGTACATCACTAGACGGGCGATCTAATGCTTGGTACTAAAATCCTATTATTTTACTTAGGTTTTCCGTCCTAAAACACGGATCTAAAATTGTCGCAATTCCATAAATATAAGGAAAATTAGTGAAATACGCTTTCCACTTATCCATCATATCTGCAAGAATCGGCTTTAAAAAAACGTTACTATCATCATGTGAATGTCTAAGAAGATGATAAAAAACAATAATACATTCACTTATTACTAAGTGAACGTTTGCTTGACAAACATATGAAAAAATCTTAGTTTCGTGGACATATGATAAGTGCAATTATTTGCACTCATCATTAACATATTTGCGCTCATTTTCGATGTTTAGAGGCAGTTTAGGGTTGTTTTATGTGGTTTCACTCCATTTCGGTATTCCATGTCCAATTTGTAGTCAAATGGGTGAATTATGGTACTTTGAGTCATTTTTGTGGGTTTTTGGTGCTAATCATGTTTACAAGGCTCAAAGAACGTATCAATGTATCAATTTTGTCAAGCCATGAAGAGTAAAAAAGCAAAAGAGTAGAAAAGTGTTGTTAATGCAAAAGTATTAATTTGATACATGTCTACTCTTTTGGCTATAACGTTTGATAGGAATATCGTTTTAATACAAAATTTGCGGCATTGGAAACTAGACTTCAAGGGCTTTCCAACGGTATATTATATGTCCGATTCCAATAACCGAGCAAGAAATGGCGAGCGTTTGAAGTTGATGCAGGTTTTCAGCTCCGGGTCCGGTTCCATGGAACCGTTGGGCCGGGTGAACCGTTCCGGTCCGGGTTCGCGGTTCTAGGCGGTTCCACTGAACCGGTGGGGCGGGTGAACCGGTCCGCGGTTCTTTGGTCCGGTTTTTTCGGTTTTTTCCAACGGTTCCACGGTTCCGGCAACTTTTTCCCGGCGGGTTCACGGTTCCGCGGTTCGGTTCCGGTTCGGAACCTGTCACGAACGTTCCGGTTCCGGTTCTGGTTTCAAGCGGTTCGGGACCGGGCCAACCCGGACCGTGGCCATCACTACCTATAATGGTTAGTTTATTGTTCTCAATTGCATTATTTATCCTCTAATTTTGCTAACACCCGAAAATTAGGGTTATAAAAATCGAAAATTTGCAATTTTCATCTTCACTGTGATTCGATTAATACTTGTTTCTAACTCGAAATTGTATGTAATTTAGTGTTTTTTGCTTGTTTTTAGGCTCATATACTTCAATTTTACTATATATATAAGGTAAAATATTTCGTTAATACGTAATAATAAGATATCTAGCGTATTGATTTTACATAAACTAATAAAACACCATAAATCATTCTTATTCTTAGAAAATTCTTGAATACTAACAACCTCTTTTAATTTGATATGTGCAGGGGTATTATTCTTCACTATTAACTTTTAATAATCATTCACTTCCTACTATACTTCTTATTTATTTATTTATTTAGTTGCTTTAGATATAAGCTCTCCCCCAAACTAAGACCATTAGGTATTTAATTTCTTTTAAAAGCAACATTTCCGATAATTACTCTTAAAATATCAATGAACTCTAAAACTATCACTATTCACAATTCATTACCCGATCTCTAATCTCAAACATGACATATATAATGTGACACCCTCTATCTCAAGTATCTCTTCACCTTTTAAGAATGACAACACCCTTACATTAAATTACCAAGCAACCTCTAGATACATTGTGTTCTACGAGCGTCTTGCCTTTTATTTTCACCCAATCATTACTTCAAAATTATCTAACCAAAAGTCATAAGCAAAGAAACACATATGCCATCAAACTTTAAGTCTTAACCAAAATGAATATAAAAAAATTCATGGTGAAGATGGGTTAGGTTCGGCTTTGGTCATATATAAACAGGTCAAAAAAATCTTGACCCTAACCCAACCCGTTTAGTTAATTAGGTACATGGTTATTAAAATCACGATTCTAATCTACGATTCTACGATTTTACGATCCAAAAATAAGGGAGCGATTCGCATCGTAGGTAGAATCGTAAGTTGGTAGAATTCTACGATTCTAATTAATATAAAATTTGTAGATTTAGAACCATAAATTTTACGATTCCACGATAATTTAACGATCCGATACACATTTATTTTTAATTTTAGAAATTATTCTTATGTACAAATTTTTCTTACAGCCTAACGATCCAACATCGTAATTTAAAAAAACAAATACTTCATCTAGATTTGAAAATTTAAACTAATTATTGAATATTTTTTATTTCATTAGTAAACAATGAAGTGGATCAAAGTTTAATTAATAAACTTAAACTTATGAGGTAAATAAATATGACTAGATACCAGATTTAAGTTTATTGTAGAATCTTACGATTCTAATACGATTCGATTCTATAGGTCTGAACAATTCCAAGTAGAATCCTGATTTTAACAACTTTGATCATGTCAAAAATCACAGCCCTAAACAACAAATCAGGTCGACCTGATTCGACCAATTAATTCGTTTATAGTTTTTTGTTTTACTTTTAAGGTTTTTAACATTGATTATATCTAATTTTTTGGGCTTTGTTTTTTAAAGTTTTGTTTTTTTTTTTGTTTATTTTGTATTTACTATGAAATAAAGAAAATATTAAATGAATTATGTTTAGGCTATACATAATAATTTAACTTGAAATTAAGATGTTTAATTAAATGGGTTATACAAGTTTGTTTCAGGTCTATAATTTTGACCTGAACCTAACCCATTTAATAAACAGTTCAGGTCGGGTCGACCCATTTATTTAATTGAGTTAAAAGTCACAACCAAAAGCCACTTATTTCGGGTAAGATTCAAGTCGGATCAGTAGGTCGGATGAGCTTTTATGAAGCCTAATAAGGAATAATAAAAGTGCTCATTCATTAGTTACACTATAAATTAGTTGCATTACGATATAACTTCTTTGACTCAAATGATGCTATTTTTAGAATGTTTATCAAAATCAATTCATCTATCAAATTTTACTATCCCAACTCCATGAAAAGACACCCATGTAAATAAGATTTGGAATGGTGAATAATGCAATAATAATTAATCTATAGTTAAATACATTTTTATCAATTGTGTTCCTGCTGGGAAGAACAACCGACACTCTCTTCGTAAGGAAAAGAATGTCTTTTAGGACTCACAATAGATATGAATCACTGGGGAGGTACGAGCTGCGTTCTAGCTTTCCTTTCCTGGGTATCTACACAAGGTAACAAACGAGGGCCGGAGAGGGGACTTCCGGGGGTCCTCCTCCGATGATAAAGTCAGTAAGTCGTTATGAATGAACTTAAGAAGCTTTCTTTTTATGGATGGCTCGATGTCGTATAAGGTGTTTTTAATTGAGAGTTCCCTCTTAACTTTGGTGGTACATGGCATTATGTATTTATAGTAGGGGATATGGGAGAGAGATCCCCAAACCCTAGAGGATGATCTAGCCTTTACCTCGAATGGTATCTTCTCGGTGTCGGCAACAAAAGAGACAAGGAGTATCTTTTCGATTGTCGTGGCTTCTATTAATTGGTGGACCTTTGTGGAGTGGTCCCCTTGTGTGTTTTCTGGTACGCAATAGTACAATAATGTACGAGGTAGGTGTGGTGTCTCGCCTTGTGCGAGTTGTGGGGATGTGGGAACAGTACTTTTACAGCTGTCTCCTCGCCACGTCATCATATCCGTTGTTATCGTCCCGTAGGATAAGTTGTCTTATAGGCGTCTCGGTTTTTGTCTCTTTCTGCAAGGCCTATGGACCTGCAGGCATCCGGTTTCTATGTTCTTTCTACAGGGTGAGCTTGTTCTGTGGGAATGGTGAACTATCTTCTTTCCACAAGGCTGAGAGTCCTGTAGGTATTTCGCTCTAATTGTTTTCTTGGTTTTACAGTCAGGATCCCGTAATTAAGGACATGTGCCTTGGCACATACAATTTGCCCCTCACGCCTGTTGAATCATAGCTTGGAGGAATCAACAGGTCTGACTATGATATACTCTTTTCTGATCATTGAGCTCGAGCTTTGTGCGAGTTGGGGTGTCTGACTTTGTGGGTTTTTTAAAGAAAATTTCCATTTCTTTACTAACTCTCTTTATAGTGTTATCCCTATACATGCCCCCTAGTCTGTGGGTCTTAGCTCTCAGCTAAGGGATACAAACTATTTCTTCTGTATATGGGCTTCAGGAAGGGGGGTGATAAGATATGCACGGGTATATGCATATATGGTGTTTACAGGACGTTAGATGCAGGATGGTGTTTACAGGGTGTCGAGTACAGGATGGTATTTGCAGGATGTCGAAGATAGGATGGTGTTTGTAGGGTGCTGAATACAGGATGGCGTTTATGTTGGGGGTTTTTGTGTTTTTAAAATAGGGGTTGTTTTGGTAATATCCATTTTGATGTGACTGTAATGATCATGCCCATTTTCGTAATTGAACTTGTGACGACGTGATTTAACCCTTGTTTAGTGTACTTTAACACGCGATTGGTGGTTTCACCCTCTATTTTCTGCGGATTTTAATCTAGCCAAACGCGTGTGTCCACTTGCGCTGTACTTTTCTCGATTTCCCGCCCATTTGGCTTCTCTCTCATCAGTAGTTTTTTGTCTTCTTCAATCTTGGCTGTTCATCTCCCATTACTATTATTTGCTGGGGATTTGCCTATAAATACCCCCCAACTTGATATTTCAAATTTTTACTAAACGTTTGATCTTCTTTTGATTTCTTTTCTTCTTCGAGTAATATTTGTGCAGCACTTTCTTTCACATTGTTCGTCTTCTTCGAGTGTTTTTACATTCCAGACTTTTCTGTATTTTGCTAACTGTCATAATGGTCAAAACCCACTAAAAAGAAGTCGGTTGCTCCTTCTTTTGATTTGACCTTCGACTTTAATGTCGATAAAACGGACGTTCCTATTCGTTCTCCTTTTCCTCTGGCTCGTGGTGTCGAGGACCCTTCTGTTACCCCTCGTGGCTGGTTCGAGGGGAATTGGGATCATTTGTTCTGGGAGGATGCTTTTCCTCCTTCCGCCTCTTTAAACCCTTCTTTTGGGGTTATTGAGACGTTCACCCCACTGGAGGTGGACGTGTCTGTTGGGAAGATGAAGCACTCTCAGCTTACTTCCTCAGTCTTGGATATTATGGCGGAGGGGCGGCTTTAGTTTGTAGTGGAGGATTGGTTCCGTCTATCAAGGGACCACGATTATTGGTGCCGCCTTGGCGAACTGGGCATGCATGCCCATGAAGTGATCGTTACCACTACCCCTTCCACCGACGTTTTCATTTCGGTGAACTTATTTCACCTTATTTTTGGGGTTAGATTCCCCATGCATTGGTTCTTCAAGCGGGTGCTATGTTTTTATCAGTTGTCGCTGAATCAGCTGATGCCCCAAGCCACTCGAAAGGTTGTTTTTTTCATTTGGTACTATGAGTATATGGGCTACCCCCTGACTCTGGATCTTTTCCGTGTCGTTTTTAAATCGAGCACGGAGGAAATAGGCCTTTTTTCTCTGCCAAGGTGGTCAATGGTGCCACCGTGGTCCATCCTGACCTGCAGGACTTAAGGGCCTATTTTGATAAGACTGTGTGGGTGAGGGTTCCCCTTACCGCTGACCACCCTTATCGGTATTCTCCTCCTGTTTTTTGGACAGCCCCTGTGTTGCATGCCCCGCTTTCCATGGGGGAAGTGGAGAAGTTGTCTCGCCTAGAGAGGGCGGCTTTCCTCCATTTCCAGGTGATGCGCTCGTTTTAGAGCACGTTTACCGCCCCATTTTTGGTGTCAAGTCCCGCCATTTTGCATCAATTTGATATATTTTACGCATGATTTCTCCTTGATCTTGTGTTCAAGTGTTTTGAGATGGATTAGGTGATTTTTGGAGGTTTCAAAGGCGTTTGACATGCATTCAAGACTAAGGCGTTATCCCTGGAGTTTCACCGCAACCAATTGGGAATGCCCCGTGGCCCCGGCATAGCTCGTGAGTTCGAAAAAGGAGCCAAAGTCCCAAAAGAGGGAAATCGCAACGCATTCGGCCGAATGAAAGCTCGCATTCGGGCGAATAGGAGTCCAGTGCTCTTTCATTGGTTTTGCAAACTTACTAGAAATGCCGAATGCTAAAGCTTCGGGCGAAAGTGACACATTCGGGCGAATAAGACCTAAAGCTCAAAGTTCTCCAAACTCACTGGAAATCCCGAATGCATCAACATTCGGGTGAAGGAGATTATATTCGGGCGAATGGCCCCGTGCATTCGGGCGAATGCGACTGATTTCTGCTTACCTGTTTTGTTTTTATTTTAGCCTTCGAGGGCCCTTTTGTAATTCCGTAGCACTCTTATTTTAGGGGTATATATACCCAATTGCTATAGTTTAAAGGGTATTCTAGCTTTGAACCCTAAATACTCTCTAGAATAGTGAATCTCTTATGTTTACTTTCTTTAGTCTTCAAAAACCCTAGTTTCTATCTCCTAGTTTAAGCTTTCTCCTAAATCAATCTAGCAACTAGCTTTTGGATGTAACTTTATGCTACTATTGTTGAAGGTATTTTCCACACCCTTTGAGATTTTATTTAGGGTATGAGTATCTTTCTCTTGATTATTTCTAGAATCATTAATATTGATGGTAGTTGCTCTTAAATGCTATTTATGGGTCTTTCCTCTTTATGGTGATTGTGTATTAGATTATTTGTATATCTAGAATAGAGTTACTACTTTTGGGTTCTTGTCCCTCTTGTTTTCTTTGTTATTACCCAATATTGCCTTTGTTGTCTACCAAGAAGTTTTCCATGCTTAATCTCTTGTTATTGTGGGATATTATGATTTGTCTTTCTTTCATGATGTGTGAGTAGTTCCATAGAGTTTGATTGGTGAAACCCTAGAGTTGGAAACTCTTATTCATGAGTTAGGGTTTAGTTGAAACCTATTCTATCATCACCACGATTCACCTTGAATCTTGTCCTGCCACTCCCAAGGAGAGTCGATCGGTCTTAGAGCCGTCAACTTCCTCTCATTGTTGAATCAGTCGATGATTGAAGGTCATTAACCAACCCTAATGCATGAATGATTGTGGTACCTCTCTAAGGTGAAACCAATCACTCTCGCTCTCTCTCACTTTGATTCATACTAGTTGTAACCCTTGCACTAAATCCTAGTTTAATTAGTCTTATTCATCTTATCACCCCTAACCCCCTATATTGAGACCAATTGTTTAACTAACTTTGTCCCTGTGGTTCGACCCCTTACCTCTGCTATACTTGTGTAGAGCTAGGGCAATATAAATATAGTTTGTGTAACCGGATTTTATTGCATGACCTTAAAAACGGTTATCAAAATGGATTTTGATATCCGGTTTTTAACGCGTCGTTATACGCTAAGAACCAAAGCTATGCAAACACATTTATAATCACCCTTTCTAATACTACAACGAGTGTAGCGGTAAGTTGGGGGTCGAACCACAGAGATAAGGGATGTTAGACTAGAGGTTTGGTGTGAGAAAGGTTGGATTGTTGGTAGGTAAGAGGATGGGTGAACTATACTAATGACAAATATAAAACAACAAAAGAAAGCGGGCTTAGGCTAGGTCCACCCTAGGTAGGTCCATTGGGAATATAGATAGGTTAGGTCGAGGGAGATCGAACGAAGATCGATCGAGACACTCTAGACATCGAGGGGAAGTTGGTGACCTATAGTCATACGAACGACCCATAATCGCCCTATGTCTCACTAAGGAGTGGCAGGACAAGATTCGACTCGAATATCAATCAACAATCAACATCAATCTCAACCATCTTCCTAAACATTAAACACAAGACCAAAACCCTAAGATTTCTCTAACCCAAAACCCTAAAAGACTACTCTAGCATATTTAAAGCAAAAGCAAGAAGAGAAGAAAACAATAAACCTATTCTAGAAAGCATTAAAGGAACAAAACACATGAAAGCATGGAATAGGAAGAAGAACAAGAAAGCAATAAAGTCTACACTAAGAAAGCAAAAAATGAAAGCATAAATGAAAGAATTAAAGGTAGGAAAGCATTAAATAAAGAGAACTTACATAAATGAGAGTGTAGAAATGAAGAACAAAACATAAATGAAAGCATAAAACTAATCTAGGGCAAAAATAGAGAGAAAAACATTAAAGGATTGATGAACAAGAATGGGAGGGTTACTCCCAATCAAGTCATGGGCAAAACATTCAGAAAAGTGCCTTTATCTACGCTACAAAAGATGGGGGTAAAAACCCTAAAAATAACCTACGAATTTAACTTGCGAAGAAAACGATCTGCGGTAAAAACAGGGCCCATTTGCCCGAATCCTATGGCCATTCGCCCGAATGGAGCCTCATTCGCCCGAATGAGGTCCATTCGGGGTTTCCAGAAACTTCGAGAATCAAATGAGCACTTTTCTAAACTATTCGCCTGAATCCGCCTGGGCATTCGCCCGAATCTCATCAATTCGCCTGAATGGGCTCTTGGATTCGCCCAAAAGCAGCACATTGAGCATTGAACTTGGTGGGTTGCAATACATTCGCCCGAATGGTATAGGGCTTCGGTCGAATGTGGGCTTTTTTTGGCTCATTTTGTCCTCTTTCGACTACGAACAAGCATCGAATGTATTCCGGACTTTGCGAGGACTTTGGGTGTGACTTGAAATGCTCGGGAATGCCTCGAAACGCGTGCCTCATCTTCGATTCAAGTGCTAAAGTCTCGTACGCAACGAAAACGCCTTGAAAACTCCTCGAAAATACCTAAAAACACCTTAAAGAACATGGAGACGAGATCAAGGTAAAATCACGCGTAAGATATGTAAAAACCAATATAAAACGCGAGACTCGACACTACAATGAGGAGATAAATGTGCTCTTATACGAGCACATCACCAGGCCTGGACGGATGAGTCCACCGGTGTCGATTACGACCACAAGTGGCTTTGTCACGAGGCTGTTTTGCGCAGGGAGACTGTCCTTTCCCTGGTCGGTATGTCCGACTTCTTGACTTCGGGTAAATACTGTTACACTTGCATGTGGTTCTAATTCCTTTTATTTCGCTTCTTTGACTTGTGCTTACTCTCTTGTCTTTGTTGTCCCATCATCAGAGTATGGAGGTATTCACTATACCAATCTTGGTATAGCTCCTTTGGGTGGGTATTTCCGGCCGGGTGCCCATGAATGTCCCTCAGGTGGGAAGGTGAAGCTGACCAATGACTATCTCCTTTGGGACCAAATATCCAAGGTGAAGTTAATGTGACGGACTTTGGTCTTCGCCTTGCTGGCGATTATTACCAGGACCATCTGATGGGTAACAGGGCGATTACCACCTTCGACATTGATCAGGTGGTGCCCCCTAGTCCTCATCGAGTGACGTTAGGGGTTGGTAGGGCCCCACATCCGGGGAGCGTCTTCAACGACAAGCCTGGTTAGATCCACCCTGACTTCAAGCTGCTTTCTCAGGAGTTTTTGTTGAAAACTGAGAAAGTGGGGAAGAAGCGAGGCGGTTCTGCTGGCTCTAAGTTGGTCGCTTCGGCTGACAATACGGATGGGGTTCCTGCCGATCCTGTGGAGGAGAAGAAGGATGAACTTGACTCTGGTAAAGCGGCCTCTGCTCTGGGTATGGTTGCTGCTGTGTCTGCTCCGTCTTCTCCTTTGGCGGTGCCCTTTTCCGAGGGCAATCCTAAGTTCCAGGGTTTGCCCTTGGCGGGTGTGAAGAGGAAGAGGAGTCAGGCACGTGGGCCTCTCCCTGTTGCTGCGCCGGTTACCCATGTTGCAAGTCTAGGCAGGGCCAGGGTTCTTCTTCGACTCTTCAGGTGCATTACATTTAACCTTTTCTTTTGAGGTGCAAGTTTTTCCTCGTATTCCTGAGTCTGAGGGTCGATTGTTATTGATGTAGTTTCTGTGGCGTCAGCGGAGACTGACGCCGCTGTTGTTGCCTCTAAGGCTAAGGTGTCAATCGTTACGAATCCAGGTCTTTTCGGTAAGGACCTGGCTTCCTAGGGCAATTTTCCCTCTACCGAGGGGGCAGTAGAGGCTGGAGGTTCTCCTGGGGTTCACGAAGGGACTGGTATATCGCCAGTCCAGGTAATCGTTACGAAGGTAATCTTCCTTGATGATGCCTTCGCCAACTTTGAGTCCTTCGTGGACATATCTGATTATGATGACGGCGAAGGTACCTTGCAACTTTGCTTGAATCCGACAGGTCTGTGCATTGTTTTTCATACTATTTCCTCTCTATTCTTGGCTAGTTTTCGTTGTTTTTTGTTTGTTCTGAGTGTTGGTGGATGATGCAATGCCTTCTGTCGAGGACGAGCCTGCAGAGGAAACAGGGGTTGCTAATTCCTTGGATGTGAATGGCAATGGTCCTATTTCTGCTCCAGTTGTTGTTCTTCCAGTTACCACTTCGGTGGTAACTTCTTCAGATATTTTTGGCCCTCCTGCCGTGGCAGCAGGATCTAGGGATGATCCTAGGGCAGTATTCACTGCCATTGTTGAAGATTTTCCTACTGCTGTGGCGGTTCCCGG
Source organism: Amaranthus cruentus (assembly GCA_019425755.1). Taxonomy (NCBI): domain Eukaryota; kingdom Viridiplantae; phylum Streptophyta; class Magnoliopsida; order Caryophyllales; family Amaranthaceae; genus Amaranthus; species Amaranthus cruentus. The sequence continues at coordinate 19,916,901 of CM033461.1, forward strand.
CTCCGAGTCTGCAGAGGGCTCAGGGATAGTACAGCATTCCAGGGCAGGGGGCCTGTCCCCCGTCAGCAAGAAGAGTTGTGTTTCTTCCCAGGATCGGGACCAGGACCCAGGCAAGGGGAAAGGTGTTGTTATCCCTGAGCAGGCTCCCGTCTCACGTCTTTCTCCTCTACCCTCAGGTGTGTGTGGATAGTATCTTTGTATGATGGGTCACAGAACTAGTATGTTTCTCATACTTATTTTCTGATCTTCGTTGCAGAGAGGGTATAACTTGATTTCAGGCAGCACATCGGTTCCTCCTCCACGGCTCGTCCTTATGAGGATGCAGATGTGTCTGCCGCTTTACGGTATCGGCTCCCTGAGGAGAAGAAATCTAAGCCGATTGGCTTGCTGGCCGTTGACAGGGAGGAGGTAGCGGTGGCTCCTTCCTTGAAACAGATCGAGGACGTCGTCAAACACGTAATTCAGCGTCATCTTAGTTCTGTTCATCATTATTTTCTACTTTTTCAATTCTGACTTGGTTCCTCTGGCGTGTCAGACTCTTAGGAGTCAATTTGTGAGTTTAGGTGCTGCAGCCCATGCTGAACGGCTAAGGTTGTTAAGTCTTAATTTGGCTCGTGTACAGAATAAGAGGTTCCAAGCCATCTTGGAATTCAGGGAGAACCAATATCAGGACTTCAAGTCCAGGTTCACCCCGGTTGTGGAGGAGGTTGAGGAATTAAGGATCAGACTCTCTGATGTGGAGGCTCCAGTAGGGTTGACCCAAAGGGTTCGAGACTTGGAGGCCCGAGTTGCTGCCGGTGACGAGGTCGTAGCTGAACTGAGGGCTGAGTGTGCCAGAAAGGATGAGGCTTATGCTCTGCTGGGTGCAGAGTTGGAGGCAGTGCAGGCTGCTCATTCTAAGAGTACCGCTCGTCTGGAGGAGTCTCTTAAAGAGCAGGACCAGCAGGCGAGCAGGTGTAGTCAGTTTGAGGGGGCCTGTTCTCAGCTCCGCCTAGAGATCTCTCATCAGAGGGAGGGTTATGAAGCAGAGCTGGAGAAGCTCAGGGTTGAGGTGTCTCGCTTGAGTTCTGTGCTGTCGATTCAGGCCTGGGAGCGAGCTGCCGTTATCACTCCCTGGCAGGAGTGCCTTTAAATAAATGTTGCCTCTTTATCTGCTAAGGATAAGGAGGTAAAGGACCTGCGTTCTCAGCTTGCTACTCGTGATAGGACTATCGCTGACCTTAAGGAGCAGATTGATTACCAGGTGAAAGCTGTGAGGGACTTAGTGACAATTTTCAATGAGTCCCTCCCTATAAACAACTTTCCCAAGTTCTCCTGGTGCATCAAGACTTCGACTGACGGTTTTAAAGCAGCCCTTGCAAGGGCAAATCTGGCAGAGAGAAGGGTAGCTGAGTTGGAGGAAGTGAACCTTAACCTTAAGCTGCGTGCTACTAAGATGGAGAAGGATCTTGAGATTTCTCGTCTTCAAGTGAGTGAGCAACTTTTGAGGGTCAAGAGTGCACAATTGGAGCTTGAGCAAGCTAAGGAAGATCTTGCTAATGCTCGATCTACTCTTGAACAGGTTCAGCGAAGCCATAATGAGCAGATTGCCAAAGTGGCCTCCTTTTATCACAGGGATGCTGCTACAAAGGCTAGAGTATTGATGTTGAACGCTTGTTTTCTCCAATATCCAGATTTTGATTGGGAAGCTGTGAAGCGCCATCTTCAGGCCTCAAAGATTGACTGCAGGGTCAATAAGCTTAGAAAGTCTGATCCTCTTCTCCAGACTCCAGAGTACCCTTCCTCTTCGCACAAGCCTGCGTCAGCTAGTCCTGCTTCTTCTGTTCCTCCTCCTGGTGCCTCAGAGAAATAACTTGCCTTTTGTTCTTACCTTCCTTGTATATCATTCTTTGTTCTTTTTATTATTTGTATTTTTCCCCACTTCTTTGTTGTGTACTTGAATTGTGGGATCGTGTGTAACTTCTCCTCTTGATTGATAATGTATATATACTTTTTCTAGCATTTGTTTTTGTAATTTGTGCTTTTTCTTGTGCATGACGATGTAAATTTCTTTCGCGCTATAGTTGTTGTTCCTTACATTGGTTATTTCGTGTATATGAACACTTTGTGTATGTAAGCGCTTTTATGCATGCAACAATTTTGTTTCTGTACTGCCAGAAAATTGTTTAACTTATTTGCCATTATTTGCTCCCTAACTCTTGTGTCTGAAACACTTGTGGTTTAGGCGCATGAGTTAGATGGCTGCCCACTGATATCTTAAATGGGTTGAACTAGGGCCTTTCCTTTTCAGGGCATAAACTCAGTCCCATCCCGATTCCTTACTCTGAGCGTTGGTTTGGCTGACCTTCAGCTATTCTCAGGAATGGGAGTGATTAAGAACTTTGTTAGTCTTTTGGGATCCAGACAGTTTCTTCAGGGAATTAAAGGTCTGTCCTGAAGAAATGTTGACCCAAGGATAGCCTACTGTTTGGACGTCTGAGATACTCTCCCCTGGGTATTTTAATGTCTTTCTTGTTGAGAGTCTCGCTCCAAGAATGGCGGTGATCTGTTGAAGACCAGAATCATTTAAGATAAGATGTTGGCTTAACAAAGTGTGTTGCATCTTTTTGGTTAAGTTCTTATATTAAGAGCTAGTGAGTAAAGGTTGTTCGACTTTTAGGTTTTAAGTTTTTCTATCTTAACTGAAAAGCTATTGTTTTCAGGGTTAAGGTATGTCTACCTTAACTGAAAAGTTGTTGCTTTCAAGGTTAAGGTATATCTGTCATAACTGAAAAGCTATTGTTTTCAAGGTTAAGGTATATCCGTCTTAACTGAAAAGCTATTGTTTTCAAGGTTAAGGTATGTCTGTCTTAACTGAAAAACTATTGTTTTCAAGGTTAAGGTATATCTATCTTAACTGAAAAGCTATTATTTTCAAGGTTAAGGTATATATGTCTTAACTGAAAAGCTATTGTTTTCAAGGTTAACGTATATCTGTCACCCTCTAAGTTTTCCTTTCTGGGACAAACTTATGGGTGGAATAGCAACTCGTTGTTTTTATTAACAGACGTTTTTCATTCATTACAAAAAAGGCCTTTGAGCCGTTGATTCTTACAAGAAAAGTTTCATGTTATATTAGAGTTATAGATAATACTTTTTTAAGACTCTTGAGTTCCAGTTGTGGCGGAATTCTTTTTGCCCTGGTTTCTTCAGTTTGTATGCTCCGTGGCCCAGGACTTGAGTGACAATGTAGGGTCCCTCCCACGTTTCGGAGAGTTTTCCATGATCTCGTATCTAAGCAGCTTGGGCGTACCTTAGGACTAAATCTCCTTCTTAGAAACTTCTCTCCTTTACTTTCTTGTAGTATAATCTAGCAATCCTATTCTGGTAGGCCGCCATTCTTAGCGAAGCTTCTTTTCTTACTTCTTCGATAAGCTCTAGGTCAAGCATCCTAGATTGTTGATTTTCTTCTTCCTGGAAGGATAATACCGTAGGTAGTGATGGCCACGGTCCGGGTTGGGCCGGTTCCGTTCCGGTTCCAACCGGTTCCGGTTCCACCCGGTTCCGGTTCCATTTGGAACCTGACCCAGACGGTTCCGGTTCCGGCCGGTTCCAACCGGTTCCTTGGCGGTTCATGAGACGGTTCCGGCGGTTCCAATTTCCGAGTCGGGTGGGTCGAACCATCGGTTCCGTTCTTATTTTTCCTTTAATTTTAATAAAAAAAATACGGTAATAATGCGGACGTACCTTCGAGGCTTCGACTTCGTCGATTACTTGATTATTATCGAAATTCAATTCTTGTAATCGTTAAAAATATTTACTAAAAAAAACAAAAAAATAAATTAATAAGGAATGAATCAACGATAAAGATGAATAATAAAAAAAGGGGGAGAGAATGGACTTGAACCTAGTATCCCGAAGAAATACTAAGCTGCCTACGTATCCCGAAGGAATCAAAGCCCAAGTAGTTCTTTTTCGTACCTTTTATATTTAATGTCGTGGTCCGATATTCCGTATTTGTGATCCTATTCTTCATCGTCATCATTTGGTTGGTTGGATGCTTCCGCCGAATCTGCTTCCGCCGAATCTGCTCCCGACGATGATGCAGACGTATCCATCATCATCCATGGATCATCTTCCTCTTGATCATCGTCGTTCTTTTCTCCTTGCATTCGAACCTCCGCCTGATCCCAATCTTTTTTGCAAACACATATTTGAATACTATGTGGTGCAAGACGAGATCTCTTTTCGTCCAAAGCGCTTTACACTTGAGCCGAGCTCAGACGCTTAGCGTAGAAGCAGGAATTGCAAGGATATCCTTTGCAATTCGCGATAATATAGGGTATTTTACCGATTTTTCTCTCCACCATTCTAAAATATTATAACTACTTTGGTTTATTTCAAAGTGATGTTTAAGGTAGTTATCTAATTCTAAATATGAAGCGGAGGAGGAGGAGGAAGAAGATGATCCTAGTCCTAGAAAAGTATCATCACGACTCATTATGTTAGCGATTACGGGATTATAATAATCGGGACGTGCCGAGACGCTACTGCGCTAGAGCGTATCAGGACTCGGGTTATATATACTAGAATAATGGTCATAAAGGTCCACTAAAAGTTTTTTACAATTGCCTACATAATTATGTACATCAGTAGGCGGGCGATTTAGTGCTTGATAATAAAATCCTATTATTTTAGTTAGGGCTTCCGTTTTAAAACACGGATCTAAAATTGTCGCTATGCCAAATATAAGGAAATCTTAAAATATGTCTTCCCTTATCCATATATCTTAAGGTTAAAAAATTAACTTAAGAATATGAATGCAGATGATAAAAAACAGTAACACATTCACTTATTACTAAGTGAACGTTTGGTTCGTATACATATGAAAATATCTTAGTTCGTGGACATACGCTTCTAGTAATTTTTAATAGCCTATAGCTAAGTCCCAAGTATCATCACTAATACTTATACGCTATCAGTAAACTCATTATCTGAGTTGTGTTATGACGGGACGATAAGCAATCGCCTTCTTTAATAATTCATGGGTAGAACCCCAACGTGTAGGAGTGTCTAAAGCCCAATATACTTTTCTTGGTTCATATTGGGCACATAATTGTTTATATCTTCTTTTAACTTGTCCTAATCTAAGCCATTTGACTATATCTCTAATGGGACCTAATAAATCACTTAAACTTTTAATACCTGCTTGACAAGATAAATTTACAATGTGAGCACAACAAGCGTATATGTAATAAACTACCTCCTAAAATACTAGTAAAAGCGGGTTCATTATATAGAAGTTCCATGCATTTTATATTTGCGGAAGCATTATCGGTAGAACAACAAAATATCTTATCCAATAAGTTCCATTCTTTACAAATTTCCACTAATCTATATTTAATGTTTTCACCCGTGTGTCTTTCGGGATTAACTCGCAACGATTATTCTTTTTGAATACACCAATTCACGGTCTATCCAATGTGCTGTTACACACATATAAGGCTCTAAATGTGGGGGAGCTGACCAAATATCGGTTGTTAAGCTAACTCTACCATTAAAAGATTTAAACATTTGTACTAACTCATATCTTTTTGATTCATATAGTTTAATGGTTCGTCTTTTAAGGGTATTCCTAGGGATTGCTCTAAATTGCGGTTGTAAACATTTCCTATTGAAATATTCGTATCTTTGACTTTCACCGTGGTTAAAGGGCAATTCATCACCAATAACATATTTTGAAAACTCATCGATCATTTCATTACGATTATATCTAACAGGCATACCTCCGGGTCCGGGAAGTCCAGTTGCCATTGTTGTTGTCACGCTTCGCTTGTTGTCCTAGCACTGGCATGTGTTTCTTTTGTGATTCCATGTTTTTTCGCCAAATGTTTGTTGAACGATCCCGTACCACCACCTAACACGTATTCACAAAACACAATAAATGAATATTTAATACATTCTAACATTTTTGATGTACAAAATATAAATATCATGTATAAAAACTTAAAAAGTATTTACCTTTGGTAAAATTGTAAGAAACTAAGGGCTTTACTCCTTGACTTTCACAAACTTGACAAGTGCATAAGAAAACATCCGGGTCGTCGGTTGGTACTTTTGAAAAATACGACCAAACATGTGAAATAGCTCTACCATAGGAGGTGGCATTGCCGGAAAAGGTTGTCTTACTGGTTCATTTTCATCTAAATATAAATATAAAAACATTATTAAAATAAATAATAATTTAAAATTCAATTAAATTGAAGAATAAAAATTAGAAAACTAACCAATACTTTGGAAATTGACTCGTTTACCACGAGCTTGTCTTTGTTGTTGTTGTGCTTCTTCAACTACTCTTGTTGATGATTGTCGAGATCTAAGTATCTCGATAGGGGTTGTTGGTTCTTGTTCTTCTTCTTCTTCTTGTTGTTGTGCTTCTTCTTCTTGTGTGTCTTCTTCATCTTCAATTTCTATTTCTCTTTCAACATGTTCCGCATACTCATGTAATTCTCGGTCGTATGGCTCGTACCCTTCTGGATAAGTCGGTTCGTAATTACTAACCGAAGGTGTTGTTGATATCGATGGAGTTGAAGTTGCCTTTTCTTTTGGAGCTAGAAGAAGAACCCCCCAAAGATTTTGCCACTTTAGTGACTTTTTTAGTGGCTTTTCAAGAATGAAGACATGATAATATTTATGTAATTAAGAAATAATTAAGAACTAATTAGAAGACTAATTAAGAAATAATTAAGAACTAATTAAGAAATAATTAAGAAATAATTAGAAGACTAATTATGTAATTAAGAGAATAATTGCGTAATTAAGTAATAAGTGAGAGAGTAAGTAGAGAGAGTAGGAGAAGAGATGAGTTAATTGGATTATGTAATTAAGAGAATAATTGACCAAAAAGCTAGTTTGACGGTTCCAAAGAACCGTTGGACCGTTGGAACGATGCGGTTCGGGTCGGTTCCATGGAACGTTGGGCGATGAACGGTCCGGTCGGGTTCGCGTTACGGTTCCAGCTGACGGTGGGCGTAGAGCGGTCGGTCCGGGTGAACCGGTCCGCGGTTCTTGGTCCGGTTTTTTCGGTTTTTTCCGGCGGTTCCACGGTTCCGGCAACTTGTTTCCGGCGGGTTCACGGTTTTGCGGTTGGTTCGGTTGAACTCCGCAACGTTCCGGTTCCGGTTCCGGTTTCAAGCGGTTCGGGACCGGTTCGGGACCGGGCCAACCCGGACCGTGGCCATCACTAACCGTAGGGTGGGTACTCTGATTTCTACGGGTAGTAGAGCTTCTGATCCATATACCAGCCTGAAAGGAGTTTGACCAGTAGCCTCTTTCGGGGTCGTTCTCAACGACCACAGGATGTTATATAGGATCTCGGCCCATTTTCCTTTCGCTTCATCAAGTTTCTTCTTTAATCCGTTGAGGATCTGCTTGTTCGCGGCTTTGGCCTGGCCATTGCATTGTGGGTTACACACTGAAGAGTATGCCATATGAATTTTGAAGTCGCTAAGGTATGTCCTGAGGGTGTCACAATCGAATTGCTTCCCGTTGTCCATGGTCAGGACGATGGGTAACCCGAACCTGGTGATGATATGCTGCCAAATAAACCTCTCAATCTTTCGTGAAGTAACGGTGGCCAGTGGTTCTGCCTCTATCCATTTGGTGAAATAGTCCACCCTTACGATGAGGAATTTGACGCCACCAAGGGCCGTAGGGAACGGTCCTAGTAGATCGAGTCCCCATTGAGCAAACGGGATGGGGTTGTGGATGAATTTCAGCTCGTTGGAAGGCACATTAATGCTGGGAGCAAACTTCTGGCATTTGTCACATTTTCTGACCACATCCTTTGCGTCTGCTAGTGCCTGGGGCCAATAGTATCCAGTTCTAAAAGCTCTGTGTACCAGGGATCTGGCGCCAAGATGATGTCCGCAGACTCCCTCATGTATCTCCCGCAGGATGTATTCAGCGTCCTGTGGGGTGACAGACTTCAATAGGGGTCCACTTTTCGATTTTTGGTACAGTTCTCCATTGATCATGGAGAATTATGGGGCCAGGTTTTTTATTTTCCTCGCCCTGACCAGGTCGGCTGAAAGGTCACCTGTTTCCTTGAATCTGATCATTTCATCCATCCATGGGGGGAGATCTGCTCTGCTACGTGCAAATACTGACGTTGCATTTTCGTGTATGGCACTCTGGGGTTTCACTTCCACCAGGACAGATCTCTTCATGTCATGCTGGCTAGCACTACCCAGTTTAGATAGTGCGTCAGCCTGCTCGTTTTGTGATCTTGGTAATCGTTCTACTTCGAAGCTGTCGAAGAGTGCGATCAGACTTTTAACCTTCACCAGATATTTTTGCATTGATTGCTCTCTCGCCTCATACTCTCCCAGGATTTGGTTTACTACTAGCTGGGAGTCCATCTTCAGCTTGACATGTTTAGCTTCTAGGGCTTTGCAGAGTTGCAGGCCGGAAATTGCTGCCTCGTATTCTGCTTCGCTATTAGTAGCTCTGAATTGGAATTTCAGAGTGTACTCGATGGTTTTCCCTTCTAGAGATATCAGGACTACTCCTGCCCCTGCCCCTATATTCCGGGAAGAGCAGTCTGTGAGTAGCTGCCATACTGGTACGTTCTTCTTCGTGTCGGGGTTATATGAACATTCAGCAAAGATGTCGGCCAGAGCCTGCCCCTTGATTGTCGTTTTGGCTTGATATTTTATTCCGTATCCATTCAACTCAATAGCCCACTTAGCTAGTCTCCCTGATCTTTCGATCTTTTCGAGTGACTTTTCTAAGGGCAGGTCTGTTAATACTACGACTTGGTAAGCGTCGAAATACGGTTTCAGCTTTCTTGCTGCCAGTACCACGGCGTATGCCGTTTTCTCAATCAGGGTGTATCTAGTTTCAGCGTCGAGCAAAATCCTGCTGACGAAATATATCGGCTGTTGCACATTCCCTTCTTCTCTAACGATGGTTGCACTAACTGTGGTCTGGGAGGCAGCTGCGTATAGGAAGAGGGTTTCTCCTGTCACAGGTCTTGCTAAGGTCGGCAGACTGTGGAGGTGACTTTTCAGCTCTTAGAAGGCTTTTCGCTGTTCTTCCTCCCAGAAGAAGCTTTTATTGCCTCTCAGTACTTTAAAAAATGGTAGAGATTTCTCTCCTGATTTGGCTATGAACCTGGAGAGGGCTGCCATTCTTCCGGTGAGCCTCATGATGTCTTTTTTCGATTTCGGTTCCACCAGATCTAAGACTGCTTGGACCTTTGCAGGGTTGGCGTCTATGCCCCTTTGTGACACCATGAACCCGAGGAATTTCCCTGACCTGATTCCGAAGACACATTTCTTGGGGTTTAGCCTCATGCTATGTTCTCATGTTTTCGAATGTTTCTTTGAAATCAGGAATCAGGTCTTCCTCCTTTTTGCTCTTCACTATGGAATCATCAACGTATACTTCTAGGTCTATACCCCTTTGGCTGGCGAATATTTGATCCATGAACCTCTAGTATGTTGCTCCGGCATTTTTCAGGCCGAAGGGCATCATTTTGTAATTGTAGACTCCTACAGAACAGATGAAGGCAGGTTTTTCTTTTTCGACTGGGTCCATGAATATTTGATGGTACCCTGAGAACGCGTCCATGCAGCAGAGCAGAGTGTGTCCTGCGGTGGAATCTACTAGCTGATCAATCCTTGGTAGGGGGTAAAAGTCTTTTTGGCATGCTTTATTCAGGTTGGTGAAGTCTATGCACATTCTCCACCCTCCTGTTGCCTTTGAGACTAGTACAACGTTTGCTAGCCATTCGGGTTACTGGCAGGGTTCGATGAAACTTGCTTCCAGGAGTTTCTTGACTTCTTCCTCTGCGACCTTCTCTTTCTCAGGGGCCATATTCCTCTTCTTTTGTTTTACTGGTTTCGAGCCCTCCATCACATTCAAGTTGTGTGTGATGGTGGCAGGGTCAATTCCTGGCATGTCGGCTGCCAACCATGCAAACAGGTCTGCGTTCTCTCTCATGAGTTGGGAGAGTTCAGATTTTGTTTCTGGTGACAACGTTTTGCCTATTTTTATCGTTTTGTCTATCCCTTCTACGAGGGGTATTTCTTCTAGTTCCTTCTCCTCAGGTTCAAGTGACCTGAGAGGTATTTTCTTGTCAGAGTCTTCTTCGTACAGGGGTCGAGGATCAATTTCGACCATTCCCTTTTCTCAAAGGGTTAAGACGGATCCCAAGTCATTTGCTGCTTGTTCGATGCGTACCTTCTTGTTCTTTTCCTCGTCTTTCTCTGGGGTTTCTCGCCCAGGTTTTTGCTTGAGAGTGTTGACGACTTTTATCATATTGCAAGTTCTGGCCATCTGCTGACAACCTCTCGCCCTCCCCAGCTTCCCACTGGTTCCTAGGAGCAGGAGTGTCTGATGGAATTCCAATAATCTCTCCTAGGAATTTTCTGCCCAGGATGCAGTTGTATCGCGTAGGTGCGTTGATGATGTAAAATACCTGTGGGCAGGTGACCGTGACACCATTCTTGTCTTTGAGGATGATAGGAAGGGTGACTTTACCTTCTGATTTCATCGATTCTCCTGAGAATCCCACGATCGGAGTCGTTGCTTTGAGGAGGCGATGGTCTCCAGCATCCATCCTGTCCCAGCAGCTTTTATAGATAACATTGACTTCCGCTCCGGTGTCTATCAGGACCCTGTAGACGGGCTGTTCTGCTATATCGACAACCATGACCAAGGGGTCAGAATGGGGAAATATGATTCCTTTACAATCTTTCTTGGTGAATGTCATGTCTGGATAGTTGGCTATCTCGACCTCTTCGTGTACTTCGAAAATCCTGAAAGCAGGCTACGTTACGGCCTTTAGATGGGCCTCTTCATCTGTTATCCCCCCAGATTTTTCGAAGATCACGAATACCGGTGCTTTCTTTTGCCTCTTCGGCTCTTCTTCCGTTCGGTCTGGGCCGGGGTTTCCTTTTCCCTTCGTTCCTGCCTTATTCTTTTGCTCGTTATCCCACTTGATGTAATTCTTAAAATATCCTCTCTGGATTAGATCTTCCAGATTGTTCTTGAGTGTCCTGCAGTTCTCCGTGGAGTGTCCTGCGCTTCCGTGGAAGTCACAGAACTGGCTCAGGATGCTCCCTGCTCTGCGGATGGGTGCGGGTCTTTCCCATAATTTAGAATTCTGATGTAACTCAAAAATTCTTGCCCTTGGGGTGTTTAGTGGTGTGAATCGAGCAAAAGTCCGGAGTGTGGGCCTCTTAGGGTCTTCTATGAGGCCTCTTTCTTCAGCTGGGCCTTTGTTCTTGTTTTTCCGATCTTGGTTGTCATGGAGGTGGTCAGGGTGTCGGTCTCTGTTACCGTGATTCTTCTTTTCTTGCCTGTCTCCTCTGAGACCTGCGGTTTTGGATCGGTCTCGAGCCCCCGATCCCGTTTCGTTCTTGCAAGAACCTTATTTTCGGTGATGACGATCACCCGTATTCTCAGCTTTTAGATCAAGCCTACTTCCTGACGGTCCATATATTCCCACGTTTTAAAGTGTTGTTATATTATTATTTTTTTTATATGAGTTTTGAATAAATGCGTTTGGTATATTAAGTTTTGTTTGTTTCGCAAATGAATTCGTATGTATCATTTGCCTTATTTTGATTTCGCTATTTACTCGTAAAGTAATAGTCGTACTTTCATTTTCGCGTTGGATTATTCACAGTGGATAAGTAAAAGGTTGAATTATTAATGTCAATTTTTCCTTCAAAATATGCAAAAGCAAAACAGGCTTCACGTTAAACTTTGAGGAAAACAACATATATCATGGTTTTATAAGGTATAAAACGCAATTAAAAGTTAACTAAAAAAAAGTAAGCCATTCAATAATCTACAAATATATATAACTAATATATAGTCAATCAATACAACAAAAAATTATTACGTAAATTTTGAATCAAAGTAAAGTTCGACGCTTTTTTAGCAATTTAAAATTGTCTATAATCTCATTCACACTTTTTTTTCATTTGTCTCTAAATGTATATTACTAAATTTAATTGTTTTATTGTTTTATTGTTATGAGGTTTCAATGATTTAAGTATTTACTAAACTTAATTTTTTATTTTATCCATTCCTAATCGCTGTCTTCTTTTTTTCGTTTTGTTCAGTTGTTAAATGATAATTTCATTCCTAATTTGATACTCGATTACTACTCATAAAATTTTTTTATTTTATTTCTATTATTCATTCTCTTCTTTTAATTGTGTTGTTTTTAATTGTTGACCTGTAATTTTTAAAAATATAAAATAATAATTGTATATTAAAAGTACTTGCCGAAAATCTCGGAGGGGCGAATCCCTTGCCCGTCCAGAAGTAAGTTTCACCCCTGCTTGTGTGTCAATTTTTTTCCATAATTAGAGAATTACACAGCAAAAAACAACATTCCATCATTTCAATGTCATTAAGTGGTTTCCATCAAGAGTTGGCTTTTGAAGGGTCGAATGTATGCAACTTTATCCTTCTTAATAAGAAAACTAAATACAAAGATGATTTCGATTAACTCTTGGCAGCAAAGGTTATGTAAAACTTCACACTAATAAAAAGTGCACATGATTTAATGAACCAATTTTCTGTCTATTCTCTATTTTCATCTTGGGTGAAACCTGAAGCTGCTTGATCTGCTAGATGTTTTCAGGATTCTAAACAGGTATTCCATCCCGATAACAAAGAGAAGGGGAGACATTGGGTCTCCTTGTCGAACACCTCTTGCTGACTGAAATATCTCTAAGGGTTGGCCATTCAACATAATACCAAACTTCGCGGTGGAGATGCATGTATAGATAATTCTGACAAAATTTTCTGGAAAGTTGAGAGCTATCAACATATCTTTGATAAAACCCCAATCCATCAGGTCATATGCTTTGCGTAGATCAATCTTGAGTAAGCAGCTGGCAGGGCAGTTCTTCCATTCATAATGTTTCACTATGTCTTGGCATAGTAGGATGTTGTGAAGAATGTCACGCTCTACAACAAATGTTCCTTGGGAGCTATCAATAATATCATTAAGAACCAGTTTTAGCCTAGTACAAATCAATTTTGAGATGCATTGGTGAATGACATGGCAACAGGATATAGGTCTGAAGTCTCCAGGTTCATTCGGGCAAGCACTTTTAGGAATGAGAGTGATTGCTGTCACGTTCCATGCGTTGAGGAGGACCCCTGTATTGAAGAATTTCTGCACTGCTCGCACAATATCATCTCCAACCACATCCCAGCTACAAATTGTTCTAGCCATCAAGACCCGGTGCTTTGTCCTCAGGAATACTCCACATTGCATTCTTTATCTCATCATGTGAGAACTGCAGGTTGAGGGCGTTTCTATGGTGGTCGTTTAGAACTGGGCCTTCTCTGATGATACCCATGTTGATTTTCTGTCTATTCTCTATTTTCTCGCCCATGATCCCTTTGAAGGGTCGAATGTATGCAGGTTGAGGGCGTTTCTATGGTGGTCGTTTATTCCATCTAGGGGTGTTCAATGGGTCGGGCCCCCATTTTGAGCTCTTATCTGGCTTGTTTTTAGAAGCGCTTTGTAAGGGTCGGACGGAAAACGGGTTATACTATAATTAAAAGGAAAATTTGCTCAAAATAATCCCGACTATCACCCGTTGCCCAAAAATAATCCCAACTATCAATTATTTTATAATAATCCCAACTATTCTCATAATTTGTTGAAAACATACCTACCCCCTTGTTACCGGCTGGAACAAGTAATTTTCACTTATTTTCATTTTTTTTACTTAACTGTTCAAACTAACCCTTCCCCTTCATCTATTAATCAAAAAAGAAAGAAAAAAGTGGAAAAGCTACATGTTGCAGCCGGTTAAAAGGGAGGTGGGTATGTTTTCAAAAAATTATGAGAATAGTTGGGATTATTTTTGGCCAATGGGTGATAGTTGGGATTATTTTGAACAAATTTTTCTAATTAAAATAAAGCGGACTATAAAAGGCTCAATAACGGCCGAAAACGGGCCTTTGTAAATAGTACAATTAATGAATAATTTAAGGATTATAAATGACAATATTAATAAAATTATTAATATTTTTTCAATCTAATTATTATAAATAATAATTCAATTGTTATAAATTGATAAATGGGGATGAAAATAATTATTAGTAGTAAAAATGGGTCGGGTTGGGCCGAACCGGGCTTTGAAGGCCCGTCCAACTTAAAGCCCGTATTAATTTCAAAGGGCTCTTATCCGGCCCAACTCATATTGTAACACCCCGAGATTTTTCGGACATCATTAATTAATAATTTAATAACCTTTGGGAATTTTATAATTATATTAAATTAATTTTGAAGTAGTTTAAATAATTTCTTTTATATACGAATTTAAATATTAACATATGTTTATATTAAAAAAAAATTTCCTAAAATAAAGAGTTTCGAATCAAAATAATTATTTTATAAATGTGGGAGCACATGTAGATGAGTCTCTTAGTTGGGTCTCACAAGAAAATAAACCTAGATAAATAAATAAATAGATGAATAAACATAATAATAAGAATAATGGTTAAAAGCTTCAAACCCAAAACCCACTCAAAACCCAGCCGTCACACTCCTACTCTTCTTCCCTCTTATCTTCTCCTCTCCCTCTCACTCTCTCACCACCGGCTGCCACCACTCAGAGACGGCAGCAGCTAGGAGCCGCGCCTCCCTTCCCACGGCAACAGCTAGGAGCCGCGCTTCCCTTCCCACGGCAGCAGCTGCGAGCTGCACTCCTCCCCGCGACAGTTGCAGGCTGCAACACCCTCCAATCACCCGCAACCAGCTGCTGTGCCGCCAGGACAACCACCACTCCCCCTTGTGCAAGTTTTCTCACTCCCTCCTTCACCCTCTTGCTAGTTTAATTATTGTGAGCCATCTACTCTTTTCTTTAATTGGTTTGCTAGTTTTAATTTGAGTTTTATTAAGTGTATTGAGTATGAGGTTGATTTTTGTGTTAATTTCAATGAATCTTTTGTGGGTGAGAGTTTGATTGATAAATTAAACATATTTATGATTTAAGGTTTAAAGTGTGATTTGAAATTGTGGGTTGTGTGTTGATTGTGTGTTTTAGTTCTTTGAATCTTACTATGAGTACTACTTTAAGGTGTTATCTTTGAATATTAAATAAGTTAGGGTTTTGTTTGGGATTGAATATGAGACTAGTATGTGGTCGTTTTACGCTTTTTGGGTGGTAATTAGTATTTGGATTGCGTCTATGAATTTTATTGTATGTCGTTATTGTTAAATGTTGGTAGTGTTGATGGTAGGAAATGGTTATGGTTGTTAGCTTTTATAAGTAATGTCTAGTTATTGTTTATGACATTATTTGTGGTAATGTGACTTGTATGGTCGTTATCTATTTCTTTTGATTAGATAATGGTGGTAGTACTAAGTAAAGATTTAGATCGCTAGTTTTATTAGGTAAAGATTAAATGTGAGTCTTGCGCTTGACTATGACCATTGTCGATGATTGTGGGAGTTGTTGTGCATAGTTATGCTTGGTTGTCATACAGATGGATTCAATTGTAACGCTAAATTATACGACTTTGACCCAAATTATACGAGTCGTTAGTTCTTTAAGCTAATACTTAACTCATTCGTCATTCTATTCTAAAACCTTGGAAAGGTAATAAATCACTACTACCATGAGTAATATGATTCATATTGAGTGTAACATTATATATTATGTGTTCCTAAACTTTCCCATTAGTAGTTTGATTAGAGCGCACAAGCATAAGGTTGTGTTCTTTTCACTTGAACTTAACTTGATGTAGAATTGACTGGACTCCAATGTTATTGTTTGATTGAAATTCATGGCGTAGTTTATATGTGAATATGAGTTGAATTTATCGCATGAATACGTGTACGGTGCGTATTAGCTTGAATCGAAACTTGTTTGGCTAATAGTGTAGTTGTATGGAGTCAGTGCTTCTTAAATGATGTGAAGTAGGCTTATTAGTCTTACTCTTAACGTGTATAGGTGCCCGGTTCATAAGAGGGGCGTAAGAACCTCCTTCGAAGTGATTTTTGCGACTTGTTATCTTGCAGTTGCAGGTAAGTACACGCAGTAGTTATTATAAGCTATTCTGAATATGATTTGCTATTAAATTTTATTAAGTTAGTGCTACAAGTGGGAATCAGTTGTAGAGACGGTAGAGAATGGGTTTTGATATCGCAAGAGTAAGATGTTGGATATTATAAAGTTGGAATGGGAATGAGACCCTCATTGATGAGAAATTAAGTTGGATAATTACTGTGACTCCACTGGATTGGTACCCCAGCTGGATTAGTTCCCGGAGGCATGGACCATCTATATATGGTCGCTGTATGGGGGTATGATCATACTTTGCCATTGGGCACCAGCATGGCCATCACCGTCCTTGGCTGAGGTGTTACCATGTGGGTCTTGCAAACCCCAATATGGTGGCCTCTAGTCACATAAGAGTATATATGAAACTAATGAAGAGATAGAAAACGGTGAAGACATTGAGAAGTATATAGAATTGAGAAATAGATGGAGTAGATGCTTACACATTGGGGTGTCTTCCCCACCTTGTTTTGTTGAAATTGATTATTGGTTACATATACATGATTTATTGCTAGTTACTAACGTGTATTGTTTGTTCCTTATTGATGGCTTATCTTTGATGGCCCTGCTATGACACGTTGGTCTATGACCTTACGTTGAGCAGTAGGGGTATCATAGATAGATCTTGCAGGGTTTTTTGGAGTTTCTTTGCATTGCATACGGGGGGATTTGAGTGAGAACCTTGACGCGTGTCATGTTCTAACTATTTTTGACGCTACATGTGGTTTTTAAATTGTAATTGTGTATGTTTTTGGTTTGAGGCGCGTGCCCTCCTTTTGATGTAATTCGTTCCAATGCAAAGATTTATTTTGTTTTATATTTCGTTCTAGTATCTTGAATGGCTTGTATAGTTGGTTATGTTTTTGGAAAACCCAAGTGTTTACATGGGAACCACGATCCATGCTTAGCATGTCGACAGAGGTTTTGGCGATGACCTTTCCGCCGTGATTTTTGCTACAAGACTATTGATGTCTCTCCTTCATGATTGTTTATTGCTTGTTAAATTCTTTTGGTGCGTTACAATTCAAGGCATATGTTGCCGAAATTTCCGTAGGATTTTGTTTGAAAGTTTTTCAATAACCTCTTTAATTAAACTCTATCTTTCTACTTATTTATTTATTTTAATTTATTTTAAATGTAACACCCAAATTTCGTTCGTTCTCTTGCGGTTCTGGTTCTGTTCAAAGGGTCGGAAATTCAAGGGTGTTACACATATTTACTATAGTCCGGCCCAGCCCTTATGCGGTCCATTGAACCCCCACTACAAAAAACTTTGCCTCTCTACGCTTAAAAATGTGTTTAGGCAAGCTTATATGTGAGGCTAGTGTATTTAGCTACGCTTAATTAAGCGTGCTTCCAGCTTGTGTGGGTATATTTTAGTTAATTTTTTTAAGGGCTAATTTTTCTTACATGTGTTGAAAATTTTCTTCACTTAATAAGCGCGGCTAAATAATTTCATAATCTATAATATTTTTTTGGCTTATTTTTCCACACAAATAAGCATGGCTAATAATAATACTAATAATAATAATAAGACTAATCATAATAATAATAATAATAATAATAATAATAATAATAATAATAATAATAATAATAATAATAATCAAAAACAGAAGGAAAAGGAACAGCATCCGCAAAAACAGAAGGAAAAGGAACAGCATCCGAGCTCTTACTATTGAGGGTAACACTATCAAAGATCAAGGCAAAATTCAGGATGCGTTTCTCCAACACTTCAAAAGGATCATGGGCGAGAAAATAGAGAATAGACAGAAAATCAACATGGGTATCATCAGAGAAGGCCCAGTTCTAAACGACCACCATAGAAACGCCCTTAACCTGCAGTTCTCACATGATGAGATAAAGAATGCAATGTGGAGTATTCTTGAGGACAAAGCACCGGGTCTTGATGGCTAGAACAGTGGGTTCTACAAAGTAGCCTGGGATGTGGTTGGAGATGATATTGTGCGAGCAGTGCAGAAATTCTTCAATACAGGGGTCCTCCTCAACGCATGGAACGTGACAGCAATCACTCTCATTCCTAAAAGTGCTTGCCCGAATGAACCTGGAGACTTCAGACCTATATCCTGCTGCCATGTCATTCACAAATGCATCTCAAAATTGATTTATACTAGGCTAAAACTGGTTCTTAATGATATTATTGATAGCTCCCAAGGAACATTTGTTGCAGAGCGTGACATTCTTCACAACATCCTACTATGCCAAGACACAGTGAAACATTATGAATGGAAGAACTGCCCTGCCAGCTGCTTACTCAAGATTGATCTACGCAAAGCATATGACCTGATGGATTGGGGTTTTATCAAAGATATGTTGATAGCTCTCAACTTTCCAGAAAATTTTGTCAGAATTATCTATTTACAAGATTCGCTTTGGGTAAAGTGGATTCATGAATTGGAACATGGCTGCAGTCGGGAAAATTGCTTGCAGTCGGGAAAATTGCTTGGCACATCAGCACTAAACAAGATTCGCTTTGGGTAAAGTGGATTCATGAAGTGTATATGAAGGGTGGTAGGTGAAAACTGTTCAATCCTTCAATTACTTCCAGCTAGGCGTTTAAGAAGATCTGCAAGGTAAAAGATAAATTATGGGATTCAATAGAGCAAAACAGGTACTCCATCAGCAAGGTATACCAGAAGCTGCAACCCCCCCTTGAGACAGTAAACTGGGCAAGGCTAGTATGGTCTAGGCAGTTTATCCCCAAAACAAGAGTCATAATGTGGCTCGCCTTCCTCAACAGGCTGAAGACCAAGGGCCGTCTATTTCAACTGGGTGTAACTCCTAATGATACTTGCCCTCTTTATGGTAATGATAGTGAGTCTATTGATTATCTGTTTTTTGCATGTAGATTTAGTCACTCCTATTTAGAAGCGGTTATGGCATGGCTTGGATCTCATGTTCGTGTCTCGTCGCTAAGCAACTTAGCCACAAAAAATGGAGAATGACTACAACAAAAAACAAGGTTTTTTTTTCATCGCCCTGTGTTGTCTGGTGTACGCAATATGGCAAGCCAAAGTCAAAGCCATTGAAATTGTGTTGAAGACGATCAAGCACGAAGTGAAGTCCCGATCCACTCTTATTTGTATCAAGGATAATGATAGAGATAGAAACTGAATGTATAGGACCATATATGATGTATAGTTTTTGCTTATATGGCTTCCTAGCTTTTTTGAGACCCTATCTCTGAATTCTTTGCACATGAAGAATGCGGGTGGGAAAACCTTCTTAAAAGGTGTGCCCTCTTCGCAATCTGATGCAAATAGCTGAATCCAGGTGGTTAGGTCTGGGACGTTTTTGTACACGTATGTAGGTTTTCTAGTATTAATAGAAAGTTCATTCATCTTCCAAAAAAAATTAATAATAATAATAATAATAATAATAATAATAATAATAATAATAATAATAATAATAAATATTATTATTAGGAACATTTACCAACAACAGCCTTAAAGTTTGCTCAATTTCAAATAAACAGCCTCAAACTTCGTTTATTACCAAAAACAGCCTTCAACTTAGGAAACACGACATCGATACAGCCACTTCACTGGATGACCTGCTAATTGACCGTTGACCATGCTCAATGACCTTTGACTTTCCCCTTAATTTCACTAATTAAACCTAATTACCCAATTATCCCTAATTAAACCCTTCTTCCCCAACCTTTCTCTAACCCACCTCAATCACCTCCATTTTCCCCCTTCATCAACACCACCACCACCACCACCACCATTAAAACCTCTCCTTTAATAACAACCCAATTAAACAACTAAAAATACTCCTATAAGGTCATACCGCACGTTTGTACAACCATTAAAAGGTAATAATTTTCTTCTTCCCTCTAAACTATGCACCCAGTTACATCATAAACAGCTTCAAAACTTAGATTCCAATGTCTTATCCTAACTAATTTGATAAAGATAAGAATTACACAGCACTCCATCAACTCAAAATTCAAATTCATACGAAGATCTAATTGTCTCTTACATCTACAATGGCAAATGAAATTTTCAATGTAATTTAAGATTCAAATAAATTAGATATTAACATGGTGAACAAAAGGTAAACTATAGCAGGTAAACAGAGCTCTAACCCCAGATGTTGCCTGAATTGGTTGTGGCTGATGAGGAGCAGAAGAAGAAACCCCAGTACGTGGCATCTCCATGTTCGGCATTCCATGTGTTGTAGGACCCGCCTACATACCACAAACACAAGATTAAATCTAACAACAACAACGACCACGGCAATGCCAATGCCTCAATATAATGATGGGTTTTAATGGTGGTGGTGGTGGTGGTGGTGGTGGTGGTGAAGGGGGAAAATGGAGGTGATTGAGGTGGGTTAGAGAAACGTTGGGGAAGAAGAGTTTAATTAGGGATAATTGGGTAATTAGGTTTAATTAGTGAAATTAAGGGAAAGTCAAAGGTCATTGAGCATGGTCAACGGTCAATTAGCAGGTCATCCGGTGAAGTGGCTGTATCGATGTCGCGTTTCCTAAGTTAAAGGCTGTTGTTGGTAAAAAAACGAAGTTTGAGGCTGTTTATTTGAAATTGAGCAAACTTTAAGGCTGTTGTTGGTAAATGATCCTTATTATTATTATTATTATTATTAGTATTATTATTATTATTATTATTATTATTATTAGTAGTAGTATTATTATTATTCTTATTATTATTATTATTGTTATTATTATTATTATTATTGTTATTACTACTACTACTACTATTACTACTACTGCTACTACATAGTGCAGAAGACCACAATATGAAACAAAACATCACTGAGACAGCCCCTATTTTAGCAGCTTAACTAATAGTAATTGATTAAGTTAATTAAATTTTAAGTATGTTATTTTATTACTTGAGGATATCAGTCGTATTAGATTTAGAACAAAGTAAGTTATACGATGAAAATTGAGATAGAATGGGTGTATGTAAAAAGCTATACACTCGTGAGATCACACATTATCAAAAGATATGCAAACAGTAAAGTGCATAAAATTGTAACACGGGACCAAGGGCCGCACCACGTGGCTCGCATGCGAAGCGCCACGTGGCGTGCATGCGTGGTGACACGTGTGTGACACGTGTCGAGGGTTGAGGTGCCTTATGTGGCATGCTTTGCCACCTCATGTGTGCTTGGATTTTTCCTATAAAAGGCCATATTGGCCGTGGGTATTGAAAAGGAGAGCAAAGGAACAATTACATATACTCCTTATTAAAAGAGCAACATTATTTATTATTTGGCTCAATTGATTAATTATTGGGAAATTATCATTGGTGCCCCTGAGGTATGCGTTTTTATCAATGGTGTCTAAACTTTTTTTTTTTTCCAACGGCACCCCTGAGGTTTAGTGGTAATTACAACCGTGACCTTTTTAAGTATTTTTCGTTAAGTTTCGAAATTAACCTAACCAGGGTTAGTTTCTTCTTCTTCTCTTTCTTCACTCCTTGCATGGCTGTCTTCCATGGCTGCCCTTTTAGAATCCAAAGTTTTGTTTTCAAGAGATTTCATAGCATCTCCCATTTCTTCAGCATCTCGTTTCTTCTTCTGATTATCAATTTCTTCATAATTCCGTGTCGCACCAGGAATTCCCAAATAAGTTTCCCCAATTACATCATTCGGACTTTGATTTGTTGATTTTTAGGCTTTCTTCGCCTTGAAATTTTTGCTGGATCAAAATCAGGAGATTGAAACTTAGATTGAAATCAACAAATTTAAGATGGGAGAAAGAACAGGAGATTGAAACTTAGATTTAAGATGGAGAAAGTAAGTGAAGTGGAATATTAGTGCAAACAAGGTTTGGTAGAGCAGTGAGAAATAACAGGAGGATAGTACTAAGTTTAATAACTTAGATTGAAATCAACCTAATGCCTTTCTCAATTTAAGATGGGAGAAATAACAGGAGTTTGAAATCAATCTAAGTTTCAATCTAAGTTTAATACCTTTTTCCATCTTAGGTGGTTCTTAAATTAGGAGGATAGTACTTGTTTAATACCTTGAAATTTTGATTGAAATCGGTGAAAAGATTGAAGGAGATTGAAACTTAGATTTTCATGGGTAATGTAATTCCTCATCATCAATGACAATACCCTTCTCAATTTCTCTTCAAAAATGGATTTTTCTGGGTTTTGAAGAAAGGACAACCATGGAAGGCAGCCATGGAAGGAGTGAAGAAGAAGAAGAAACTAACCTTGGTTAGGTTAATGTCGAATTTTAACGGAAAATACTTAAAAAGGTCACGGTTGTAATTACCCCTAAACGTCAGTGGTGCCATTGAAAAAAAAAAAAAAGTTTATACACCATTGATAATAACGCATACCTCAGGGGCCCCAATGATAATTTCCCTTAATTATTTCCATAATTAATCATATTCGGGTATTATTTGAAAAGGTCTCGATCTCTCTAAAAATATTATTCTACATCATGAAGGTAATCCTACAAACACTATTATCTTTTAAATTTAATTTAAGTATTTCAAAGTTCAAGTTATGTTTTATAAGGTGTGAAATTACTGCTATTTATATTTGAGCAAAATCGTATATTTTTGGTGTTCGAAACTTTGGAATTTGACTTAGTTTGACCTTGCTTTTAATCCTTGATCAATATTATGTTTTGTATGTTTAAAGCTTTATAAATATGAGCTTTTAAATATTGTACTATGAAAATGAGTTATGATTATTAATTTTAAAGAAAATCAAGTGATTTATTGATTCGTTTTATATTGAAATGTTCAACATTGAAAAATGTCCGTTTTTGGGAATTAACAACGGATATTGATATCCGGATTATTGTGAAATCCTATAGTTTGATAATAGGTAATGCTTTTCGAATCGGTCTCGAGCCCCCGATCCCGTTTCGTTCTTGCAAGAACCGTATTTCGGTGATGACGATCACCCGTATTCTCAGGATTTAAATCAAGCCTACTTCCTGACGGTCCATATATTCCCACGTTTTAAAGTGCTGTTAGATAATTGTTTTAATATGAGTTTTAAATAAATACTTTTGGTATATAAAGTTTTGTTTGTTTCGCAAATGAATTCATATGTTTCATTTGGCGTATTTTGACTTTCGCTATTTACTTGTAAAGTAATAGCCGTATTTTGATTTCGCTATTTACTTGTAAAGTTATAGCCGTGTTTTGATTCACTATGAATCAAAGGTTCTTAGTCGTATTTATGTCGATATCAAACGGTCTTTTAAAAGTGTTTGGATATTGACAAACTAATGTTTCATAAGGAGATATCAACTGAACAAAAGATTGAATAGGAGATGTTTGTTAATGACATGTATATAAATGTAATAGTTTGTTTGATTATTCAACAATTCAATTGTTGACAGTCCTTGATGGGGCCTATCCCTTACAGGGGTGGATCCATTTAAAGGTTAGCTCTACTAGGGAGAGAATACCTACTTCTGTTATGTGTTAAGTGCGCGGCGATGACT
The DNA here is from genome assembly GCA_019425755.1 of Amaranthus cruentus. Lineage (NCBI taxonomy): Eukaryota > Viridiplantae > Streptophyta > Magnoliopsida > Caryophyllales > Amaranthaceae > Amaranthus > Amaranthus cruentus. Next base: position 19,940,447 of record CM033461.1, read on the forward strand.
TCTTTTTGAAAGTCATAATGTAAATTAGACATTTGTATATTAAATTGTAATATCTTATAACGTTTTGTAATAGTATTGACTTATTTAATGTAAAAAATTTTAAATACTCTGATATTAGTTTATCGTGGCTATCGAACCACAGGTCAGATTCAGCCCAGACTTTTATAAGCCTTCCGCTGTGCTTTGTAGACAGTATTATAATATTGTTTACGCCGGTTTGGGCTGTTTCAATTAGAGCCTGGTTGTTTCTGGAGTACTCGAATCCTCATATTCGAGTACAATTCTTTTGAATAATGAATTTCGAAAACCCGAGAGAGCGCGATAGTCGAGTTGCAGGGTGTAATCATTGAGAATCAAATGATATTAATGTGACTATGTGTTATACGTGTGATGTGTAACGTGCTTATGTGCTGAGGAAATCTTGATGTTTCCGTATATGTTGTGATTCCTCTTTTAGTAAGAGTCATACCGAATGCCAAGAGTTAAGTCTGGATAACGAATTTGAGACTTCGAAGTTTGGTGATAGAAGTTTTAAAGGATATTAAAGTTAAGTTGAGAATTTTTTTTTTTGTCGTTGAAACTTGATTTGGGGATCTAATTGATTATATGTGAAATCTTGTGTGATTGTTTATGTGTCATGTATAAAAAAAACAAAGAAGACATTTTGGGAATAATGGAAGTTATGAGTTAGTTGTGTGTAAAGATTGAAAATCAATTAAGGAATAAAGCATTAGAAAAGTATTTGTGACATGTTTAATTTAATGATATTTGGATGAGAATTTCAAGTAAGGGAAGTTGCGAAAAAGAAACAAGGGTTGATATGAATAGGAATGTCATGAAGTTTATAATGTAGTAATCCTATTGAACGCTTTATACGTATTGAGGTAAATGTAAAATTATGATGGAGAATATTCTAAATGATTTACGATGTTGAAAGGATAAATTTGAGAATGAAAAAGTTTAAAATGGTTCAAATTATGTCAAGCCTTATTTATGATTAATGTGAGTTGAAGTTAATAAGTCAAATAAGAATCAAATAAAAGTTATGAGAGCTTGTATTACATGTATGGAGAAATTTGAAGATAAATTGTATTTATGAAAAATGAATATTTGATTAGATGCTAATTGTATTAATGTTCAAACAGATGATCGAAATAAAGGATAAGAATCGTATATAATTGACTGTCAAGAGTATGGAAGCTATTTGGGAAAGATGTGTTTGAAACTTAAAGTGTTGAGGGTCATGTATTAAAGGTGGATATGAACGTATTATGAGTGGAAGTTAAACGATAACGATTGAGTTATAAGTTATTAAAAGGTTGAAAGTCGAAAGTCATCAAGAAAATTTTCTAATTTGTGGTTCAAGTTATTTGATTATGAGATATAAAATGTGTGCTTTAAAGTGATAATTTCCGAGTATATCGAGGGATTAAGACTTCTTAAGCAAAGTTTTGTTGTTTGGGAAAATCAAGTAATTTAGAGAATCGGATTTACAAATTGAGGATACAAAATGGTTGAAATGATTAAAACAATTAAAGGTTTGTTAAAAAAATTCGAGTATAATGTAAGAGTTGATGTGGAGATTTAGTAAGTTAGTTTGACGAGAAAACAAATTTGATTTTGAAAAAAAAAACTATCTGTCTCTTTTCGGAGGAAAAACTCTATCAAGTTTTTTGTAGATTGTCAAAACATCTTTGTTTAAAAGTTTAAAATGTTGTTAATAATGTTTGAAGTTTTGATTATCAATTTGCGATTTTATATGTGCACTTGTATACATGCAAAAGTGTTTTGCATCATGAGTTTTGTGCATTTGAAAATTATTATGGGTCGTGATTGAATCATAAACATTGTTTTTAGACTTGAATGGTTGCCGAATGACGGAGTTGAGGTTTTTAGTTAAGTATTGGATATTGAACTATTTAAGGTTTATCCTTAAGTTGGGGAGAATATGAGTTTAATATGTTTTTTGAAGTGTAGAGTAATTTTGGGGACGAAATTATTTAAGTTGGGGAGAATGAGACAGCCCCTATTTTAACAGCTTAATTAATAGTAATTAATTAAGTTAATTAGGGTTATTAAATTTTAAGTATGTTATTTTATTGGGACTCAGAATAATATTTTATTATTTGATGATATCAGTCGTATTAGATTTAGAACAAAGTAAGTTATACGATGAAAATTGAGATTGAATGGGTGTATGTAAAAAGCTATACACTCGTGAGATCACACATTATCTAAAGATATGCAAACGACAAAGTGAATAAAATTGTAACAGGGGACAAAGGGCCGCACCACGTGGCTCGCATGCGAAGCGACACGTGGCATGCATGCGTGGTGACACGTGTGTGACACGTGTCGAGGGTTGAGGTGCCTTATGTGGCATGCTTTGCCGCCTCATGTGTGCTTGGATTTTTCCTATAAAAGGCCATATTGGCCGTGGGTATTGAAAAGGAGAGCAAAGGAACAATTACATATACTCCATATTAAAAGAGCAACGTTATTTATTATTTGGCTCAATTGATTAATTATTTCCATAATTAATCATATTCGGATATTATTTAAAAAGGTCTCGATCTCTCTAAAAATATTATTCTACATCATGAAGGTAATCCTACAAACACTATTATCTTTTAAATTTAATTTAAGTATTTCAAAGTTCAAGTTATGTTTTATAAGGTGTGAAATTACTACTATTTATATTTGAGCAAAATCGTATATTTTTGGTGTTCGAAACTTTGGAATTTGACTTAGTTTCACCTTGCTTTTAATCCTTGATCAATATTATGTTTTGTATGTTCATAGCATTATAAATATGAGCTTTTAAATATTGTACTATGAAAATGAGTTATGATTATTAATTTTAAAGAAATTCAAGTGATTTATTGATTCGTTTTATATTGAAATGTTCGACATTGAAAAATGTCCGTTTTTGAGAATTGACAACGGATATTTATATCCGGATTATTGTGAAATCATATAGCTTAATAATAGGTAATGCTTTTCGGATCGGTCTCGAGCCCCCAATCCCGTTTCGTTCTTGCAAGAACCTTATTTCGGTGTTGACGATCACCCGTATCCTCATGATTTAGATCAAGCCTACTTCCTGATGGTCCATATATTCCTACGTTTTAAATTGTTGTTATATTATTGTTTTAATATGAGTTTTGAATAAATACGTTTGGTATATAAAGTTTTGTTTGTTTCGCAAATGATTTCATATGTTTCATTTGCCGTATTTTGACTTTCGCTATTTACTTGTAAAGTAATAGCCGTATTTTGATTTCACTATTTACTTGTAAAGTTATAGCTGTGTTTTGATTCACTATAAACCAAAGGTTCTTAGTCGTATTTATGTCGATATCAAACGGTCTTTTAAAAGAGTTTGGATTTTGACAAACTAATGTTTTATAAGGAGATATCAATTGTGCAAAAGATTGAATTGGAGATGTTTGTTAATGACTTTAATATAAATGTAATAGTTTGTTTGATTATTCAACAATTCAATTGTTGACAGTCCTTGATGGGGCATATCCCTTACGGGGGTGGATCCATTTTTAGGTTAGCTCAGTTGGGGAGAGAATAGCTACTTCTGTTATCTGTTAAGTGCGCGGCGAGGACTTCTGTTTGAAAGTCATAATGTAAATTAGACATTTGTATATTAAATGTAATATCTTATAACGTTTTGTAGATAGTATTCACTTATTTAATGTAACAAGATTTAAATACTCTAATATTAGTTTATCGTGGCTATCGAGCCACAGGTCGGATTCAGCCCAGTCTTTTATAAGTCTTTCGCTGTGCTTTGTAGACAGTATTATAATATTGTTTACGCCGATTTGGGTTGTTTCATTCACACCACTAAAGTTATTAGCATATACAATAATGTACTAAGACTTGAAAATAAACAAGAGCCTAAGCAAAACTAAGTAGCTGGGGCAACATGTAACATCCTAGCACAGCAGTGTACATCAATTGGCAGCAGTCCACGCTTGAACAACAAAAATGCACATGAGAACAGGAAAAGTAGTGCAAATTCATTGCTTCACACCAAGAAGGTGATCTCTTATTTGAATGCTTCTTGTGAAATGTAATAGGTTACGTTCTTGATCAATTAATTATCATATATCAATGTCATTATTTTCAAGGTTTTTTCTTTGAGAGAAAGTTCCATGGCGAGTCACCAAAGCAATAAAAAACGACTCTCAAAGTTAGTTTCACAAGGGAGAGTTCCATCACAAGGTCAAACGCAATGTGAGGTTCAAGTAAAAGAGAAACAAGGTATTTAAAGAAAGACCGGTCAAGTTAAATCAATAGTTTTTCCTGGCTCAATTAGTGCATATATGCAAATGAAAGCAAGAATTAAAGAGAATCAACTTAGAGAAAAACATAGTGGTGGATCACATCAGCAATCTATTGTACAAAAATCGTATCAAGGTGGTTCAACAAAATCACTAGGAAGTCATTTACAACAAGAGCCATTCGACAATGATTTTGAAAAAGATTATGATTACATTTTGGATTCAAATGAATGTGATAGAGATGACAATGATGGAGAAGATGTCGAATTTGGTTATAATAGTGACCTATTGCGAAACGAATCATTAATAAACCAAGAGATAGATTATGAGCAAAGTGATGGTATAACACTTATCTTTGTCATTGTATTAAAGCTTTTATATTTATATGTTGTTTCTTTAGTCATATTGTTTTATAATCTTTGTATGTTGTTGTATAGCACTTTAAAAGAGAAGCGAACTCGAGGATCAACAATGTGCAAAGATGTGCATGAATGGACAATAGATGATCGTAGGCCCATCATTCTTAATGAAGTAGGGAAGCCTATTGGTCCTGATGATCATACGGTGCATAAGTTTACACGGTTTTTAAGGACTTTAGCCCGTAATTCTGCTCTTGCACCATTAAACAAGCTTAGTTGGCATCGTGTTGAAAACAACGACAATATTTGGAGTTATGTAAAGGTAAGTACCATTCTTTTTATGTATTATGATATGATATTGTTTTATTCTAAATGATGTAATGCTTAATGCAGAAAAAGTACATTATCTCCAATGAAGGTAAAGATTTCGTGTTACAATCAGTTGGAATGCTTTGGCGAAGACATAAATGCTTTGTGAAGAAAAAACATTTTACAGCATACACCAACGATGTTGATAGGTTGGCAAATGCACCTGATTCAATTCCAGAAGCACATTTTAAAGATTTAATTGAATATTGGAATTTGAATGAAATTTAGTTATCTCTTTTTAACTCTCAATATAAAATTTTTAATACCGTTTTATCAATTTTATTTTGTGAATAACATGTAGGAACAAAGTCGAAGAAAGAAGGAAAGTGGTATGAATCAGATTAATAGACACACTATGAGTCCAAAGGGCTTTGCAAGAAAGGAATATGAATTGGTGATTGAATTTTTAATTATTTTATCTATTCTACTATTTAAGTATTTTTCATGATAGTAATCATCATTAGAGGTGTTCAACGGGGCGGTTCGACCCAATGGGTCAAGGGTCGGATCACATTTTAACGGGTCATTAGCGGATAGGATCATTAGCGGGCCTTGGTGTAAAGGGTCGGATCGGGTCGGATAATTATAAGAATTAATTACGAAAAAAAATTTGCCACTTTGTTTTTTTTATTTTTAAATGATATTATTATAAACATAAGTGGATCGACCCAACGGGTCATAAAATTTAATAAAAAATTGTTTTTATTAACTTTTGAAAAATGGGTCAAAGTGGGTTGGATTTAAACGGGCTTGACCCGCCCCGCCCCGTTTAACATTTGACACGACCCGGCCCGACCCGACCCATTTACATTTTGACCCGCCCCATTAAACACCTCTAATCATGATTTAGGGTATTACAAAAGATTGTTGGCCTTATTAATGTATTAATATTCTTTGATAGCAACAAATGGATGAAGAGAATAAGTCACCGTCTCAGGCTCTTATGTCAAAGAAACTAGAAAAAGAAAAGAAGGAAAAACCTACAAAACATCATACGATCTTATTCAAAGTAACATTGTAAGTTTTATTTTTAAGTCCATCTTAGTTGTATGCATTTTAATAGAAACTTATAGTTGATACATGTTTATCTTAATTATACTATAGGATAAGATGGAGGAGGTACAACGGGAAACAAAAGTTGATGGAGATAGCGCATTTCATGAAGTAATCAACCCAGAAAAAAATAAGAAACGACAATTAAGAATGTGCTTGGAAAAGAAACAAAAGAGTAATAAAGCTACAATAGGTGGTGTAATAGTTCCTGAAGAATTTTTGCAACCATATAAAGAAGAAATCATGAAGGACACTGTGGCACAACTGTTGACGTTGTTCAAGCAACATCTTCCTCCCGAATCATTTAACCAAGTGATAACACATATGCCAGGACATCAGGTAAATACACTTACAACTTTCCTATGCTTTTTATATATTTAATGATATTATGTTCTTAGTTGTCGATTTCATATTTGTTGGAAATTGAATTAGAATGAAAAAAACTTGAAATTGTTTGGTCGACGTTTATTCAAATATTAACGTGGTATGAAATGTCATATAGCTGGTTGTCATTCTGTGATGGAAGTTTTATTTTTAAAATATGGATATAGTTCAAAATACAAAGGAGGTGCTGCCGAAATTTCTGTAAATTTATAATGAAGAAGATGAAGATGCCTCAATTATTTCCGTTTGCTCATTTGAATTCTTTTCCATCCTGTTGTTTGAAATATGATTTATATTATTTATAATTATTGGATAAATGTCTATGTTAGGATTAATAATAAATATATTCTTGAATGTTAAATATAACCTGTTTTTGAATTCTGACACCTCAAATATGTCTTCAGGATTAATGTACATGATACTATTATCCCCCAAGCAGTTTTGGACATATGTGTTTCCTAAAAATTTAAGAATATGTGTTAGCGCAATTTTAGCTTAGTCAAAAAAATTGTCAATTTAGGAATACCTTGCCATGACTTCATATTAGCAAAACGTAGAACCAATATCATTTGCATATTCTCATTCATCGGGTTCTTGATGTGTTCATATACTTGTTCTGCATAAGTTTCCCAGAGCCTTACACCTAGTTTATTTCCTCTGTTATAATTATAAAAAAATTTCAAAAATAAGCAAATTTAATATTTAAAATAAAATTCTTCAAATTAATTATAGCTATTAATATCATACTTTTCATCGATTAAGTCAACATTTATAGTTTTCTTTTCTGCAGTTTCGTCGTAGTTGCTGAACTAAATAACCTCTCCCATCACATCTACAAAATCAACCCTATTATTTAAGTAAATTTAATACTACCATATTGCCTTAAAAATAAAATTTGAAATGATATTAACCTAATAGATAGTTATCTTTATGTTTGTTACTAAGAATCTCCGAGAAAGATACAAAGTTGAAGATTGATCCTTCAATAGTTAAATCTGCAATCTGCTTTATAATTGAAGTTCTATAAATAATTATCTTGCAAGGATGCTTAGTTGCTCTGTACTGTCCCACAGCTTCAATTACATTGAACTTTGTGAAAAGTAACATTTTCCTATTTCACAAGATTTTAAATGGGTGGAGAATGCAGTCTTTCCTATAGAAGCCATAATTGATGTGCCCTGTAATTTAGCAATTAAACAATTTATTACTAAATATTGTTAATATATATTAATTATTACTGAATATTATTATTATATATTAATATATATATATATATATATATATATATATATGTAACATCCCGTAGTTTAACTCGTATCGTTTTAAAAGAGAAAAAGACATTTTGAAGAACCAAATACAGTTCGAGTCAAACCAGGGCGTTAAACGGGTAGTTAAAACGGATGCATACGAAACAAAACTTGCGGACCGAGTTCTAATAGTGCTATTATATTCTACCAGACATAAATAAAGATTAAGCAGCGGATAAGTTTGAAAGGGTAGTTCTACTTATTACAACTTGAGAGCGTCATCGCCTCATAAAAACCAAACATTTGAAAGTATGAAATTTAAGTTCATAGCAACTACTGATTCTAACAATTTATTTCTCCCAGAATAATCCTCACTCCCCATACCTGCAATTAACTTACCGCTAGTCATTATCCAAGGAGGAAATGACATCATCGCAGGATCGTTAAGACCAAAAAGTACACGTCAGCAGAGATCGTAATTCAATTAATTCGAGTACGATAAATTTAAAGATATTAACTTCAATAATTTATTGTTTCAGTTGGTCAGCCATACTACTGTATCTTTTTCAGCCATACTGTTGTATCTATTCCAGCCATACTGCTGGTACCACTTCAAACTCCATAGGCGAGACAATACTTTAGGGGGAGCTAACCCCTAAGCAAGTCTCTACCATAGACACACGTCCTACTTCGGTGTCTATGGTTAAGTATGCATACCCCCGCGGTGGCTCATAGGCTCCAAAGGCCACGAGTAATTCTTTCCACCAATTGACGTCATACTACGTCCACTTTCAAGTTAGTGAGGTCATACTACCTCTGCTTATTAAAAGTTATAATATAATAAATTATTCGGAAGCGTATCAATATTCATATTACATGCCCATACTTTACCTTTGCTACCATATCATATGGTACGTAACATATACTACAATTCTATGCTGCGTGTACGTACCTTGATCAAGCAAACAAAGCACAAGGTCCTAATCAATTTCCGGTCACGAATCGGCTTCCTACAAGGTTTAACCGTATTCGGAAATAAGAACACATGCACATCGTCCTCAAGGCAAACCACATCACATCCAAACAACTACCATCACATATAAAACACATACACATATCATGAGACATATACCACAACCCTAAACACATTAAACACTAAAAAAAACAGCAACTAAATCTGTCCAGAAAACTGTCTCAACACTGTTAAAACGAAAATCCGACTTCACCGTTGCGTCCGGAAGGCATCAAAACCCCCGGGTACCAATTTTCATAATTTATAACATAGTATAGATATTTTTAACCTAATTTCAAAGCCAAAATGCTTCAAAAACACTATTTTTTCATGATTTTTCAATCCTACGGGATTTTGTCACTTTTTGTTCAAAATTCATATAAATCCTAATTTCCACATTTCCTATTAAATCTATATCATACAAATCATAAATTCATGCTCACATATAAAAAATCATTTTCAAAATCCACAATTTAATAAAATTCTTAAACAATTCATGTATTCACTTTTAAGATCTTATTACCATCACTATTATTATTTTTATAATCATTATGATTATTTTACACATCCTTCAATACTTAGTTTAACATGCTCTTTTCAAGACAATTTCCACAACAAAACATCCAACACCACCAATTGTCAATTATTTAATAATAACCATACAATTATAAAAATCATGGAAGACATATGCTAAAATTCATACAACACCAAACATTACATACTCTATATAATTATATTTAAAATTTAAATAAAAGATAACACATAGAATTACTTACAATGAAATGGAAAACACCAAAAATTCAAGAGGCAATGCAAAAGTGGCGTGTGGACGTGTGGATGCTTAAGGTTTTAGGACTAGTTTTCTTGAAGTTTAGGAATAATGAGGGTTAGAGAGGATTTCTAGAGTTTAGGCAATAGAAATGTTTAAGGAAATGAATAGGAAAGGAATTAATTAAGGAATAATGGCAATTATTCCCTCATAATCATGGGAGTTTCAAATCCCATGAAACCTCCCATATGGCCGGCCCTCTTAGTATTTTTTTATTTTTTTTATTTTTTTAATTTTTTTTTTGTTAATTTAAATTAAGAAGAGTTTAAGGTGTTTGGGCCCAAAGGTTTAAAGGTTTTAAGAGTTGTACAATGCATGTCCAAGGCCCAATCTCAATCATAAGTTACTAATAAAACATGAGATACTAAAAATTTCTATTAAATATACCGGAATTTATCGTTTCAAAATATCCGGGTGTTACAGACTACCCCCCTTAAAAAGGTTTTGACCCCAAAACCTAACATGCAGCCTATAGTACACATGCAAACAATACCAAGAACACAAACACAACACACAAAAACACGCACACAAACACCACACGCAACACCTAACCACGGAAAACTAGGTCAACATATGGATCGAGCGAAAATCCTATCGCTTTCTGCCCCCCTTAAAAAGTTACGTCCCCGTAACTTACTAACCTGAGAAAATAGGTGTGGATACTTTGCGCGCATGGAAACCTCCGTTTCCCAAGTCGCTTCTTGAGACCGATGGTTAGACCATAACACCTTAACCATTTCGACGTCCTTACGCCGAGTACTGCGAAGCTTCCTGTCTAAAATCTGAACAGGTTGCTCTTCATAGGTGAGACTTTCATCAAGTTCCAACTGTTCTGGGTCCAAAACATGCGAAGAAGCCGCGACATAGCGTTTCAACTGGGAGATATGAAAAACATCGTGAACCTTGCCCATTGCATTAGGTAACGCTAACCGGTACGCTAACTTTCCAATCCTTTCCACAATCTCATAGGGACCAATGAAGCGTGGGCTTAACTTCCCACGAGCACCAAAGCGAACCACGCCTTTCATTGGCGACACACGGAGAAGAACATTGTCGCCTACGGCATATTCATCAGGCCGACGACGAAGATCAGCATAAGACTTTTGTCGATCTTGAGCCGCCTTCATTTTCTCGCGAATCAACTTGACTTGCTCAGTCATCTGAACTAACATATCCGGCCCGAAAGTTACAGACTCGGTGAAATCATCCCAAGACACTGGACTACGGCACTTGCGACCATACAGTGCCTCAAACGGAGCCATTTGAATTGTAGCCTGATAACTATTATTATAAGAGAACTCCACAAGATCCAGATGTTCATCCCAAAAACCCTGCCATTCTATGGCTACTGCTCGCAACATGTCCTCCAACACCTGATTAACACGCTCGGTTTGACCATACGTCATCGGGTGGAAGGACGTACTATAAAGAAGAGTGGTTCCCAAAGCCTGTTTTAAAGATTTCCAGAAATCTGACAGGTATCGGGTATCCCGATCAAAAACTATAGTACGAGGTATCCCATGATATCGCACTACATATTTAATGTACGCACGAGCAAGTTGTTCCATATCCCACTTACAGTTCATCGGAATGAACCTTGCAGACTTAGTAAGTCTATCCACAATCACCCAAAGAGTGTCATTACCAGCTTTAGGTCGTGGCAAACCTACGACGAAGTCCATTGAAATGTCATCCCACTTCTATACTGGGACTTCTAAGGGCTGTAATAATCCAGCTGGCCTTCAGTGTTCGCTCTTAACCTTTTGGCACGTTAAACATTTAGAAACAAACTCGGCAATGTTCTTTTTCATACCCGACCACCAAAACATACCTTTTAGATCTTGGTACATTTTATCTCCTCCCGGGTGAACAGAGTATCTCGAACTGTGTGCCTCGTTCAACAGAGTGTCCTTTAATGAGTCGCATCCTTCCGGTACACACCACCATCCTTTAAAACGAAGACTACCATCTTCATGAATTGTAAAGCCTTCGGCTTTTCCTTCGCTTGCCTGTTCACGTAACTTGACGAGCTTGGGATCGTCCATTTGTTTAGTCATGATCTCCTCAAAGAACGTAGGTTGAATGGACAGAGCTCCTAATTGGCTTCCAATTCACCTTCTTTGATTATCTCTAAGTTCATCCTCTCGAATTCTTTACTTAACTCCTCAGACATTATCAAAGTCGCCACCGAACGGTTTGATTTCCTGCTTAAGGAATCTGCGACCATATTTGCGCGGCCCTCGTGATAAGAGATCTCCAGATCGTAATCACTGATTAATTCCAACCAACGTCGTTGTCGCAGATTCAATTCGGGTTGTGAAAACAAGAATTGTAGACTTTTGTGATCTGTGAAGATCGTACACTTCACCCCATACAGATAATGACGCCAGATTTTTAACGCAAACACCACAGCTGCTAGCTCTAAGTCATGCGTTGGATAATTGACTTCGTGAGTCTTCAACTGTCGTGAAGCATAGGCTACCACCTTCCTATCCTGCATCTGGACACAACCCAAACCATGTTTGGAAGCATCGCTATACACAGAATACTCCAAAGAAGGATCAGGTAAGACCAATACTGGGGCAGTAGTTAACTTTTCCTTCAACAACAACTGAAATGTCCATACCTCGTTCTGAAAGCTGTTTTACTGATATCCTCCTCCTTAATACGTAACTGATGGTACCCTGACCGCAGATCGATCTTTGAAAAGATACCAGCTCCTCTCAGCTGATCGAAGAGGTCATCAATCCGTGGTAACGAGTACTTATTCTTAACGGTGACCTTATTAAGTTCCCTATAATCAATACAGAGACGCATTGTCCCATCCTTTTTCCTCACAAATAACACTGGAGCTCCCTAGGGCGAAACACTAGGTCGAATATAACCTTTTTCTAACAACTCCTCTAACTGAACCTTCAACTCCTCCATTTCCTTCGGGGCCATTCGGTAAGGTGCCCTTGAAATTGGCCCCGTTCCTGGTATTAATTCAATCGAGAAGTCTACATCTCTCCTCGGTGGCATACCAGGAATCTCTTCCGGAAACACATCCATGAAGTCGTTGACCACTGGTATATCCTCAAGTCGTACCTCCCGTTCTTTTACTTTACTTACGCTACACAAAAACCATGGTTGCCCTTGTTTGATTAACTTCTTAACTTCTAAAGACGACACAACCTTTACCCTAGGCCCTTTAGGAAGGTTCCTATGTTTAACCGTCTCTCCTCTAGGCCCACTCAAAGTCACAGACTGTTCTTCACAATCTATTGTCACTTTGTATCTACTTAGCCAATCCATCCCAAGTATTACGTCAAGGTCACCCATTTCTGGAGACAACAAACCACTCACCATCCCAAGTATTCCTTAACTCTAGACTTAGAAACGAATGAGCATGATGCACCAGAGTCAAAAAGAACTTTAACAGTGTTTGATTGATGTAACGATTCTGCGTGACCACGCCCCGCCTCAAGCCGCTTCTCTTGTGTTTATTAGTGACAACCGCCTCAACTCTGAGTAGAAAGCAGCATTCCCTTGGTTTCCACGTTGCCCCGTAAAGTTCTCGCTTCTAGCGTTTCCCTGAGGTTGCTGACCAGCCGAGTGGTTTCCTTGAAACCTAGAATTTGTGGCACCCCCCAAGTTTCGACCAAAACCACCAGCATTGTGGTTTCCCCTTCCAGCTTCGTTGTTGCCCCTTCCGTTACCGAAACGTTGCTGATGAAAACCTCGATGATTTCCCCCTTGCAGCTCTTGTTGACCCAAACGAGCATAAGCTACTAATAAAACATGAGATACTAAAAATTTCTATTAAATATACCGGAATTTATCGTTTCAAAATATCGGGGTGTTACAATATATATATATATATATATATATATATATATATATATATATTATATATATATATATATATAGTATATATTATATATATATATATATATATATATATATATATATATCATATATATATTATATATGTTATATATATATATTATATATATATATATATATATATATATATTATATATAGTATATATATATATATATATATATATATATATATATTATATATATATATATTATATATATATATATATAGAATGGATCATTTACCAACTACAGCCTCTAAATTTACTCAATTTCAAATAAACAGCCGCAAACTTTGTTTTTCACCAACTACAACCTCCATCTTAACAAACTTGATATCGAGACAGCCAAAACACCCCATTTTAACCTCATTTTTTTACCTTTGTTTTGGCTGTTTTGGCTGTCTTGATGTCATGTTAGTTAAGTTGGACGCTGTAGTTGCTAAAAAACAAAGTTTGCGGCTGTTTATATGAAATTGAGTAAATTTTAGAGTCAGATTTGTAAATGATCATATATATATATATATATATATATATATATATATATATATATATATATATATATATATATATATATATATATATATATATATATATATATATATATATATATATATATATATATATTTAATAAAAAAAATAAATTGATCAATAGTGTATACCTTCTCATCAGTTAGTATTAAGTTTATTGTGTGTGTTTCTCCTTGTTCTTTGTACACCCACATGTGTGTAACTTTTGCCTTCATTTTCCATGTGCCACGATCCCTATTGATTTCTTCTAAATAATTCAATTCCATTATTTCAATACTTTTTAAGAAATTCAAAAATTAAGAATAAGCACTCACAGAAAATAAGAAAGAGATAGGTGGTAAGAGTTATTTGTACTTTTCGTTAAAAACTACTCCCTCTGTTCTTTTAAGTTTGTCCACATTACTATAACGGACAGTTTCAAAAGTTTGTCCTATTCAGAATACTTTCCTATTTTGGAAAGTTTTTATGTTCCATATACTCTCTTTATCCCCCATTTAACCCTCATTTCTCTCTCATAATACCAATACAATCATTAATTCACACCACTATTCTAATAAAATAATACCCATTATCTACAAAGATTCCACCTTTCTTAATTTGTGTGAAATCTTCAAATAGGACAATCAAAAAAGAACGGAGGGAGTATTAGCCTTTTTATAGGGCATTTTGAAGTTTATTTATGGTATATTATAGAATCAATTGTTTTTTATTTTTCAAATTAGATTAAATAGGGTAGTAATTTCTTTCAATACTATTCTGGATGTTTATACTGCAGTTATGCATTTTGAAGTTTATTATATTATAGAATCAATTGTTTTTTATTTTTCAAATTAGATTAAATAGGTTAATAATTTCTTTCAATACAATTTATAGTTAGTGGTATCTATTTACTAAGATTTGTTTTATATTATGCATCATCTGAATAATAGTAATGATATTTGATGATATATACACCTATTCAAGAGGTTTTGATACAAATAAATCATTTAATTGATTCTAAATATGTATGAATTATTTTAAAATTTTAAAAAAATTTTAATGGTTTTGTGCAAATTTGTATGTAAAGTTCGTTATTAATATTTCATTGCAAAACTATCTCAGACAATAGAAAAGAAATTAATATTCATTAGTAGCATATTAAAGTTGGTAATTAACAAATTATAGCAATGTATCAATTTATCTTTTTCTAGAATTTTATTTTAGTCAATTAATAGTAATTATTGGCAATTAAAGATTCTTTGAATATTTTTGGTTAGTTTTAAAATTACAGAATATGATCAATCTGTGTGAAAGTGGTTCAACCAATGAAAAAAATTCAGTGTTTGGCCAATTAAAAAAAGACAGATGGCAGCATTTTGTGCGTCCTTTAATAAACTGCCATCTGTCATATTACTGCAAATTTAATAGTTTGTATGATTGATTATAAAATTTTAACGTGAAATTTCGACTTGATAACGATAATATATAATTATATCATTGCTTAAAAATCATAATAATTTTATGTCTCAATACTAATAAATCTATACATTGCACGTGTTTTTATACTAATTTAGGAAAAAAGAAGCTGTAGAATTAGAAGCTTGTGAAAAAACTAAGTTATGGAAGAAATCAATATGAAATCAATATGGAGAGAATGTGAGCAAAAACTGATCCCATTACACATCTGACCTGCAGCAAAGAGATCATGAGTTATTTTAAAAAAAGTATAATAAGGGGTGTTTGGCATGTGGGAATGAGATGTTTTGAGACTTTATATGAGATTTTGAAGGTGAGACTTTGAAGATAAAAACAAAAAATGAAGTCTCACCCTTAAATACCACCCCCCTAAGACATTTATCATGCTGGCATTTATTTTTATTGTCATTCCCTATTCTCATTTCCTACAAACAGACAAAGACTTATACTTTATCTTTGGATAAATTTCCATCCCCTCCCTCAAATCCGTCATGCCAAACACCCCCTAATTGAAGATAAAAATGAATTATGTGGATTAAATTAGAAAAGAATTAAATATATGAATGAAATGGAAATAAAGTGTTAGGTCATTGCTAAAAAAGAAATGATGCAAATCAAGTGGAACAGACTAAAATGAAAAATCCTTTAAATTCAATAGTAGCAAAAAATATATATCCATTACCATAGTGGTAAATTGGGTGTCTCGATTAGTAGCAATCACCTGAGTTCAAGCCTTGTGACAATAGCATTTGTAACTGATTTGTTTTTTAAAAAATCAATGCTACAACTTACGATTTTGCAACGCGCGTGTGTTACCTCCTCATTTACCTCCTTCGCTCCTTACAATTTTGTTCTAACTTAAGTCTTGAAACCTTCATCCATTGTGCCCGTCAGACTTCATTCCACCCCCTTCGCCAGCCGGTAGCCACCAAAACTGTTGAAGACGTCCAGCCCCATCAGGCAGCCATCCCCTACTAGGCCACCACCTTCAAAGTATATTTATTTATTTATTTTATTTCTTTCCTTAAATGTTTTAATTTCATTTGTTAATTGGTTATAGATTTTTCATTTCTTTGAATGTTAATTGTTTAACATTATTTTGACTTTGTTCATTCATGATTGATGATTATACAATACCTCACAAACCATATTTATTAATCAATTTAGGGTCTTTAGTTTAGTTGGTGGTAAATTTCTAAATTTAGGGTTTCATATTCAATTTTTTGGAATTTATTATGGCTTTAGTTGATTAGTAATTTAATTATTCAGGTAATTAAGGATACTTGTTTGAATTTTTTTAAAATTTAAGATAATTGATTTAGTGTTTTCCGCCAAGGGCGGATCTAGTATTAGTTAATGCTTTCAATTGACAACATTTGACTTATTTACAAGCGCATTTCTAAATATTATACTATATACTAAAAGTCTTGGAAAATTCTAAGTGACAATCTTACATTAAATGATGATTTGGCAAAAAACTATTGGTTACTTATTGATGAGGTCTTTTAGTGCAATCTTTGAAATAAAAGAATATTTCATGATTGAATATATTTCTCATTATTAAAATTTACAATATACTAATTTTTTCTATTTTCTAAGCTTTTCTAAAGATTGTCTCCTCATTTTTAATTTTTATTGATTTAGAATTGAATTACTTAATTCATGTACATTATTTTTTAGTTAATTTTTTCATGTGTTGTAGTTGTACAATATCTCAACCAAAAAATGGTAACAACTAAAGATCTTTTCTTTAACCAAATTTCACAAAAAGCTATAAAAATATAAAACTTTTTTTATTTATTTTTTTGATTATTCATTTATGTGTCTAAATTATCAATGAAAATAAAGCTTTTCTTACAAGCTCAATTTAATACTCTTTCCGTTTCTTTTTGTTTGTCTACTTTATCTTTTACACGCATTTTTTAGCAAATTTTAAGTCTTAATATCTCTAAGTACGCATCATAAAAAATTATTAAAATTATATATTAAAAAACTTTACATCAAGACAAATCTAACAAAATCTCATATGAATATATTTTGATCTTCAATATGTACTTCAAAATTCTAATTTAAATTTCTCTCTCTTATAAATTGGACAAATTTAAAGTGAACAAATAAAAAGGAACGGAGGAAATATTAGTTTTAGGCTACCTTTACTCTTTTTCAATTTTGCTTTAGAATTTATACAATCACACGTTGTCATTAAATAATTAACAGTTATTTCTATTGTACATTTTATTTAAATTAGATAATTTTATAACGATAATATATATTTGCATTGCCATTACTTAGAAATTATAATTATATTTATCAACACATTAATACATCGGTACATTGCAAGGGTATATACACTAGTCATAAAATGTATTAAAAGGATTGAGAATAATAACAGGTGGCATATCCTCAAACATCACAGCCACCTGTCTGCATATGATAGGCTTTAAAAAATCATAGTAAAAAAAAAAATTTAATAAATATGATTGGCATGTACTTAATTAGGCATTTAATTTCAAATAGTAATTTTTAATAAGTAAGTAATTCAAAGGAGTCAGTAAAAAAAAATGAATTTCTCAAGGTAAGTAATTTAATAAGTAAGTAATTCAAAGGAGTCAATAAAATAAATGTGAATAATTAGAGAAATAATTACACAAAATACAATCTTTGACCATACGATAGAATAAAAAAAGGGTTCTCCAAATATCATATTTTCTCTAATTGGCATATACTCAATAAGTGTATGTTTATTGGAGAAATAGCTGCAAAATTAGATGAGACTAATTGGAGACATAATTACACAAAAAGCAATATTTGACAATACGTTAGAATAAAAAAGAGTTCTCCAAATGTCAACTTGTCTCAAATTGGCATGTACTCAATAATTGTATGGTAATTGGAGAAATTGTATGGTAATTGGAGAAATAGCTGCAAAATTAAATGTGAATAATTGGAGAAATAATTACACAGAATGCAATCTTTGAGAAGGGTTCCCCAAATATTATCTTTTCTCAAATTAGCATGTACTCAATAATTGTAATTGGAGAAATGATTACACAACATTCAATCTTTGACCATACGGTAGATTCCCCAAATATTTGCTTTTCTCAAATTAGCATGTACTCAATAATTGTAATTGGAGAAATAATTACACAACATGCAATCTTTGACCATACGTTAGATGAATAATTAATAAAAAATTAAGGCCAATACACTTATATATATGAGTCTTTTTAGAAGAATAATTGCATTCTTATTAACCTGTCATACTGTTAAAATTAAGGACAAATTGCAATAATAATGAGTTTGAATTATTTGGATGAAATAACAAGAGATAGGGGTAACTGGAAAATTAAGGCCAAGGTGCACCACATCTGGGATTTTAAGGATAACGGGATAGCAAGTGCAATTCATCTTATACTGATTGATGAAAAGGTTAAGCATTAATCTTGCATTTTAGTTGTTTTTTTATGGTTTTTATATTGTATCTGTCTAATTAACATAACAATTTATCATAGGGGACATCAATAATGGCTTCGATTAACAAAGTTGCTTTGGCTACACATTCCAAATCGTTTGAGTTAGGCAGCTGCTACTTCATCACCAAGTTCGGTGTTGGTTACATGGGCGGAGAATATAGACCAACTAAGCATTCGAGCAAGTTGTTTTTTTACAAGACTACTATTGTTGAGAAAATTCCAGAGTTGTCGATTAGTGGAACTATTTTCAATTTTGTACCTTTTCAAGATATTTTGGAAAATGCTTTAGATGAGAAATTTCTTGTGGGTAAGTAAACATATGCTTTTGAAAATGGTCTTCAATAAATTATCTTTTAAATTATTTACATAATTAGTACAATTTTTTTTAACTGAAATTATTTGAAATTTTAAAGATGTTATCGGAGAAGGTACAGAATATCGAGATTATGATGAAGCAGCAGTTAAAAAAACCATCAATCTAGAGATGATGGATTCAACGTAAGTTTGTATATTATTTTCTACTAAACATTATATTTGAATAAACTTTATTTAGAGACCCCTAATTAACAAAATAATTCGTAAACAGTGGGGTGAAATTAGGTGTTCGATTATGGGAGTCTTATGCGGAACAAGTTTATGAACATATTCAACAAAATATGACAAACAAGGAGAAGTTCATTTTGGTTCTGCAGTACGCTAAAATTAAGTCATGGGCAGGTTGTCCGTTTGTTCAAAATTGTATGGGCAACACAATTATGCTAATAAATCCCAATTTACCTGAAGTGGCAAATTTTAGAACAAGGTATATCATATTGACTACTATATCAAACAAAAAACAAAGTTTTGAACCAATGCTTTATCTTTATTTTTTAAACTAACAAAAGTTAATTTTTGCAGAATCGAAAATGCTGATTCTAGACCAACTGAACTAACTGAAGTGTCAACAAATTCCACTTTTTCAATCGAATCTCAATTTTTGGAGTGCAGCAAGATAAGATTTAAAGACATATCACGAGTTTCAATAGAGGGACAATATGGGACAATAGGTACCATAGTGGCTTTGGACCCTAAGAATGAATGGTGGTACCGATCATGTACAAAATGTTGTGCATTGGTAATTACCGAAAATAATTACTTAAAATGCAATTTTTAAATGTAACACATTAATCAAAAACAAGTCAATTATTTTTATACAAGGTTCAAGACATTTGTTAAACTGCAAGACGATTATGGAGGAGAGGCAATACTAATATTGTGGGATCCAAGAGCAAAAAGCATAATCAGACGATCAGCGAAGGAAATAAGGGACACTCTACTTGAGGTTAATTTTAATCGAAATTTATGTATTAAAAGCAGTAATTAATATCTAAAAGTTAAATTATAAATGTTATTTATTTGCAGTCAAAGTACCCAACATCTTTTCCTCCTGAACTTGATGTGTTATTGGATCAACGATTTCTATTTCAATACAAAATTTCCTCAAAGTTCAACATTGACAAATTTTCTGAGAAAATTGAGGTATATTGAACTCAAATAATTTATGGTTATTAATAAAACAAGAAATAAAATTAACATTTTATAATTATAACAGGTTTTTGAGAATGGACAACAAGAGATTATATCAGTTGATAATAAGGTTTGTTTATTTGAGTATTGTTTAAGTTTTTAAACCATGAATAAAATTATTTCCAAAAAAAAACCATGAATAAAATTGAACTAATTATCATTTGTATGCAACTGTAGATTCATGAATCATCCTCTATACAAGATGATAATGGGATTCTCACTCCAATGAAGAGGCACAATGATGAAGATGTTGATTCAACTCACGCAGAAATGTCATCAACCAAAATACCAAAATTAGAAAACTAATTATATTACGTTACTTCTTTTGAACATTAGGAATAAATTAGTAGTTGGAAGGCCAACTACTTTACTGCTTTAGTTTAATTACTATTTGAAAAACTTTGCTTTATGTTTTTAAACATTTATTAATATAATATGTTATTTAAATTAACAAATTTGTTTACGTTTTCTTACACCACTTTTATAGGCATTAAAATATTATTTTTATAAATAAAAATAATTCTTCTAAAGAAATCCAGAAAAGATATAAAATAATAATAGTATTAATATCAACATTAAATATATTTTAAAATCTTCAGCAATGAAATATAGTTTAAGGATTGTTAAAAAACTCTACACAGCATAAAATAATTTATGCAATATTTAAAAGTAAAGAACCATAAACCTATTTATGGAACCTATTAGATTGATATTTGACCATATGTTTTATGAATGGAATCTTTATACGTTAGAATAAAAAAGGGTTCTCGAAATATCTTTTCTCAAATTGGCATGTTCTCAATTAGGCATTTAATTCCAAAGAGAAAATTTTAATAAGTATGTAATTTTAATAAGTAAGTTGTTCAAAATAGCAAGTAATTTAAATTAATTTTAAAAGGTAAGTAATTTTAGAAAGAATTAGGTATTGATCTTTTGACCATATGTTTTATGAATGGAATCTTTATACGTTAGAATAAAAAAGGCAAGTAATTTAAATTTTAACAAGTATGTAATTCAAAGGGAGTCAGTAAAAAAATTGAATTTTAAAAGGTAAGTAATTTTAAAAAGTATTAGGGATTGATCTGCTGTCCATATGAATTATGGTACTAATATATTATGAATAAAAATAAGATATTTTATTTGGTAAATATGAACAACAAAGTTTTTAAAAACTTTCAAATGTTAGATTTATAGAATTTTTAAATATATATATATGCATTAGAATAAGTGAGTTGAATAAGCATTATTATCATAAAAAATGCAGAACATTGATAATGTAAAGTTAGAAACAGATACAACAGACGAAATGTTCTTTAAGAATTATCCAATGATAAAGATGAAAAATCTTCATAAAGTCAACAAGGTATTTTTTTTATTAGTCTTATTTTTAACTTTCAAAACTTTCATAATTTCTTGGTTTACAATTTATAATTTGCAGGAACTTTTTTTAACTACTACTGGATTTATAGATGATGTTTATATGGTACATGAATATTTTCATGTTACCTGTGGGAAGTGTTTTGAAATTTATAAATGTGAAATAATCGAAGAGATGCGGTGTTGGAGGTGCAATTCTATTCTTAAGAACAGTTTAGCCAATCAAGATTTTCCTATATTAAATCCAAGGTTAGAATTTACTTTGTTACTAACACAATTTTAATTACTAACATTAGTGGAAAAACTTAATTTTAATTACTAACACAATTTACTTTGTTATTATAGGGTTAAAATTTACTTTATAGTATCATCTGTGGAATGCCGTAAAACCTTTATGGTTAGAGACACCTCAATTAAAGTATATTTAAAAAGTAATTGGGAGGTAATAACTCTAATTTATTGATAAATTTAATTGTAATTTTACGTTAACAACATAACTAATAAAGCTTTTCTAATATTTTTCAGAGAAGTATCAACACAACTTTGTTGTCAACAATTTTGAATAGAGAATTCATATTCTCTATTAAAGTTACCAAGCCAGTTTCTAATTGGGATGAAACAGATTTTTATGAAGTTGTTAAGATGAGTGTAACACCCCGTGAATGTTTGATTAAATTAATATTCGAGGTCAAAATAAAATAATATTAATCCGGTATAAGAATTTGAGTGAGTCAATATGTGACAAACGATTTCGACATTTGTCGCGTAACGAGTTATTGTTATTTATCTGATTTAATATTTCTATGAATATTAGAATTCAAACTAGACAATTAAATTCTAATTAGAGTAATTAATTAAACAAACAAACAAAAAAAAAAATTAAATATGTTAATGTTCTTAAAGTGGCCGGTCACCATGGGGGGAATTGGAGGGGATTTGGTAACTCCTCACTTAATTGGGGTGTTTATGTGCATTAAGGTGAGGGTTATGGAAGATAGAGAGTTGTGATTTGCTCTTAAAATGCTAGATTGGAGTGTAAACCTTTCATACTCTAACCTTGTTCTTTCATTTGCATTTGCTCACAAAACAAACAAAAAACTTCTCCCTTTTCTTCCTTGGTTTCGGTTATTATTATAAAAAAAAAAAAAAAAAAAAATTGTCATCATTCAACCTATTATTCAAGGGTAAGTATAGTTCAATTGTTAAAATTACATTTTCTCTTTTGAAGAAAATTATATATATTTTTTTCTTTTTTTTTTCTTTCTTTTAAAATATGATGAAATCCTATGACTTTTTAGGAGGATTGAGTATTTTGTGTAATTTTTAAGTATATAATTCTTTAACAAAATTAATTTGTTAAAAGGGTTAATACAAATTGTGTTAAGTTTCTCATTTGATTTATATTCTTTAACAAATTAAAAGTTTTTGTTATGAGAATAGAACCTCTTGATATTTTTAAAAGAAAATTATTTGTTATGGCTTAAGATCTCTAGCAAAAATTTCAATTTGTTAGGAAATGTTTAGTTGTGTGAATTAAAAGAAATAAACATTCATGTTTTATAATTTTGTGAATAAATTCCTTGACAAAATTTGATTTGTTTAAGGGATTGGATTTATTTATATATGAGATTAGAATCATATGGTTTGGCTTATGGTTTCTACAAAGTTTATAATAGATCGATTTGTACAACGATCAAAGTATTAAATTCTATTATTTAAATTTGTTATTTGGGTGTGAATGGTTCATGTTTGATGATGGATGAGTTTACGTGAGAAATAGTATTATTTTTGATGATTGAAATTGTTAAGAGATTGTGTATTAAGAAATTGAATTTATGTTGTTTTACGATTCGGTTTTCGGTATTTTCTTAGTTATGAATTTATTAAGCGAAAATTGATGTTGTTACATGGCACGAATTTCCGGACAGCCATAGCTGTCCCGGAAGTGACGCCTCACATTCCTATAAGTAGGATATGTTTTTCGTGTTACTTTGATGAATCGGTATATTAAAAAGTTGTTTAAACGCTTAAAATAGTTAAAAATAGTAAACGAATTTTAGAAATTTTGAAAATTGGTGTCCAAGGTAATTGATGCGTTCCGGACGCAGTGGCGAAGTCGGATTTTTCATTTGAATTTTCTAAACTGTCCGAAAAAGCCATTTAAGTTTCTGGTTTAAAGTGGAATTTTGATTTATTTGGAATTTGATGAAATCAATTAAAGTTACTAAGCCTTATTGATATATTAGTAGTATGGAATGAGTTAGAGGTGGAAACACGTTCTAATACGTGTCCGTTTTGTGTGTTTGTTTGTTAGGACCTCGATTCATAAGAGGGTGAAATTCCTGTTGCGTTTGAATTATCGCTTTTTGCTGTTGCTTAAAGGTACACGCTTAGACCATACATTATATGTGGTTATGCAAGTAGTGTTGTTTCATTCTTGAATATTGCATTGTGACTCACATAAGGATTAGACACCTCAAATAATTTGAAAGAAGTTTAACTTGGAAATTGAGGATGAATGTTTTGGTTGTCCCAATGGGATTGTGACTCACATTTTTTGGTGGAATTTTGCTCCGCCGCCAACGACCCTTTATTGGGGGTTTTGGAGGGGTTAAGTTGGATCCCCACCCAAGACCGCTGTTTTTCGAATAATAAAAAGTGAAATAATTTCTTTTGTAATGGATTTAAATTTTTTTTCAGCTTTTGTGGGAGGCCCTGGGTTTCTGTTTGTAACTTTTAAACCCCGCACTACCATATGTTTTAATTTTTTCTTGTTAGCCTCTTTTATCGCTGGAAAGTTAACATCTTGACGAATTTTCCTTTTAATCCCTAGAACCATCCATATTTTCATAGAATCCCCACGCAACCTGAACAACATAATGGATGAGCCAACCCCCCATAAGATAAAGGAATATTTGACCTTTGTAAAGGAGACTCGGGAGACTTTTCCCAAAACCAATCGCCTTGGATAGGTTTGGTATGCTTTGGAACCGCTAAAATTTTGAAAGTTTGTGGATTTCTATTGTCAATTTTTTTTAATCATCCTATGATATGTTTAGGATTATGCGGAAAAGCCCCGATAACCCCACCCCAACCAAACCAAATGCATCGTTCATAAAACCCAAAGGTTTCAAAACGCATTACGGAAAAAAGGGAGGGAAAGCAACAAATTAAAGTGGGGATGATTTGATGAACAAAGGTTAATGGATATGTTTCAACCCAAAATTTTAGAAGGAAACCCAATTATCCAACAGAGGGTAAGAAGTAAACCCAGGGAGTCCAGGAGTTAACTCCCAAATCGCACCCTTGGAGGGAGGGTGCCTGGGAGGAAGAAGGAAAACCCCGGTGGGTTAAAAAGCAGGAGGAAAAACTAAAAGATGGGGAACCAGGGAAAAACCCATTTAAGGAGGAAACCATCCATGGAGATGGTAGAGGGTGCCTTTCCCCTCCACCAGTAACCCCTTCACCTTGGGAAAGGGAGAAAATTTCCCAAAACAGAACATTAAGTCCTATAGGGGAAATTTGTTTAAATTTGAGGAAGGTGGGGATCCAAAGATTTGGGGCTTTTTTGGGGTCAACCGGGGGAATTTCTTTCAGGAAGACCCGGGAAGAAGAAAGGTAAGAAAAATTTCAAGGATCATGGGGAACCGGAGGATAAGAGCTCTAAGTACCCACCAACCCGGGAGATGAAGATTTCACATATCTAATTAGATGAAATCTGACCTATTGATGTTTCAGCTAATTTTCTTATTTTTTAATCTTTTTTTGTTTTATTGTTTTAGGTTCTCTATTTCCTAGTAATGTAAAACGCATGAGTTATTTAATAAATACAAAAAGTTTTATATGAAAATTTAAGGTCTTTTTTTCCCCTGCTTTTGTTGTTATGTGTTTTGAGGGTTTTATGCAACCACTTTTTAAAATACCGGTAAAGGAAGTGGTAGTGTAATTTTTATTATTTTAAGTTAATCTATCCCAAAAACCTTTTCCCTTAAGACCTTTTAAACCTTAAACGCCGGAATTGTACCTTTCTTTTGGGTCGTAAATCCTCCCCCCAAAAAAGACTAGCTAAGAACGAACCAACCAGCCTTTGATTTAGTTAAAGGGGATGGCTGGGCGCCACAAGAAAGGCCCCCTTTGCCCCAAAACCCCCGAGCAAGCGGAGGTAGCCTAACAAACCATCTCCCTTTTATGGTAAGGGAGAACCATCATTTAAATTGGTTAAGAGGTTTACAAACTTTTGAGTAGGAGGCCCTAAGAACCAAAGTTAACGGCCCTTTCTATTTCGTCCGGTCACCATGGGGGCGAAAGAATGGGGAATGAAAAGTGAGGGATTTTTCACCGATATGTTTAAAAGGCTACGCGAGAAATTTTATCCTTTACACGGAGGAAGGATAAATCAAGAGTTCGCCTGAGAAAGGGTAGTTTACCGTTGATGAATACTACCCAAGTTCGGAATCATCAAATCCCCCGGGATGTACCCAACCGGGAAAAAAAAAAGAACGCTTTGAGGGTTATCGCTTTGATATTCAAACATATTGAAAGTGATCGCTACTTTGACGTGGGAAGGTATTTAAAGCCGCGGGCCGTTGGAACATTTTAAGAAGCGAGAAAGAAAAGGAGAAAAGTACTTTCGAGAAGGGAAAAAAGAAAAGCGCTCGGCCTGTGTTTCCACCGCCGCCAAAAACTTTTGGAACTTTCAAGGAACAATTTTGTAAACCCGGGTGGGAAGAAGACCAATGAAACTTTATCGGATCTGAGGAAAGGAAAGGAAGTACTTCCGCAAAGTGTAAAAAGAACCACCAAAGGATCGGAAGGAAATTTATAATGTAATTTCCAAAGAAAGGACATGGGTGAGGCTAAAAAGAAAGGGAGGAAAGTCAATTTATGGAAAACACCCTAAACCCCCCATGGGCTTTGGGCGGAAATCACAACGGGGGAAATCGGGAAAAATGGTGGAGGTTTCAACCATGTTAAGGGACAAGTTCGCTCGGGATGGGAACCCAGGGTTCGGGAACACCACCGGGAAACGGGGAGGAAAAACGCCCCGGGGTTGTTGACGACCGCCCGTGGAGGCCACCGAGGTGGTTACAGCAGCCACCGCCCATTCTCAGAAGCCAGTATTCTTTGACGTGCAACTTGTTTTTTCCCGGCAAGAAGTAAAAAGATGAACCACCCGGGAGTTTGAATGACTTATAAAGAAATTCCCCCCCCGGGAGATTATTACAAGGAGACGTAGAGGGCCCTTTAAGATAGGGAAAGTTGTTTTTCCTAGAACCTTAATTTGGATAGGAGGGGTTCGGGATTTTGGGGGATTGTTGTAAGGACAAAGCAACCCTAAGGTGGAGCAAAGAGGAACAAGGGACCAGGGAAAAACGCTAGATATAAAAGTTTTCGGGCCCAAAACAAACTTAGATCGCCCTTTGAAATTAAAAAAGTCGGAGACAAGGACATCCTTTGATTGGTCCAACGCGAAGGGAAGAAGGGGACCAAGATGTCCGGTGGTAAATGAATTGCGGATGCCTGGGAGACCCCGGCTTCGAGAGGAATTGATTTTTACGATAATTGGGGTGCCCGGAGGACCAATTTCAGGCCCGACGAGGCCCCCGGGACGAGGAATCAAGTCTCAATCGAGGAATTGTAAGGGTTATATCCACCGTTGTACCACCTTGGGCCCGCTTTTCAGCAAGAAAGACCCGGCGCTTTTAAGATTGTGTATTGATTATGGAGCAAATAAAGTGACCGAAGAACAAGAAATTTAATCTCGTTGATGGGGCTTTGTTTTTGATCACAGGGAGTCGGATATTTTTCAAAAATCTTTACCGTATCCCAAGAGGATTGGAAGGGGGTATTCCATACTACTTTTGGCTATTTTACATTTTGAGTTTACCGGATCCCTTGGAAAATGCTACCGCTTTGGTTTTAATGAACATTTAGGATACTGATAAATTTGAGTCGTTTTTATGACATACTAGTTTTATTCAAAGGACCGGGAGAGAATGGGACATTTATGCTTTGGTTTTGGAAACCCGCGGAAAAAAGTTGACGCTGTTTCGAGTTTTGGTTGAAAGGGCGCTTTTGGGTCTTTCGCCCCGCAGGGTATTTTCGCGGACCCAGAAAAGTGGGGGGCCTCAAACGTCCCCACCAAGAATTCCCGGTTCAAGCTTTTAGGTTTGGGCCCCCGCTTTGTCGATTTTTTTGCGATGCCGACCTGACTCCCCATAAAAAGGATAAAGTTTTGAGGATAGGGAAAGTGCTTCCCACTTTGAAGGAAAGATGACCCCCCGTTTGCTTCACCCAAATTTAAGCGATTACCAACCCGTTCGATATCGGGCTAAGGGGTGATGTGTTTGATGCAAGAACGTAAAGTAACTGCTTGGGATCCCACAACAAAAATTCTGAGGTTAATTATCCTACCAAGACCGAATTGGGCAATTGGTTTGCTCGATTTGGAGACATTATTTGTAAGGGTTAAATGCAATCTATATATCATAGAGTTTAAAGTATCTTTTTTACTCAGATTTGAAACCCACAACCCTTGGGTGGGAGCTCAGGGACTAAAGGATTGAGTTTGGTATCACGGGGGCGGCAAACTTGGTACATGCATTTGGGAAAATCAAAACCCTTTTTTCCGCTGAATGGAATGAGGAGTCAACGGATTTCCTTCTCAAACTTGGGGTTGCACGCGTGAATTAAAGGACCAAAGGCCTCAATTCCCGTTTTTTTGAGAGGAATTTTATCTCGATAAAGATCCGGTTGTTAAATTAAAAAGAACAAAGTCGGGTTTTGAGGGATTTTTTTGGGTTTTAAGATGGGAGTTTGAGGTTTAAAGGTCGCGCCCACCGCCGGGAAACATCCCGGAACGATATTGGATTTTCCCCTTGTTAAAAATTTTCCGCTCATCCCTGGGATAAAATGTATCAAGATCTTAAGAGATGTTCCGTTCCCAATGGCAGGATGTTTAATTTGTGGTTTTTGATGGCTAAAAAAGGTTAAAAGCAAACTAAAACGAGGGCCCCAAACCCCTTAAACTTGGAAGGGATGATATTTCTTGGATTTTGTCGGTTTGCCCCAACAAAGGGGAAGATACTTTTGGGTGATGCGATCGCCACAAATCAAAGAGTTTTATCCCTTAACCCGCTGGAGAGGAGCTTACCCGCTTAAGTATGTTGCGCGACACCGGCCCCGACTATGGTCCAAGAGGTACCCCGATTTGCCAAAATTTGCGACCCTACAACAAGCGGCACACGTATTGATAAGAATCGCTTCATCCCCGCATGGGGCAAACGAAAGCACAACAGGGAGGATAAGAAGAGCCTCGGAGTTGGCAAGGGGTCAGCGGAACCATTGATTTTTCTAATTTCTTTCCCAATCCACGCCCGGATCCGGTCCCCTTTAGGTTTGTAGGACGCCGAGGTCCCGCTTTGGGAGATTTTACCGCCCCCAGGCCCGACCGCTTCCAAAAGCCGAACGGGGGATGATTCGACGCCCCGTATCGCCAAAAGCTTAGCCGATTTAAAACGGCGCCAGGAGTTTATCGCTGGGAGATCGGTGTTGCTTCGGCGGTCGCTTTGCGCGCGGAGAGCGCTTTTGGTGCTCGTGAAAGTTAAGCCCCGCTACATCTGGCCCCTGGAGATTTTGGAACGGTAGGAAAGTGGCGACGGCTGGTTCTTCCAAATACCTCGAGAGTCCATGATGTTTTTCCCATGTGTCCCAATTAAACGCATTCATGCCGGCCGCCTCCCATATCTTGACCCCTAACCTCTAGAATTAGACACATCCTCGACCTATTCGACAAAATCAATTTGACAAGAAAGTTCAAGTACCTCACTTTAAAGGATATTTCTATGGTCAAAGTTTTATGGTCAAATCACGAGGAGGTCATACCTGGAAACCGAGGACTCTATGCGGGAAAAGTACCCTCAACTCTTTCAGGTTAGTCGCAAGCATTGGGACGAATCCTTTAAGGGGGGTAAAGGGCGATAGGAATTTCGCGCGCGTATGAATAAACTTCTTTGACTTAAGTTTTATATAAGTTGTGTTGTGTTGTTTTGTATATGTTGTGTTGTGTTGTGTTGTGTGCTGGTCGGTTTCATGTAAGTTACGAGGGCGTAACTTCTTTTAAGGGGGGTAGTCTGTAACACCCCGTGAATGTTTGATTAAATTAATATTCGAGGTCAAAATAAAATAATATTAATCCGGTATAAGAATTTGAGTGAGTCAATATGTGACAAACGATTTCGACATTTGTCGCGTAACGAGTTATTGTTATTTATCTGATTTAATATTTCTATGAATATTAGAATTCAAACTAGACAATTAAATTCTAATTAGAGTAATTAATTAAACAAAAACAAAAAAAAAAAAAAATTAAATATGTTAATGTTCTTAAAGTGGCCGGTCACCATGGGGGGAATTGGAGGGGATTTGGTAACTCCTCACTTAATTGGGGTGTTTATGTGCATTAAGGTGAGGGTTATGGAAGATAGAGAGTTGTGATTTGCTCTTAAAATGCTAGATTGGAGTGTAAACCTTTCATACTCTAACCTTGTTCTTTCATTTGCATTTGCTCACAAAACAAACAAAAAACTTCTCCCTTTTCTTCCTTGGTTTCGGTTATTATTATAAAAAAAAAAAAAAA
Source organism: Amaranthus cruentus (assembly GCA_019425755.1). NCBI lineage: Eukaryota > Viridiplantae > Streptophyta > Magnoliopsida > Caryophyllales > Amaranthaceae > Amaranthus > Amaranthus cruentus. Next base: position 19,970,898 of record CM033461.1, read on the forward strand.
AAAAACTTTGTGATCATTCAATCTATTATTCAAGGGTAAGTATAGTTCAATTGTTAAAGTTACATTTTCTCTTTTGAAGAAAATTATATTTTTTTTTTCTTTTTTTCTTTTTTTTAAAATATGATGAAATCCTATGACTTTTTAGGAGGATTGAGTATTTTGTGTAATTTTTAAGTATATAATTCTTTAACAAAATTAATTTGTTAAAAGGGTTAATACAAATTGTGTTAAGTTTCTCATTTGATTTATATTCTTTAACAAATTAAAAGTTTTTGTTATGAGAATAGAACCTCTTGATATTTTTAAAAGAAAATTATTTGTTATGGCTTAAGATCTCTAGCAAAAATTTCAATTTGTTAGGAAATGTTTAGTTGTGTGAATTAAAAGAAATAAACATTCATGTTTTATAATTTTGTGAATAAATTCCTTGACAAAATTTGATTTGTGTAAGGGATTGGATTTATTTATATATGAGATTAGAATCATATGGTTTGGCTTATGGTTTCTACAAAGTTTATAATAGATCGATTTGTACAACGATCAAAGTATTAAATTCTATTATTTAAATTTGTTATTTGGGTGTGAATGGTTCATGTTTGATGATGGATGAGTTTACGTGAGAAATAGTATTATTTTTGATGATTGAAATTGTTAAGAGATTGTGTATTAAGAAATTGAATTTATGTTGTTTTACGATTCGGTTTTCGGTATTTTCTTAGTTATGAATTTATTAAGGGAAAATTGATGTTGTTACATGGCACGAATTTCCGGACAGCCATAGCTGTCCCGGAAGTGACGCCTCACATTCCTATAAGTAGGATATGTTTTTCGTGTTACTTTGATGAATCGGTATATTAAAAAGTTGTTTAAACGCTTAAAATAGTTAAAAATAGTAAACGAATTTTAGAAATTTTGAAAATTGGTGTCCAAGGTAATTGATGCGTTCCGGACGCATTGGCGAAGTCGGATTTTTCATTTGAATTTTCTAAACTGTCCGAAAAAGCCATTTAAGTTTCTGGTTTAAAGTGGAATTTTGATTTATTTGGAATTTGATGAAATCAATTAAAGTTACTAAGCCTTATTGATATATTAGTAATATGGAATGAGTTAGAGGTGGAAACACGTTCTAATACGTGTCCGTTTTGTGTGTTTGTTTGTTAGGACCTCGATTCATAAGAGGGTGAAATTCCTGTTGCGTTTGAATTATCGCTTTTTGCTGTTGCTTAAAGGTACACGCTTAGACCATACATTATATGTGGTTATGCAAGTAGTGTTGTTTCATTCTTGAATATTGCATTGTGACTCACATAAGGATTAGACACCTCAAATAATTTGAAAGAAGTTTAACTTGGAAATTGAGGATGAATGTTTTGGTTGTCCCAATGGGTTAATAAATTGGAATGGATTATATAAATTTTGTTCCCATGGCAGTTTTGGATCATTACGGTCACCATGGGGGTATGCATACTTTAACCTTTGACGACCCGAACAGGACGGGCAACGTCTTAGGTCGGTGGTTGCCTTGGGATTAGCTCTCCTAAGTGTATTCCTCCAAATGATTTGGATTATTACTTGGACGACCCGAAAAGGACGGGCAACGTTTCAAGTTGGGATTTGGAATAAATATATTTTAGAGCCTTTGCATGTTAGGATGAACACATTGTTTGCTTTCCACTTGTTGATATTTTGTATGTTGTCTCTGACGTGTATTGGATTGTTCTTGTGAACTTGCTTCCGTCGTCAATCGACGACTAGCAGGTTGATTGCAGGTGGGTTTTGGAGTGAGGTTGAAGTTAGGATCCCGTCACCCAAGACCGCGTTTTATGTAATAATAAACATAGTAGAAATAATTTACTTTTGTGTAATGGATTTAAGATTAGTTTGTTTTGACGTTTCATTAGTAGAGGCCGTTGGGTTCTCAAGTTGTATTGTGAACTTTTTAAACCTGTCACTACCATATGTTTTAATTTATGCTTAGTTATGCTCCTTTATCGTTGGAACGTTAACGATCTTGGACGGGAATTTTCCCTCTAAGTGTCCAGTTGTGAACCGGATTCATATTTTCATATGATTATCCGGCTCACGCGAACCGGACCGTTACAATGAGAGAATTAACCACTACTGAAGGTATATATGGGGTTATTGATTCTGCATATACGTAAGTATTTCATGTGATTTTATGGTTAAACAAGGAGCGACTTTCAGCATAAAATGAAGTCTTTCAGATTTTGTTTAATTATTTATTTTAATCATATATAAAGAATATTTTATTTTTCGAATTTTTTTTGGGTATCAATCTTATGTTTAAACAGATTTTGTTTTAATTATTATATATTGCTTTATTTAATTATATGATATTATGATATCATATGGAATAACTTTGACAAAGTTGATTTGAAATAAAAAGAATTAATGGCAACATATATTTATATCCAGATTTTATTTACTTTGTTCATACAAGATTTTAAATATTAATATTATACTTTTCATATAACATCAAATAACGTCTTAACTAATCCCATATCAAATAATTTATAAAAATTCTTCAAAAATAAAACCAAATGAAGTTTCATTGAACAAGAAACATAAACGCTTCAAACCACCTACACTTGAAATTAGATCAATAGGAAGAGCTTTTTCCCAAGGTTATTTTTATTGTTTGCACAAAGGTACGCTCTACTTAATGTTTTATTTATCTTTCATTAATTTATTTGACTCAAAATTATTTTATGTTAATGTTAAATTGCTTACTTTTACAAAATTAAAAATGTGTATTGAATTGTATACATATTAAAATAAAAGAAATATATATATTTAAATATAAATATATATAAATGTTAATAATTTTTATATTTAACTTTCGTCGAATTAATTGATAATTATTTTATGTTCGTGTCTGATTTTATTTTTCATGTTAACATTATAGTATATTTATAAGATGATTATTATAAATTTCAACTTAAAGTTATACATACATTTGAATAAATTATTATTAATATATCTAAGTCATTATATTGAAATTCATGTCGATTAACATTTAGTAATACTGAAGATCAATAAAGATATTCAAATAACAAATAAGACATATTTAAAGAGAGATTGAGACAGAAGTTCATACCTGTGCCCATTCGGTAAATCCACTTAAACTTTTGAAATCCATATCCTGCACACACACAAACACAAAACAAATTTATCTTCCTTTTAGTCATTCTACAATCCTTATTTGCATAACCATCATTAGACCTACAAACATTTAAGATGTTTAGTCCAAGTAAATAGTAAAGTTTTGCTAATTAAAATTTCGTAATATAATGTACATCATTAATGAATATGTATTTATGCATGGACCAAAAAGTTAGATTATATACCCATTTTTCAGTTCTGGATTAAAAAAAAATTCGTAGTACAATTTAATAGTAAAAACTTCATTATTAATGAAGTTTTAAACATGCATGGACCAAAAAAATTTGTTTACAACATTTTCACTGAAAAACTTAGTTTGTGAATATATTTCATAATAAACCATACTCTTTATTCAGATTTTTCGAAAAATATGCAAAAAAAAAAAGAGTGAATAACTACACTGTAAATATTAGATTTAGAAAATATAACCAATTATCACAAAAAAACACAAAAAAAAAATCACTTAAAAATCAGAAAAATAATAACAAGTACAAAGTTAAATAATACATGACTTATCTTTTGATGGTGCCTTTTATTCATCCTACAATCTTATTTGCATAATCATGATAGATCCTGAAAACATATAAGATGTTTAGTCGAAATAAATGGTAAAGTTTTGCTAATTTAAAATTCCTAATAAAATGTACATCATTAATAAATTTGTAACTATGGATGGACCAAAAACTCAGATTATATAGCCATTTTTCAGTTATGGATTTAAAAAAATTTCGCTGTAACATTTTAAAGCAGAAACTTCATCATTAATGAAGTTTTAAATTTGCATGGACCAAAAAAAAATTTCTAGGAAAAATTTAACTAAGAAAAACTTAGTTCGTGAATATAATTCATATCAAACCATACTATTTATTTAGATTTTTTCGAAAAATATGCAAAAAAATTCAATAACTACACAGTAAATATTAATCTAGAAAATATAACCAGTTATCGCTCAAAAAACACAATTAAAAAAATCACTTATAAATCATGTTATCGATAACAAATAAAAAGTTAAGCAATATACAAAATTTAATATCAACGAAAATCTCATTATTAACTTGGAGTCGAATAATCATGTACATTGATAATGACAAAATAAAATAATCTACATTCTAAATAACAATCAAAATGTCAAAAAAAAAAACCAATTACCTTACATCCGTGTATCTCTCTTTCAATGAGGTCCATGATATAACCCAGATCTAACCCAAAAAACCGAAAAAAAATAATAGGAGTTCTTTGTACCGTCAAACCATAAAAACCCCAAAAAAAATCAACATATTGAAAGTTAACAGCTGAGAGTATTGGGAAGCCATTAAAAATACTCAACATGATTTCTATAATTGACATGTAAAAATTGATGAGTGAGTTGAGAGAGATTGGGTTTGTAAGAGTTTTCTAGAATTGCATGTACTTAAATAGGAATAATGATGAGGTAGATGTAGTATGAATATGAATAGGTTATATTAAAGAGTAGGTGTGAATGTGAAAACGGGAAGATTGCATGGGGCATGGTGAAGAAAGAGAAAGAGATATTGGGAATATGGGATGAGGCTCCAATGACACACAAGCATTGTTTTGAAGCTCTGGATAGGAGCTTACGTGATGTCATTTGTTGCCCCAATGGTAAACCATCTGAATTAAGCTTTGGAGGCAAAGTTGTTGTCTTTGGTGGTGATTTTAGGCAAGTATTGCCAGTAATCCCAAAGGGTACAAGACAGGATATTGTCTTCGCTTCCCTAAACTCTTCAAAGATTTGGAATGATTGCAAGGTGTTGCGGCTTACCAAAAACATGAGATTACGTCCAGGATTAGCCAATGTTGATGAACTCCGAGAATTTGCGGATTGGATTCTAAAAGTTGGGGATGGAAAGCTAGGAGGACCTAACGATGGAGAGGCTGTAATCGATATACCTGCAGACCTCCTAATAAGCGATGCATCTGATCCAATGGCTGCAATTGTTGATTGTATATATCCAGGAATTCGTGAAGGTTCAATTGATACTTCATACTTTCATGAAAGGGCGATTCTAGCACCAACAAATGAGATTGTTGATAATGTCAATGAACATGTATTGTCTCTTTTTCCCGGAGAAGAGATGACGTACTTAAGTTCGGATTCAATAAGTAGAGCTAACAGTAACTATGATACCAACAATGATGCATTTTCTATTGAATTTCTCAATTCAATACGTGCTTCAGGTGTTCCAAACCATAGATTAGTGTTGAAGGTTGGGGCTCCGATAATGATGCTTAGAAATTTAGATCAGTCATCTGGATTATGCAATGGTACATGCTTATTGGTTGATCATCTAGGCGATCGTGTTATACAAGCAACTGTTATATCCGGATCTAACATTGGCTATAGGGTTTTCATCCCAAGAATTACACTCACACCGTCAGATATCTCTAAAATCCCAGTTGCTCTTCAAAGAAGGCAATTTCCTGTGTCTTTATGTTTTGCAATGACGATCAATAAGAGTCAAGGACAATCACTATCTCAAGTTGGTTTATTCCTACCTAAACCCGTGTTCAGTCACGGCCAATTGTACGTTGCAGTTTCTAGAGTGACTAGCAGAAAAGGTCTTAAAATCATCATATGTGATAAGGATGGTAAAGTGTGTAGTCGCACTGATAATGTTGTATACAAGGAGGTGTTTCAAAACCTCTAGGTTGTTTTTTAGACTACAACTTTAAAATACACATCTTTGAAGTTTATTTATCTTTGGTTAACAATCATCGTTATATTTTGAGTAAATTAGAAAATGTCTTAGATATACTGCATAATATATATGTGACAATTTATAAAACTACAGAGTTCATTTATACATATAACTGTCAAAATTAACTTTTTATGCTGCGTAATATCCTTGACTTTTTTAATATCACATGTATTTATATATCGATGCTAATAGAACCGTGCATTGCACGGGTTTCTACACTAGTATAGTGATAATTGAAGTGTCTCAGTTTATATAAGTTTTAGTAGGGGTGTTCAAAACCGGGTTTTTTTTTTAGTCATAAAAGATTAATTAAGAAAATGAAAAAATAATATTATTATTCATGAGTTTAAGTAAGAACAATTATAAAATTCAAATACTAGCTCTCCAAAAATATTTAATCCAAGGTTTTTTTTTGAGAACTTTTTTTCTTTTTTTTTTAGAACTATTTAATCCAAGGTTAGCTTAAGAGATATCATAATCTTTTTATTTTTGAAAAAAAGTAAAAAAAAAATTAAAGAAAACATGATAATGGGTACCCGGTTTTCAAAAATTCGTGACCCGGATCCGAATCCGCTATCCGGTTTTAGAACCGGGGTACTTGACGTGGATTATCTGGTTTAGAAACCGCATACCGGATAATTCGGGTCAAATTTTTAGTATCGGGAACACCCCTAAATTTTAATATGTACAGTAGTAACCTTTTTTTTTTTTGAAGATAGTACAGCAGTAACCTTGGTAAGAACATATCTTAAATGTTTTTTTTTTTCCAAAATCCATCCTAATTGCTTTCACACGACAGCACACGAACAGTCCAACATTTTCTCATTTACTTCTCAGTAACCTTCAAAGTTCATAAAAAACAGCAACAGCCTCGCCCCTTCCAGCCGGAAGCCGGCAACCGGCCACCACTGTGCAGCCTCCTCCTCCTCCACTCCAGCCGGCAGACGTGAGACGCCATTATTGCAGTCCACTGCCCAGTCGTGAGTCGCCCCCACAACGACTCCTTCTTTTCCTTCTCTTTCTTTGATTCTTTCCTTAAAACTTTGAATTTCAATTGTTAATTTGTTATAGATTTTTCATTTTTGTTAGTATTAATTTCTAAACATTATTTCTTGACTTTGTTCATTCATGATTCGTTTTAAGGTTAATCAATTTAGGGTTTTTGGTTTAATTGGTGTTAAATTTCTAATTTAGGGTTTCATATTTAATTTCTTGGTCAATTACCGTAATCTAAACGTTGATGATGTAATTTTTTTATATTGTCGATATCGACATCTGTTATTGGGTCAACCACTTATTACTTGTTGGGCCCTAACTCTGGAGCCCAAGTTCCCAATATGAGTGAAATTACCAAAAAGCCCTCGGGGCTATTTGTTTCTATCTTTTCTCCATTATAAATACCCAACTATTCATTCAGATGGAGGTAGGCTCACTTTTCTCTCCTCCTGCATAAGAATTGCGATTTACCATTAATCCAAACAATCGAACTGACTTGAGCGTCGGAGAGGCTTTCCGGGAAACGCCCCCGGACAAGCTGACCTTGTTCATTTTGCAGGTATATACCATTCAGACTTCTCGAGAAAAACCACAAAAGTTAACCTTCCGGTCAGGGAGACTTTGACCCGTATTCGACTCCGAAACATTTGGCGCCGTCTGTGGGGAGAGATAAGAGCATTCCATTTCACTCACATTTCCACAACTGAAAGTCATGAACTCTAAGAGAAACACAAGAGCTAATACTCGGCAATCCGAGCATCATTCTGTCAACTCTGTCCACGATCAAGATCCCGTGCCGCCACCGAACTTTATCACGAGGCAAGACCTTGATGACTTCGCGGCCACCATAACCTCTCGTTTTCAAGAATCACTCCAACAAGCTGTGAGGACTCTGCCTACTATCCTCAAGCCACAACAGAACTTGCTCCATTCGGCCCAGAGACAGGAAGAGCCGAATCCAACCTATCAAAGAGAGGTCCCTGACTTCTGGGTAGAGGACATTGCTGACAGCCAAGAATCGCCTATGCCCGTTGATCCCGGCCACAAGGGACAGCCCACTTGGGGCATGCCCAATCTGACTCAGCGCAACAGCGGGCTACCAAATGAAACCACCCGCCAAGCTCCCAGCCGCGTTCAAGAACGGGCTCCTAGCCGGAGGCCTGAACAGTTAGGAAGCTCTAGGTTCGATGCCCGCCAGATCATCAATAGAAGAAGGAAAGAGCAAGACGTAAGAACTCATCTGAATTCCCGAAGACAAGGGAAAGATCCTAATGAAGAATCATATCACAGTCCAATCTATCGAGAGCGTTATGACTACGCCCAAGAAGGCTATGTTCGGGACGGATCCGACTCGGCTCCCACCATATTTAAAACGCCCTTATCAGCGCGGATACTCGCTGTTCCTAACCGGAGCAAGGTGAAAGTACCCGCCATCAAAACATTTGATGGGTCGGCGGACCCCGGGGAGCATGTGGCGTCGTACCGGGCTCATATGGCCGTGAGTACTACCTGTGAGGCCATGCTGTGCAAATTCTTCCCTACCACCCTATCCGGGTTAGCACTGAACTGGTATACCTCGCTACCGCCGGGTAGCGTCGACAGCTTCGCAGCTCTAGAAGCTCTATTCTTGGATCACTTTGTGGCCTCGAAAAGGCAGAGGAAATCTAATCTTCACCTGATGTCGGTCGTTCAAAAAGAGGGAGAGACCGTGGCTGAATACATACAAAGGTTTCATGAAGAAGTCCTATCCATACCGGGGGCTAATGACGCCACAACGGTCCCCGCCCTCATTAATGGGATACGGACACCCAGGCTCAAATGGAAACTCTTGGAGCACGACATCAACACATACACGGAAGCCATGGAGATTGTCCAGCGATTCATAAGGGCGTCCGACATATGTACCCCCCTAGACACAAGAAAGAAAAAGGAGAAAGCAGGTAGGTCGCAAGAAAATACGCCTAGCCGGCGAAATCAAGAAAACCCGGAAGAGAAAGGTTTAGGTCGCCCATGGGACCCCCACGGGAAGACACCCGGAGACAGGTTCAGGCCTACCCAACCTTAGAAGCAAAAGGAAACGTTGAACCTCGCTTCAACCGCAGTCAAAAAGAAATTTTCTACTCGGTAAGGGATCAGCTGCCCACTCCCCAACGGATTTCCACGTCCTAGGGTCGAAGAAACATGGATTATTGGTGCGACTACCACAAAGAACACGGACATACCCTGTCCCAATGTCGTGAATTGAAGAAGATACTAGACAAGATGGCTGACGAAGGACAACTAAATAGGTTCTTGAAACATGACGGGCGACCCCGGGTAAGGAGAGAAGTTCCTCGGCCTCGAAATGAGAGACGAAGCAACGACAACGAACAGTCCGAGGCCACCCAAGGGGTAATACACATGATATCTGGAGGATATTCAGAGTTTTTCGTTAGCAATCGATCCGTCAAAGATAGCGTTCATACGCTGAACATGATGTCCGCGGACACCAAGAAAGCAATCGACGGGCCCAAGATGATATTTGGTGAAGGAAGTCAGGCAATACAACATCCACACTCGGACCCTATTGTTCTTACGCTCAAGGTCGGGTTGATGAGCGTGAGGAGAGTCTTGGTCGACACAGGTAGCACCGCCGACCTCATAACGATGGATTGTTTGAAACAACTTAAATACGGCCCCGAACACCTTGAGAAGCTTGATTGACCCTTGGTCGGTTTTGGAGGAAGTAGGGTCAGCCCAGCAGGGACTATAGTACTTCCTGTGCGATTCGGCGCCAGAGGTAACGGACGGACCTTGCCGGTCCGGTTCACTGTTGTGGATATTGTTTTTCCTACAATATAATCATGGGCCTGCCACTTATCAATAAGATCAAGGCCGTCATTTCGTCCCACCAGTTGCTCATTAAATACGAGAAGGACGACGGTCAGGTAGGTACCTTGCATGGTGATCAAAAAATAGCGAGAGAATGTCAAGTCAATAGCCTCAAGTTGGGAGCTGGAAGTGATAAGAGCCCCGAGAGCAAGAAGAGAAAGATCGTCTCGGAATCGGTCATGCACGTGGCCGAGGACTATCAAAGGAGAGCCGCTCAGCCCCAACCGGTGGAAAGGGTATGAAGAAATTGCCCTGTGGGGTGAAGAAAAGATTCGCTTGGGAAAGAACCTGGCCGGACTCGTAAGAGAGAACATCATCAGTGCAGTTCGACAATATCGCGATGTGTTCGCATACAAAGTAGAAGAAATGCCCGGCATACCCGCTGAAATAGCTTCTCATCATCTGGACATCAAGCTGGGGTATAAACCGGTGAAACAGAAATTAAGACATCAGGGTGCTGAACGAGCGTCCGCCGCCAAAGAAGAAGTGAACAAGTTGCTAAAGGCAGGGTTCATAAGGGAATGCAAGTACTCGGACTGGCTAGCTAATGTGGTGCTAGTGAAGAAACCCTCCGGAAAATGGCGCATGTGCGTCGACTTCACGGACCTCAACAAAGCCGGCCCCAAAGATGATTACCCCTTGCCCAAAATTGATAAGTTGGTAGATTCCACTGCTGGGCATGCACTGCTTAGCTTCATGGATGCAAACGCCGGGTATCACCAAATTCCCCTCGCCGTAGAGGACAGGCCTCACACCGCTTTCATCACCCCTTCCGGGGTTTACTGCTTCTTGGTGATGCCCTTCGGCCTGAAGAATGCCGGTGCGACCTATCAGCGCATGATTAACAAAGTGTTCAAAGAGCAAATCGGAAAGAATTTGGAAGTTTATGTGGACGACATGATAGCCAAGAGCAAGCAAGCCGAGGATCACACTGAAGACCTCCGTGAAACTTTCGAGACTTTGCGAAGGAATAGAATGTGTCTGAATCCGGAGAAATGTGTGTTTGGGGTGACCGGGGGCAAATGCTTAGGTTTCTTGGTGGACGAAAGAGGAATAGAAGCTAACCTCGATAAAATTCAAGCGATCTTAGCAATGAAGTCACCACGGACAGTTAAAGAAGTGCAACGCCTTACCGGCTGTATTGCGGCTCTGAGCCGATTCATGTCCAAGTCAGCGGACAGATGCCACTTATTCTTCAAAACATTGAAGCAACCGAGGTTCGTTTGGGATCAGGAAGCGGAAGAAGCCCTCCTCAAGTTGAAAGAACATCTGGCGGAAATGCCAAAGCTGGTATCACCCTTGCCGGGTGAGAGATTATTTTTATATGTGTCAGTTTCGGAATTTTCTTTAAGTGTTGTTTTGGTAGCCGAAAGGGATAAGCAACAGCTACCGGTATACTATGTCAGTCACGCGTACCGTGGGTCGGAGGCCCGGTATTCGGCCGTCGAGAAATCAATCTTTGCCTTAGTAATGTCGAGTAGGAAGTTAAAACCCTATTTCCAATCTCAGCCCATCACGGTCCGCACTTCCCAACCCATGAAAAAGGTGCTGGAGAGCAAGAATCAGTCATCTCGGATAACATAAAGGTTGGCCAGCTCCGCCATCAGCAACGAGCCCCGCAACATTGTTTGGGAAGTTTTACCTAGTCCTAGCATAAATGCTTTCGTTGGAGGAGTCGATCGGACTGACTCATGGATGGACCCTTACATCTCCTTCCATCGAGACGGACAGTTGCCCGAAGATCCGGAAGTCGGGCCGATCCTTGTCAGAAAGGCGAAGTATTTCGAGTGGTATGAGGGTGCTCTGTATAAAAAATCTTACACCCACCCGCTACTCAAGTGTGTGACCCCAACCGAAGGGGACTACATACTAAGGGAAGTTCATGAAGGGGCTTGTGGGATACATCAGGGGATTCGGACACTTGTGGGTAAGGTCCTAAGAAGTGGATAATACTGGCCGAGCATGAAGGCGGATGCGGAGAAACTTGTAAAAACTTGTGAAAAATGCCAATTCTATGGCAAAGTGCCTCGCCGGCCTTCTAAGTACCTTTCTCCCATTCAGGCTATCTTACCCTTCGATCGTTGGGGCATTGACTTGCTAGGACCTTTTCCCCCGGCCAGTGGACAGCGACGGTTCGTCATTGTGGCGATAGATTACTTCACCAAGTACGTTGAGGCCGAGGCCCTTAGCTCCATCACCGATAAGCAAGTCTGCCAATTCCTTTGGCGGAACATCATTACTCGTTACGGAGTACCCCAGATCATCATCTCTGACAACGACAAACAATTCAATAGCGCAGCAACAAGGGAATATTGCGCACGCTTCAACATCAACACTAGATTCTCATCTGTTTCCCAGCCCCAGACAAACGGCCAAGTTAAGTCAGAAAATAAGATCATACTTGGGGGAATAAAGAAGAAATTGGAAGGAAGCCGTGGCAACTGGGTAGACGAACTACCAGGAATACTGTGGGCCAGCCGCACAACCGTCAAAGAGGCTACGGGCCATACACCTTTTTCGCTCGTCTTCGGCTCGGATGCTGTCCTCCCTGTCGAGGTAGGTATACCGTCTACCAGGGTAACCTATTATGATCATGGAGAGAATGATGAAGACAAGCCCATCAACATGGACCTGCTACCGGAGATGCGAGGTGATGCCTTCCTGAAGTCCATGGCCCAGAAACAAAGAATGACTAGACAGTTTAACAAATTAGTAAAGCCACGTCAATTCCAGGTAGGGGACCTAGTCCTAAGGAAGGTAGAGGCCACGGGTAAAACAACAGAGAAAGGAAAGCTAGGGAAGAACTGGGACGGACCCTTCAAGGTGACGAGGGTAGTCAGACCAGGGACCTACGAGTTAGAAGAAGATGGTAAGCCACTGCCTAGGCCGTGGAATTCGGATCATTTGAAGAAGTTTTATGTTTAACTCCTTCGTACCCAACACAAACTGGGGGCATATTATACTAAGTGTGCTAAGTATGTAATTTGTATTGTGTTCGGCCTACAGCATAGGGGCCTAGATGGTTTATATAGTATTCGGCCTACAACAAGGGGGCCTAGTTGATTGGCATTTCGTTTTCGCCGGCCTAACCGGCATTATATTTGGCTAAGTATCTAGTTCTTAATCCAGCCGGCCTGACTGGCACCTTTCAGTTGAAATTTGCAACTTGCCTGACCGGCGTTCATTGGTTAAAGACACAACAACTCAAATCTTGCAACAAACTTGAATTTGCATAACAGCAAAAGTATAAATTCAAAGGCCGAAGCCTAATGCATCTAAGGCCGAAGCCGCAAATTAAAAAGTACAAATTCAAAGGCCGAAGCCTAATGTATCAAAGGCCGAAGCCGCAAATTAAATATTACAATTCAAAAGGCCGTAGCCGAATATATCAAAGGCCGAAGCCGCATAAATAAAACCACATCATTCATCACCGAGGAGATCTTCAACAGAAAAGGCAACATCAGGAAGCGTGATGGGAGCCGGCGAGTGATGATCAGCTGAAACGGACGGGGAACGACGGCCAGCTGAAGAAGAAGGGGACGCAGGAGTAGAAGGAAGAAGTGGAATGGCCTGGACAGGCGAAGCTTGAGGAGTCGGCGGCCTGGTTGGAATAGAGATGTCATAATGTTCAAAGTCGACATCATATTTCTTCAAAAGCTCAGCCGGCAACGCCTCTTCCTAAGCTGCCTTGTCGGCCTCATCATCCTCATCAAGGCCGAGGGCTCCAGCTCCTTCATCTCTTCAGTAGCCTCCTGAACAGCTAAGTCATGCTCTTCTTCCGCGGCCTTGTTGAGTGCCTCGAAGTCAATTTTGTTCTCGGACTTCTCATGGGCATGCTGATACATCAGCTCCTTGACACGCATACCCTGGGTATACGCGTCGGCGGCCAACTTGGCCACATGCTGCCGACCTTCAGCACTGTCCAGCCACTCTTTAGCAATTTTCTTCTTGAGAGCAAGCTCCCGTTCCCGCAGCAGCACGGCCTCCTTAAGGAATCGGCACTTTCCATGCATCTTGTCCAAGGAGTGCCGAAGACCTTTGTTCTCCCTGGTCAGATTCATTACTTGATCGTTCTTGACGATCAACTTGCCATTAAGCTCACTGACTCTCTTGAGAAGCACTAAGTTCGGCTTCAATCTTCTCCACTCCTACCACCGCCGTCAGCTCATACTGCATTCGGATGTTAAATTGCAAACAACGAGAGTTAGAAGTTGTAAGCATTTTCAAAAAGCAAAGGAAGCTGAATATAGAGGAAAGATTACCTCGGCCTGTAAAGACAAGAGCTCATTGGTCCTAGTTCTGGCAGGGATAGTCGCCAGCTGCTTGAGATCTTGGTCGGATACCAGCTGTCCGAGGGCCCTCCTCCAACGGATCCTCAAATCCTTAGGACTTAGCTGAGAGAAAGCCGTGTCCGAGCAATGCACTACCCCGGTGTCTCTTCGAGTAATCACATACTCTGACTCTTCAGCAAGCGCCACCCCTTTTCCTTTCTCCATAGATGCCCTAGTCGCCTTTTGACTAGAGCTCCCTGAAGGAGGAAGCGTCTTTTGGCGCTTGGCCGGCTGAACGACCGGGGAATCAGTGGATCCGGCTGCGTCGCTAGAGGCCGGCTGCGATTCCTCTGGCAATTTCTTGTTCTTGCCATTCTGAGTACAAGGGAAAGATCAGCATAAAGCGGCAATCAAGGAACCTTAACCAAACGAAAATACCTTTGGAGGAGCAGGGAGTTTGACGCCCTCGGCCAGCGCTTTCTTCTTCCTAGCATCCGCGGCCAATTGAGCGAAAGTCATGGAGTCCATGATGTCAGGGTACTTCTTCTGCAGCTCCTCGATGGCAACCACTGCAGAGATAACAGGGGTTAGTTAACGGCCTCTTCAAAAATGAAAAAGAAGGGTACCCAAAAGCTACTCACCCCTATGGTACTTCGGACTAATTCCTAGGGCCGACAAGAACAATTCATTTTGAAGGTGGGATCTATCTATAACGAAGTTCCTCTGTACAAATTGAGGCTTAAATTCTCCTAACTCTAAACCCTTAGTCGCATGCTCTATCACTAAAAATTCGTCTAGATTGCACTGAGGGACATTATTGTTAAGTTGAAGATTCGGCTGTTCATCGTGGCTCGTCTTGAATGGCCACGGTTCGGCCCTATACAGAAAGACGAAGTCATTTCGGAACTTCTTCATGCTATCCTTTAATTTGTGCACTATTAAGAAACCCGTCCGGTGGTGGAAGCTAACCCAGTCGGGTCCTTGCTTGGACGTGCACCTCCTTATTCTGAATATATACCGAAACGCCGTCAGAGTGGGTCCCACTCCCACGGCTGAACAGATTATAATGAAAGCTACTATACACCCCCACCCATTGGGGTAGAGTTCGGACACCGTGAGGTTATAAGCATTCAGAACCTCTATTGCAAAGGGATGAAGAGGGAACCTAAACCCAGTCTCCATGGCATCCTTGTAAATGGCAATGCACCCTTCGGGTACATCCAAAACGCTATCCTTCCTGCGGGGTTTCACTAAAGAATACCCGTCCGACAACCCATTGGCTTTTGATCATCGAAAGATTCTTGTCCAAAGAGTCACTCCAAATCGCCCTTATGAAATAATTCGCCGGACCACGCCTTCCCTGTGTCTCGGCCCCTCATACAAAGGGTTCTGACCCAGGTCCACATTCTTTCCGGTAGATGTAGGAGCCATTTCTACGGATGATGAAGGATACGGCCTGTAGAAGGGGGGAACTATCATTATACCTTCTAAATCATTAATATCGACATCAAATTTACCAGGGGCGAAGGCGACGGTTGGTTCCCAGGGGAAAGGATACAATGTCTCGGTAGCGAAGAGGGGATTCAAGGCAAGATTCATTTACATCATTCTCAGTTACATAATTATAAATATCTATGAAGTCGATTTCAACACTATCGTCATCAAAATTTAAGCAAGAAAAAGTGAAATCGGCCATTATTCCTATACAAGACCGAGGAAGAAAACGTACCTGGACTAACAAGCAATTGATGTGAAATCTCGAGTTTTAAGGAAAATTCTTGAGTTAATTTGAGACTTTCTTGAGTTTTCGGGAAACACTCTGAAGAAAAGATTTTTAAAACAAAGCAAATGAATCCCAAGTTATTCCTTTTATAGGAAATGAAGCGTTGGGCACGATTATCCAAAGGAGATTCGCATCGGTTCAAGCGCCAGAAGGTTCCAAAAGACCTCGGAACATTCCAAAATGTCCCCAATAACCGTTAGGGTACTCAAAGCCCACCTCCCTACAGGAGCCGGACACCTCAGGAAAGAGGTTGGTCCCTCCTATTCGGCCAGTGCAGCACTCGGCCACTTACAGGTATTCGGCCCCTCATTGGGATGGACTCCCTAGGTGTCCGAATACATCCTACCACTTAGCTAACTTCGCCTAGATGACGAATGCGGAGCCGACACCTCGGAAGAGGTTGGTCCCTCCTATTCTAGCGGCAGACTTCGCCACTTACGGTATTGCCCTCATTGGGATGGACTCCCTAGGTGTCCGAATACATCCTACCACTTAGCTAACTTCGCCTAAGTATGAATGACAGGAGCCGGACACCTCAAGGAAGAGGATGTCCCCTCCTATTCGGCTAGTCCAGCACTCGGCCACCTACATGTATTTGGCCTCTCAATGGATCGGACTCCGGTCGTCAGAACACATCCCAACGAATTGAATTATGTCCCTGCCTAATCGAGCTACCTTACCGGCCTATTCCCGTGGTCTCGCCAGGACAAGGACATGTGGGGCTCATACCGAACTCGGCTTGTCACTTTTGACGATAACCCGTCACGATCACGTCACATCAAGGGCCTATTCCCCCTTCGGTCTCCAAGGCAAGGGGCGATTTCGATCCCCCAAACCCCGGTTCGGCCATTCGGTCTCGGCCTCCCAATGGGAAGTTTTCCAAGAAATATGATTGATGTGATTGATGTGATGGGGAACAGTGAACTTGGGGCTTTAAATAAAACCCTTGTTGAGGTCATTTTCACCAACCCCACCACAAAAATCTCAAAAATTCCTCTGGATAAAGAATAACCTTGAGGCTTTAAGCACGAGTTTGAACAGCCGTGAGCTGCCTCTACCTAGAGGACGCGGAACTTGGGGAGTAAACGCCACGACTCCTATCTCAAAGCAAGCACCCAAGAACGGAGGACCCCTCTACCACCGCCAGAATCCATCGGCCGAGTCGAAATTTCCTCCACCACTGCCGGTTCACGGTCCGACATGTCATCTTTGTCCTTGACCTCTTCGGTATGAGAGGAGACCCCTGTTCGCCCACGAACTATGGTCCCTTCTTGTACCGAAGAGGTTGATGGCTAAGATGAGGACAACTCACCAACGCCAGTACTCGGCCTATGCGCCAGTACTCGGCCCCTTTGGTTAGTACTCAGCCATCCCAAGGTAATGGCTCTGCCTCAGGTAAATTTCCGGTTATATGCCTAACCCTCAACCTTGAAAAGGCGTCCCCGGCCTATTACCTATACTCGGACACTTCTCCACCCCTTAAATATTCAACAAGCTAGCGGCGCCCGGACCCTTTGGGTCTCTTGCCAGTATTCGGCCATAGGCCAGTACCCCTATTCGGCCCTCGCCTGTATTCGGCCCCGTAAGGCCCCGGACGGGCATAAGTCTAAAGTCAGCACCTCTCCATTTATTTACGTTTTCCGCTCAAAGCTCGTTCGACACTTAAGATCAAACGCCCTTAGTGCGTGGGGCTAATGTTATTGGGTCAACCACTTATTACTTGTTGGGCCCTAAATCTGGAGCCCAAGTTCCCAATATGAGTGAAATTACCAAAAAGCCCTCGGGGCTATTTGTTTCTATCTTTTCTCCATTATAAATACCCAACTATTCATTCAGATGGAGGTAGGCTCACTTTTCTCTCCTCCTGCATAAGAATTGCGATTTACCATTAATCCAAACAATCGAACTGACTTGAGCGTCGGAGAGGCTTTTCGGGAAACGCCCCCGGACAAGCTGACCTTGTTCATTTTGCAGGTATATACCATTCGGACTTCTCGAGAAAAACCACAAAAGTTAACCTTCCGGTCAGGGAGACTTTGACCCGTATTCGACTCCGAAACAACATCAATTGATTTTTTTTTTCTAGATCCACCCCTGTTTTAGGCTAATACATTTTCAAATGGTGGATTAGTTGTGCGGGGTATTTGCCTATCTAGGATTAGGGTAATAGCAAAATGGTCACAGGAAGGCAGTAAATACTTGGGCATCACAGAATAGGGTGTGCCTTGGCTTCTTCAATTTTTTTTAAAAAATTCTTTTGCATGGTTTGATTTTTGCTAGTAGCTTACATAATCAAAGAATAAAAAGCAACATTTTTGGAATAACCTTACCTCTATTCTAGAAACCTGTTCCAAGCGAACTATTTCAGATGTTATGGATGTTTCCAAAATCCACTGATTCGCAAGAACTAATGCCAGTTTATGTACTACCATTGATTTCAGTTAACACTTTTATTTATATGGCTATATGGGTTGTGTATATTATTAAATACGTGAATTCCTTGTCTAGTTGATTAAAGACTATGTTAAGTAATGTTTAGTTGGTTGATTGAATATGACATCACATTGTGCTGCTCATTCATGTTAGCATTTAGAATGTTAAGGGACTTGTACTGAAAATGTTTATCGAGTCAGGGACTTAATTGCATGTGGAATCTATATTTGTGTAGGGTAATTATTTAATTGGCTAATGCATTATAAATGTTTAATTGGCTAGTTCAAACCAATATCTTGATTGAATGTGTTTTGTGTTGGAATTAATTAATATTTTGAAAGTGATTTGTTTTAAAATTTTTCATATGATACAATTATGCTTCGTTTTCAAAATATGAGAGCTAGGCATGGGCAATACATAAATAAAACACTGTTAAATGTAATTTTTTTTGTATTTAAAATGTTCACATCACTTGATTTTATTTTTTTCTAGATCCGCCACTGGCCTCCTTAGATTAATCTGAACTATGAAGACATTATAGAAAGCCTCTTTGTTAAAATTCTTAGCTTTGCAATTGTTTTCCAAGTGAAATAATTCTATATCATCAACTTATGTAGTTTAATTGATCAAATTGATACATGGAATTTGCTAGTCCCTTCGTCCCTAAGAGATCACAACACAAACACTTGTCACAAGTATTAAGAAATTGATAGGGACTAATACATTGTGTGAGTGAACTAAAAGTGAGAGAAAATAAAAGATGTGCGAATAAAAATTTAATAAAGTTGTGGGATTAGGTTGCGATTTCCAAGACAAGTATTTTTCTTTGCATTACCTATCATACCAAGTTTATGTAACATTCAACAAAACTAATATGAGAACATTCCCTTAATAGAAGGTATTAAAGTGAGTAAAATTGACTGTCTAGTTTAAATTGTTTCACTTGATTTTTTAGATGATGTCTTATAGTTGATTTATTTTGCCCTTGTGTATTATTCTCTTTCAGAGAATTTTTCTGAGGTGTTTTTGAATTGGTAGTTGTTGACTACTTGGACTTAATGGATTAAGAAACACTTATCTAATGGATCAATTAATCTACTAATGTTGCTTACGTTGCTTTTGTTTTCCCCTTCCCACCCCATCTTTTTTTTTATTGACGTTGAGGCTGTCAGCTCTTGTGAAAAATTGTTTCTTTTTTCTTAATCGAAGAGCTTTGCTTTAAAAAGCGCGCCTGAGGCACGCCTAGGCGCAAGGCGCAAAGAGGCGAGGATCAAAACGCTTTTTGGAGTCTAGGCGCAGCGCATACACAAAAGCGGCCCAAAAGGCGCGCCTCACTTGCGCCTCGTTCGCCTCGCGCCTCGTTCGCCTCGAGCGCCTTTTGAAGCTGAGGCTTTCTGATTTCTTTTTTGAATCTCAGGTTTGAAATCCTTTCCTTATATTTTATACTTAAAAACTTTGGAAAATCCTAACACTATTTGTTATTGTTCTTAACTCACAATATGTGTTTTTGAACAGTAATGAATAGTATTATAGTACTCCATTTCCATCTCATCTGCTTCTTTCTCCTTTCCGTTTGACTTCTTTCCTCATACTTCATTTCTTTAACATTTCATTTGCTTCTTTCCCATTTTCCATGTTCCTTTCCCCATTTCCCATTTCATCTACTTCTGCTCACATTTTCCATCTCATCTATATTTCCCATCTGTTTTGAAATCTAATCGATTTGCTTCTAAACCCATTATTCATTCTTGTTGTAACTCATTTTCAGATGATTTGATAGTCTTTTTGTTAGTTCATTTTCTGATTTTGCTTAATTTGATGCTTTATTTTTTTCTGCATCTTAATTCTACCTTGTTTTTGCGCATCTAAACTGAAATCAAGTCTGATTACAAAGGAATTGCGTTCTGTTTCTGCATCTTTATGGCAGGTGCAGGTGCTACTTACCACTTTTGGTAGATATTCAAAATCAAAAGATATCAAAACTTCTTTAGGGTATGATCTATCAACCTTTAGGCAATTGATTTTTAAGTTTTGCTTTTGGTTGATGATGTGTTTATTATTTGGAATTGGAATTTTAGTTGTATTTTGATTTGACCTCTTTTCTCCGGTTCTCATAAAAGTAGATCTTTTTTCTTATCTCGCCAACATTGTCTACATTGCACTCTTGGTTTTTGATTACACTAATACCATTGAAGCTTGAATACAAGTCATTGTATGAAAGGAGAGCTATAAATCTCACTCAAACATCACTAAATGAAGTTTAAGTTAAGGTTTATGATAATAACAATAATAAAGAAATAATCAAGACAAAGATTTAAGGTGGTTCACCAATCTTGTTCTACATCCACCATCTAGCCTAGGATTAATATTAGTGAGTTTAAAGGAGAAATACAAAACTTAAAAGAATTACAATGGATAATTAGTGTGGGGAAGAGAGGAGCTAATTAAAAAGTAAAGACACAAGCAAGTAAGGTTGCTCTAATGTGAGACTTTGGTGCACATAATACCCTAGCATACAAGTGTGTATTTATAGAGAAGCAACAAGTGCAAAGGGGGTAGCATCTATTTAGATGAGACAGCAGTAGCAGATGCAAACAAAAGAACAGAAGCTGCCAGCTGATCTGTTTTGGCTGCCAGCTGATCAATTTTGCTTTTTTTCTTATTTGACTTTCCTTTTTCATGTATCCCACAGTCTCTTATGCTTCTTACCTTAGTCTTAGGCCTTTAGTACTTGCAATCCAAACCTTCACATGTCAAACTTACACTACCAATAGTACAATGTACGGTTTGATTCCCAGTTCCCACACAAACCAATCACAAATAAGTGATGTCCTCTTCTAACTTACACTAACAAACACGATCTTCTTAACTATTGTCCTAATTACTTGGTGAACATAAGTCACCCATAATCCTAACATTGTATAATTTTATTATGCACATTCTTTGAATATTTTCTAGGTTGATCTTTTTATGAGATTTTTATTTCTCATTCCTTTATTACATTAACGGATTTGTCATATTTTAGGGTCAATCTAGGTCCTGGTCCTGTTGCAGATTGGTGTAATGCATCAGTCCATGATCAATTGAATCAGTAATACATCAGGTCTGGTCATCTGCATTTAGAAGCAGAACGGGTTTAAATCAAGTCAATAGTCAGTAAGATGATTTGTTGCTTCAAATTAGTTATGAAAGCAGAATGTAGCAGGGAAAGTTAGGCTCGGTCAAGATAAGCCTCTTTAGTTAGTGTTCAAGGAGCTATGTTGAAAAGGGTTATAGACTAGAAGCTTCTGGGCTAGGAAACTTATTGACTTGCTGAAATTTAGCATTGTTGGATCAGGTGTATGCTAATCATTTAGGAGGGACATGACTAAGTTGATAGCCTTAAGTCTTCTTGCACATGGCTAATAAACAAGAAGACATCCAGTAGTATAATTAGAGGTGTTCAATGGGGCGGATCGACCCAACGGGTCAAGGGTCGGGTCACATTTTAATAGGTCATTAGCTGGTCGGGTCAATAATGGGGCGGGTCATTAACGGGCCTTGGTGTAAAGGGTCGGGCCGGGCCGGGTCGGATAATTATAAGTATTAATTGCGGAAAAAAAATTAGCACTTTTAAAAATATTTTTAAATGATATTATTATATACATGAGTGGGTCGACCCAACGGGCCATAAAGTATAATAAAAAAATTATTTTATGAAATTTTTAAAAAAGGGTCAAATAGGGTTGGATTTAAATGGGCTTGACCCGCCCCGGCCCGTTTGACATTTGAAATGACCCGACCCGCCCCGGCCCATTTAAATTTTGACCCAACCCGCCCCGACCCGGCGCATTGAACACGTGAGTATAATATAAGATACAGAAATGCAATTGTTTTTTCTTTCAATTGTTGTTTGTTAAATAACCCCAAGGTTGTTATGAGTTACCTAGAAGGTAGATCTCTACATAATATATTTTCTCTACACCATTATTTTACCTTAGATAGAAAGACAATCAAATCAATTTATAGTTAAATTATGTTGCCAGTGTCCGCAAATCATGTTAGTTTACTTTAATCCTTGGTTGATTTGATGTATCATTTATTATTTTCTACTTTGAGTTTTGCTAAATCTTGTGTTTTCACAACATTGGAAAAACAGTTGCACACAAAAAGGTATATAGTATCTCCTAAGTTGTGCTTTTATATTTTTTAAATACCTTGCACATCTATTAGCTATGTTTTTCATATTATTGATATATAGTTTTCACATGATCTCATGTATATGGATGGTGAACACTTGAACATTTTGTCACACTTTTTTCTAGAGGGAGGGGCAAAAAAGGTTGCAATATCAGCTCCATCAACTGATGCACCAATGTTTGTAATTGGTGTAAATGAGAAAACATACAAGCCAAACATGAATGTTATCTCTAATGCAAGCTAGACAGCATTTTAGCATTATAGTAGAACTAAAAATTGGGATGTTTTAACATTAATGTTTGTAATTGGTGTAAATGAGATTGTGTTCATGGTTGCTACTTGTTGGACCGAGAAGGTTGAAAGTTGAGCTAGGCAGCAGTTTAGCATCATAGTAGAAGCAAAAATTGGGATGTTTTCATGACAGTTTTGACATCTTTTACTTGTTTTATTGTACATCAATTTAGTCACTATAGTGATACATTGAGTTTTGTGTTTATGGTTGCAGCTTGTTGAACTGTGAAGGTTGAGAATTGGGCTAGACAACAATTTAGCATTATAGAAGCAAAAAATGCAATGACAATCTTCAACTTGTTTTCTTGTACATCAATACTACACTACAATCAGACAATTACAATTTGCCCCATACCTTGCTAATTGAATTGAATAAAACTCATGTACATTTGAATTGCTTATTAATTTTCATGTGATTCATTTTCATCTATTATTTTCAATCATAGTTGATTTTATAAAAATTATAAATTATATATTTAATTTAAAAATTAAAACTATTTTTGGAACTACGCACGCGCCGTGACAACCAGTGAGACTAAAAATGTTTAAAAACCTATGATATTACTTAAACAACCTTCAACTTAAATGTTTTGGAGTAAAAAAAACCTAAATTAAACCTAGAAATAAGAATTTCTAACTCGCCTGCTCCTTCTTCGAGCCTCCTTCTCCATCGCCATCTTTGAAGTTCGAATCAGCCAGGTATGTTCTTCCTTTCTTTTTCTCCTTCCTTTCTTCTCCTTCCTTCTTCTATCTTCTTTTCATCTTCTTTTTCGAATTCTGTTTTTTTTTTCGATTCCTCCTTCTTCTTCTTTCTTTTTTTTCGAAATAGCTGCTGCTCCTTCTTTCTTTTTCGAATTCTGTTTTTCTTCTTGTTATTACTTTATCTTTATCTTTATCTTGACCTAGAAATCAGAATTTGGCAGAAATGTTATTGTTATTACTTTATCTTTTAATGTTGTTCCTGTTTTTGTATAGTTATTGTTATTACTTTATTTTTTCGAATTTGGCAGAAATGTTGTTACTGTTTTATCTTTTAATGTTATTTTTTTATTATTATTTTTTATTGGTCTTTACATTATGTTTAGTTTAACTAGTGTAATAGTGTAATTATGTGAGTAATTGTTGATTATTATTTATTTATAGCTTGAATTTTGAACAATGAGTTCCTCAAATGATGTTGATGTTGATGATGATGAGAATTATACTGGTGATGGCGAAGATGCTTACGAAGATAATGATTCCGATTTAGAATTTTAGTACTTTTTTAACTGTGTGACTCAAAACTCAATTCAATTGTCTAGACTCTAGAGTTAAAAAAGTACTAACATTGTCTAGACTCTAGAGTCTAGACAATGTTATCGAGTTATCGTATGACTTTATGTTTTAAAGTAGTGTTTATCTTTACTTCTATGTTATTTTAATATGAAATTCATGTTGTTTTAAGTATCAAATATGTTATAAAATTGATTTTGGAGCTTTTTAGCGAAATTGTGCGCCTCGCATACAAAAAGCCCGCGCCTTCGCCTCCCGCCTCGGAAAATAGGACCTTTTGCGCCTCGGTGCGCCTCGCGCCTCTTAAAGCTAAGTTGAAGAGATGGGATTTGTCATTGGATGTAAGTAGAAATTTGAGGTATATAAATTAGAGTGAGTGAGGGAGGACATGTGTGCTTAGGATATTTTCATTTCTCAGTTCGCTGGCTCTTCATGTGCATAATTATCTTTAAGTTTGATCAATGGAGTCTACCTGATCGTGTATTAATATTTGTTGAGTCGCTCAATTTTTCCTTGCATTCA
Source organism: Amaranthus cruentus (assembly GCA_019425755.1). Lineage (NCBI taxonomy): Eukaryota > Viridiplantae > Streptophyta > Magnoliopsida > Caryophyllales > Amaranthaceae > Amaranthus > Amaranthus cruentus. The sequence continues at coordinate 19,995,419 of CM033461.1, forward strand.
TCAGATAAATTGATCTTTGAATCTAATAGACATTTGTTGTCAAAGTACATATTGATGTTTACTTTGGGTACATGATTTGAATGGATGTTTGATATCCTTAATGATGCAGGAAATGGATGTAACTGCCATCGTATCAAAAAAGGAAAGTCCTTCAGAGTCTGAAAAAAATGGTAATGCTGTGTTTATTTATTGAGTTTGTTTCATTTCCCATCAAGAGTTATTTAAAAGTCTGTATCTTTGCTAGAAATCAAAGCTCGGGCAGATGCTGTGTGGCAGCAAATGGATAAAGGAGTATCATCCAGGACATTAAAATCCATTGTAAACAAACGTAATTCAATTGGAAATAGAAAACCACAGACAGTTTCTAATGTAAGACTTTTTAAAACTAAAATCTTCTCTTTTTTTCGGTTTGGGGGGAAGGAAGGGAGAGGTTGTGTGTGTGTGTGACAATTTCTTATGAATGAAGTCAAGGAGACAGCAGGTGACAAACCCACTCTTAAATATACGTATAGTAGAAGGGGGCGAAGAATTAGTAAGTAGCTATGCTAGGTGAAGCTGTTAGTCTTTTTGGGTTTTTGTAGGTTACCGGTTAATTGTTGTAGAAGCCTATTAATAGGCAGTTTGGGGGACAGGAGTGGGTATGTAGAAAAATATATTGTAAAACATAAAACGCTTGGAGTTGGGAAACTCAAATCATCCACTCTTGTAAGAAGCTTTCATTGAGGAAATAAAGAGAGGAAATTCAGAATATAATCTCTCTTGATTTTCTTGATTGTTCTTGATTAATATTGCAACTCAGCAGGTGTTTGAACCCAGCCTTTACGGCACAATTCATAATTCTTGACCATTTTCTCCTTGTTGCAGAACTGGATGTCATTATTGGGCTTGGGGTCAAAGAAAATAGACGTTACTAAGTCATCTTTGGAAACAAAGAGCAATACTGTTGCACTGAAGGGAGACGATGATGAAGCTAAGAAGCTTGCTGCTGCTGCTCTCAAACTAGCAAGAAATGTTGATGCTTCCTCTGCATTAAACACGGGAAAAATTGAGGTAATTAATAACCACATGGCTAATGGGACAAAGATTTTCCTCCTGATTTTTCCCTAAAATGTGTCAATTTACTTGTGTTGTTTCCTTATGCTGTTTATTTCTGTTTGTTTTTGGTTTTGGGTTGGATACAGGAGAGGAATCTTTCTGGCTTTTGTGTTTTACTTCTCATGAGTTCAGGCCATCATGTATTTACTTGAGTACATGAGCTTCTAGGCTTATCACTACTATGTTGATGGTGTTTGGAATCTTACATTATAATTGAAAGCAACGTTGCACAAAACGAAATACAATTTGATAAGAGAAACAAAACAAAATGTGAGAACCATTAATTTAGTGTTTTGGAAGCTTAGGCAACAAAATTTGATCAAATAGTAGCTAAATAACGTTGTCTTATTTGGTGTGGTGTACTGTTGGGTGTTTGAGTTGGGGGCATTTTTGTAAAACAGAGATTGGTAACGTGTAAAAAGCCCATACTTTGTCGTTGGGAAACCGAAACACTACCCCTGGTGTTTCAAATTGTATTTCGAAATTTTGTGTTTTTGTGAACCTACATAGCATGTGATAGTTAGAAGATATGGGCTCTTTAGTGTTTTTAACTTTTTTCTTGGTTTTATAGGTGACTGAGATTCGGGACTTTGCTGGTGAGGAGATTGAAGTAAAGAAGCTGGTTGATGCCAGTTCAAAAGAGGCGGCTAGGACTAACATGCCCTCTGCTGTGGATGCTGTTTTGGAACAAATTAAGAAAAAACCGAAACTGAATCTTCTTGACAAGACCAAAAAGGATTGGGGAGAGTTTAAAGAAGAAAATAAGGACTATGAGGAGGAGTTAGATGCCTACAAGAAGAGTTCAAATCAATATCTAGACAAGGTATCGTTTCTTCAAAGGACAGATTATCGGGAATTTGAAAGAGAGAGAGATGCAAGACTTGCACAGCAGGCAAAGAGGAGGACAGATATGCGAGAGGATCCTTAATTGGTGGTTGTAAAGCAATAAACACGAATGGATGGTGTTAACCGTTGAGATCGTAATGTTTACTCTTGCTAGAGGTGATCTGACCAAAGATTTGTACTTGATATCAATTTGGAATTGTAGAAGACTGCATATGTGGTAGTCTTGAAAACTAGCTTGGATCTCATATGTGATACATTTTCTGTTTTGGTACAAGTGCTTGATGTCTTTAAGTTAAAAAGTTTTTGTACTTGAAGTTTTGGGTTTTTTTGCTGGTACTACGTACTAGTTGTAACTTGTAATAAATTTTAATGAGTTAAATATTACTTAGTTTATAGGTTATCCGCAATTATTAAAGAGCGGATAGAATGAAAAGTCATTTTATTTTATTTTCGAGGAGAAAAGGAACTGAAAAATCAAAGGAAAATACATTTTCTTGGGGTGATTGAAAAGAGAAGTTTTCTTGATTTTTTTATAATAATACGATCTATTATTAATTAACAATGTATAATTTCAACTTTATAGGGTGTATTCTCACAATATCTCAATAGGTTTGACTAGTTACCGTGGGTTATTTGCAAAAAAAAAAAGTAAAAAAATCTTAACCCTTTTTCTAAAAAAAATCTTAGCAACTTTTGATCCATATTGCCAACCACCCCTCGCAAGCCACCCTATCCTATCCCTTCGCTTGGATCATCGGCCAATCGACATCCTATCACCTTCAACACAACAATACACCAACACAATCTCTTCCAAGCTGTGAAGTTAAGCCCTTATTAACAATCCTAACCTCAAACCCATCCAACAACCTTCGTCCCTTACCCTATTGCGACGACCACTGCTGCTTTCGGATGTTGATACAAAGACAAAATGGTTTGTAATAGTTTTATGGGCAGTAGTGGTGGTTAAAACTTGGGTAAAGGTGGTACAAAGTTGGTGGTCATTTTAGACACACCCCCATCTTTAACTTTACAAAAGACCTCTTCTATAGCTTTAAAACCTTTTATTTGGTGCACTTATGAGATAATCCTTTTCCGTAAAGTGTTGTTCTCGTTTGAATATCTCTACCACCAAACCCTGTCATTTCTTTTGGTAATTCATTGTTGGACCACTTCATCGGTAGGCTGTTAACTACACTTTTGATGCGTGTGTGCCTACCTGCTCTTGACAAGAGTTTTTATTTTCAAGATTGCGGTTATTTCTTATATTCACCAACACTAGTTCCGAAGCTTTTAACTTCTTCATATTTTCCCCAATTGGAATACCTAGATTAACGAATGGGCACTTCTTTATATTTCTTATAAAGGATAGTCGACAAACTTCGAGCTTACGAAGAACACAAGCTTATAAACCGATTAGTGATATAACCACGACAGAAGTAAGAGAAGCTCTCAAAAAGATGTGGGGATTTAAGGTAGTTGGACTGGATGACATTCCAATTGAGTTGTGGAGGGGCATAGGAGAAGAGGGCATTCATTGGTTTACTAAACTCTTTAATGTCATCTTGAGATTTCGTAAGATGCCGGAAGAATGAAGGGTTATCACAATTATCCCACAATTTAAGAACAAGGGCGATGTATAAGAATTTAACCTGAATTCAACACCTTTTCTAGCAGACCTTATTTCCTTCCCACAGTGTCGCAGCTTCCTCCTCCAGCACATCCGCACCTTCGCCGGCCACTCCTCACCACCATGCCCACTACTGACTTTCTGTACTACCGGAAAAACAACCGGTAACTTCTTCACTCTGCACCGCCATCGTCTCCTCGTGCTCTCCTCCACTTTATATTTCGTTTTGAAGAACCCTAATTTTTCATTTTCCATTTCCTGATATCTCAATATCTGTTATAGATATCTCTTTGGTGCAAACATCTCAACAGCTAATTTCAACCTGCTCTTGCGACTCTCCACTCCTATTCACCCTTTCTCTTTTTTCCAAAGTCTAAGTATACTGTTTTTTGGGATTTTGTGGCTAGCATTTGAACCTTACTCCTGAGATTTGCAACCTCTAAGTCTGTCGAAACATCACGCTCATCCTTCTGATCAACTTCCTCACTGACTTTGAGATCTCCTTCAACTTTTCCTTTCATTAATGACTAGAATTGAATCCGCACACTCTTCTCTTTCTCCACAAATTCAAGACAACTGTTTAGATCTACAGCTTCCGTGTCATTACGAGCAGCCTTTGAATCCTTCGTAGACATTTTTTGAGTAAAGCTTCCAACGATCAGCTAGTTTCTTCTTATTCTCTAAATACTTGTTTCGAAACTTGTCAAGATATGCTTGAGACTGTCTGGAAATCTAAACTTGTTGTGCTATGTTGTCAATTTTAGTGATTATCTCCTCCATTAGAATTAATACTCTATTCAAGCTAGTTTTGAGGTCTTGATGAGTTCTAGTGGGATTACGACCACATATTTCGCGATCATTGACACGTCCTCCATCATCGAGAATCGAACAGCTCTGATACCAATTGTCATGGACTGACTTAGCCATAGGACTAATTTTACTAATGACATAAAAGAAATGTATATGAATGTAGTAAATTGTATGAAAATGTAAATGTATATGGAAAGATTGAATGTAATCAAAAGACAATTACAAAAGATAGTATACAAGCATTCGAGAGTCTTGTTCTCTTGTAATGAGTATTAAAACTCCTCTTAAAACTATTACTTGAATGAATCCCTAATTCCCTTCCCTTCCCCTCTATTTATACTAATAATCTCTATATTTTATTTTCCCACTTAACTATTACTAAGTATTATTTATTTTACTTAATCCCAATAATACCCTTCACAACCCTTCATGACATATACTGATCTATAGTTATCAATATTAGAGGGTTGTTGAACTTTTGGGATCAAAGTTACTCATGACCTTTGCTCATAAAATTAAGTATAAACCCATACACTTCATGTTGTATTTCCTCCAACATTTATCTGAAAAATTTAAAATTGTAACCATCAAACCTAAGAGCCTTGTCTATTCCACAAGCCTACACAGTTTGTTACACTTCGTGTTGTATTTCCTCCCACATTTATCAATGAAAATGTAAGTGTTCTAGTTTTATGTCTCCAAATTCTTTCTTTGCTAATTATCCAAGCTTTTAGATTCTACTGTATAGCCTTTAGTTTGTCTTGTTCTATGTCACTAAAGCATATTGTTTCACTTATTGTTTAAAGATCATGTATGATAGAGTCAAGCTTGCTTATTTTTTTTTCATCTATGCCACTAAAATGTATTTTACTACAATGGACTAATAGATTCTTTAGGGCTTTGAGCTTGTCATTAGGGCTTAAGGGAAGAAGATTCCTTCATTCCGTACAAAGATGTTTTCTAAAGCCAAGGTGAAGAAATCAAGCATTGTGACAGTTGAAGTTTTTAGGATCGAGTTGATTGTCTCTATTAATTTCAATATGATCAAAATATGATCTGAAAAACTCCTTTTTAATACCAAGATGCTTGTAATGTTGTAAAAGAATTAGAGTACAAATTGCTAGGATCCCTCCCCCATTTGTGATACAAACCAGACAATTTGAGACAATATATGTTGTATTTGAGACAATTAGAAGTTTAGGGGAAGAATAGAGAGGAGAGACAGAGAAGAAGAATTTCGACGTAAGAGAAAGATTATAATTATTCTTATTACTTTTAAGCAAATGGACTCTCTACTTATTTTAGAGTTAATTACAAACAACCTAACAACAACAAAAAGTAACACGTTTTGTTACCAAATAACATATTTAATAGAATTATATCATCCCTTTAACAATACTCGTTCCTTTGAATACTTGTCTGTAAGTCTTAGGCAATAAGAAACTGAGAGTACTTGTTGAGAAAACAGCCGGCCATTTCCCATATTGCTTGTTGAGATTGCTGTCCTTGTCACTGGATTAAGAGTCGAACCATTGCCTTATTTTGATGCTTAATAGTGCGCCTATCTAAGAATGCTAAGGGTTGTAGATTTGTAGAGACATCATATCCCGTATTTATTTGCTTGATTAGTCATGATGTCCAGAGCTCTCTGAGATGAAACTTAATTTGATTTTTCATGGTTTTCCTCCTCTGTATGCTTTTATCCACCTCAACATCACTAACTTCACCTACCAAGTAGGGGATATGCACAGGGGAGGTTGATTATACGCTATTTCATAAAGGTGTAAGTTGTATGGAGGTATGAAAATGTGTGTTACCACCATTTAGCCAAAGGCAACCATAAAGTCCAATACATCTAAAATGAGTCTTAAGACACTTATTGACTATTTTTGTTGGCGTCTGGTGCGACGTGGGATTGGCTGCGGCTACTAGCAGCTGCCTGGGTGTAGTCTAGAGGTTGGCAGAGTGCGGTCTAGCGGCTGCTTGGCTGCTGTGGTGGCTTAATTCCGTAAGAGAGAAATAAATCATAGAAGAAGAAGAGAACAAAGGGACAATAGTGGAAAAAAAGCTATATGCTGCGGTCATATTGCCCTTATATGCTGCGGTTTTGAACCCAAGCATTTGTCGTAGCAGCAGATGAGCAAAATTAAATGCTGCGGTTTAAAACAACCGCATAAAGTGACTATTTTTTTTTCGTTTTATTATTTAACCACTTATTTCATCACATAAATTCCGATTATTGAAATAATCAAATAATTCACATAAATTCATCACCAATATTATATATACACAATATATATATATATATATATATATATATATATATATATATATATATATATATATATATATATATATATATATATATATATATATATATATATATATATATATATATATATATATATATATATATATATATATTAAGGTAGGATCAAGTGAAAACACTTAAAGTGGTGAAAACGAAAACCGACATGTAGGTATACATATTATAGCAAAAGGGTACATATTATCTTATAGAGTGCACATATTTTTGTGAAGAAAAAGTTCATATTATTTACAAAATGCCATCCGAATATGTACCCTTTTAAGCATATATATGTACACTATTTAGCAAATGTCTAATTATTTACAAAACTGCCACCCAAATATGTACTCCATTTGAGCTTTCATGTACTCTGCTTTTCACCATTTTAATTGGTTTTCACATGATCTAAATCATATATATATATATATATATATATATATATATATATATATATATATATATATATATATATATATATATATATATATATATATATATATATAAATCAATAATAATCTATTATTATTTTATCAATGCACAAATCCACACTGAATGCGACACTGATGCTGCTGAAGGCTCTTCGTGGTCTGCTTGGCTTGGTTACTTATAATCCATACAACAACAAACTGCAAAATTATAGGAACGCATAAGTAACTACAATAAAAAAAAACCATTACTAAACCAACTAAGAAATAAATTTTATGGACTCTTTACAAGTCCAGGATTGAATAGCATACATTCCTAGTGTATTCTTTTTGTTAAGGTTTGACGACAAGTGAACTTAAAGGTAAGAATCAAAATCCCACAAACAATGGGTAATAAAGATATAACCTTTGGGAGGTAATAAAGATGTATCTATAAAATCATTCACATTTTCTTTTTCTTTTCAAAACAAAATCAATTCAATAAAATACACAAAACCCATGAACTTAAATGAGAATTTTGTCCAAAACAAAAGCAAAATCAAGAAAAGATCTCACCTTTGGGAGGCTCAATGGATTCTGGAGGTAAAATCCCATTCCCATTTTCTACAGAAATTACAAATTAACCATATTAACAATTGTTGGTAAATATGCAAACACCCAAAAATCCAGAATCTTGAAGTATTTAACAAGATTTATCCCATAATTTTCCTCAATTTCCCGGCACAAATCCTTTTCAGATCTACCCACTTTCTGTCTTCTTCTTTGCTATCTGTTCATCCTATCTACTGCTGCAGAAGATGATGTTAAGTGTCTTCAAGGCATTAAATCTTCATTAATCGACTCACAAGGTAAACTCAATTCATGGAACTTCAAAAATTCTTCAGCTTCTGTTGGGTTTGTTTGCAAATTTGTGGGTGCTTCTTGTTGGAATGATAAAGAGAATAGACTAATTAGTCTTCAGCTTAGGGATTTTCAGCTTTCTGGGCAAATCCCTGATTCTCTTGAGTTTTCTTCTAGTATTCAAACTCTTGATCTTTCTGGTAATTCTTTATCTGGTACTATTCCTTCTAAGATCTGTACTTGGAGGATGAAGTTGATGATGGTTGGGTTAGGGGTTTAATTAGAGTTACAGAGATTATTTTTTAAATTAAAGTCAACGGTCATAAGGCTTGGTCAAAGGTAAGAAATGGGCTATAACCGGTAATTTAGGGTGGTTGGCTGTATCGATGTCACAATTTGTAAGTTGGTGGCTGTTGTTGGGGAAAAACGAAGTTCGAGGCTGTTTAATAGAAATTGAGGAAATTTGATGGCTGTTGTTGGGAAATGATCCAAAAAAAAAACATAGAAATCAATGGATCGGAAGGTCGAAAAAACCTCTAGCATCTTAACCCATTTTACATCTGAACCTAGGTGAGGAAGAAGAGGAAAAAGCAAAAAAGAAAAAGGAAATAAATTCAAGTTTTAGAACTCAAATGAAGAGATCGAACCTGAAGTGAAGGAAAATCGAACAGCAGCAGCAAGATTCATTGGAGCAGCAAGATGAAAATGGAGAAGAAGAAAGGAGCAGCGTTTTTTGGGTGAAAAAGGAGAAAGAATTGCGTCTTTGGTATGTGCTAAAATGTGCTGAAATGAATGTGCTGAAATGATTTAAGAAGGAGGGATTTTTTTTAAGCATTATATGCTGCGGTCAATGGCAAAACCGCAACGTATAATCAATATCTTTTTTTTTTTGGCTTATTTGCTGCGGTCAATTGGAAAACTGCAACATTTGTAATTTTTTTTGGCCTTATTTTTTTTATCCATTTAATGCTGCGTAAGAGTAAAATCGCAACATATGCTGCACAACAAATGTAATTTTTTCCACTAGTGGGAGACAGTGTAAAACGTGACGAAAGGTATGATATTCAGTTTCTTTTGTGAGCAAGGGAGATAAATAAGGGAGAGAAATTAAAACCCTAACCTATATTTTACTTGTGTATTTTATCTAAAAATTAATACTAAAATTTATTTTAATAATATTAAGCGACCACTTAATTAAAGTTCATAATTATTATTAAAAGTATATTATAATAACTAATACAAATATTTGATAACTAATATATTAAAAATCATTTTCAAAATAGTTTATGCCATGTTTGTGAACATGATTTCATTTAACAATCTGAAAGTGGTTCAAATTTATTTTTTGGCAAATTAAAAATTTTCAAATTTGAATTTGGATCAATTCTACCATTGTTTTTTAAAGTTCTTAAAAGTAGAGAATTTGATAATGACTTCCGAAACCTTGTCATTTTCAAATTCTCATTTATGATTTTCAGAATTGAAATCCATAATTTCAAATTATTTACCTGTTCCAAAACACAATATTAAATTATTTTTACTAATGTCAAATAATTAGGGGATGTTACAGACTACCCCTTAAAAGAAGTTTGGGGACGAAACTACAACATAAAAGCCTCTTAATATGAATATTTTCTAGCCAATCCTTTCATGTTGGCTCAATTTGGCACACTTTGCCGATAATCTATCATCAAAGATAACTTTAATTGTCATTCGAACACACTTGTATAAACTTAACTATCATTGTTTCTAAAAACTAACTTCCTTAGACACACAAAATTGCATCCAAATACGTAAATAGAACTTAAATTGTCAACAACAAGCATGCAATTAGGGGTGTTCAAAAAGACCCAACCCGTCCGACTCGACCCGCCAACTTGCTGACCCACTTCATATATGGCGGGTCAAAAATCAAAAAATTGTAATGTTCGGGTCGGGTCATGGGCCGATTTTCAAATTGATCTGGGAACCCGTTAATGACCCGGTTTATAATTAGTAGCTACTATACCAAGTTGGTAGTCTGTTCTTTCTTTTATTGATTTATTCATACATTGAGATGAATTTTTCCTTCTTGTTTGAGTTGAATCATTGGAGGGTCTAATGAGATTTTTTATTTTATTTTAATTTTTGGGTTTTTTGAAATTTTGCAGCAATTGGATTCAATGTGGAAATAGTACAGTACAAAAACATTGAATTTCAACTTTTATGTGACATGCTCTATCTTTGTTTTATGTTGTTGACTTGATTTCGCATTGATGATTGGTTATTTGATTGGTGATTAGTGAGAATTGTAGGATATTAGTTGTGGACTGTGGAGTATTTCTGCTTTCAATTTAATTGAGCTAACTTAATATGAAGCAAGTAATTTAATGTTGGCAATGTTAATTGATTGTGATGTGAATTTATTCTGAGATTGTCTTGGTGAATTATATGTATGTGAACTGATGTGCATTCTGATGAATTACAAATTACAAATAATAACCGGGTACCGGGTGTCCCGATCCGTTTTATCCGGGTACCCGAAAACCGGGTACCCGAATTAAATGGGCCGGGACACGGGCCATTAAAAAAGGTACCCGACTAACTGGGTACCCGGCTTTCCGGGTAACCCGATTGGCCGGGTACCCGGTAGTGAACACCTCTACATGCAATAACTGCAATAATAAAAAATATCAAAAGGAAAACGCATGAAAACATTCTAAATCTTGTTGCATTCAACCCCCCTTAAAAGTAAAGTTACAACCCCATAACTTAACTAATCTTGGTAAAAAGGTGTGGATGTTTCTCATGCATGGAATCCTCAATTTTCCAATCTGCCTCTTGAATGTTCAGATTAGCCCATAGAACTTTTACCATCTTAATATCTTTTTTCTTAGTACTGCGCACCTTAGTATCCAAGATCTCAATGTGTTTCTCCTCATAAGACAAGTTTTCATCATGGTCCAAAGAGCTCGAGATATAGCACATGGGATTTATTGGGAACTTATTGCTTCAAAATATGAACACATCATGAGTATTACCCGACTCATTGGGCAAAGCAAGCCTATAACAACTTTTTCTACTCTTTTTGCGACTTCATAAGATCCTATTAAAATTTGGTTTCAACTTTCCGTTCATGCCAAACTTCATTACTCCTTTCATCGGCAACACTCTCAATAGTACATAATCCCCCACAACAAACTCATCAGTTTTCTCTTAAGATTTGCATAGGACTTTTGTCGATCCTACGCAACCTTAAGCTTTTCACAAACCATTTTTACTCGATCGTTCATCTCTTCTAGCATAGTCGGACCTAAAGTGATAGACTCGCTAAATTCATCCCAAAACACCAGGCTGCGACACCGACGATCATACAAAGCCTCAAAAGTTGCCATATGGATGCTTGCTTGATAACAATTGTTATATGAAAATTCTACCATATTAAGACACTCATACCAAGATCCTTGCCTCTCCAAGTACAACTTGTAACATATCCTCAAGAGTCCTATTAGTGCTCTTAGTATGCCCATCAATAGCTGGGTGAAAAGACATGCTCCTTAGAAGTTCAGTTCCCAAAGCTACTTAAAACACTTCCCAAAATTATGACACATGTCTAGTATCACGATCTGACATACTAAATCTAGGGACACCATGATATAGCACAACATACTTAAGTTAAGCTCAAGTTAATTGATCCATGTCCCACATTTTTTTAGCGAAATGAACTTGCACTCTTGGTAAGTGTATCCACGATCACCCATTAAGTATCATTTCCCGACCTAGTCCTCGGTAAACCCAAAACAAAGTCCATGGAGATGTCATTTTATTTTCATACTTGAATGTACAAGGGTTGGAGTAATCCTACGGGCCTCTTATGCTAACTCTTAACCTTTTTTCATGCTATACACCTGGAAACAAACACCGCAATACCCCTCTTCTTCTTGACGACCAAAAAGTGTGCTTCACATCTTGATACATTTTATCTTCACGCGGATGAATGAAATATTGTGAACTATGAGCCTCTCTCAAAATCTTATCCTTAAGTTCTTCACCAGTAGAAGATACACGCCAACGTCCCTTATAACGAATGTTACGATCTTGAAGCTTAACCTTTTTCTTTTCTTTATTCATTTTATACTTTATTTTTAATGTAACACCCGAATTTCCTCCGTTCCCTTGCAGTTTTTGTTCCGTATAGAGGGTGGGAAATTCAGGGGTGTTACAACATGGAACTTAAGGTACCCAATCCGCACTATGAAATCTTTTAAACAATAAAGCAAATGTAGCACCAGATGGGAGTAATCAATTGTGGGAGATCTTTTGTACTATAGAGAAATCGTCAGACGAGGAGAAGTTAGATGAAAGACTTGTTTGGATTAAATGCTTTGGTATTTCTCCTGTAGGGAGACCATAAAGAGGATCAATGACCTATGGGACCCTTGGTTTTCTTAGACTAAAACACAGAACAAACGAAATATATTAGTTATGCATATAGATTCTTGTTAATAACAAAGTTCAAAATAATATAGATTGCAGAATTGTCCTTCAATCATTATCAAATGGGCATGATGTTTAGGTTAAAAAAAAAGTGCAAATAGGTTTTGTTATAGGTATTAACAACATATATCAATGCAAGATCAGAGCAAAAGGTGGATGAAAATACTATGGATGAAATAGACAAAAGTATTATAAATAAAACAAATAAGGAGACAAGAAGTAGGGTAAATGACTCCCTTAAGATATTGTACAAGATAATTGTCCAGATGATTTTGAAGAATTTAAGACAAGAATTGAAGGGAAGGAGGAAAATGAATTCATCTACTCATTAATGGATAAACAAGCACAAACCAAAGACACAATGGTATGACCCTGTTAACATAGATGAAAAAGTACCTATTATATAAAACTTACTTTAAAAAAAAAATATTAACTTTCTGGATTAAGTAAAGACTAAGCACAAGAACTCATTCAATAGATTTAGAAGCGTGTGGGTTAATGATGATTTTAACTGGTGTGAAGCACTTGTTAGTGTCACAAATTGTTATACTAATAATGGCATAACTTTGTTATTTCTGTTACTTTTTGTTGTTGTTAGGTTGTTTATAACTAAATCTACTATAAGTACACAGTCCATTTGCTTAAGAGTAATAAGAATAATTACAATCTTTCTCTTATATCTAAATTCTTCTCCACCTCTCCTTTCTATTCTTCCCTTAAACTTCTAATTGTCTCAAACACACCATCTACTGTCCGAAACTATCTGGTCTGTATCATTGGTGTTAGGGCCAGCACACTGCCTGCTCAATTACTCTCATGACAAGAAAGAAATTGGCTCCCATCACTAGGAAGCAGTAAAGTATGGAAGGAAATGATTCAACTAAATCATCCTTAGAAGTACAATTGAAAAATATATATGTATATGTACACGCACAAATATATATGTATATATATGTATAACACATTCTTACTCTAAAGGATTCTATATTGATGTTGTATGTCCAAGGGTGCTTTTATATAACAATTCAATGTTTTCATCAATTTAGACTCTTCATACTAGTTTATCTAATTGCGTGCTTGACTTTCTTTTGTTGACATCATTCATCTGTTTAAACAAATATTATCGTTTTTTTATAACATGCTCATAGAGTTTCCGAAGTACATTGTACCTTTCTAATATTTATTTTATTATTTCATAATATTTTAATTTGACAATTGATGTTAGCTCTCCCAAATAGAATGATTTCTTTGTGGTTACTGATTTTGTATTCAATTGGGCCAATTCAAAAACTGTATTAGCCTACTCAGTCAGGCTAACTGATTGTCTCTTAAAGTTCAACTATCTAATCATCGAAATTCACTAAATCATACCCCATCATAGGTTTTCAGTTTATGGTACCTGGTCTATTATTAAAATTTTTTTTCCTTTCTCCTTCAAAGTTTTGATTCGCAATGTGTTGAGCCAATTCAGGCATTCTTAACTTGAATTAGTTTAGGGTGTTATGTTAAAAGGTAGATTTAGGTCTGAGCATTAATCTCTATGGCATTTCATAAAGGTAACTTAATATCGAAATTACGCTTCTAAAAACATATAAAATCATGTAGTAGTTTAACACTCTTTCGAGTTCCCACTATAGCCTTAATATTTTCTTTTTTAATTTTATGATTGAGTTACTTTAAACAACATCCCTTTTATTTGGAAAATTTGCCAAGAATAATCCCAACTATCATCGGTTGGCCAAAAATAAGCCCAACTATCGATTATTTTTTACTAATCCTAACTATTCATCAAATTTGCTCAAAACAGTCTCACTCTCTTCATGACCGGTTACAGCAGGTATTTTGTGAATAATTTTTTTTTTACCTTTTTGTTTAAGTTACCTTCATCAAATAAGAAGATGTACTCTTTCATCTTCAAACTGATTTACCCTTGCAAATTCAAAAAACCCATTAAACTCTCCTTCCTCCATTGATGAGCAAGTTCATACCCATCTTCAAACTCTAGACTTATCAAAATCAGCAGGTTTAAATACTTAAAAAAAAAGAGGAATTCATTGAATCTTAAAGGAATGAAGCTTTTAGAGCTTTAGCATGAGTGAAGTTTTTAAATGAGAGTTTTTAAGGTTTGTTAATGGAGGAAGAATGAATGAAGAAGAAGATGGAGTATAATGAAGATGAAGGGTACATCTTATTTGATGAAGGTGAGTTAAAAAAAAGGTAAAAAAAATTAATGACAAAATACCTGTTGCAGCCGGTCATGGAGGGAGTGAGACTGTTTTGAACAAATTCGATGAGTAGTTAGGATTATTAAAAAATAATCGACAGTTGAGATTATTTTTGGCCAACGGGTGATAGTTGAGATGGTTCTAGGCAAATTTTCCTTTTTTTTAATTTATGATTTTATCTTTTTAACTCTTGGAGTAAAATCCTCAAACTTTGGCTACTTAGCCTTTACTCTTATTCACTAGCATGAATCATGACTTTAATCTATTTACTCTTTATAGTTAAGATTCATTAATTAAACTCTCACTTCGGTACCAATATAAAATAGGTGTTCATTATCTTAATATCCTCAAATTTTTGGTTATTTATTTTTTTACATCAAACTTTCTAGTTTTTCGTTCTTTTTGATTCTCTTAATTCTCCTAAATTTTAGACATGCTTCCAAAGCCTTGGCTCTGATACCAATTGTAACCGCCCCGAATTATGAAGGCAAAGACTAATTGGAATTTAGTATTAATTAAGCGAAAGCTCACTTTTGTCAGCATAATTAAGGGGGTTACTTAAAGGTTAAACCAATGTTCAAGTAAAATACTTGAACCAAAGCCAAAGCAATATAATGGAAGCCTTAATTGTCCAAAATAAAGGAAAATTACAACCAAATCGAAATAACTCTGATGTTCGAAGTACATCTTTAAAATAGTCCAAATCTAAACAATTATACTATTACTCTCTCAGATACAATAAAGAGATCTAAGCAAAAGGGAGTCAAACTCCAACTCAATTTCACCCTACAGTCGTATATCACTTCTCCATCGAGGTGCCATGGGGTCCACTCTAAAAACAAAAACCATTGGAAAACATACAAAGCATAGTATCAGCAAAAGGCTGAGATAACACACTAGTGCTCGTCAAACAAGTTGTTTAAACGTTTTGGTTTGAGTAAATTCATTTTGAAAGATGCTTTTTCATTTGATAAATTATGTCTTCATTCAAACTCAATTCAATGGTTTCATAATAATTCCAAGTTCTCATTTTTCATTATAAATCATAAGATCTCTATGGATCCAAATCAACTTCAAACTCAAATTATAAGTTTGCATGGGTACTCTGTGAGTCATCCTGTGACTCGGTTGGTAGTCGGTTTACCGTCCGCGAAATGTTCGGCACTTGTAACACAATGGTATTGTGAACAATACGCGCTCAGCATTGGTGAGTCGTTTAATCATGTACACAACATTTGCTGTGGCATATGTACCCGTCATTTAGGCTAAAACATTTTTGTATATATAATATATATCTTGTAATTTCAATAGCATTTGAAAAGTCAAAAATACAAACCTTTTCCATATGATAAATATCTTTTATTTGCACTATAGCAAATTATACTTTATTTGCAAAATAGCAAAATCAAATTATGATCTTTCCCACACGGGTAAAACATGATTAGCATAATCATATCATCAAAGATAACATTTCTATTATATTGGGGCATCACTAATTGATACACATGATTTATGTACATTTTATCCCCTAATTTTCACTCATATTATGCAATCCTTATGCTTTATTCTTCTGATTTAGTCAATTTATGCTTATTTTTGAGGATATTACTCTTTTGGTGTAGTGTTTGTTGTTTTGTCCATTTTTGCAGGTTTTCGAGCCATCTCAAGCACTAATTATATTTATCGTCTTACTCTCGAAGGCTTGGTGGCCTTATGAACTAAGTTAGTGACTAAAGGGAAGTCACATTAATTAAAAGAAGGCCAACCAAAGAAATGATACAACTTTCGATCATCAAATGCAAAAGGGTCAACTTATAATGATCATATCTTTAAACACACTTGGAATTTGATAGATATTTTTATTGGAGATTAAACTTGGGTCCGTTAGCTTCGAAACGACTGGTCACATGCCCAATTCTGATAAGAAACGACCAAGTTATGGCATTTCAAAGACGCAGTGCGCATCAGGTACAAACCAGTCGACGGGTCGACTAGTACCAGTCGCCTCGATTGTTTCAGGCCTGACAGCTACAGTTCCAATTTTTGTCCATCTACTTTTGCCTCTTGCTTCCACCACTCCTTCCCCTTGCGTGCTTCAGCCTTCCCTCTCCTGTGCATCTGCTCCTCATGATGAAGAGGGTTGCTTGTTTGACTACCTAGGCAATGATGGTGAATGCAAGTGGGAAGCTCATACTTTTGGCTATTATACTCCAATTTTCTGATTGAGAAGACACCATTTTCAGCACACAAGCTGAACCAAGCCAAGTTTTCTCTTCTTTCTAAGTTTATTAGTGTATTTGTATGTTTAAACACTTCATCCATTCCAGAAACTTGTAGTAGTTCTTTCATTAAACACTTTCATTTGGTATTTCTCTTCTAAGAATCAAGCTTTTGAGTTGTAATATTGTAGCAAGACACTAGTAGTTGTAACACTCTTTCTTTGGTAATTGATCAAGTATTTTCCAGAAATTGTGGGTTTGATTTAGCATTTGGTTTGAAATATTCCTTCGGTTTGAATATTGAAAGATCTTGTTCATTTGTGTGATTGTCATCCCCCTCCTTAGTTGAGGGTAGTAAGTCTCTTTAACTTAATTTTCTTCTGTGTTGTTGTTACATTATGAATGATTTGATATTTTATGTGTTTATGTTAAACATGAGTGAGTAGTCTTCTTTCTAGAGTTTGGGGATGTAGTTAGCTAATTATTTTTGCTTAAGGGGTAATGGGTTGAGTATAAATATGTACATGAAAGAATATGTGAGTTCCATGGTAAGGAATCGAAAGTCCATTTCGATCTCCATCCATGGACAATTTATGTTGCTTGATTGTTTGAATGCTTGGGAAGTATGAATTCATGCTAGTAATGAGTGGCCCAGAAGCTAACTTTACTAGGATTCCTTTGAGGCCTAGCCCGTCCTTAGGATGATGAACCATGCCCATCTTGTATGATTCTTTCTTGATTAACATAGATTGGAGGTCAGGAACATGTATTAGAAAGTTGTTAGTATGGTCGAGTTATACGCCCAGAAGTCGAATCTCCTAAACCATATTAGTGACTATATAGTTCCTATACCCAGAAGTTGTGGAGCTAAATTAGAAAGACCTTTCTTATCATAAAATGGTTAAAACATATTTTCAACCCATCCCTTTAGCATAAGAAGCTAAAATCCCTAAACTCTAGTCTTTTTATCTATTGTTTAAACTTGAAATCTGAAAATTGTTGTTACTATAAAAACTTAAAAATCATAAATCTCTTTGTCATTAAACTCTGTTTGACCAAAACGTTTCCCTGTGGATCGACCCCTTACTTACCGCTAATGCTAGTCATTAGGGTTATTTAAGGCGAATATAATTAATTGTGTAGACCGGACCTAGTTAAATAATCAACGACCTACGGTTTCGCGCTCTATCACTAACATGTATGGATATGTTTCTTTGAAACTAGTTAAAATTTAATATGATTTTTCAAGGAAACCTCTAAAACGTTTGGTTACAATCCTTCTTAAGTAAAGTAAATATAACTTAGAAGAATATTAAAATTCATTCAAGACAACCAGAATATAGTTCATAAGTTTTTAAAGTCATTATGATAAAAGATTCATAAAACACTATTTTCTCAAATACTCAGCAATTTTGTCGGTAATAAAATCAATAATTGATTTACAAAATACATATTAATTCTCCAATACGGCCCAAATTAATCAAGTCATTATAATTTCTTAATTAAAATGAATTTAAGGTTGTCCCATCAGATTATAATTGTTTATGCCAATTTATAACGATTTTACAATTACTTTCAACAATCTATGTATTTACTACTCCCTCCGTTCCCTATTGATGTTCCCATAGGGAATGTTCACGGGAATTAAGAAAAGTGGAATATTTTAGATAGTGGAGATATTATTTTATTGAATAATAAATTTGATGGAGGAAAGGTGGGGACCACAAATATTAAAAAAGTATTTAAAGAAAGTTAGTGGAAAAAATATGGGGACCACAACTAATTAAAAAATATTTTTATGAAGTTAGTGGAAAACCTGTGGGGACCATAAGGAATATAAAAATGTTAAAATGAAGTTAGTGGAAGATATGTGGGCCCATAATCATTATTAAAATATTAAAATGAGGATGGGTAAGGTTATTTTTGTCCAAAATTTGTGATATAAATGGAAAAATTCCTTATGGGAACAACAATTAAAACACCCGAAAATGAAAAGTGGGAACTTCTTTAAGGAACGGAGGGAGTATTATTTAAATAATGCATTAAATTCATAAAATTTGTAAACCATCTACGTTAAACTTATTTTATGCTATGAGGCGGTAGGTTACTAATACTTTTTTATATAGGTCTATTTTTACTCAAATTTAATTATCAATATTACACCTTTTAATAATTAAACGTTTTATTAATTTGATAAATTAGTAAATAATTAATAATTAGCTTAATAAAATTATACCAAAGTCCTAAAAGTCATATAATACTTTTATCAGCCCACTTAAACTTATAAATTTCATGTATGATATTTTATTATTTTATATAGGCATTTTATCGATAAATATAATAAAATCGGTTTAAAATTATTTAAGTCCGAATAAAATAATATAAAAATTTTTATGATGTTCCAGAAACTATTTTAAGGAATATAAAATCTTAAATAACCATTAAAACTATGTGGGGTATTTTTTATAATTAATATATTTATTTTACCGATAAACCTAATAAAATTTATTTAAATCCATATATGGTCACGAAAATCCATTTAAATTTTTTAACATGTATCTAATGTTTATATGAGTGTCTCATAAGATTTTTATTTCCAAAAGACATCATTAGTATTTATTTTGTATTTTACCGTTTTCTAACACACCGATTATTAATAACCGAGTGATAATTATTAAGGTGCCCAAAAGTCCACAAAATCTTCCCAAACTTTTACCTAATTTAGATACTGTCAAAATGAGTATATGATAAAAATTTTAAGTCCATATGTCTTTATTTGGTAATTATTGTATATTTTACTATTTTACAATTTACCGATAAACAATTTAACGATTACTCAAAAATCATGAAAACTTTCAAACTAAATATATTCTGGCCAAATCTTATTGGAGACATTATAATATGATGTTATAATTAGTTTTTATGATCAAGAGTTAATCTAATACAACATTTTATAATAAGAGTATTTAACACCTTCAAATCCATTAAAATATCGTTTTAATGAATAAATTTCAACAAAATTATTCAAGAGATTTTTTTAACATATAGCTACTGAAAACTATTTTTAAAATGCATTTTAAATATTTTCCAAATCCATATAACCATTTTCATCACAAATACTTTCACAAAGTAGTTATATCATACAACAATTAAGGAAAATTTCATGATATACCACTAAGTTTTTTCATAATTCACCATATACCACATCAAATATTGTAGATCACCATATAACATTGAGTTTTAGTCCGTTAGCACAGAATACCATTAATGACAAATTCCGTTAGTTAGCCGTTTGTGGTAATTATTAATTCACCATATACCATTACTTTTTTGTTTTTTTTTTTGCGTCAAATACCATCATTTTAAAATATAGTTATATTCAAAAGAAATGTCATTCAAACGAAGTATTTAACAAAATATAGTTATATACAAACCAAGTTTCACACAAAAGTTACATTAACCAATGGATATAACTATATTTTAAAATGATGGTATTTGACGCAAAAAAACAAAAAAATAATGGTATATGGTGAATTAATAATTACCACTAACGGCAGACTAACGAAATTTGTCATTAATGGTATTATGTGCTAACGTACTAAAACTCAATGGTATATGCTGATCTACAACATTTGATGTGGAATATGGTGAATTATAAAGAAACTCAATGGTATATCATGAAATTTCCCTAAAATTAACATGCATGATGCTCACAATAATAATACATGTAATAAATCATTCCTTACTCAAAATTATCATTTTGATATCATTTTTCAAGATTTAAGAACTTCTCTTTGGGAATTTTATTTCTAAAAACAAGTTTATACAAAACTTTCCCAACTTGTTCTTAAATCCTTTAAAAATCATCCCATGTTACATATCTCGATTCTTAGCTCCAAAAGTACTCCTTAACCTTTGGTACAATTTCTCAACAACTAAGATCCAACTCCTTTGCTACAATGATTTTTAAAGAATTCAAAAATAGCATTATTTCGGATCTTTCTATGTAACTTAATGACTTTTGATTTCTAACTAAAAATTATTAGATTTACTTACCCTTTGATATTTTGTTAATTTGGAGATTGATTAATGTTGAGCAAGACTTGTTGAACAAGTCCCACAACTTGAGTTTTTGGCTAGAAAACAAAAATAGGAGATTGTAAGTTGATGGAAGAAAAATGTTTCAATTTTCATTCTTTTAGCCTAAATTTCTAGGCATTGTTAAGACATTATGTTTCTTAGTTATTATGATGAAATACCCATTTTATAATAATCTTAGTTTATAGAAAGATTTCATGTAAAAAAGTTTTACATGAACAAGTTTTAACAAAACTAGTGAAATAAAGAAATGAACATAACTTACTCTATACTTTGTGGATCTCTTCAAGTTTGGTGTCTATGGAAAGCTCTTGAGATGAAGATTATTTTTATAGAAGGTTTGAGTTTATAAACATAAATTTTCAGAAGTTTTAGATGGGTTTTTGAAGAAGATTTTATGATAAAAGAAGGTGTTTTTTCTAGGAATTGTAAGATTGAACTTCTATTGTACTTATGGATGAATTTGGGAGCAAAATGAAGTGTGAAAGAAGATTAATGAAACTGAAAATTTGGACAACAAATAGCTCTTAATTTCTATTGTTCGCATGCTTTTCATGATGGTGTTTTTGGGTTAGAATAAAGGGGGCTTTGGGTAGAGAGTTTGGTGGAGTATGTAAGTGGTTTTGGGGCTAAAAGAGGGGTAGTATGGCAGCTAGGGGTTGCTGTTTTGGGGCTGATTTGAGGTGGTTTTTGTCCTTAATTTGGTCTATTATGGTGTAAGAAAGGTTTATCTAAGATAGTTTAAGGTTTGGGTAAAAATTGTTGTACATGTAACAAGTTATCTGAAACAGCCCAAACCAGCAAAAACAGTATAATAATTTTGTCCACTAACACAGCGGAAGACTAACAGATGTTTGGACTGAATCTGACCTATGATCCGATGATCATAGCGAACCAATATCGGAATTAACGAAAACTTTTTACATACTTAACTTAAGTTGAATTAATTATAAAATATTTCTGAAACTTTAAAGTCTTAATTTACAATACCAAACTAAGAAAAAGCTTACATATAACCAAAAGTCAAAAAGGAGTGCTAACAAAACGGAATCCTCGCTACGCACTTAGCACATAATACTTTACATCACCTCCATGACCAAGCTACCCTGAAAAATGGATCTACTCCCGTAAGAGTAGGCCTCATCAAAAGCAGTCAATAATAATAATTATTGAGTAACCCAACAAACGATATAATATTGAAAACCATTTGTAAATTCAGTTATTTGTTCAACTTTGTAACCTCTTTCAAATAAGTTTATATTAAAACATAGGAAAATATTGTAGATTACTTTTGTTATTAAATCGAACACGGCTAAGAATTACACAAGTTCAAAGCTAACATTTTGAGGTAATTTCCTCACATAAGTTGCAACATTTGCCGAAGCATCAAAACAATACTTAAAACAGTATTTTAAAGGAAAAATTACAGTGAATAATACAACCTTTTGTTAATTTCCCTACAATAATACGAACTTTTGATTAACCATGAATAATACCAACTTTGGGGTGTTTTTTCATAGAATAATACCAACTTTAATATATTAACTAATTTACTAATTTTTTGGTCATATAATCACCTATAGTTTGATTTTTAACATGTTAGGTATATACTAGGGAAACACCCCCATAAGTTGGTATTATTCATGGTTAATCAAAAGTTGGTATTATTGTAGGAAAATAAGCAAAATGTTGTATTATTTCTGGTAATTTTTCCTATTTTAAAACATAATACAAAATTAACACAAAAACAAGGAATATTCAATGACCGCCAGAAGTAGGCTTGATCTAACATTCTGTTAAACGGGTGATCGTCATCACCTAAACGGCTCTTGTAAGAATTAAACGGGATCGTTTGCTCGAGGCCGATCCTAAAAGGTGACTGGAATCAAGCTCTAGGGTTTTCACACAAAACCGGATACATAGTATCCGTTGTCCAATTCCCAAAACGACAAACATTTATAACATCAATTAATCAATACCCAATTAATACTTATGTTCCCAAAATTATACTTGAACCAAACACCCATATTAATCAAATAAGAACCATAACTCAACAATACCAATCAATAAAGAAAGAATAATAACTTAAATTGATCTCAAATACCCAATAATAACCTTAAACATTTACTTGAAAGAATACCCAATTTGTTTCATAGCATCTAATCCCACTTAAAGAATCCCGTATCAATACCATATCAGAACATCTCTTAGTAATTTGGGCATAACTTCCTCATACAAACTCATCTAGAGACGATTCAAGTGGCTACGCGACCATGACTTGGAGCTCTACAATTTTTATGCAGATACTAAAACCCAGAAACAATCAGAACAGCCCCGCAAATGGCAAAATAGAAAGCTTATTATCGATTTTCATGACAGCCTGTTAGTATTTTACTATTTTGAGCATAACTCTCTCATACGAACTCATATTTGGGCGATTCAAGTGCCCACGCGACCAAGACTCGAAGATCTACAAATCTTATGAAGACACCAGAACCCAGAAATGACTCTAAATGACTCAAAAACAGCGAACCAGATTCGGACAGAACTTGCTTAAACAAATTAGTTTGTGAGTTACACTATGAGCAATCTTCAATCACCACAACAAAATTAGAAATCCAATCTTCCATCATCATACTCATGAAATTCTTTAAATCATAAAACATGTAACCATTTCAAATTCTCCATTCAAGATAAATCATTCAAAATCAACATCAACTAAAACAAGGTTTTTTACAAGGTAAGAAAAAGAAAGTGTTTGTTTGTACCTTCAAGAAATACTCCCATATATACACTTTGAGATTGAACAAACATCCTACATAATTTTAAACATCAAATTACTCACACTAGATGTACTACTTAAGAGTATATACTCATTATCAACCTCAAAATTAAACATGCAAAACTATACCAAAACTTTGGTATACTTACATCTTAGAACTATGTTGATTGGATCCTTAAAACACCAAGTATATGACTTAATCTCTTGCTCATAAATGTCCATGATATCACCTACACATATATAAATACATTCAAGGTCTTGGATGAGGTTTAAGTGAAGAAAGAATAAAAGAAAAATATTGGAATTGCTGACCAAAAGTTCCTGTCCCAAAATAGGATTTCAGCCTTGGATGAAAATATTTTTAGCTCTGAAATTAAACCTCTAATGGAAAATATGTATCTAGAGCTGTTCAAAAGTGACCCGACCCGAAAATCCGACCTGAAACCGAAAGTAAACCGACCCGAAAATGTGTTCCTTTTTAAGGTTTATCGAACCGACAATACCCGAACCGATTGACAACCGAAAATGAGAAAGTTGAACCCGAACTGTAACCAATTTTTGTAACCGACACATAACCGTTAACCGAGATTACCCGAACCAAAAATGACCGACCTGAGTCATATTCGGCCCAAATCATGCTCGAAACCAAACTCGATCCGGCAAAAACCGACTAAACCCGAATAAATTTTAGATCGAATTGTTTTAAACCTGAACCAATTTTTAACATAGAAGTATGATAGACTCATATTCAATCATCTTATTATTTAATCTAATAAAGTGATAGATATTTTAATAAATTAAATTTTATAAATACATGGTTTCATATATTTAGAGTTAATAATCAATGGTCAATGTATATAACCGTATTAGATGAAAATTGATAGAACTTTATAATTCTAATTCCCGGTTAAACAAGTAAAAGTAACAAAGTAATAATGATCACTAGTTGATTTACATTTTAACAATTTTTGCTTTAAGTAAAGGAAATCTTGTCATCAATTAAAAAATGACTAACAACTTAATTGAATATTGACTCGATCGATAGTAATTAGTAGTACGTAGCCGATAGTAATTAAAACCCGAACCCGATCTGTACTCGACAAAACCGAACCAATTATTAACCGATGACAACCCGACACCGATTAACACTCGACACGAACTTCAACAGACACCGAACCGATGCTAACCCGATAGCTCGAATAACCGATCTTCAACCGAACCGTGACTAACCGACCCGACCCGAGTGCGACCCGTCGTAACACGCAACCGAAAAATAGCCGATCCGGAATACAACCAAACCGAAAGACACTCGTCCGAAACCGACCCGATCATCCGAATGAACACCTCTATATGTATATCACAAAAGTTGTTTGAATACGAGTCTAGATTATGACATAAAATTTTCAGGGGTAAGTATGTAGAGAAAATGTGATGAAACAATGTAGAAACAATAGGATGTCAAGAACTGAGATGGGCGAATTTCAGGAAGGGGTGAAAGAATGATATGATACTCTTTGGTTTCTGAGTGTTTTTGGCAAAGTAAGGTGTCTTTCGATTGCTTAAGACGTTAGCTAAATTCCCCAAGCAATAGATCTCAGAAATATGGACATTTGGATGCTCATTTTGGTCTAATGTTTAGACATGCAGGCTGACAGAAAATCTGATGACCCATTGTAGACAATAAAATGATTTCTCTTATTATACTACAAGTTACCTCCATTTAAAGCTTGATTATCCTTAATAACACTTAAACCTATGACATATAAAAATTTGGGAGAATAAAAGGACCATTTAATATTTTAAAATGATTTTATAAAGTGACTTTAGATTTTGAATCAATTTTTGAAATCATAGTTTTTGTGAAGAAATATATTTTCTTTGAAAATAAAATTAACCCATAATCAAAATTTGTTTTTAAATACCAATGAACTATAACATCATGATAAAGCTATTTTTCTAATCTTTTAAAATTACATAAATATATTTTCTTATATAAATCATTTTTATTAAAACACATAAGATAAGCTTTTGTCAACACGATTTGTGAAATCATTTGCAAATACTTTAAAGTTTATGAACCACATAAATATGTTTATCATTAAAAAAATTTAAAGGAAATATAAATAACATAAGTTTATTCAAATCTTGAATAAAACCAAAAGTATTGAATTCTATTCTTTAATATAATAACAATATTTAACAAAATAAAACTTTGTATATTCATAGTTAAAAGTTTAAAACTCCCACTTTTTTTTTTGGCACTTAAGGATGAACAACTAGAGAGATTAATAACACTAATCCATTACTAAACCTACTTAAGCTAAGATTAAGAGAAACTTAAAATCAAGGCTATTACATTATCTAACTTGTACATCATATTTAAAATATACTTGTATATGTGTATGAAATATTAAAGGGAAATTCCACGTGGTAACCCTGAGGTTTTGGGTTTTCCACGTGGTAACCAAAACTTTTAAAAAATCCACGTGGTAACCTTGTGGTTAACAAAACGTTAGCAAACGTTAATTTTGAAGCTTTAAGGTTGTTGTACGCCTATTTATGCGACTCACCGTTTCAAATGCCATCAGTTTTAACCTTTTTTCCCCCAAAATATAAACCCTAACTTTACCAACTTTAAATTTGGGGAAAAATATATGATTTGGACGAAAAATGGTAGAGTTGGGGTTTATGATATGGGGAAAAGGGTTGAAACTAATGACATTTAAAATGGTGAGTCGCATAAATAGGCGTACAACAGCCCTAAAGCTTCGAAGTTAACGTTTGCTAACGTTTTTATGTGCAAAAAGGTTACGATAGAACAATTACGTAAACCTCAGGGTTACCGCATGGATTTTTTAAAAGTTTTGGTTACCACGTGGAAAACCCAAAACCTCAAGGTTACCACGTGGAATTTCCCAATATTAAATTTATTCTCAACATGGGTAAATAAATTTTTCGGATAAGTATTATAATGGGAAATTATCAATGGTGCCCCTGAGGTATGCGTTATTATCAATGGTGTATAAACTTTTTTTTTTCCAATGGCACCCCTGACGTTTAGGGGTAATAACAACCGTGACACTTTTGTACTTTTTTTCGTTAAGTACACATTAAATTTGAAATGTGACCTAACCATGGTTACTTTGTTGATGTTTATATACCCAAGTGTATTTCATTTGAGAACCTCGATTATCCTTCTTCTCTCTTCCCTATCATCTTCTTTCTCCTTCCATGGCTACTTCATCCAAGAACTCATCTTTTTGCGGCAAAGTGTACTCTGGTACCTCCAAAAGACAACAGGCAATCCCTAAAGTTGAAGCTGGTGATAGCTGGGTAAGGTTGAAGAAATGCGATTGTGATCCGTCTAAGTTTTATGATGTTAGGTTTTCGGGTTCAGTTACCAATCTTGGAAGAATCTACTACAAATGTATTTCGTGCCAAGCATTTGAATGGGGCTATTCTTAGGATTTGAAGGAAAATCTTCATGAAGCTACACTTACAGATGCTCAAGGGTCTACTCCTACTGTCATGAATAGAGAATAATTCAATGAACTCAAATCTAATGTTTTAGGGTTGTCTAATAAAGTTGATGGCTTACTTAGGGTTGCTGACTTCATGAAATATGTTGTAATGTTTTTCTTGTTATTGTTGGTTGTTGTTATAATTAAGCCCTAAATTATGTACTGTAAACTTAGGGCTATGGTATTATGTATTGTTAACTTTATTATTGAAGCTAATAAAATGGTTTTTGTATCTAAACACTCTTCTTAAATATCACTACTGGAATGCGTTGCTATATTACATTGCTTTGAATGATAAAGTTCAAATGCCATACAAAAGTTAGTTAATTTTTTCTTCAACCTTATATAATACATACAAAAAGTTAGTTCCAAAAGTAAATAGTTACAATTACATGACATTAACAAATTTCAACTAGCTTTGCCCTTTCCCTTCTTTGATGTTGTAACATCCCGTAACTTAACTCGGATCGTTTTAAAAGAGAAAACGACTTTTTGAAGAAACTAAATATGGTCCGAGTCAAACCAGGATGTTAGAAGATAGTTTAAAACGGATTTTCAAAATTAAACAAAGCTTGCAGATCGAGTTCTATTAGAGTTATTGTAATCTACTAGCCGTAAAGGGAACTTAGCGACAGTTAAGTTTGTAAAGATAAGTCTACTTATTACAACTTGAGAACGTAATCGCCTCATAAAACCAAATATCCATAATACGTAAATTAAAGTTCATATCGAGGCATCTGTAATCTAACAGTTTATTTCTCCAAGGATAATCCTGACTCTCCATGCCTGCAATTTAACGTACTGCTAGTCATTGTTCAGAAAGGAAACGACATCATTGCAGGATCTTTAAGACCAAAAGTACACGTTAGCAAGAAGTCGCATATCATTTAATTAAATACAACAATTTATAATCAATTCCATGTAACTGTTAGTCAGCCATACTGCTGTATTCTTTTCCAGCCATACTGTCGGTTCAACTCCAATCTCCATAGGTGAGACAATACATTAGGGGGACTTAACCCCTAAGCAAGTCTCTACCATAGACACACGCCTTACTTCGGTGTCTATGGTTAAGTATGCATACCCCCGCGGATGCTCATAATGCCCCCATATACCGCGAGTAATTCTTTTCACCAATTGACATCATACTACGTCCACTTTAATGCCCCCATATGCCGCGCGTAATGCCCCATATGCCGTGAGGTCATACTACCTCTGCTTATCAAAAATAACATGTCGAAATTACTTATTCGGAAAACATAACATTATTCGTATTATACGTTCGTACTTTACCTTTATTACCATTAATATATGGTACATATCACATAATACGAAACATCGCTGCGTGTACTTAAATAAGATAACCAATTCTCAAACGTTTTAATCAATTCGCCGTCACAAATCGACTTCCTACAAGGTTCAATCGTATTCGGGAAAAAAACAAACATTCACATTTTCCTCAAATTAAACCATAATACATACAAACAACTACCATCACACTTAGAACACTACACACATCATGAACATCCATCACATTACTATAACATGTTAAACACCCAAAAAAAACAGCATACGTAATCTGTCCAGAAACCCTTTTTCTGTCAAACTGAAAATCCGACTTCACTGTTGCGTCCAGAAGGCATCAAAACCCACGGCTACCAATTTTCATGATTTATAACATAGTATAACTATATTTAACCTAATTTCAAAGCCAAAAATGCTCAAAAAACACGCTTTTTTCATCATTCTCAAAACCTACGGAATTTGTCAATGTTTATTAAAAATACATACAAATTTCAATGTTCACATTTCCTAATAAATCCATACCATCAAAATCATAAACTCATGCCCACATATTAAAAAAAAAATCATTTTCATAATTCCAAAATAATTCATTTCTTACAAATACAATTTTTTTCCTAAACAAATCATTCATCAACACATTAAAATCTACATGCCACACCAAAATAATTCCTTATACTACAACACAAATTTCTCCATGAACAACCCTAATATATTATTATTATTATTATTATTATTATTATTATTATTATTATTATTATTATTATTATTATTTTTATATATTCACCCATCATCTTAATTTAACATACTCATATAAAAATAAATTCTAAAACAAAACATCCTACATTAAAACTTGATAAATCCATATAAAATTCACATCATCATTTTAAATCATAAAAAGAAATGACCATTGATCAAAATTCACACACATGCACAAATCACATAATTGAAATTAAACTTGATAAAAAGGATAAATGGTGAATTAAACTTACAATTATATGAAGAATACCAAAATCAAGGTTGCAAGAGGAGTACTAGGCGTGTGGGATTTTGCTAGGGTTTGTGGGAATTTTCTTGAGTTTTCTAGGAATTTGAAAGATAGAATGAAATAAGGTTAAGGCAATTAGGAAGATTAAGGAAATGAAGGATTAAGGAAATAAAGATTAAGGCAATTAGTGTGATCCTTCAATATTCTCACATGGGAGTTACAAACTCCATAATCCCTCCAATAGGGCCGGCCAACCCTAGCCCTTCCCTCTAATTAATTTTTTTTTTCTTTTTTAAAAATTTGAAATAAGAATGGGTTAAGGTTTTTGGACCCGAAAAGCTAAATTGGTAAAAAGGTTGAATATACATGGTCAAGCCCAAAATAAATTGATAAAAACATTATTTATATAAAATAATATTACTAGTAATTCATTAAATATATCGGGAAATTATCGGGGTGTTACAGACTACCCCCTTAAAAAGGTTTTGACCCCAAAACCACAACTTACAAACACAACAACACAAAACAAGCACCCACACAACCACCAAAACAAGCACATAACCAAAGGAAAACTAGGTCAAGATAACTCAATGCGCGAAATTGAACTTTCAATTCCTCCATCTCCTTTGGGTCCATTCGGTAAGGAGCTTTTGAAATTGGCCCTGTCCCAGGTATTAAGTCAATCGAAAAGTCCATTCGGTAAGGAGCTTTTGTAACATCTCGTGATTGAACTCGGATTGTTTTAAAAGAGAAAACGACTTTTTGAAGAAACTAAATATAGTCCGAGTCAAACTAGGATGTTAGAAGATAGTTTAAAACGGATTTGCAAAACAAAACAAAGCTTGCGGAGCGAGTTCTATTAGTGTTATTATAATCTACTAGCCGTAAAGGAAACTTAGCAACAGATAAGTTTGTAAAGATAAGTCTACTTATTACAACTTGAGAACGTAATCGCCTCATAAAACCAAATATCCATAATACGTAAATTAAAGTTCATATCGAGGCTTCTGTAATCTAACAATTTATTTCTCCAAGGATAATCCTCACTCCCCATACCTGCAATTTAACTTACTGCTAGTCATTGTTCAGAAAGGAAACGACATCATCGCAGGATCGTTAAGACCAAAAGTACACGTGAGCAAGAAGTCGCATATCATTTAATTAAATACAACAATTTATAATCAATTCCATGTAACTGTTAGTCAGCCATACTACTGTATTCTTTTCCAGCCATACTGTTGGTTCAACTCCAATCTCCTTAGGTGAGACAATACATTAGGGGGAGCTAACCCCTAAGCAAGTCTCTACCATAGACACATGCCTTACTTCGGTGTCTATGGTTAAGTATGCATACCCCCGCGGTGGATCATAATGCCCCCATATGCCGCGAGTAATTCTTTCCACCAATTGACGTCATACTACGTCCATTTTAAGGTTAGTGAGGTCATACTAGCTACCTCTGCTTATCAAAAACAATATGTCGAAATTACTTATTCGGAAAACATAACATTATTCGTACTATACGTCCGTAGTTTTCCTTTATTACTATTAATATATGGTACATATCACATAATACGAAACTTCGTTGCGTGTACTTAAACAAGATAACCAATTATCAAACGTCTTAATAATTTCCCCGTCACGAATCGACTTCTTACAAGGTTCAATCGTATTCGGGAAATATGCACACATTCATAACTACCACAACACTTAGAACACTACACACATCATGAACATCCATCACATTACTATGAAATGTTAAACACCCAAAAAAACCAGCACACGTAATCTGTCCAGAAACCATTTTTAAAATCCGACTTCACCGTTGCGTCCGGAAGGCATCAAAACTCCCGGTTACTAATTTTCATGATTTATCACAAAGTATAAATATTTTTAACCTAATTTCAAAGCCAAAAATGCTCCAAAAACACCCTTTTTTCATCATTTTCAAAATCTACGGGATTTTGTCAATTTTTATTTGAAAATTTGGAAAATTTTATAAAAAGGAGGAAAAACACCACACTGTAACTTGGGACCCCAAACTCGCCGGCATAAAAAAACCCCCGTTGGGAAAAAATCCATTGGAAGAGGGAGACCAAGAAACAGGCCACTCCAGCATAGGGGTGGGCTATGCAACAACGTTTTTCAAAAAACACCAATACAAGCTGGTCTGATCACCTTACACACCAAGTAAAGTAAAAACTCCAAGAATACAAAAAGACGTCTCTAGAACCAGAACAAATAGGCCCAAGCTGAAAGGAACACCAAAAAACGACCTTCGCCCAGCCAGGGTTCCAACACCCTAAATCTTTGAAAGCCATCCAGCAGCCCCGCCACTGAAATCCCAAATCACGAACCACCATGAACCGCAAACCACCACGAAATCACGAAACTAGCAACCAGCATCCGCTATCAAATATCTCCACGACCACCAATAAAGGCGCCACCTGTAATCCGATCAAAAACCGAGCCCACTTAAGAGTCCACTTTGGTCATTGGCAAAAACATCACCATCACCCCAACACTACCGGACCACCATAGAACACCTCCCCAACCAAAACCAAAACCCCCCAAAACCCCCACCTTACTTCGCCATCCCTAAAAATCAGGATCCCCATACTCCATTGAAGAAGAGCAACACCAGGAACAAATGAAAACCCACCATCCCCAAATACCCCAGCAACCTCCACTGTCAAACAATCATCGCCAAACTCCAAACACCAATCGTCCTCCCAGTCCACATCCTCGTCGACTGTACAATATATATACATATATATATATATATATATATATATACATATAGTATATGTATACATATATATATTATACATATATATATATACATATATATATATACGTGAATATATATATATATATATATATATATATATATATATATATATATATATATATATATATATATATATATATATACATATATATGATTTGGATCATGTGAAAAACCCAAATTTAAAATGGTAAAACTGAAACATGAGTACATAAAAGCTCAAATTGAGTACATATTTATGGGCAATTTTGTAAATAATTTGACATTTCTAAATAGTGTACATATATGCTTCAAAGGGGTATATATTAATGACATTTTTGTGAATAATATGATCTTTTCTTCACA